>JAVUPR010000493.1:0-1200000 GCA_036785695.1 Gentiana straminea | reverse complement strand
ATATATATATATATATATATATATACGGATACGTTGGATCCAAATAGCGCACTCGAAAAAGGTGAAATATTTTGAGCAAAAATAAAGGTGCGAGCTCAAAAATATTTTGGGAAAATCGTTACAAAGCAAAATAAACATTTATTACAAGCTCCATATCAACGAGCTCAGTTATTACAAGCTCCATATCAACGAGCTCAGTTAGTACAAGCTCCATTTCAGCGAGCTCATTTATCATAAGCTCTCTTATTACGAGCTCGCCATCAACATGGATTTTCTTTCAACAAAAGCCCGTTCGCTTAATAGCACGGCACAAAAGCGCTTCGAGGCCATCCGCTTAATAGCGCGGTCCTAAGTAAGGCCGGACTAAACGGCAAGGTCGCCAAAGACCCAAAAAGCGCTTCGAGGCCGTCCGCTTAATAGCGCGGTCCTAAGTAAGGCAGACTAAACGGCGAGGTCGCCTGAGATCCAAAAAGCGCTTTGACGCCGTCCACTTAATAGCGCGGTCCTAAGTAAGGCCGAACTAAACAGCAAGGTCACCAAAGACCAAAACAACTTAATGATCGTCCGCTTAATAGCGTGGTCCTATAAGTCCGTCCGCTTAATAGCGCGGCACAAATAGGCTACCAATGCCAAGACTAAGGCTTCATATGCCAAACTTTATAAGACCGACCTTTAGGTCGGCATCATATTTGAAACTTGCCTTTGAGCGAGCAATTTATAAGACCGAACTTTAGGTCGGCATCATATTTCGGAACTCGCCTTTGAGTGAGCACTTTATAAGACCGACCTTTAGGTCGGCATCATATTTGGAATTCGCCTACGAGAGAACCTTCTTATAAGACTGACCTCTAGGTCAGCATCATATTTTAGAGCTCACCTTTGAGCGAGCACTCTATAAGACCGACCTCAGCTCGGCATTTTGTTTTGAAGCTCATCTTCGAGTGAGCCCTCTACAAGACTAAAGGTTCTCAAGCCACCAAAAGCAAAGTCGATCAACAACACAAGCAAGGCATCACAGTATTTAGGCACAATAGCAAGGCATCGAAGTACGATTTAGGCACAATAGCAAGGCATCACAGTATTTCAAGACAACAGATCCGTAAACAGACTTTACTCCCCGCCTAACATTTCAAGAAAATGATTAAGGCACGGAGTAGGGGGCCATGTTGTGCCTAAATCGTACTTCGGTCCGCGGATCCTTATTCGGGTCTGACCGGCCACCGATATTAGTGGATGAAGGCACCGGCCAATACTGCCCGTGGGCTCGCAAGCCAAATTAGGACCGTGAGCCTTCGTATCATTTCCAAGCCCTTAACCCTGTGCGGCGACAAAAATGATTAGCTAGCTGACACGCGATCTCATTCGATAAACGGGTCTGCCAGCGACCTCGACCATAATATTTAGAGGAAGAATTACCTCGATTTTGGCAAGACTGATAAAAATAGTACATGGATCAACGAGGCCATCAGGAGCGCATTCCATCGGCTCCGCTACGAGCCCGCTACAGTAGATAAATATCTATTTGGTACTATATGTCCTTACTTGTAAATAAACCGAACTTAGTCGGTGGCTCCCCTATAAATAGGGGAGCTATGTAACCTTATTAAGGATGGATGAAAAACGATATAAAGCACAAGGCAAAGCCAAATTGTCCCTGTTCTCTTCTCTTATAAAGCACCACCGCCGGAATCCTCTGGCGCCGTCGAGCACCACCAGAAAACACCACTTTAATACATTTTTGTAGCCAGATATCCACCATACAAGCACCGCTAAAAGCAATATTTTTGACATTATCATTAAAGTAATTAGATCTGACAATGGTGCAGAATTCCAACTTACTGACTTTTTTGCTTAGCAGGGTATCATACATCAGACATCCTGTGTAAGTACACCTGAGCAAAATGGTATTGTTGAAAGAAAACATCAGCATCTGCTAAATGTTGCAAGAGGTTTGAGGTTCCAGAGTAATCTACCAATTGAGTATTGGGGATTTTGTCTTTTACATGGTGTAAAGTTGATTAATGCCACACCTACACCACTGCTGAAAGAAAGCACTCCACATGAAGTTCTTTATGACACCAAACCAGACTATTCTGTGTTTAAAGTCTTTGGTTGCCTAGTTTTTTCATGCACACTTCAGCAGTATAGAACCAAATTTGACTTAAGATGTAGAACTTGTGTCTATCTTGGGAATTCAACCACTTCCAAGGGTGCTATTCTCTTAAATATTACCAACAAAGATATCTTTGTTGCTAGGAATACTCAATTCCATGAAACATACTTTCCTCTTTTTCAGCAGGTCTTGGGAAAGCCTAGATATCTTGTTGACATGCCTGTTCCCTTTCGAGTAATCGACAGTTTTGATGACCTGCTGAATGAGTCAGTAGACCAACCAACAATGGGATCAATAGAAGCTGATGCATCCAATACAAGACATGAACCAATGAATCAGGCACCTGAACCCACACAACCAAGAATGTCCACAAGAACAAGGAAATCACCAACCTTTTATCAAGGGGGTGCTCATAATGTTCAGCAGACTCCACATCTGGTGAGTGCAGTAATGAGTCTGGACAACCTCTCAGCAGACTATACCAGATTCATTAATGCTATTGATGTTGTTAAGGAGCCTAGACCTACAATCAATCCATCAAGCATGATGAATGGAAGGAGGCAATGAACAAAGAAATTGAAGCTTTACAAAAGACTCACACATGGGAGATAGTTGATCTGCCCCCAGGTAAGAAACCTATTGGGTGCAAATGGGTGTACAAAATCAAATACAACCCTGATGGATCAGTAAAGATATATAAAGCTAGATTAGTAGCAAAAGGCTACACACAAACATATGGGATTGATTATCAAGAAACTTTCTCACCAGTTGTCAAGATCACTAAAGTTAGAGCCTTACTTGCAGCAGCAGCAGCCCATAATCGGCACCTACATCAGATGGATGTTAATACTACTTTTTTACATGGAGATTTGCATGAAGAAGTATACATGCAGTTACCTCCAGGCTGTGAAACAACCAAACCAAATCAAGTTTGCAAGCTTACCATGTCATTATACGGCCTCAAGCAAGCCAGCAGACAATGGAATTGCAAGTTCACTGCCTCTTTGGAGGCTCAAGGATTCACTCAATCCAAAAACTATCACAGTTTGTTTACCAAAGGGTCAGGACAGTCCTTTATTGCTTTACTAGTCTATGTTGATGACATCATAGTAGCAAGCCCCAGTGAAGGATTGATTCAGCAAGTAAAGGATGCTCTGCATCAGTAGTTTACCATCAAAGATCTTGGAAAATTGAGATATTTCCTAGGCATTGAAACTGCTAGATGTCCAAAAGGCATATCCATTTTACAAAGAAAATACACACTTAGCCTCCTAGAAGGATATGAATTTTTGAAAGCCAAACCTGCTAAGACACCTATGGAGTCCATGCAGGCCTTACAACATGGTGAATCACCATTTTTAGAAGACAACACTACATACAGATCCCTAGTAGATAAATTAATTTACCTCACTTTTACCAGACCAGACATTGCCTTTGCAGTCCAACCACTAAGTCAATTTCTGGACACTCCTACTGAAAACCATATGAAAGCAGCCTATAGACTGTTGAGATACTTGAAGACCAATCCTGGCCAAGGCATCTTTTCCAAGCAGACAATAATCTTTAACTTAAGGGTTTTATAGATAGTGATTGGGCTGGCTGTCCTGAAACAAGAAGATCAGTATCAGGTTACATGATGTTTCTAGGAGACGCTCCAATCTCTTGGAAGTCAAAGAAAGAAACAACTATTGCTAAAAGTTCATCAGAGGCTGAGTACAGGGCAATGGCAAATGCAGTTTGTGAAATCCAATGGCTTATCTACATACTACAGGATTTATAAGTTCCACCAGTTGCATGCTGTCCTATTTTGTGACGTGCAATGCACATTGCTCATAATCCTATTTTTCATGAGAGAACCAAACATATTGAAATTGACTGTCATGTTGTGAGAGACAAGGTCAAATCAGGACTCATCAAACTTCTGCCAGTCAATACCAAAGAAAAAATAGCTGACATCCTCACCAAAGCTCTAGATGCACCTATTTTCTCTTATCTCCTAGACAAATTGGGAGTTTCAAAGATCTTTCAGACTTCAAGTAGCTGATGGGAATGCTGAGTGCAAGCTGATCATGAACCACTCACAGCTTGAGGGGGTTTTACGGTATAGAAGCTGATGGGAATGCTGAGTGCACTCTGCTGATCAATCGAAAATAGTAGCCTGCTATCAGCATGAAGATCGTAGCCTGCTGACAGCACGAAGACTCAGCAACCTGCTGATCAGTTTGATATAGTGTATAATATAGAAAACGGTTATTTAGTTGTAATCTGTTATAACCGTTTGTAACTTGCTTCTAACTGATTAATGAGGTGTATGTTCTTCTAAATACCCCATGATCAGCCACATTGTAAATAACTTGTACTTTTACATGATCAATAAAAATTCTGCATTTTATTTTGTTTGTTTGAAATTCCACAAACTTCATCTGTAATGTCCCTGATATACTGCGGCCGAACACGGTCTACCGGGCCACCATCAGACTCACCGTAGCGGTCTCTTCTCAGCCTCTGACGTCCATCACCACCAGCCCGGCTGGAAATAAGCCGATCGGGTCATTGAGTTCGCACGATCGTATCCGCTCTTAAGATGAGGGCCGAACGCGCTACCCCCAGTCCGCTATACCGGTCAGCCGGGCTATGCCCTCTACATATAGGCGAGCACGCTCTATACTTAGCATTAGCATGGATAAGACTGTCTCAGCAGGAAGGCATCAGAGCGACCAGCTGTCCCTTCAGCCCGACCCTCTACAACTGCATGTCTTCTTAATTGTGCTTAATTATGTCTTGTCACTGTTAGACTAACTACCATTAGAGCTTTGCCTATAAATAGAGGCTTCATGCAATCTAAAAAGGATATACAATTCAATATGAGCAGATAAACTCTGCCAATTTGTCAACCACATCTTCCCTTTACCGCTTATTACGTTCGCCGGCTGAGCACCGCCCTGTGTTCTTCACAACCACCGTCACCCCACCATTAAAGTCGTATTCTACACCTAGATATCCACCGTCTAAACACCTACACCACAATCGTGATATTCCCAGCAATATCATTTGGCTCCGTTACCGGGAAAAGAGTCATCAAAATCATACTTACAGGATTTCCGGCGACCTACGCCGCCACCTTCAAGCCTCAAAGTCAGTAAAAGCTTCGATCTTTGGGTTTTACAGCCTAAAGATCATAGCTTTCATCGCTATCATAGCATCGCGAGTGAAAAGGTTCCTGATTTTATAAGTCACGGCCTTTTCTTTGGACGAGCATATCAAATAAGGAGAAGAGTCACCGTCGGTATCTTTTCAAAATTTGGAGTGGGATCATCACAACCCTTGTATCAGTGCATGCATTCTAGGTTCAGTTTTATAAGGTAATAGTGTTTTGCCTATTGGTTGATTTGGAGATAGATCAGTTGAGCTTTCTGCCGGATTATGGGTAAGCCTGTGTTTGTTGCATACAGTTTGCCTAGATAGCGTATTTTGCAAGTTTCCTTTCAAATCAAATGGCTAGAGGGAAAGTAGTAGATCCTGAGACACCGAACAAAGGGCCGAATCAGGACCCTCCACGTGGCGCAATGTCATATCTGAGTGCACGTAGTATGGGTCACGCACCAATGGGGGAAGCGGCGAGCATAATAACGACCACGACATGCGGTGTGTGTAAACCAAAAAAGCAAAGACTCGTGAGCTAGAGGACGTGGCCATAAGAAGGGCTGCGGCAAGCGCACTAGAGATCCCCCCCAACAAAACTTGGAACAGGCAGCAAATCCAACTCTGGGGACAAGCTCTTACACACTGGCGTTGAAATCCCACATGGAATATGTAGAGGATATGCGGGTCTACAACTTGAACCTCATAGCTACGGGTCTCCCGCCCCAGCCAGTTAGTAAATTCTCCCTGCCTATGCCAGCTCCGACTGAGGTACAGCCAACTCAAAATCCCATCAAGGCTAATCGACCCCATCACACAGAGGCAGGGCAGAGCAATCATGCAACCCCAGCCCCTGAAAAGAGCAGAAGATCGGCACTCCAATGCCTCGGGCCCGTGGATAACGTCCATGGTGTAGCCCCTGCACTTTGCCATCCGAAACAAGCAGAGGATGTTCGACAGGTATGACCTCGCATAGAAGTATGCGACGACTCGGATTACGCAGAGAGTACGGTCAAGTCAACTCTTCCCCCAGAAGTAGCGGATGAACTTAAGTTGATGAAAAAGAAAATTGCGGATCTGGAAAAAGAAAAAACAGTATTCCAGGAAACACCTACTTGGGGAACGTGTGTTCTTCATGAGAGCATACTGAAAGTGGCCCATGGGGAGGAATACACTATCCAACAACAACAAATTACAACAGAACCATGGATCCCCTCGACTGGTTTTCGGCCTTCCAGTGCAAGTTTAGTCTGGCCATATCCAGTGAGGAGACAGGGTGCATAGCGTTCGTGGGAGCCATGTAGGATAGAGCGGCCGCCTGGATTCGCAGATTACCTTTCAGGTCCATTACGTTATGGGACGACCTGGTGAGCAAGTTTAAGACCGAGTTCAGATCTGTGGGTCAGCCAAAGAAGACGCACACCGACTTGCACGATTTACGGCAGGGTGAGAATGAAACCACTCGTAGTTACTTTGATCGACTTTCCAGAATCTATGAGCAGACCAAAGGGTTACCTGAGAATGTGGTAATGACTAGCTTCGAAGTGGGGCTAGGAAAGGGTTATCTCAAGTCCCACTTCGCTCTCAATACACCAAAAAACCTCCAAGACATGCTAGCTCATGCAAAAAAGTACATCACGACTGAGGCATCATCAGCGGCGTCCACGTCTCGACGTGACAGAAAGAGGACTGATCGGAGTCCACCGAGAGAAAGCCGTAGGAACAGAGACAGTGATCTCAGGAAGCCCGAGAAGTTTACAGATGACAACTTCACGGCCATCACTATAACCTACACCCGATTGTTAGCTGAGGTAAGGGATGGGCTTTCCGACCTTGTTCCGATGAGGCCCGACAAGCACTGTGACACGTCTAAGTACTGTCGGTATCATAGGGACAATAGACACACCACGGAGGAGTGTAGACAGCTAAAGATAAAGATTGAGAAGCTGATACCGACAGTACTTAGACGTGTCACAGTGCTTGTCGGGGGGACAATAGACACACCACGGAGGAGTGTAGACAGCTAAAGATAAAGATTGAGAAGCTGATACAGCGAGGAAGGCTTGACCAATACCAAAAGGATGGAGGCGAGGCTAACAAAGATAATCGCCAAGGCCACCAATATGACAGAGAGATCTGCATGATCACCAAGATTGCACCTAGTAATAAACAGATCAAACAACGAATCAACTCTATCCATAAGCGCGTCAAGCGACCAGTTGTTCTGCTCGGTCAGGAGCAGCCACTTACATTTACCCGTAACAAGCTGGTCACATCCGTCCACACTGAGGACTCATGCTTAAGCATTTCGGTAATCATCAACCGAGCGCTATTAAACAGAGTTATGATCGAAACTGGAGCCTGCAGAGACATCATGTATTATCATTGTTTCAGGGAACTCGGCTTCAGCGACTCAAACCTGAGGCTGCACAATGGCACCCTTAAGGGCTTTACCAATCACTGAATTCAGGTCAAGGGGGCCATCGATCTAGCTATGTAGATGGGAGACTACGCACCTTTCCGGAATGAAAAGGTAAATTTTCTTGTAGTGGATCTCCAGTCGAATTATAATGTAATCATAAGGGCTCCGGTGCTAAGGCAATTCCAAATGGTTGTTTCAATCCCACACCAACGGGCTAAATTTTATGCTGAAGATGGGATTGTAGTATGCGTTAGCGACCCGAGTCAGTCCTAACCTATATCCGGTCATCAAAAGTTAAAAACAAAAGACCACGCACCGAGAAACCAGAGGCGTCCGCACAAATGGCTGTAATTCGAACGGTTAAACAACTCTCTCTTATGAATGTCGAGTGTGAAACCTTGCAGGTCAAAGATGAACCAGATTTCATAGAAGATGGAGAGTTGGTAGAGGTAGTCATCAACGATGCCTACCCCGACCAAAAAGTAAAAATTGGTGCCCAATTACCTACGTCCGACAAAGAGGCCTTGATTTCCCAGCTCCAAGCAAATTTGGATGCGTTCTTATGGGTTGTGACTGACATGAGGGGCGTAGAGCCAGAGATTGCACTTCATCATCTGAATGTTGACCGCATATTCAAGCCAATTCAGCAGCGGGCACGACAGTTTACTCCAAAAAATGAGGCCACCGTCAAAGTGGAGGTAGATAAGCTTATGCAAGCTGGAATTATCAAAGAGTTGGCCTACCCGACCTGGCTGGCCAACGTAGTAATGGTAAAAAAATATAACAGAAATTGGAGAATGTGTGTCGATTTCACCGACATAAACAAAGCTTGTCCAAAATATCCTTATCAACTCCCAGGATTGATAGGTTGGTCGACTCTATCGCCTTTGATACCTTAAGGTTTCTAGACGTATATTCCGGGTATCATCAAGTCAAGATGGCAGAGTGCGACAAAGAAAAAACGGCCTTCAGAGCTGCCGGAGGCCTGTCTTATTATGAGATGATACCGTTTGGGTTGAAGAACGCATGATCGATGTATCAAAGGATGGTGAATAAAGTTTTCAGCTCATAGACCGATAAGAAAATAGAGGCCTATATAGATGATATGGTCGTCAAATCAGTCGGCGACGGTCATGCCTTCGACCTCGTGGAAATGTTTGAAAATGTCCGAAGACACTCCATGAAGCTTAATCCGGCCAAATGCACATTTGGCATCAAGGCAGGCTAATTTCTGGGGTTCATGGTTAGTCACCGAGGCATTGAAGCCAACCCAGAGAAGATCCAAGATTTGCTCGATATGAAGGAACCAACATGCGTCAAAGAGGTCTAGAGACATAATGGCAGGATAATAGCTCTGGGCAGGTTCATATTAAAATTTGCAGAGAAATGTCTTCCTTTCTTCAAGATCCTAAAAGGTGACAAAACATTCTCATGGGATGAGGAATGTTCCAAAGCATTCCAAGCACTCAAAGACTACCTGGGGAAACCTCCATTGCCTTGTCAGCCCGACGGATGGGGTTGTTCTGTTTTTGGTATTTGGCGGCATCAGGTCAGGCTATAGCCGTTGTAATTGTAAAAGAGGCCGGAACCCTCCAAAATCCCATTTTCTATGTAAGAAAGGCTCTCAGTCCGGTGGAGAGTCGCTATTTTAATGTTGAAAAGCTTGCCTACTCGCTAGTTATTGCTACCTACAAACTCAGGGGCTACTTTACTTCGCATGCTATTATCGTTCTCACGAATAGTCCATTACGTCAAGTACTTTACAGGCCGGACCTCTCGGGTCATTTACTTCGATGGGCGCTCGAACTCACAGAATTCGATATACAATACCAGCCCCGAAAGGCAATCAAAGCACAATCACTAGTAGATTTTATTGTCGAAACGAGCTTCAGCATAGAGCAGTCGAGCCCACCAGAGCTCAGTGACCAAGCACAAGCCGAAACCGTAGAAACTAAGCGACCGGGAAATTGTTGGTAGTTATACGTTGATGGAGCATCTAGCAGGAGCGGATGCGGAGCCGGTATTATCTTATCTGAACCAGGGACAACTGAAGAAATTGAGAAAGCCCTCTGATTTAAGTTCGATGCCTCAAATAATCAAGCGGAATACGAGGCAGTCATAGCTGGCCTCAAACTCACAAAAGAAATGAAAGTAGACAACGTTGAGGTATACTACGATTCGCAACTCATGGTTAATTAAATATCAAGAGATTACGACACGCACTGTGTTATTCTGAGTAAGTACTCGTGAGGTCGTCGGGCAATTAAAAGGAGAGTTCAATTATTACGAGTTCAGAAGGATTGATGGAAGGATAATCTGAGGGCAGACTTCCTATCGAGGTTGTCGGAGGATGAAGAATTCGTTGATCCCTCCATTATGGTTGAATATCTAGCGGCGCCTTCTATTGACATAGACATGGTCATGGACATTGACGAGCGGGCACCAAATCAAGGCTTGGTTGATGATATAAAAGCATACATCGAATCAGGCTGGTCATCTTCGGATAAAGGAGAGGCTCGCTCTCTCTAAAAAAGAGCAACAAGGTACACCGTCCTGGACGGAATCCTATACAGGAGGTCAATCATGAAACCCCTGCTCAGATGTGTAGGCAAGGAGGAAAGCCGAACTACATCAGGGAGCGTGTGGCGGACACCCTGCTAGCCGCTCTCTAGCTCAAATATTCATATCCACGAGATACTACTGGACCACGATCCTACAAGATGCCGAGATCCTAGTCAGGAAGTGCCCAGCGTTCCAAAAATTTGCAGACATCTACGGTTACCTTCGGTAGAGCAAAGCATCGTGGTAACTGCCTGGCCATTTGACTTGTGAGGCCTAGACCTCATTGGCCCATTCCCAACCGGAAGAGGTTGCTGCAATCTCATCATAGTAGCAATAGACTACTTCACAAAATGGATCGAGGCAAAGCCTTTGGCAAAGATAGGAGATAAGGACGCGGTCTATTTCCTGCACGACCAGATATGGTCGAGGTTCGGCATTCCTAGAGCAGTGGTCACGGATCACAGACCATAATTTATGAAGGAGTTCTCGAGCTTTTGTAGGGATTACAACGTCAAACACTGGCAGTCATCAGTAGCCTACGCGCAGGGTAACGGCCAAGCAGAGGCCGGGAACAAGCAAATAATTAAGATGCTAAAGAAAAGTGTGAGCGATTACGCAACAGCGGGAGGATGGGTTGATGAGCTCCCCGACATCCTATGGTCACTTCGGACAACGGTAAAAACCCCTATGGCTCAAACACCATTTGCGCTCACATACGGCTTAGAGGCCATGACCCCGATCGAGATGGCGCTCCCAAGTATTAGGGTCGCAAGGCACAATCTCATAGAAAACGAGCTTAATAGGAATATCAAGCTGGATTTGGCAGAAAAAACAGAGGATAGCAACCTACCATAGGCTTATGAATTACAAATAGATCGCCAAGAGATTTTATGATAAAAGAATCCGGATCACTATTTCAAAGTGGGATATTTCATCCTCCGCAACAGGAAGGCCACGGGTCTCGAGCCTGATAGAGGCAAGCTGACTGCGAATTAGGGAAGGCCCGTACCAAATCTCCAGGCAGATCAAAAAGGAACATATGTCCCAAAAGACAAGGACGGCTATATGCTTAATCATCCTTGGCACGCAGATATGTAACAAATATGTAAACCGATGCTACGTGCTCGCTCTAGTTTATGTTCGGTTAGTTTTCCCAATCTCAAAGTACTTCTATTTTCACGGGAAAAAAAACTAGCGGTTATAGGTTACGCGAAGATATTGATTCATGGACGCAAGAGTCATCCCGAAACTGGTAGTACAAAGAATCAAAACCAACAATGCAAAAAGGGTTTAGACGATTCGGATCCATATTTCTCGCAAAATTAACAACCTTTCGATGAATGATGAGCCCCCAGTCAACATTCACGTCCGGGGTAAATATAGCATGAAGAAGGATGGCCGCTTCATCGGTCAACACTTCAAAATTATCAGTGGGAATGGCCCGAGTATTGATGAACCGTTTCCATTCCCGATACCATCGACAAAGCCCAGAGGCAACACCATTGTGAACGGGCTCCTCTTCTCTTATGGGAAATAACCTCGCATATGCGTCAAACCAACGGGTAAATTAGGGATCCTCGATATCAAGGTCCCAGGCCATTTGGAAATGCAAGGCTGGATCAAGTGCGGGGAGTTTCAAGAGCTCATTTATGGCAGCCGGGGTGAAACGCACTTGATTACCTCGGACGGAAACAGAGGACACTTCTTCAACGGACTGGGCCTCTGACAGAACGGCATAAAATTCACGGACCAGGGTAAGGTTGTACCTCCTATAGGGTGCATGAAGAAATTGACGCCACCCAGAACATAGAGCCACTCCCCTCAATCTTGTTCAAATTCAAGCTCCTCTTGGCCAAATGAGCACGGTCGGCAAAGTATGCCATGTAATTGGCAATGGTGTTGGCAGACACCTTAGTAAAGAAATGAGACAATCGAGAGGGAGAAGTCGAACCAGAGGAGGACGACATGATCAACCTAAGAACAGAAACGAAGATTTCAGAAAATATGTTTTGAGCCTCAAAGCGGCAAATGTTTTCCCTCCATTTATATAGAGGAAAAGGATACACCAACGGCGGAAGTTAAAAGGATCCTACGGTCAGAATTAGCTGACTTTTCAAATTCAAAATGGAAGTTTGATCCACAATTAATGCAAACCTGAACGCACGGTCTTCTAGGGCAAACATAAGTCCTCGGCTTTAAGGCTCAACCGTTCCCAAGTAAAAATGTGCGTGTCCGATGGCCTTACAAAGAGTCCACGCAACCCCAAACGATATGCGGATACGTTTAAAAGCAAATGGAATTTGCGATCGAACACGTGCGGCACAATCCGTAATTAGAAATTCAAGCAAATTCATTATCAAAAACAAGAGGATAACATTACAAGAAAATGATTAAAAAAATGACAACTCTTCATCAGAAAAGGCACCGGGCTTAGGGGAAGACCCAGATGGAACCTCATCAAACACAATGTTCTACCGGGGATGATACTCGTCCGACGGACAAGTAGGAACCAAAACAGAACAAAGGATGGAGATCAGTAAGGGAAACGGAATGGAGCGACCATGCTTCATGCCCGTAGCAAAGGACACCGCCTCACGATGCATCAACAGACCCCAATCCACATTTACGGATGGGGTGCCAATAGCATGCAAGAGTAGGCCCTCCTCCTCCATAACTTCTTCAAAGTTCTCAATGAGGAGCACCCGAGTGTTGATAAAGTGCTTCCATGCCCATGCATCCTGGGATAACTCGCATGCGATCCCTTTTGGGGCAGATTCCCACGCATCAGGCAACAAGTAGTGAAGAGCGCCATTCTGGTGTGCATGCCTGGAGACCTCGTCTTCATCCAAAGCCCAGACCCACTCATAATGAAGGACATGATCAATGTTGGGAAAATGGAAGAAGTTGTTGATGACGGCTGGAGTAAAGGGAACCGCAACTCCGCGAACAGGCACAAAGATTAGCGGCCATCTAGACCCCACTTCGGACAGGGCCGAAAAAGATTAGAAATGAAAATAAGAATAAGTATAAATCATCCACACTAACAATCCAGCGTTCCCCTCGTGCACCATTGTAGTATTATAGTGGCCGGATGGCCGGGCCACCAGGTCTTCCCACCCAGACAACGAGATACGAAGGCGAGATCCTCCATTTATCTTGCACCGATTCAAGCCCCTTTCAATCAATAGGGGGCAGCGATTGAAATACACCCAGAAATTCGCCAGTACCTCGTTGGACGATGTCCTGAAGAAGGGTGATTGAACATTGGAAGGAGGCATATTGCTAAAATAGATATGAAAAAAGGGCTAACAAAGTTTGTTGACAAAAAGAAACTCAACTTCTCAAGTGTCAGTGAACATGATGGCTAAAGACTCCATTTATCGGCAGAGTCAAAAGGATCTACGGTCCAAACCGACCCAATCCAACGGACGAGGTTAGCTCTTTTCAAATTCAAATTTAAAGAAAATGGATAAGGGGTACAATAGCCTCTACATCTGTTATTACCCCGGTGGTCGAGATTACGGTTATCAGGGAAAATCATAAAGAGGCATGTCAGAGGGAGACTCTCACACTTCCAAGACTGACACGCCAAAAAGGGATCAACAGAATAATTCAAATTATTTCGACCAAGACCCGATAAGAGTCCTACCCGAAACAAAGGGGCCACATGTTGCAATTTTTAAATTATCAGTTTGAACGCTCTCAGGGATATTCTCGAGATAAAACCTCCCGGACTCATCATGGATAGGGAGACCAAGCTTTCGGACCGACATCAAGGGCGGACCGACAGATAATCAAATTATTTTCAATAACCCTACACGTTGCGGGCCCAAGGCTTACTAAAAACAAGAGGGTCGTATGCCCTGGGTAGGGTCGTGCTTACTCGAAAGACGTCATATTTTAGAGCAAAATGAAGAAAGAAATGAAGCAACAGATGGCGAACACAATATAAGAAAAAGGAGAGCATGCAATTAATTATAGGAAGAAGGCCATGCAAAAGTTGTTACGTCGTCCAGAGTTAAAAAGTTATTACAAAGCAACTTCAAAGATAGAAAATAAATGTTTTCAAAATATTACAACTTGGGAGAAATTAAAGAGGTATCGAAGTTATCACTGCTGAGTCTCCCCTCATTCGGGCACCATGAGGCATCATGAACATTTTCTCCTTGAAGCGGGGGGTGCAGCAATGAGTCAACCGGGATCGAGGCTGAGGGAGCCGGGGGGTTCACTGAGACCACGGTAGGAGGTCCATTAACCAATGCTCTCAGGTTACCAGGGATCACCGGTGATGGACTCCAAGGCGCTTCACCTCGATCGGCCAAGTCCACAGCAATGGCAGCGAGCTCTTCCTCGGTAAAAGGGATCTCAGCATGAAAAGGAAGCAGTCGGGTATCCTACTGATCAATTAAAGACCAGTTCTTCAGGGTATCCAAGGAAGGAGCATTAACCCCGAGAGCCCATCGAGCTCAATGGGCTAAGTGATAAAAGCCTTCATCATAACTAGTCAATCCCGCGACACCAAGAGCCTTCGGATACTCTTCAGAAGCCTAGAAGGCGGTGACAGCTTCAGTTCGGGCTGCCACTCTAGCCGCCTCAAGTTTAGCCTCCATGTCAGACTCAGCTCTCTTCACCCGATCTTCAAGGACTTTCTTCTCTACAGCCCGTGCCTCGGCTGCCCGGCTAGCTTTGCTCTATAGCTCGTTGATGGTTTTATTGAACTCAAGGGTGTCCTTCTCAAGCTTAGACATGAGTTTGACTCGAGTGGTCTCTGAGGCCTCAAGCTCTTCCTGATTCTTTCTCCTATTTTCCTCCAACTAGCTTCTGGTTGTGCCATGTTCCAGAGTGACCTGATTCATCTGGCCCTCCAGCTGACCAACTTTCTTCACAGCAGCATCCCGTTTGCGTCCGAGATCGACATCCATGCGATCACGCTGAGCGAACTGATAAGTTCCTAAAAAGTCGAATAATTCTAGATGTTTTGGACTCAATTTGGTGTCATGTGTTGTTATTTTGTGATGTTTTTATCCTTTTTGGGCTAGATTACTGCAGATGATTGAATTATTGCAGGATGATTCGAGATTAGAAGAAAAATGACCAAAAACAGAGCTAAATTGGAAGAACTCAAAAACCAGCATCTGTCACACCCAGGGTGTGACAGTTTCCAGAAATCTGATCCTGGCCAATGAAATGTTCTGATTGGTGGAAACTTTCACCAACGTATTTTTCTTCAAATTGGCGTGTTTTTCATTGACAATGAGGAGCCCACACACTAGAAGAGTCCAAGATTGATAGATATTTGATTTTAGAGATTTTCTTGATTAAATTAATTATGGAAACTTATTAAATTATGTAATTATCCCTTTTTTAATCCCCCAAGTCATACAATTCATGATTCACGCCTCCCCATCAGCTTTTTGAGTCGACTATCTTTCTCTCTTCATCATCATCTTCTCCCATCCCCAAGAACAAGGATTTTAGGTTTTAAGAATTCAAGAACGAAGCTTTTTCGAGGTTTGATTATTTATGCAATACTTTGACGGTTTCTCTCTATCTCTTTTCTCCTTTATTCTATTTATTTATTCATGTGTTGTTATTTTGTGATGTTTTTATCCTTTTTGGGCTAGATTACTGCGGATGATTGAATTATTGCAGGATGATTCGAGATTAGAAGAAAAATGCCCAAAAACAGAGCTAAAATGGAAGAACTCAAAAACCAGCCTCTGTCACACCCAGGGTGTGACAGTTTCCAGAAATCTGATCCTGGCCAACGAAATGTTCTGATTGGTGGAAACTTTCACCAACGTATTTTTCTTCAAATTGGCGTGTTTTTCATTGACAATGAGGAGCCCACACACTAGAAGAGTCCAAGATTGATTGATATTTGATTTTAGAGATTTTCTTGATTAAATTAATTATGGAAACTTATTAAATTATGTAATTATCCCTTTTTTAATCCCCCAAGTCATACAATTCATGATTCACGCCTCCCCATCAGTTTTTTGAGTCGACTATCTTTCTCTCTTCATCATCATCTTCTCCCATCCCCAAGAACAAGGATTTTAGGTTTTAAGAATTCAAGAACGAAGCTTTTTCGAGGTTTGATTATTTATGCAATACTTTGACGGTTTCTCTCTATCTCTTTTCTCCTTTATTCTATTTATTTATTTTTCTTGTCAAAGTATGAATTATATGGTTGAATCTTGGAATATTGATATGGAACGAGAGTAAATATTAGTTTCTTGGATTAGGAAAAGCCCGGCGATGATTATATAGTTTTAAAGATACAATCTTTTCATTGATAAAGGATTTTCGTCATGTTTATGAATTTGATCTTGTATGCTTATTCATGTATTTTTCCGGGAATAATATCTCGAAGGAGTGAATGGCCGTAGGATTGCATGAGAAACTTCATTCGATTAATTGATGACAGAAAAAGTATTAATTAATCGATAACCTAGAAACCAAGATCGAATCTTTAGGGATTTCTTGAAAGAAAATTAGGTTAAACCTAAAGTGGCCCATAATTATGGTATTTCAATGCATCTAATTTTATTCTTCATTGTAGGAAACTAATAGGTAGAATCACGATAATAGTTCGAAAGAATGTTTACGTGTAATATTTGATAATTGATCTTCATAAATGGAAGATTCATATTGATAGAAAGATTGTTGAAATTCTGTGTAGACAATGCCGTGGTGGATCCGAAATCCAAGAAATGCCTTTAAACCTTGAATTCTATTACCTAAATCTTGAAGTTCTTGGCTCGTAGTTATATTATCTTTATTTTATTTAATTTTAGGATTCGTAGATAAAAACCTCCAAGAATTTGATTCGTCTAGCTAATAAAAATCAGGAATTGTTTGGTGATTGACTACAAGTCCCCGTGGGATCGACATCCTAAGTACTACTCGATAAGCCGTGCGCTTGCGGTAGCATTTAGTGATTATATTGAAAATCACACAACAAGTTTTCTCGGCGCCGTTGCCGGGGACTTCGGTGTCAACATCGAACCCGTTCTTGATTTTGTTAGACTAGATTTTTTTTCTCACCCTAGAAAGCTGCACCTTGCTACGGTGAGACCTTTTTGCTTTTGATTTTTTTTTCTTTTCTTGTGCAGAAATTTGAAGTGACAAGCTTTCATGGATTCATTTAGCTCAAGATTCAATGCTCAAGTGACACCAACTGCTGAGAGGACGTATGGATATGAGCTTAACCAATATTGTGGTGACAACCATTATGATGCTCAGTGCAATGTAGGTTATTCATCTCACCAGTGGAATAACAATGTTGGATCTGGTGCAAGTTATGGGGATCAATATCAATATAACCACAAATCTAATGCTCCATCATACAATGGTGAGAGGAGTAACTATCATTATTCTCCGTGGGGTCAAGATCAAAGAAATTGGCAACAAGAACCGTTCCCTCAATTAGAACTTGAGTCTAGAGAGGTTAGAATGGAGAGTTCCATACAAGAATGGGATCGGTTCAAAGAAAGATCGAATTATTCACACCCCATTTCTTCTACTAATAAGAGAGAGCTAACAATTGGAGAATTGATTGCATGGAATCTCCATGTTACTGAAGAGATTGAAAAAGAAAAGCATATGATGGAGATTCAAGATCAGAACGCCGCGCTTGAAAGTTGTGGGGATGAAATAGACTATGATCCTTATGAAATCCCACAATGTCTTGATATGAATGTTTTCGGTGACTCTTTCTCAAAGATTGCTGAGTGTTTGGGCCTTCGTATTAACAGGAGTGGAGCCACATGGAAATTCAAACAATCTTCACAAGATAATGGTGCAATAATTCCGGATTCAACATTGACGAGCCAAGAAGAAAATGAAAAGGGAGGTAATATTACCGTGCTTGACTCTAATTCATTTGATAATGTTAGTTATCCTTATTTTAATAACGGTGTTGAATTTATGCATGTTGACCATGTAGAGTATATAGATGTTGCACCTTTAATTGTCCATAATTCTCTTAGATTTGTCATGAGCATTGATAAAGATATTAATAAATTGTTAAGAGGCGCTTCATTCGTTAGAGCTAAACTGATTAATCACTTTTTAAGAAGACATGATTATAGGCTCCCAATGCTATATCTGAAACTATTTGTTAATATCTTTGATATGTGGAGCAAGATGCAGAGGGATGCTCTTCTTTGGTTTAGTCCTCCTTGACAATGATGTTTAAAGATAGTCCAACTGAAGACTATAAATTCAGAATGTGTTTTTTTTATTTTTTATTTTTGCTTGTTTGATGAATAAATAAAGGAAGAGAGTTGTCTTCTCGGTCCTTTGGTCTTGGTTTGTTTTGTTTTTGTGTCTGTTTTCCCGAAAGAAAGATGTGCACGAGTGGTATTTGAAGGCCATTGCATGCGGAGAAAATGAGCTTTGAAAAGTGGAGGTCACACCAATGACGTGGTTAAAGACAATAAGGGTGGCTAAAAATAAAATAAAAAAAAAAAAAAAAAAAGGCAAAAAAAAAAAAAAACAGCCATTGTCACACCCATGGTGTGATGGAGGCTGTTTTTCAACAAAAAAGAAAAAAAAAAACCTTTTTTTTCCCCAAAACTTTCGGGCCAGCCCCCTTTTCTCCTAACTAGATAATCATTCATTTTATTTTATTTTCTTTCTTTCTTTCTTTTCCCCTATTCTTCCCAAACCCAACTATCCCCCCACCCCCCCTTCCCTGCTTCATCCCTCCTGTCTCCCGTCTCCCTCCCCCATCACCTTCTTCTACATATAAAAAAAAATTCTTTCTTTCTTTTTTTTTTTTTATTTTCTTTTACCATCTTTTTCGTCCACCTTTATACATCCCTCCACTTCCTCCATCTCATGGGAAAAACTAAGAATTTTCGAGATATTACTCCTCAAATAAAGCCACCATGGAAAGAACAACCACAAAATCCCGGTGACTTTTCCGGAGCTCCGGTAACTCTCAATTCTCCACTCTCCAACTCCACAGGGTTAGAAGAAGATTCTTCAAGACTACGATGTTCGGAGCGTTATGATATGTACACAAGGTGGCCGCCCATTGCATCTTGTGAGTTTTCTTTTTTACCCTCCCATGATTTAATTTAATTACATTGAGGACAATGCAACCTTTAAGTGTGGGGGAGTGACATTTGTGCAAGTCTTTCTCTTATGCAGTTTAGAGTCTTAGTCATTGTCAGTCGAGTCAGTTGTGTCGTTTTGTCTTGATGGTTTTGATGATCACACATAGCTACTTTAGATGAGATTTGCAATGCATGAAAATTGATATAGTTTGTTCTGACAAGAAAAATGCATGACATGGAGTGAAAAATATTTTTCAGAATATCATGTTTAAAAGTGCGATTGTTTCCTTTAGGAAACAATAGAGTCCGAGTGAATAGACAAAATTGACCCGGTGAGATATTGTTCCAGCCATATGACTGACCACTTCAGTCTCACCCTAAATTTGTGCGTATTTTCTCTTCCTTAGATTTGTTCCTTTAGAACTTGTGTTGAGTCTTGTTGATGTTACTTTGGTATGTGCAAACACATAGAAATGATTGAGGCATTCATTTCTACCTTCCACCATATTATATACTTTATACCTTTTGAACCTTGATCTTTATTACACCTTTTTCCCACTTTACCTTACTTTCACTATACCATACATTGAACAACCTGAAAAAGAGGTAGCCCAATTCCTATCACCCAACCTTATAACTAATTGGAGCACGTGACTATCAAATTTCTTACACTTAGTATGTAATGATCAAGCTTTGGGGAAATCCATATTGGTACTATTTGTTTGTTTCTTAGTTTGAAAGAAAAAAAGAAAAAAGAAATAGAAAAAAAAATCAATAAAGGAGGCAATCTAAAAAAATAACCTCTTAATTCTTGTTTGTTCTATATTAGAAATAAAGAGGGAGTTGTATCATTATTCTACTAAAGTAGAAAAATTATCCTTTGTATTTTCTTTGGTTTGCAAATAAAGCGTTGGACTCCCTTGCACTTGTATTACATTGAAGTTTGTTAGTCATGTGTTTCGCTAGTTCTAATGGCTTTTGCCATCTCTTATACCTTTTCCTACACCTATCACCGTTTCTTTTCCCTACTTGGGCTATTCTCACTTACCGTCCTTTTTCCCAAACACCTTATGATTTATGTGTTGCAGAATGCCTTGGTGATTGATATGTGACGATATACAAGCATATAGTAGGGCATTTTCAATGGAATGAGCTTGAGAGTTTAGTCACCTCATAAATAATGAGTCTTGAGTGATATATCCCGTGAGGGTCTATTTGCTTGGTCAATGTTGTTTCCCATTGATAATTTTTGTTCACTTTTGCTCCTGATATGATAAAAAGGATTAGTTAGTCTATATCTTGTGTTTTGAAAGCCGGGATGAACTTTATTAATGCTCGTGTGTTGTACATCTTTGTCTATCGCTATGTCATGTGTGATCTTCTTAGTCCGTCTCGTCTTGAGTCTTTTTGTTTGCTTGGGGACAAGCAAAGTCTTAAGCTTGGGGGAGTAAGTTCCTAAAAAGTCGAATAATTCTAGATGTTTTGGACTTAATTTGGTGTCATGTGTTGTTATTTTGTGATGTTTTTATCCTTTTTGGGCTAGATTACTGCGGATGATTGAATTATTGCGGGATGATTCGAGATTAGAAGAAAAATGCCCAAAAACAGAGCTAAAATGGAAGAACTCAAAAACCAGCCTCTGTCACACCCAGGGTGTGACAGTTTCCAGAAATCTGATCCTGGCCAACGAAATGTTCTGATTGGTGGAAACTTTCACCAACGTATTTTTCTTCAAATTAGCGTGTTTTTCATTGACAATGAGGAGCCCACACACTAGAAGAGTCCAAGATTGATAGATATTTGATTTTAGAGATTTTCTTGATTAAATTAATTATGGAAACTTATTAAATTATGTAATTATCCCTTTTTTAATCCCCCAAGTCATACAATTCATGATTCACGCCTCCCCATCAGCTTTTTGAGTCGACTATCTTTCTCTCTTCATCATCATCTTCTCCCATCCCCAAGAACAAGGATTTTAGGTTTTAAGAATTCAAGAACGAAGCTTTTTCGAGGTTTGATTATTTATGCAATACTTTGACGGTTTCTCTCTATCTCTTTTCTCCTTTATTCTATTTATTTATTCATGTGTTGTTATTTTGTGATGTTTTTATCCTTTTTGGGCTAGATTACTGCGGATGATTGAATTATTGCAGGATGATTCGAGATTAGAAGAAAAATGCCCAAAAACAGAGCTAAAATGGAAGAACTCAAAAACCAGCCTCTGTCACACCCAGGGTGTGACAGTTTCCAGAAATCTGATCCTGGCCAACGAAATGTTCTGATTGGTGGAAACTTTCACCAACGTATTTTTCTTCAAATTAGCGTGTTTTTCATTGACAATGAGGAGCCCACACACTAGAAGAGTCCAAGATTGATAGATATTTGATTTTAGAGATTTTCTTGATTAAATTAATTATGGAAACTTATTAAATTATGTAATTATCCCTTTTTTAATCCCCCAAGTCATACAATTCATGATTCACGCCTCCCCATCAGTTTTTTGAGTCGACTATCTTTCTCTCTTCATCATCATCTTCTCCCATCCCCAAGAACAAGGATTTTAGGTTTTAAGAATTCAAGAACGAAGCTTTTTCGAGGTTTGATTATTTATGCAATACTTTGACGGTTTCTCTCTATCTCTTTTCTCCTTTATTCTATTTATTTATTTTTCTTGTCAAAGTATGAATTATATGGTTGAATCTTGGAATATTGATATGGAACGAGAGTAAATATTAGTTTCTTGGATTAGGAAAAGCCCGGCGATGATTATATAGTTTTAAAGATACAATCTTTTCATTGATAAAGGATTTTCGTCATGTTTATGAATTTGATCTTGTATGCTTATTCATGTATTTTTCCGGGAATAATATCTCGAAGGAGTGAATGGCCGTAGGATTGCATGAGAAACTTCATTCGATTAATTGATGACAGAAAAAGTATTAATTAATCGATAGCCTAGAAACCAAGATCGAATCTTTAGGGATTTCTTGAATGAAAATTAGGTTAAACCTAAAGTGGCCCATAATTATGGTATTTCAATGCATCTAATTTTATTCTTCATTGTAGGAAACTAATAGGTAGAATCACGATAATAGTTCGAAAGAATGTTTACGTGTAATATTTGATAATTGATCTTCATAAATGGAAGATTCATATTGATAGAAAGATTGTTGAAATTCTGTGTAGACAACGCCGTGGTGGATCCGAAATCCAAGAAATGCCTTTAAACCTTGAATTCTATTACCTAAATCTTGAAGTTCTTGGCTCGTAGTTATATTATCTTTATTTTATTTAATTTTAGGATTCGTAGATAAAAACCTCCAAGAATTTGATTCGTCTAGCTAATAAAAATCAGGAATTGTTTGGTGATTGACTACAAGTCCCTGTGGGATCGACATCCTAAGTACTACTCGATAAGCCGTGCGCTTGCGGTAGCATTTAGTGATTATATTGAAAATCACACAACAAGTTTTCTGGCGCCGTTGCCGGGGACTTCGGTGTCAACATCGAACCCGTTCTTGATTTTGTTAGACTAGATTTTTTTTCTCACCCTAGAAAGCTGCACCTTGCTACGGTGAGACCTTTTTGCTTTTGATTTTTTTTTCTTTTCTTGTGCAGAAATTTGAAGTGACAAGCTTTCATGGATTCATTTAGCTCAAGATTCAATGCTCAAGTGACACCAACTGCTGAGAGGACGTATGGATATGAGCTTAACCAATATTGTGGTGACAACCATTATGATGCTCAGTGCAATGTAGGTTATTCATCTCACCAGTGGAATAACAATGTTGGATCTGGTGCAAGTTATGGGGATCAATATCAATATAACCACAAATCTAATGCTCCATCATACAATGGTGAGAGGAGTAACTATCATTATTCTCCGTGGGGTCAAGATCAAAGAAATTGGCAACAAGAACCGTTCCCTCAATTAGAACTTGAGTCTAGACTTGAGGTTAGAATGGAGAGTTCCATACAAGAATGGGATCGGTTCAAAGAAAGATCGAATGATTCACACCCCATTTCTTCTACTAATAAGAGAGAGCTAACAATTGGAGAATTGATTGCACGGAATCTCCATGTTACTGAAGAGATTGAAAAAGAAAAGCATATGATGGAGATTCAAGATCAGAGTGCCGCGCTTGAAAGTTGTGGGGATGAAATAGACTATGATCCTTATGAAATCCCACAATGTCTTGATATGAATGTTTTCGGTGACTCTTTCTCAAAGATTGCTGAGTGTTTGGTCCTTCGTATTAACAGGAGTGGAGCCACATGGAAATTCAAACAATCTTCACAAGATAATGGTGCAATAATTCCGGATTCAACATTGACGAGCCAAGAAGAAAATGAAAAGGGAGGTAATATTACCGTGCTTGACTCTAATTCATTTGATAATGTTAGTTATCCTTATTTTAATAACGGTGTTGAATTTATGCATGTTGAGCATGTAGAGTATATAGATGTTGCACCTTTAATTGTCCATAATTCTCTTAGATTTGTCATGAGCATTGATAAAGAGATTAATAAATTGTTAAGAGGCGCTTCATTCGTTAGAGCTAAACTGATCACTTTTTAAGAAGACATGATTATAGGCTCCCAATGCTATATCTGAAACTACTTGTTAATATCTTTGATATGTGGAGCAAGATGCAGAGGGATGCTCTTCTTTGGTTTAGTCCTCCTTGACAATGATGTTTAAAGATAGTCCAACTGAAGAGTATAAATTCAGAATGTGTTTTTTTTATTTTTTATTTTTACTTGTTTGATGAATAAATAAAGGAAGAGAGTTGTCTTCTCGGTCCTTTGGTCTTGGTTTGTTTTGTTTTTGTGTCTGTTTTGCCGAAAGAAAGATGTGCACGAGTGGTATTTGAAGGCCATTGCATGCGGAGAAAATGAGCTTTGAAAAGTGGAGGTCACACCAATGACGTGGTTAAAGACAATAAGGGTGGCTAAAAATATAAAAAAAAAAAAAAAAAAAAAAAAAAAAAAAAAAAAAACTGCCATTGTCACACCCATGGTGTGATGGAGGCTGTTTTTCAACAAAAAAGAAAAAAAAAACCTTTTTTTTCCCCAAAACTTTCGGGCCAGCACCCCTTTTCTCCTAACTAGATAATCATTCATTTTATTTTATTTTCTTTCTTTCTTTCTTTTCCCCTATTCTTCCCAAACCCAACTATCCCCCCACCCCCCCCCCCCCCTCGCTTCATCCCTCCCGTCTCCCGTCTCCCTCCCCCATCACCTTCTTCTACATATAAAAAAAAAAATTCTTTCTTTTTTTTTTTTTATTTTCTTTTCTTTTACCATCTTTTTCGTCCACCTTTATACATCCCTCCACTTCCTCCATCTCATGGGAAAAACTAAGAATTTTCGAGATATTACTCCTAAAATAAAGCCACCATGAAAAGAACAACCACACAATCCCGGTGACTTTGCCGGAGCTCCAGTAACTCTCAATTCTCCACTCTCCACCACCACAAAGTTAAAAGAAGATTCTCCAGGACTACGATGTTCAGAGCGTGATGATATGCACACAAGGTGGCCGCCCATTGCATCTTGTGAGTTTTCTTTTTTACCCTCTCATGATTTAATTTAATTACATTGAGGACAATGCAACCTTTAAGTGTGGGGGAGTGACATTTGTGCAAGTCTTTCTCTTATGCAGTTTAGAGTCTTAGTCATTGTCAGTCGAGTCAGTTGTGTCGTTTTGTCTTGATGGTTTTGATGATCACACATAGCTACTTTAGATGAGATTTGCAATGCATGAAAATTGATATAGTTTGTTCTGACAAGAAAAATGCATGACATGGAGTGAAAAATATTTTTCAGAATATCATGTTTAAAAGTGCGATTATTTCCTTTAGGAAACAATAGAGTCCGAGTGAATAGACAAAATTGACCCGGTGAGATATTGTTCCAGCCATATGACTGACCACTTCAGTCTCACCCTAAATTTGTGCGTATTTTCTCTTCCTTAGATTTGTTCCTTTAGAACTTGTGTTGAGTCTTGTTGATGTTACTTTGGTATGTGCAAACACATAGAAATGATTGAGGCATTCGTTTCTACCTTCCACCATATTATATACTTTATACCTTTTGAACCTTGATCTTATTACACCTTTTTCCCACTTTACCTTACTTTCACTATACCATACATTGAACAACCTGAAAATGAGGTAGCCCAATTCCTATCACCCAACCTTATAACTAATTGGAGCACGTGACTATCAAATTTCTTACACTTAGTATGTAATGATCAAGCTTGGGGGAAATCCATATTGGTACTATTTGTTTGTTTCTTAGTTTGAAAGAAAAAAAGAAAAAAGAAATAGGAAAAAAAAATCAATAAAGGAGGCAATCTAAAAAAATAACCTCTTAATTCTTGTTTGTTCTATATTAGAAATAAAGAGGGAGTTGTATCATTATTCTACTAAAGTAGAAAAATTATCCTTTGTATTTTCTTTGGTTTGCAAATAAAGCGTTGGACCCCCTTGCACTTGTATTACATTGAAGTTTGTTAGTCATGTGTTTCGCTAGTTCTAATGGCTTTTGCCATCTCTTATGCCTTTTCCTACACCTATCACCGTTTCTTTTCCCTACTTGGGCTATTCTCACTTACCGTCCTTTTTCCCAAACACCTTATGATTTATGTGTTGCAGAATGCCTTGATGATTGATATGTGACGATATACAAGCATATAGTAGGGCATTTTCAATGGAATGAGCTTGAGAATTTAGTCACCTCATAAATAATGAGTGTTGAGTGATATATCCCGTGAGGGTCTATTTGCTTGGTCAATGTTGTTTCCCATTGATAATTTTTGTTCACTTTTGCTCCTGATATGATAAAAAGGATTAGTTAGTCTATATCTTGTGTTTTGAAAGCCGGGATGAACTTTATTAATGCTCGTGTGTTGTACATCTTTGTCTATCGCTATGTCATGTGTGATCTTCTTAGTCCGTCTCGTCTTGAGTCTTTTTGTTTGCTTGGGGTCAAGCAAAGTCTTAAGCTTGGGGGAGTAAGTTCCTAAAAAGTCGAATAATTCTAGATGTTTTGGACTTAATTTGGTGTCATGTGTTGTTATTTTGTGATGTTTTTATCCTTTTTGGGCTAGATTACTGCGGATGATTGAATTATTGCAGGATGATTCGAGATTAGAAGAAAAATGCCCAAAAACAGAGCTAAAATGGAAGAACTCAAAAACCGCCTCTGTCACACCCGGGGTGTGACAGCTTTCCGAAATCGATCCCGCCAACGAAATGTTCTGATTGGTGGAAACTTTCACCAACGTATTTTTCTTCAAATTGGCGTGTTTTTCATTGACAATGAGGAGCCCACACACTAGAAGAGTCCAAGATTGATAGATATTTGATTTTAGAGATTTTCTTGATTAAATTAATTATGGAAACTTATTAAATTATGTAATTATCCCTTTTTTAATCCCCCAAGTCATACAATTCATGATTCACGCCTCCCCGTCAGTTTTTTGAGTCGACTATCTTTCTCTCTTCATCATCATCTTCTCCCATCCCCAAGAACAAGGATTTTAGGTTTTAAGAATTCAAGAACGAAGCTTTTTCGAGGTTTGATTATTTATGCAATCCTTTGACGGTTTCTCTCTATCTCTTTTCTCCTTTATTCTATTTATTTATTTTTCTTGTCAAAGTATGAATTATATGGTTGAATCTTGGAATATTGATATGGAACGAGAGTAAATATTAGTTTCTTCGATTAGGAAAAGCCCGGCGATGATTATATAGTTTTAAAGATACAATCTTTTCATTGATAAAGGATTTTCGTCATGTTTATGAATTTGATCTTGTATGCTTATTCATGTATTTTTCCGGAAATATTATCTCGAAGGAGTGAATGGCCGTAGGATTGCATGAGAAACTTCATTCGATTAATTGATGACAGAAAAAGTATTAATTAATCGATAACCTAGAAACCAAGATCGAATCTTTAGGGATTTCTTGAATGAAAATTAGGTTAAACCTAAAGTGGCCCATAATTATGGTATTTCAATGCATCTAATTTTATTCTTCATTGTAGGAAACTAAATGTAGGATAAAACTAGGTAGAATCACGATAATAGTTCGAAATAATGTTTACGTGTAATATTTGATAATTGATCTTCATAAATGGAAGATTCATATTGATAGAAAGATTGTTGAAATTCTGTGTAGACAACGCCGTGGTGGATCCGAAATCCAAGAAATGCCTTTAAACCTTGAATTCTATTACCTAAATCTTGAAGTTCTTGGCTCGTAGTTATATTATCTTTATTTTATTTAATTTTAGGATTCGTAGATAAAAACCTCCAAGAATTTGATTCGTCTAGCTAATAAAAATCAGGAATTGTTTGGTGACTGACTACAAGTCCTTGTGGGATCGACATCCTAAGTACTACTCGATAAGCCGTGCGCTTGCGGTAGCATTTAGTGATTATATTGAAAATCACACATCACGACCGCAGTATTCGCCTACGGAGGAAAATTTGGAGTTAGATGAACAAATATGGAAAGGAAAGTAAAAGGAGAGACTTACAAAAGCAGTGAGCATCCCTATCATGCACGCTAAGTCCTCCCCGCGTTGCCAGAACCCAGATTGTGGACCCAGTCTATCCATCATCACAGACCGAGAGCCAATTCCCTTGCCAATAACCAGGTCGACTTCATCCGGCCCATCCATCCTTAGATTTCTGAGCTGGGGAACCCTTGAGATAGCGCTGGCCAGGACTATGGCTTCATCCTCAGTTTGCGGTTTCTGGAACCCGGGAAGCAACCACGGAGGTCGGTTATCACCCTGCTGAGTTGAGGGGCCACTCACATGACGCTCCATAACTGAGCGGATATCTGATTGGGTAGTTATCTTGTGCAAGGTCTCTTTAGCCATAGCAGCAGCCTTATCACCCTGACCGTCATCGGTTCAAGCTTTCTTCAAGTCCGCCGCCACCCTCGTATCCTCAACATCGATTAACTCAACGCTCGGAGTCGACTCAGACGATCCAGCGGCGGTCAGAGACCTGGATCGCTTTGTAGCAGCGGTTTGAGAGGGCTCGTTGATGACTAAGGCACCAGATTTGCCTTCAGACTGAGCAACATCGGCTTTGTTAGGAACGGTTACCATGGGCAGAGGATGCTCGCCAGTACCAGACAAAATCTCTACCCACTTCCCTTCACTAGCTTGTGCCTGTTCGAGCATCTGCTGGCAGAGATGGCTCACGTTCACTATATCTGTACAAGCGGACGCAGGTAATACAAGGCATATAAAAAGGAAAAGACAAATATAGAGAGAAAATAACAGAAATAAAGAAGTGGGAAAAATACATATAGTGCTAATAGGAAACTCCTCCCGCACTCGAGGATCTCCCCCACATTCTTCACATTCCGAGGGCAAACATATCATGTGGTGGCACTCCGAATACCATTCCAGATCGCACAACAGCGGGTCAATTGGGGCGAGCACATCTCCCTCGCCAGGACCGGTAAATCCAGCCATTCGGCTATATGACTCGGTAGGGTCGAGAAGGAGGCGGAGATTGAAAGTCCTCTCCTGTGAAGGCTTCTTTCTCCCAACAAACCCTAGCAGCTCCTTGATTCTGGTAATAAAACGCTGGTAGATGACCTCCTCCTCGAAGTCTTTGATGCTTTCTGTATCCGGGTATACTCTGGCGATTCTCTTAAATGGCCATCCAACCCGAGACTCAACTTTTGCACACCGGCTATGCCAGGAATCAACTTTCTCCGGAAGGTCGAAAAACAGCTGGTGGGCTTTCCTCCAAGGCGCCACCTGATCGAACTCCCAAATTTAATAATCCAGAAGAAGTGGTTGAATACAGCAAATGAGGGTTCTCTTCCAAGCAAGCGGCTCACAACGAAAAATCCCAGAACGACCCTCATCAGCCCAGGGGTGAGGTCACTGGGATGTGTGTCAGTCACCAAAATTTGATAAGAAAATGATCAAATGGAGGCCGAGCCTCAGCCACCGGGTAGTCATTATACAACCAAATGTAATCAAACTTTGAGCGATCACAGACCCGCTTCTTATCCTTAACCCCGGGAAAGCTAATAAAATGATAATCCGTTGAAATATCAAAAGCGGCCAAGGAGCTGGTATAGTCAGTTGAACAATGAAACATCTTCCACTACTGGGCAACCTCCTTGTCAAAAGCTTTCTGGGCCTCGACCTCAACACGGCCCTCTGCGGTATATTGCCTGGAGGGCCGCAGATTCGATTTTTTAGACTCTCCATTTCCTAGACCAAGCCGCATTCGCTCACAGTAAAGCCTCAGTTTCATCCGGGCCTTGTCTAGAGACGCCCGGGGCCTCTTCCTCGACCATTTCAACCTCAAGCTGTTTGGCAAAATCCACGAAGGCCTGCTCGCCTTGATCTACCACTTTAGGCTCATACCCTATAGCTTCCCGGTCGTCATCATGGCTGGGGGTACGCTCGGAAGACATCCTGAAAAACACAAGGGCGAGGCGGATTATCAGTCACCTAGACTTATGAGTCGGGCCAGGACGAGCGTGTCCGCTCATCATGACACCTTGCCCCTCTCATTTTCCCGCAAAAACCACAAACCATTGAATCTTAAACCATAATGAAGTCAAGATTCTGGGAAAATAAAGGCTAAGACCTAGGGGAACAACTCGGGCAAAATTTAGACACAGGCCAAACGACTGTTAGGGATGCGACGTTTTGACGATTTGGATACAGGCGTAAGCACAGAACATCATACCTAAAAAGCAGAAGTAAAACCTATCTAAAAGCACTCAGCATTAAAGCATTTCATGCCTACTTCGAGCAAAACTACCTAGTAGGAAAAATGGAATACGTAGGGAAACAAGTGCGGAAGAAAAGATCGAAGCTTTTACCTAAAAGATTGACGATTCACAAGAAACAGAATGAAGATTGCCCGAAACTTCAAAGGAACCACCGAGTAATGCTTAAACTCCGCCGGTAACCCTTTGATAAACCACCGGATTCTTCAGATACCACCAGAGTATTTTTCGCTTCAAAACCAGAAAGGAGGAAAAGTGTTTTCGATGGAGGCTTTGCCCTTTTATATAGGCAAACTGGAAGCCGAAATGTTGTGTCGACCGTTTCAAAATTTGAAATTCAAAGCACAAATACCTCATGGTTATCGAGATTCTCCCGCCAATAAGAAGTCGTGGCCAGTCATATCAAACGTCACAGCAAATACGGAACCGAGGTTACGCCTCGGCCAATGACCGTCCGACACAACCACTCGTAAAATATGAGTCTGTCCGCTTCATAGCACTGCTCTCAAATCTGCTCGCTCATCAGCACCACATCAACGTTTGTCCACTTTATAGCGCAACGTCTGGCGATGAGTCATTTCATGACATGAAAATTGCCAAAACCCGCCAATACTAACGTGGTCCTAAACCTGCCCCTCCGAGAGTGCAGCGTTTCTTGATTGTCCGCTTTATCACACAGCATCATGCAATGAGTCATTCCGCGACATGAAAGTTGCCAAAAACCCGCCACACGTAAAGCGGTCCAAAGCCTGTCCGCTCAAAACGCACAACACCTCACAACAAATCGATAACTGCGTCAAGACTGGCTCAAGCCCGATTCTACCATAATCGGCACCACCTATAACGGAGCTTACAGGGTCGTGATATGCAAGCGCACACAACCTTACTGTTAGGTGTGATGCCCGAAAGACAATTTTGTAATTGTTTTATTTAATAAATGAAATGATGTTATTATTCATATTTATTATTCTCATATTCACCGATGTGACAATAGTATTTACACTACAGAAAACCCTAAAGTATATCGTTTATGTAATCACTTAACTCGGTGTATGGTATATACACAGGAGGATTGAGTTAGTGAAGATGTACTTAAAATACAATTAGCCCGTAGTGAAGTTAATCGAGAGTATCGGGTCTCTCATTTAACGAGCTATTAATGCGCCCAGAACACAATAGGTGTGATTGTCTTATCCGGACTTTCGGTTAAGAGAACCTAATGGGGCATTTATATATGATAGATATATCATATAGGGCTGGACCGATTTGATTAGAGTTCACGATATAATTCCGTAATCGAGAAGTCTTATCGAATCAATGGATGATCATATTTATGGATATATCTTAATCCCGAGGTGATCACGATCAACCGCTTGAATCGGTATGAAATTTGACTTGACGGTTAAGGATTACACCGAGTCCGTGGTCCGAATTACCCCATCTTGGCATTGTCTTGGATTGAGTGAGTAGTCGGTGTTATCACGGATACGGAATCCATTCCTTCCATTTATGGAAGTAGATAGATAGCAGCTCCTTATTTGTTAATCCTAGAAACCGATCGATCGTACGAGTTCATATTACACCGATTAGCTACCGGTGAGTTGTATGAATTAATTGATCACTAGGGGGTTAATGGTAAATAAGGATAAGAGGTTCTTAAAAGGGTTAACGGTAACTTCCCGATTTAGAATGAACGATCATGGAGGATTAATCCATATGTAATGATTATATCAATGGACGCTTATTATTATTCTCGTGAGGAGATAAATATAATCTTATAATCGGAGGAGTGCGATCACGGGATTATGGTGGCATATTCCCGTGATTGATTTATCGAATATAATTATTCTATAATTATTTATTTGATTTATCGGAGCCGCTGATTATTAGTCCATGGTCCCCGACGTGCCTCCTAATATAGCATAGCTATTCTCGGACGTCGAATCCTGATAATATTAATTTAGTTCTTGTTGGACTTTATTAAAACGATATGTGAATTAATTGTTTAGTGGACTATTAAATTAGTTGGGCTAAATAATTAAATATGTGGAAAAGACTTTTTTCACAAACTTGGCCCAAAATGGTGTTGGCCGAAATTAAACCCTAAGGGATTTGATATTGGCGCCTCATGCACTTGATTATTGACTAAGAAATTATTTTCTTGTGATTAATAAGACATGTGCATAAAATATTTATTGGATAAATATTTATGGTAAATAATAAAGATAAATATTATTCTAGATTTGTTCTAGGATATTATGGAATTATCTTTTATTAAAGGATTTATTTTGTTTGATAAATAAAAATCCTTGGAGGCTAAGTTTTACTCTCCTATATAAAGAGAGTTCTCCCAAGCCTCAATACACACATAAATTTCGACTTCTCCCTATAGTAGAGAGAAGAAAATAATTTCGGCCAAGGGAGATTTGGGGAGAAATCTTGGAGATTTTTCCGGTAGCATATCGGAAGGGTTCGAGTCGAGAATTCCTTCCACCGGGAATTGCTTGGATCACACGATCGGAAGACCGTGGTGCTCTTCACATCTTCACATTCATCCTTTGCGGTTCTTCAACTTGAATTTAGAGATTCAAGAGGTATGATCTACATCCCCCTTGTAGAATAGATCTAGTTGTTTTATTACGCATATTATATAGATCTAGATCCATAAATCGCTTCCGTTGCGGATGGTATTACTAACAGTGGTATCAGTCGCCATGGTGATCTATATTTATACGTATAAAATATTAGATCTAGGAGTGGTAAAACATGTAGATTTTTTTTTGGTCCCAATTTTTTTTAAAAATAGGGCCGACGCATGATTTATTTTTTTTATGTTATGAATGTCTTGGTTGAAGAGATGGATTGGGGTTGGTACTGTTTACTCGTTAGATCTATTGTAGCTCCTTTGTTTAGCAACAATTGAGCATAGGAATTGTATTTTTTTTTATGTCTTTCTTTTCGAAATTTATGTAAAAAGTAGCATCTTTTATTGTTATTTTGATTATCCGGGCTGGAAAAGATGAAGATCTTGCTGAAAAATTGAAGATCAAGACGAAACCCAAGGTATGAACGAGGAGAAACGGATGAATTTTATTAAAAATCTGCTACAGGACTTTCTGCGACGCTGAAAAGCGTCACTAAAAGTCCTGTTTAATAAATATATGCGGCTAGGGTTTTATTTTAGATGCGGCTGCACTATTTTTTTTGTGACCTAAATTTTTTTTATTCAACAGCCGTATGATGAAAAAAAAAAAAAAAAAAAAAATTTATTTTTTTTTGGAAAATAATTAAAAGCAGCCGCATGTAATATATAATAAAATAAAATATATGATTAATTAAAATAAATTGGATTTATTTAATTAAAAAGACCTTTTCTCCTCTCGGGTGTTCGTGGTTCGTATTCCGGCGGTTCGAGTTCAAGATTCGAAGATCAAGACTCGAAGACAAGAAGATTGTAATTTATTTTTCCTAGGATAGATTAGTTACGGGTACCAACAATCCATCTCGGTGTTTAAATTTCCGCAATTTATTTTTTATGTGTTCGATCATAAAATAGATATAAAATCGGAATCGCCATGACATGCATCATATCATAAATCCACTCCATGCATACATGTAGAATTTTAATTTTGGTAATTAAAATAGGCATGTATTCAAACTCGTGTAATTAGTTGAAATTTAATTAATACGTGGTAATTAATGAATTTAGTAACTAATTAATGATCCGAGGACGGGTTATGAAATCGTTAGGCTTTTCGGTGTGTGTTCTCGGTGAACCGCCTTAAAGCCCAAACGAGATCACGTTTTCAATTCGTAGTGTCTACGAGATTGAATGATGGTAAAAGAACAAAAAATCTTGGATAAAAACGGTTCGCTTATAGGTTGGGTGGTCAACTGAGCTAGGCTCGACCGACTTAACCCTCCTAGTGTGATGTATGCACGGGGGTCCGGCAAGACTAAGCTACACCGGAGAACGGAGGGGTGATTCCTTCTTATCTCAATGAGGCTGTCTTGACCCGATTTCGTCCGACTGTCACATATGTTCCAACGAATAGGACGGGTAGGCTTGCCTACGTCACCGACACCATTCGGAATCCTTGATTTGATGAGCTTTTATGATAACATCAAAAAGACGTGGTTAGTTAACCCACAACCACTTCCAAATTATTGAGTGGGAGCGGGGGAGGCGACAGCCAACCCCACGGCCTCTACTATAGATACAAGTAAGTGAGAGAAGGGTGACGCCTCGAGGCGCTTTGATTTCGTCCCCCTAAGGATGGTGTTCGCCCCTATCAACATTCATGGCTTGGTCTCCGAAAGGATAGGTTTTCAGGGTACTCGTCGGGTCACTGACCTATCCTAAGACGGCATACTCGGGGCGTACCTAAGAGAACCGATATAGTAGGTCACACTCATCATGGGTATTATTGATAATATCTAGGCTAAAAAAAGGAAGGTAGTCAATGAATAAAGGGATGTTCGATTCCCGTGGGATGTTTGATTCTCACAAGTTATTCATTGATGAGATTGTCTCGATTTAACCGTCATCTCTTTGACCAACCCTAAGGCGGCACTGAGATGCGAGGTTAAAACCTTGGAATGGTAGAGTAGACTTATTTTTTAGTTTACAATTCCTAAAATTTAATATAGTAGTGTTAAACTTGAATTAATACATGTCATTTTATTTTCAGCAAAATGTCTGCTCAAATTTCGCTTTCCTGTCTGAAAAATTAACGGGAAACAACTTTAAGAAATGGAAGAGTAACTTAAACGTGGTGCTCACGTATGAGAATGTGCAACATGTACTTACTTCTGAATGCCCTACGCTGGCGATCCAAAAACCTGGTAAAGCTGAGATCGAACAGCGTAATCGCTGGATCGAAGCAGATAACCGGGCTCGTGGGATCATCCCGGCGGCGTGTCGGAGGTTATTAGGACCCGTTGAAGAGTTTGAGTCTGCAGGAGAAATCATGCGGAAACTTACTACGATGTTTGGATCACCTAGCAACCAAGCAAGACACGATGCCATCAGGTTGGCCGTCAACACGAAATTGAAGAAAGGTCAAACAGTGAATGGTCATGTTCTGAATATGATCAGTTACTTCAATGACGCCGGTATTCATGGATCAAAGTTCGATGAAGCAACTCAAGTATCAATGATTTTGGAATCGTTGACTCCTGAGTTTATCCCGTTCAAAACTCAGTATCTGATGGGCAAATATGAGTTGACCATGACACAGATGCTGAATGAACTGACTATCTACGAGGGCCTCGCTATCGAAAGATAAGGTCCAAGTAGGGGATAAGAAAGCTGAAGCCAATATGGCCGAAGCCAGGTCATCAAACAAGCCTAAGGCGAAACCGAAGAAGAAGGGTAGTGTTGCACCCGTGCCCAAGCCAATGAAGAAAAAGGCTGCCAAGAAAGTTGACGAGTCCAAGCCCAAGGGCAAATGCTTTTACTGTAAGGAGGTAGGACATTGGCGACGCCATTGTCCCGAATACCTTCGTGATGTGAAAGATGGCAAAGTCAAGGCTGTCGCTGGGAAAGATAAGAAAGGTAATTTGGAATTACTATTCTTGGAATCTTTTAATGTAGCTAAAGATGTGTCCACTTGGATACTTGATACCGAGCTACTAACCATGTATGTTCTTCATTGCGGATTCTTAGTTCGTACGAGGAGCCGGAAGAGGGTTCTCAAGTGATGCGAGTAGGCACCGGGGCGCTCATTTCGGCTAAAGCGATGGGAGCTGTGGACTTGCATTTTAATAATAGAATTTTACATTTAGACAATGTTTATTTTATTCCCAATTTCAGGAGAAATTTGATTTCTTATTCTGCCTTAGTTGAACAATCATTTTCTGTTTCAAGTTTGAATGGTGAATTTGTTATTTCAAAGAATGGCTTTGAATTGTGTTCAACTATAAATGAAAATGGTTTATATTTTGTAAGACCACATAAAGCTCCCCTACTTAATACTGAAATGTTTAAAACTGCTCATCAAAGATCTGCAAAAAGGCAGAAAGTTTCTCAAGTAAAAGAAGATAAACCATACCCGTGGCATCTAAGGCTTGGCCATATTTCCTTGGAAAGACTCAAAAGACTTGAAAAGGTTAATGCCTTAGGTGAGTCATCTGTTGACACACTGCCTGTCTACGAGTGTTTCCTGGAGGGAAAAATGACTAAGCGTCCCTTCTCATCAAAGGGTAATAGAGCCACAGGAACTCTAGACTTAGTGCATTCAGACCTTTGTGGTCCGATGAACGTACAAGCTAGAGGCGGATACGAGTACTTTGTGACTTTCATTGATGATTACTCGAGATTCGGTTATGTTTATCTGCTGCATAGAAAGTCCGAGGCTTTTGGAAAGTTCAAGGAGTTCCAAGCAGAAGCCGAAAGGCAACTAGGCAAGTCATTGAAATGCCTCCGCTCGGATCGTGGAGGTGAGTATTTAGATGCGAGTTCATTGACTACTTGGCTGAAAAAGAATTTGTTTCCAACGTTCGGCGCCTAGGACACCTCGGCAAAACGGAGTTGCTTTGAGGAGAAACGAGGACATTGATCAACATGGTTAGATCAATGATGAGCTACGCCTCACTACCTATATCCTTTTGGGGTTATGCTTTAGAAGCAGCGGTCTACATTTTGAATGCAGTACCGTCAAAGTCTGTCGAAAAGACACCCATTGAGATGTGGTCCGGACATCGCGAAAGCCTTCGTCACTTCCGCATATGGGGTTGTCCTGCACACGTGCTGATGGACAAGACTACCAAGCTACAATCACGTACGAAAGTATGTTTGTTTGTAGGCTATGCAAAAGGTACACGTGGTGGTCTATTTTACGATCCGGAAGATAACAAAGTGCTAGTCTCGACTAACGCTACGTTTTTGGAGGAAAGTTATATGAAAGACCACGGACCTCGAAGTACAATTGTACTAGAGGAATTACTCTCCGATGACATCGGCCTATTGTGGCTACCGATGTTCCCCGTAAACAACACTAATAATACAACGATCACTTCCGACATTCTGTTCCACCCGGACGTACTTTGCGAGAGTGGTTCGGCCACCGGCTCGGTACGGCATGGATTTAGAGGCAAACGTAGTCGCCTCGATGGGGTGGAAGATGATCCTCCGACCTATAAGAAGGCCTTACTTGGATCACGATAAGGATAAATGGATTGATGCAATGAATCGGGAGATGGAGTCTATGTACTCTAACTCGGTCCGGAAACTTGTAGAACTTCCTCGGGGTGAAAGGCCCATTGGTTGTAAATGGCTCTACAAGCGAAAGAGAGGAGTAGATGGGAAGGTTGAAACCTTCAAAGCACGGCCGGTAGCCAAAGGTTACACACGGCGAGAGGGTATAGACTACGAGGAAACCTTCTCACCTGTGGCCATGATGAAAACCATCCGCATCCTCCTTTCGATTGCTGCATGTCTGGATTATGAAATCTGGCAAATGGATGTCAAGACAGCGTTTCTAAACGGCTTTCTTGACGAGGAAATCTATATGCAGCAACCAGAGGGATTCATTGAAGAAGGTCGAGAGCACATGGTGTGCAAGTTGCTCAGATCCATTTATGGGTTGAAGCAAGCATCTCGTTCCTGGTATCATAGATTCGATCACACGATCAAGTCTTATGATTTCGAACAACACTTTGCTGAATCTTGTGTATACAAGAAGGTTATCAAAGATAGTGTTGTATTTCTAGTGTTGTACGTTGATGACATACTCCTAATTGGCAACGATAAGGGGATGATGTCCGACGTGAAAAGTTGGTTGACCACGCAATTCCAAATGAAAGATTTGGGAGAAGCGAGTTATGTTCTAGGGATCCAAATTATAAGGGATCGTAAGAACGGGATGTTAGCTCTGTCCCAAGCAACTTATATAGATAAGGTGCCGGCACGCTTCGCATGGAGAACGCAAAGAAGGGTTTTCTACCAACCCGTCACGGCGTTTACCTATCTAAGTCTCAGGGGCCTCAAACCCCTGAAGAGGCTGAAGCTATGGGAAGAGTGCCATATGCCTCGGCTGTTGGTAGTCTTATGTATGCTATGAGGTGTACGAGACCGACATTTGTTACGGCGTTGGATTAGTCGGCCGTTTTCGGTCAAATCCGGGGCAACCGCACCGGACAACAATAAAGAATCTCATCAAATATTTGAAGAGAACCGAAATTATATGCTCGTCTATTCGAGTGGGAGTTTGGAGCTAGCGGGGTACACCGATTCGATTTTCGATCGGACGAGAGATGATTCTAAATCTACCTCGGTTCGGTGTTTACGCTTGGTGGCGGTGCGGTAGAATGGAGAAGCCAAAAGCAATCCAAAGCACGGCCGATTCAACAATGGAAGGCGAGTTCATAGCGGCCTCGGAGGCGGCTAAAGAAGCGGTTGGTTAAGAAAGTTCATCGGCGGATTAGGCGTTGTCCCGAATGCGAAGATCCTATTACTCTCTATTGTGATAACAATGGGGCCATTGCCAACTCTAGAGAACCTCGAAAACACGGTAAGTCGAAGCATATAGAGAGAAAATACCGGGGTGATCAACGATTTTGTCGATAGAGGGGACATTTCCGTCAAGAAAATCGCCTCCGCCGATAATCCTGTCGATCCATTCACCAAGACGCCGTCGATTGAAGCTTTTAGTCGACACTTGGAGACTATAGGTATTAGAGACATGTCTCATTTGCTTTAGAGCAAGTGGGAGTGATAGTTTGTTGTATTTTAAATAATAGGGTGTGCTCTAAAACAATTAATCACATGCTTTCGTGCAAGTGGGAGATTGTTAGGTGTGATGCCCGAAAGACAATTTTGTAATTGTTTTATTTAATAAATGAAATGATGTTATTATTCATATTTATTATTCTCATATTCACCGATGTGACAATAGTATTTACACTACAGAAAACCCTAAAGTATATCGTTTATGTAATCACTTAACTCGGTGTATGGTATATACACAGGAGGATTGAGTTAGTGAAGATGTACTTAAAATACAATTAGCCCGTAGTGAAGTTAATCGAGAGTATCGGGTCTCTCATTTAACGAGCTATTAATGCGCCCAGAACACAATAGGTGTGATTGTCTTATCCGGACTTTCGGTTAAGAGAACCTAATGGGGCATTTATATATGATAGATATATCATATAGGGCCGGACCGATTTGATTAGAGTTCACGATATAATTCCGTAATCGAGAAGTCTTATCGAATCAATGGATGATCATATTTATGGATATATCTTAATCCTAGGTGATCACGATCAACCGCTTGAATCGGTATGAAGTTTGACTTGACGGTTAAGGATTACACTGAGTCTGTGGTCTGAATTACCCCATCTTGGCATTGTACTGGATTGAGTGAGTAGTCGGTGTTATCACAGATACGGAATCCATTCCTTCCATTTATGGAAGTAGATAGACAGTTCCCTTATTTGTTAATCCTAGAAACTGATCGATCGTACGAGTTCATATTACACTGATGAGCTACCAGTGAGTTGTATGAATTAATTGATCATTAGGGGGTTAATGGTAAATAAGGATAAGAGGTTCTTAAAAGGGTTAACGGTAACTTCCCGATTTAGAATGAACAGTCTATGGAGGATTAATCCATATGTAATGATTATATCAATGGACGCTTATTATTATTCTCGTGAGGAGATAAATATAATCTTATAATCGGAGGAGTGCGATCACGGGATTATGGTGGCATATTCCCGTGATTGATTTATCGAATATAATTATTCTATAATTATTTATTTGATTTATCGGAGCCGTTGATTATTAGTCCATGGTCCCCGACGTGCCTCCTAATATAGCATAGCTATTCTCGGACGTCGAATCCGATAATATTAATTTAGTTCTTGTTGGACTTTATTAAAACGATATGTGAATTAATTGTTTAGTGGACTATTAAATTAGTTGGGCTAAATAATTAAATATGTGGAAAAGACTTTTTTCACAAACTTGGCCCAAAATGGTGTTGGCCGAAATTAAACCCTAAGGGATTTGATATTGGCGCCTCATGCACTTGATTATTGACTAAGAAATTATTTTCTTGTGATTAATAAGACATGTGCATAAAATATTTATTGGATAAATATTTATGGTAAATAATAAAGATAAATATTATTCTAGATTTGTTCTAGGATATTATGGAATTATCTTTTATTAAAGGATTTATTTTGTTTGATAAATAAAAATCCTTGGAGGCTAAGTTTTACTCTCCTATATAAAGAGAGTTCTCCCAAGCCTCAATACACACATAAATTTCGACTTCTCCCTATAGTAGAGAGAAGAAAATAATTTCGGCCAAGGGAGATTTGGGGAGAAATCTTGGAGATTTTTCCGGTAGCATATCGGAAGGGTTCGAGTCGAGAATTCCTTCCACCGGGAATTGCTTGGATCACACGATCGGAAGACTGTGGTGCTCTTCACATCTTCACATTCATCCTTTGCGGTTCTTCAACTTGAATTTAGAGATTCAAGAGGTATGATCTACATCCCCCTTGTAGAATAGATCTAGTTGTTTTATTACGCATATTATATAGATCTAGATCCATAAATCGCTTCCGTTGCGGATGGTATTACTAACACTTACTCCTTGTCTAAACCATAGCGAATGGTTTAACCACGAAGTAGGGGGCATTGATATACCGCGGCCGAAAACGGTCTACCGGACAACCATCTGACTCACCGTAGCGGTCTCTTTTCAGCCTCTAACCTCCATCGCCACCAGCCCGGCTAGAAATAAGCTGATCGGGTCATCGAGTTTGCACGATCGTATCCGCCCTCAAGATGGGGGCCGAACGTGCTACCCCTAGTCCGCTATACCGGTCAGTCGGGCTATGCCCTCTACATATAGGCGAGCACATCTATACTTAGCATTAGCAAGGATAAGACTGTCTCAGCAGGAAGGCATCAGAGCGACCAGCGGTCCCTTCGGCCCGACTTTATACAGCTGCGTGTCTTCTTAATTGTGCTTAATTATGTCTTGTCACTATTAGACTAATCACCATTAAAGCTTTGCCAATAAATAGAGGCTTCATGTAACCTGAAAAGGATATACAATTCAATATAAGCAGATAAACTCTGCCAATTCTGACCACGTCTTCTATTTACCGCTTATTACGTTCGCCGGCTGAGCACCACCCTGTATTCTTCACAACCACCGTCACCCCACCATTAAAGTCATCTTCTACACCCAGATATCCACTGTCCAAACACGTACACCACAATCAGGATATTCCCAGCAATATCAGTCCCTAGTATTAAACTGTGATAGAGAAACCATGATGATGATTAAGGTTGATGAGATGTCTAATCACTTTAATAAGTTTGATACTTAAATGTCTCTAGTCGTATGTACTTTCAAACGGGACATTGATAGTATGATTAGACTAGCACGTATTGGATGTCTTCTATCTTATATAAGGATAGATCTCGTCTATCGAAGTGTGAAGACACTTGGACTGTACGTGGACATGTATTAGAGAATGAGTACGTAAGACTGGCCCACTTACATTAAGTGTCGCAGTATGTGGCAGTTGTGTAATTACCCGAGACCTTAGTCTTCATGGCATCACGGTGTGGATTGTCATGCTTTGACACTGTTGGGGTTTCCCCTAGCCACGGGGCGATAATGCGGTAGTGCTCGGGTATGATATTGAAGCATGCGTAGGATACATGTTTGTTCGTCCGGAAATCGCTTATCCTATGAATAGGAGTAAATATCCGAAATGCCCTTCTAATAAGGAATGTCCAGCTCTCGTGAATCTTTACAAAGTGGGAGTAAATGAGTTATTCCGAGAGAGCATGATATCCAGATTATAAGATACAATCGTTGATGTACTGACACTCGAGATACGATTGTATGGATATTATTACAGCGATAGAATTTTATTGACACGGTAACTGTTTCACATGAAATGTAGTAGTCATCGCTTTTGACTCTTTCGATGATTGGGGGTCACGGTGTGTTGCTAGACGCTATTGCGTGATCGTTAGGTGGGAAGGGCATTTTCATAATTTGCACTTTGTGTCTACGGCCAACATATTCGGAAGCCTATCAGGTCACACACATAAGAACATTTAGCCGCATTAAAAAGCGGTTATAGTGATAACCAAATATGGAAAGTTTATCTCGACTGTAAAATGTTATAGTGATTAAATTAAGGGGAAATGAGGGAGAAGTACATAAATATTTTATCAATTGAGTAGAAGGACAGTCTTTTAAAACTTTTGCATAAAGGACAAAACTATTTATTCACTGTTGAAATTCATTTGTGCTCGAAATTCACTGTTTGAATTCACTACCGAAATTCACTGTAGAAATTCACTAATTTTCAAAATTCATTGTTGAAATTCACTAATTTTCGGGATTCACTGTCGAAATTCACTGATTTCGGGATTCAATGGGGAGATTCACTGATTTTCGGGATTCACTGTTTGTCCTTCTCGCTATAAAAATTATGCAATTGTCCTTCTCCCTATAAAAAATATGTAGCTGTCCTGTTACTTAAAAATATTCCAGATTGTGTCATTATCCCTAATTTTCCATTAAATTAATATGGTGGTATTTATTTATTATGAATAAATTAAATACAAGTTATTAATGATATTGATTAATTAAAAAATATTTCGGATGCCAATTTATTGGCATATGGGGCGCCACATTTAAGTGTATAAGATACACTTGGATTGTGTAATTTAGTATGTAGTATTATCATATATTAATATTACATATTAATAGATTTATAAATTGATTTATGGTAATAAGATAAAGATAGTCAATATTAGATATTGGCAATATCTTGGATTTATTTAATATGAGATATTAAATTAAATGAGATAAATCTAGAATATCTATTTTTCTTATTTTACTTGTAAAATATTTTTTTTCGCCCAAATCTACTAGGAAGCTCCTCCCAATCAGATTGTGATCTATAGGGGCGCAGGTCACCGTATTTAAGGGGGGTTTCACTAGCTTTTTTATACATCACAATTTCCAAGAGTTCATAATTCATATGAAAAATAGATAGCTTGTTCTAGAGAGTTTTTGAGATAGAGAAAAAGTCGGTCTAGCAACTGGATCTTTCTAGTAGCTATCCAAAGAGGATTCCGGCTATTTTCAAAGTTTGCTAACATTTCTTTGGTTTTATTACTTATTAAACAGGCTATTATCAAAGTTTTCTCTCAAGTCGCAAGTCATCAGTATTCTACCAGTATTGGCAATGCATTTTACGATAGTTCCAGGGCAAATTACACCATATTGCAATTAAATATCAAATTGTTTACCTTGGTATTAGTGTATTACTAAAAACAAGCCTTGGCAAAGGCAATACCGGTGGCCTATAATAAAGGTTAGTGAAGTGAGCAAGTCTATCTAGGCAACTTACTTGATTCACAACAATTAGCAATTTGAACATTTTGATGCAGTTCACTTGATATATTAATCAATAGGGTAGTGACCAATTGAAACATTACAATAACAAAAAAATTAAAAAAAAAAAAAAAAAAAAAAAAATATCTGATTGAAAAATAGTTTTGCCCGTATCATTACTGTAAGAGTTACTCACTACAAATGGTCATTATTTCTAGTGCATAAAATCAGAACATCCAATATTTTGAACGTGAGCAGTAGCTTTCATAGCCTAAAAACCATTGAAAAAAACGAAATTAGATAAATGAACTTCAAGAAATTTTAAATACACAAAAATATATAAAAGAATAAAGAGTGTAATAGTACATTTATTTCATACAGTTGCTTTGATTACCTCCATTTCCCAATTGCATTTCATGGTTTTTATGGCTAACAGCACGGTCTGCACAGCAGTACCGAAAATCATTCCTCCCCAGATACCCTGAATGTATATATATAGAGGTAACCACAGAAGAAATACGATGAATGACGAACGTGATCAATATATTCAATAAAACGATCAAATCTTCACAACATACCTCGACGTCTAAATGAAAAAACAATCCCAGAACGATACCCACAGGAAGTCCAATAAGATAGTAACACCCAAGATTAATGTAGGCAACATATGATTGCCACCCTGATCCCACTGCCACCCCTGAAAAAAAAAATTACATAACAACAATTTTTTTTTTTTTATTTATTTATTAAATTTGAATCCGTTTCTTTTTCCGGTGATGAAGATTATTGAGCATATATATAATATACCAGAGAGAACAGGCTGAACACTATTGAGTAAAATGGTAATGGCCAAATGGTATGACAGTTTATCTGCTGCTTTAAGTACTTCAGTGCTTGAAGAAAATAAAAATCCAATCTTTTCATGAAATGCAATGATCAGCACGAAGAAGATGATCCCGATTATGGTAGATTGCACTACGGATACTTTCATAGCAAATTTTGCCGCGGTACCATCCCCTGCACCGAGCTCGTTTGCCACTCTTACCCTGTGTATTTCACAGCATTCAGGGAAATATTACTGATAAATAGAAAGGAAAAAAAAAAAAAAAAAGGTATGTTCACAGCAATATATGTATTACTTTTAATGTTTTTAAGTGATGAATATGATGAAAAACGTACGCTGCTGCAGTAAAAAAGGCTAGAGGAATCATCATTTCCCATCCACTGATGGCCATACTGTCCAATATATATATTTGTTGGAACTTAGAACACATGCAAAAGCTTATAAATGCATTAATTGATTCAAAAAAATAAATAGTTAGTTGTCAATTATGACACAGTTATAAAGATGTCAGCATTTTAGGACTATAAGAAAAGATTTTTGTCAAAAATGACATATCATCAGTGAAAGTGAAAATGAAAGTGAATTACAAAGTGAATTACGTTGGTTTTGTGCTGAAAACCAACGTAATTCACTCTCACTTTCATTTTCACTGATAAAAGGTTATTTTCGACAAAAATCTTTTCTTATAATCATTTTTGCCTGACATCTTCCATAAATGTAGCTTAAAGAAGACTCTTTTGTCAAAGAGAAATGCTTTCATTATTTAGACCAGGAATATGTACACATACCACATTGATAATGCACCAACAACTGTTGTCCCATTTTTCAGATTTCCTGTCATCAGAATCAGGATTCTATAATACCAATTTTCCACACTGCATGATACATTAGAAAACATACTCATTGATACCGTATCCGGCGTAAAGTTCCATATCTGTAAAATAATAGCCTGTTCACCCTCATATAAGTGTGAGACATAAATGTCTTGTCAACTCAGGTTAGCCATTTTAGACCAAGCGATAACGACGGTCTAAGCAGTTGACCGGACCATTTATGACTCATTTAGTCCTACCAGCTCAGAGTCTGGAGCGTTACATCCAGAGAAAAAAGCCATGTGGGGTAGGGGAAAGATCTATGATAACAAAAGAGTATATGATTACATGTAGTGAGAAAATTACCAAAGCATAATCCCAGAGGCGATGGAAAGCCTAAAGAATTCCCCGATCCCTGAGAACGCTTGCGTAGAGAAACCGGTCCAAGTTTTAGGACACCCTCCCCAAACAACATAAGCAAACAACCCAAACACCATTATCCACCAAGAGACATCCAACGTTACAGCAATGCCCACAATCCCGAACTTGAAATAATAAACAAAGAGCCAACTGAAGAGCAAATGAAGGACGAACGCAACCAGAGACACCCAAGCAAGCACCGCAGTCTTGAGCTGACTTTGCAAGAATCTTTGTAACGGGCAGAGGAACGCAAAGCTGAAGTGCAACGGTATGAACCACAAAGCTACTAATCCGGATTGCTCTGCCACGTCATCGGGTTGACCCAAAAACTTCAAAATCGGTGTTGCATACACATACAAAGGCAATAGGGTGATACAAGCTATGAACAGAACAACCCATGATCTCTGCATATATGTCCCTAACATGTGGTGCTTTTTTGCCCCAAATGCCTGCCCACATAATGTCTCCAACGCGCTCGCCATCCCTAGCTAATCATTAAAATGACGGATTACTCGATCCATTAACAAAAAATTGCTACTTAATTTGATGCTTGCCATTTTTTTTTTTGGTTTGTTTTGCCACTTTCTATTAGATTGGATAACTCGGTGAATCTATGCAAACAGAATGCACTAATAAACTCCAACTTCAGGATATATGATCTTATGGGTAGTTGAATCAACTTTAATAATATTCAAACAATTTACCCCTTTATAATTCTTACAGAAACGCACCACCCCTTTGTAATTCAGCACAAAATCAACGTAATTCACCTACAAATTCATTTTCATTTTCACTCTCACTGATTAAATGTCTTTTTTGACAAAAATATTTTCTTATAGTCCTAAAATCCTAATATTTTTTTTTAAATGTGTCTTAATTGACAATGAAGATTACCAGCAAGCCAAAATTGAAGCCGACAATGACTGAGTTAGCAATTGAAACAGCGGCGAGCTCAACATCGCCAAGGTGACCTGCAAAGGCTTGGGTTGCGATGTTCATGGAGAAAGAAGCGACACGACTGATAATTGAAGGGCCAGCTATTTGCCACAACTTTTTTGTTTCTTCCAATACTCTTTTCTTTAGGCTTTCATCTTCATCTTCGATTTTGGTAGTGCTTGATTCTAATAATCCTTGCAACAACAATAGTTGCTGTTGATTGCTTCCCATTTTCAGTCGATAGATAAATTCAATGCTTATCAAAACGAAGAAAAAAAAAAAAAAAAACCGAGGGAGAAAAGAAGAAAGGTTTAGGTTTGGCTCCTTGATTTCGCACAAGATGGCAGAGTTCACCGATGTTGCCAGGTGAAAGGTGACCGTTACATACACACTTAACTTGTTTGTGTTTGTGGTTGCCGCGTGGATATATGCATGAGAATTAGTTTTTGTCATTCAATTCATTTCAAATATTCATAATATATATTACTTTCACATACTACACTACACTCGTTTCAAAATATAATATTTTTTACATTTATGTCTTTAAGTTTTCACTTTATCATAACCCTAATAATATTACATCAATTAACAAAATTTCAAGGATTAATTGAAACTTTTAAATGTAAGCGCTAAAAAAGAATGTCCCAAACATTTTGAGAATGTTACTTTCACATACTACACTACACTCGAAAATATAAGTCATTCTAGGTTAAATGTTAAATTTGATGGTTAATGTTTAAAATGCTAATTGATTATCATTAATGCAATAGTATTTAAATAATAAAAGTGGTTGAATTGATAATAAATTAGTGGTAAGATAAACAAAAGAGTAACAAAAATTATATTGGTGATGTAGAATGAATTATTGTTGAAGATATTATTGATACACAAGAATCATAATATTAATCACGCAGATATTCTGAAAATATTATGTGTTTACATCTTTCACATTTTGTATTCTACCTGTATATTTTCACCATTGTAGTCTACTCAAATCAATGAAATCAATTTCCTTTCAATTTATTATGGTATCAGAGCTATCTGACTAACGTCTTTTTGGGATTGAGCAATCTTTGCGGAAAAAAATTCGGTGGGGGTTCGTAACATTCATTTAAACCAACCCTCACCCTCCTCATCTTTTATATTTTTTTTTCTTTTCTTAAGTTGATCTAAATAAATTGTGGCGATGTTTGCATCCCAAGTGGATCAGCAAATCCTTAGTTGTTTTTTTCATTGATTTCACCTTTATATTTGTTCTGAATAAATTGTTTATGATGTCCAAAATTGTAAATTTGTCCCATTTCAATCTCATCATCCCGATCATTTCTCAATTTCTTTGGCGTCTCGTCATCTAATTTCTTTGGTGAGTTAGTGTCGTCAATTTCTTTTTATCTCATCAAATTTCCAGCAATCTCCACCGAGGTCTTTCCCAAATCATAATTCTCAAAACTATTCACCATTCTATCATTTTCTCTATCACTTATTCTCTCGTATCCTCTTTATTGTTCTTTCGTACCCTATCAACATTTCATCATGCCACCTACATTTCACCTTTATGTTTTGTTCTTGTTTTTTTACAAAAAAATTCTTTTCTTGTCATTATTCATCTTTCAAACCCCAGCAATATGTGGTTTCTTTTTTTTTTTTTTTTTTTATTAAAAAAAATGGACGATCTAATAACTTAAATGGTGACAGTCACTCAAAACATTTTTTTTTCTCTCCCTTCTTTCTTGTATTAACTCTGTTCTCTGGTTTTCAAGCACTATGCACATATTTTCTTATTTCTTTCTGGTACTCAAAATCACTTATCTCTCAATTCACTCATTTCATCGGCATGTATACTTTTCAATCACTTTATTTGCTCTATCTCAATCTATAAATTTTTCTATGTTTTTTTTTTCTTTAGGTTATCCCATCATCTTAAGGATGATTCCCTCCAAATATTCTTCCTCTATCGCTTCTTTTATGACTCTTCAAAATTTTTGAGTCATTCATTGCAGATTCAAGCAATATCAGGTTGATGTGAAACGTTGTTTCCGATTAATTTGAAGAAGTTTATTGCATTAACATGGAATTGCGGGTGCGTGTTGAAGATAATGACAAGATTACAAACCAATCTCAATGTTCATTCCATTCCCATGAAATTGCGGGGTCGTGTTGAAAATATTATTGATACACAAGAATCAGAATATTAATGTTGAAGATATTATTGATATACAAAAATTAGAATATTAATCACGCAGATATTCGGTGTTTATATCTTTCACTTTATGTATTCTACCTATATATTTTCACCATTGGAGTCTACTCAAATCAATGAAATCAATGAAATCAATTTCCTTTTAATCTATCACTTATATTGTGGGACAAAACAAAAAGTGTAGGACGACTTATATTTTGGAACGTAGGTAGTATTCATCATTCTCATAAATATTGTTGTCACGGACCACAACAAAATACTACAGTGCTTTTATAGGAGAAATATTTAATGCGCAACAAATTTTGCACAACATTCGATGTAACACATTTTTACACCATTGGTTTTTGTGAGATTCATATAAATTAATAAGCTTTATATTATAATCAATTAATGATTCAAAAAGTATGTTGTGTCAAATGTTGTCGTCATTTTGTTGTAGACAACTTACTTACTTGATATATTAAAGGATAAAGATTTCCACGCCGGACTTACTTATCATGTTATTGCTTTTTTTTCTTTTTTTTTTTTTTTTTTTTCATATCATGTTTTTCCTCCTTAAAAAAAAAAAAAACCACCGATATTATTTTGTATCTATATCCTTATATATAATAAAGGAACAAGGGGTGCCTTCCTTGTTGCCTTTTGTGCTTCCACGTGTCACCCCCTGATTGGTCCGACCTTTAAATTTTTTTTTATTTTTATTTATTTAAATCACATATTTTTTTAATAGATCACATATATATATATATATATATATATATATATATATATATATATATATATATATATATATATATATATATTCTTATTATTTATTTTCTCTACGATATGTTTGTGTGTCCGAACGACATCCTTTGATATTTTAGTGTGTCCGAACGACGTCCTCCGTATTAGGTCCTCCGAACGAAGACGTCTTCCGTGTGTCCGAACGATGTCCTCCGATCTGAACGAGGACGTCCTCCGTGTGCCTGAACGATGTCCTCCGATCCAAAAGACGTCCTCCGACTCAATATGAAACCGATGAATTGGAACCCCCATATAGGCTTATTGTGTGTCCGAACGACGTCCTTCGATATTTTAGTGTGTCCGAACGACGTCTTCCGAATTAGGTCCTCCGAACAAAGACGTATTCCGTGTGTCCGAACGATGTCCTCCGACCCGAACGACGACGTCCTCCGTGTGCCCGAACGACGTCCTCCGTGTGCCCGAACGACGTCCTCCGTGTGCCCGAACGACGTCCTCCGATCCGAAAGACGTCCTCCGACTCAATATGAACCCGATGAATTGGAACCCCCCATATAGGCTTATTGAGCGATAACCCAACTTGCAGCACTAGACATAGGATTTTCTGAGGATTGGCTTTTTTTTTCCGGCAGATTGATCGCTGACACGTGGCCCCCCCTATTGGCTAAAAGGTTTTTTTTTTTTTTTTTTTTTTTTTAATCACATAATCTTTTTTTTAATAGATGCCACGTGTCACTACGTGATTGGCCTATACAGTTTTGCCTTTTTTTTCTTAAAAAAAAAAAAAAAAAAAAAAAAAAAAAAACCCTTTTTGCTTTTGTTATATCTTTGGGCTTATAGCAATGTTTGTGCGCTTTTTTTTTTATTTTTTTTTTTTATCACATCACGGTTTTTCTCTTCTTACATCACGGTTTTATCGCATCACGGTTTTTCTCTTCTTATCACATCTCGTTTTTCGGGTGTAACTCTATTGATCAATCGCTGTTGTATAGTTTTTTAAAGAAGTCGGTGGAAAAAAAATGCATGCATAGCACACAAAGACACACCAATATGATAGATACCAATATCACACTAGGAGCTTGTCTTATTGTACAAGATACATATACAATAATGATTGTGATTATATCATAACTATATTGTCTTACTGGAGTAAATCCGATAAATCTCTGTATTGTAATTTCTTTATTTATGTTATAATTATAACATAACATGATTGTAAATATATTGTTTTAATCAAGAAAATTTGATAAATCTCTGCCATGTATCACTATAATTGTGACACTATGTCACTGCATACAAGGGCGGCTTCACTAAGGGCGATTTGGATCAACTGGCCCAAAATAAATAAAAAAATATTCTATAAATTTTTTTTTACAGTATTTAAGATTTATATGTACTAATATATACTTTTTTATATGTAACTATATGTAAATAAATACTTATTGACCCGTTATTTTCAAAATTCACTTGATATATATATATATATATATATATATATATATTTTATATATATATATATATATATATATATATATATAATACCTTGTAATATAATATGTTGTTTCCTGATTTTTGACCCGTGTCACACTAGTCCTACAGCTGCCCCTGATTGCGTAATATATTATGAGATTGTTTTACTATGTTTCTTAACTCCCTTATATATTGTATTTTTTTTTTTATGGGATTTAGAAAGAATGACCAAATACAAACTTTAACTAGAGAAATGAAAAAATCTCAAAAGTTTTAAAAAAATGGAAATCTTATTTTTTTTTCTAAAATATAAATAAAATAAATACCAAGATCATAGTACACATCTCACCTTCACTATTTTTAAACACCTATATCATTCAATCTATAACTCCCAAAATAACGATTCTTTCACCAAAATTTTATATTTTTTTCATGCCTTTTATTATAAAACCACAATGACCATATTACAATGTATGAAAATTCAATGTCAAAATTCACATTCATCGGTGAATTGCATGAATAATGATTCAATGATATTGAATGTGGTCTCAAAAGGATCATGATGAAAATATAAAACGAAATTGGTGAAATTTTTAACATTATTCGTGATCTGAATCGAAATATATCAGTGTTTAAAAACGAGAGGAAAGAGAAAGTGTCATTTTAATTCAATTGGAAGAAAAAAAGGACTAAGAAGTTTATTTATATTATATTTAGAATAGTATTACACATTTGATGAAATTATTATAACTATTATTATTTTTGAGTGTTGACGTATTTATATACATAGTTTTTTTTTTTTTTTTCTTTTAAAGCCCCCGGTATCCGGAACCCACTGGTCCGACTAATCTGGAGTTTGGCCCGGGTCGTGTTTGCAGTCGACTTTCTTATTCGGGGGTAAGCGCTAGCGATAATAAATTTCTTCAACGTACGACGTCTTAGAAAAGAATCGAACCGATAACCTCACCAGGTATTCTCAAGTCCTTAAGCTATTTGGTTATATACAAAGTTTTTTAATCGAAGTGTTAAAACACTACATAATAAAAAATGAAAAAAAAAAAAAAAAAAAAAAGAAGAAGAAGAACAAACAAACAAACTCGTGAAGGTACAATAATTTAACCAGAGTAATGCCACCGGGAACAAAAACTATTTAGCAAAAAAAAGAAACGGCTGAGATGTATCAAGTTACACATGGCAGCTGTATACAAATGCACATAATGGATCATTGAACTTAATGCATGGGAGGGGATCTCAGCCCCTTAATATTCTAGTGAAACGGAATTTCCGCGAACGCGTTGATGTCAATGTTTATAAGTTTTAACTTATTTGACGATATTAAATACGAAGAAATGTAGTATGTAACGAACCGTTTAGAACGCAATTTTTAAACGCAACAATGAAAAATAAAACATTTTACGTCGATCTCCCTTCGGCAATCGAGATGGTTAATAGATCGAAAGAAAGAGGAAATTAAGGAAGAGGTAGAGGGCAGAGGGTAGGGGTTTGTACGACAGCCATCTGAACCACACAACTCTCTTGAGATAGACACCAAAATCATTACTGAGAAGAAAAATGGATCGAAAACAACCCCACGCATCCCTTCTTTTTATTTGTTTTATTTTATATATTTGCTATACTTCTCAACGAAAGTAACAGGCATAACATCAATATTTTATTACTCCATCCATTCTTATTTATATGTCGCAGTTGCCAAAATCATTTTTTTTAATATGTCGTAGTTACATTTTCAATACATATTTTAATACTATTTCCGTTTTTCAATATTACTTCGTAGGTTCATTCCACCAAAATGATGAACCAATAAAAAAAAACACGTGTCACACCCTCACTCCCTCCCAAACACTTTCCTTTCTTATTTAGATAGAAAGATTCTAGTAAAAAAATTAGGCACCGTGCCTAGCACGGTGCAGTTACTGCTATATGATTTAACATATTAAGTGTACATGAATTATGAAGTTAAATACTATTTACTATATTATGTGTAGTCAAATTATATGATGCTACACAATCCTTTTTTAATATGATTGCACATTTACTGGATGTGGCATATTTATATTCTACTCGTGTTTGAGAAAAATACATAGATTAAAAAAGTGTAGCGGTGTATTGAATATGAAAAATTAATTGGTTGAGTGATCCTACGAAGTTGAAAAAATAATATTTAAAAGCGGAAATAGTATTAAAATATGTATTAGAAATATAACTACGACATATTAAAAAAAATTGATTTTGGCAACTGCGACATATAAATAGAAATGGATGGAGTAATAAAATATTGATGTTATGTCTGTTTCCTTAATCGAGAAGTATAGTCAAATATATAAAATAAAACAAATAAAAAGAAAGGGTGCGTGGGGTTGTTTCCGATCCGTTTTTCTTCTCGGTAATGATTTTGGTGTCTATCTCGAGAGGGTTGTGTGGTTCAGACACAAAGCAAAATAATATGTAATTAAATTGGAATCGGATACATCTTAAACACAACACACATAATAAGATTAAATTAAGGCTAATATGTAGATTAAAAAAATAACTGGAAAAAAAGAATAGGAAAAGGTTGTAAAGGACCATTTTACATCTTATTTATGTAAAAAGGACAACAAAAAAATACAATGGTTGAGAAGGACAAAAAGTAATGTCAATCCAAAAATACCCTTTATAATTAGAACTAGTCTCATTCCTCCATTATGTGCATCATTCCTCCATTATCCTAAAATCTAGAAACCCTAGCCTCCTTCATTCTCGCGCCTCCTCCATTAACAAAGAACAGCCCATTCCCACTCCGACCTTTGATGGTACTTACTTCCGCGGCGGCGCCGTCGACTCGTTTCTTACGAAATACGGAATTGTTGATGTCAAAAGAATGCTCGCAACGAGACGATCACTTTTCTCTACCGCGGTCCGCACAAATTATCAACCTTTAAGCCTCGAATTTGAAAGACGGTACCCGAACTATTTTTTTTTCTCTCGAACAAGAACAATGCGCCGCTTTCCGGTTTTCGTAAAAGAACGTATAATAATTTAATTAGGTAATTTTTTTTATACCCAATTAAATAATTACTAGCCATTAATTAAAAATCCTTTTTAATTCGGCGGCGGCGGCGCGAATCCATTGCGGCAACCATAGAGAAGTTAAGCGGCGGCACGAGAAGCCGATCACCGGAAACGTTGATCGGAGAATCCATTGCAGCATCATCAGCGGCGGAAGAACAAATAGAATCATCGATCGAGTGATGTGCATTCTTGTGATGGGAATCATATTCAATTTTGCTTTCAAACGTTGATCAATTTTGCTTTCAATTCGTTGATCAACCATAGAGAAGTTAATCTGTTTTTTATTTTTATTTTTTTTTTGACTGATGCTTTTTATTTTCTAATTTGGGTGTAATGTTGATGAAATAATGTTTTGGAGTCTGTGTAGAGTTCTGTGTTGCTATCTTATTGACGTCTTACAAAAAATCTTGTTTCTGTTCTTCAATTCTGCTTTCAAATTCGTTGATCTATTGGTATGGAATCTTGTTTTATTGCTACTTTGGATTATGAGGTAGTAACATGTAAACAACAACGTAGTAACATTTGAACAACGAAGTAGTAACATTGCTACATAATGTAGTAACGAAATCAAACAATCGTAGTAACATTTCACGAAAAAGTAGTAACGTTTCGGCATTTTTTTCATGAATGTGCACGATCTTAAGGTACACAAATTTCCCCTTCCCAAGTAGGGTATAGAAAGCTACCGAAACAATGGAAACGCGAAAAACGGAGTGATATTTTGACTTTGAACATTTCCAAGGAAAATGTAGTAACGTTTCGTTAATTTACCCGATTTTGTTTGAAAAAAAATAAAAAATATCTTTAATTATCATTAAGGGTATTTTTGTACATCTCTTCTTTTTTTGTCCTTCTCAACCAGTGTCTTAGTTTTCTGTCCTATTTCATCATTTACCATCTTATATTGTCCTTTAGGCCCACCGCCCGAAAAAAGAAAGATGAACAGTAAAATGCATGGGCGATGAACAGTAAAAATGATGGCCCGCTGGGCCGATGAACAGTTTTTCAAAAAAAAAAAAGGCTAGGCCTTTGGGCCGATGAACAGTAAAATGATGAACCAATAAAAAAAAAAAGTGGCACACAACCACAACTTTTCCTTTCTTATTAGTGTAGAGAGATATATCGTTACGATATTCGAATAATTTTTTTAAGAAAAATAATTAAGGCACAACCCCTCATCCCCAACCCATCCACATAAAAGGTGGATTTGTGGTCCATAATTTTTGTGTTATTTATTTTTCTTTTAAGTGTTAAAATGCGTGCTTATAAAGTGTGGTGTGGATAATTTGTGTGGATGAATTATGTGCCTAAATCACTCTCCTTTTTTTTAATTATAAGGAATTGTTTGTTTATATTTTGTATTAGGCATGCATATACAATTTAGACACACTAAAATAAAAGTATACGGATTCTTCGTTACAATACAAACACTGTCGGACCCTGAAAAATTTCTCAGCGAGGGCATCGAAACAAATTCAATTATCAAGTGGGGACAACAATATTATTTTTACATTTTTTTACTATCTTTTTTCGGATCTCAGTGGAGGAACTGACCCCCACGTTTTTTCAGTTGTGTCCGCCCCTGCCCTTCTACTCTTCTGAATATCAGTCCAGCGATGAAATAGAAATTTTATATGGTGATTAAAGTTCTGGAACTGAATGACTTGAATAGCTGGGATCCTATCAGGTTTTCTATTACAGAGCATAGCCTAATTAACATATACAATTTCAATTTCGTAGTAAATTACATACATAATCATTCTAAGACATACCAGGCTTCTATTACAACTGGTTTGGCGATCATCATGTCTAGAAATTTTATCTAGTGATTTTCTTTAAGTCTGGAACTGAATGACTTGAATAGCTGAGATCCTATCAGATTTTCTATTACAAAGCTTAGCCTGCAGATTAACCTATACAAATTCAGGTTCCTAGTATATTCTATACAGAATAATTCTAAGACACATTATGCTTTTAGACTTTTATTACAACTGGTTTGACGATCATCAAAACTAAAACTTCCTAATAGCTGACTATTAAAAATACATTGGTTTATGATTCTGGATGTATTTCACTTCTTATGGATTTTCTTATTTCATTGCACAGGAGGCAACAAAAACTCAAACTATATCCTTGTTGTATTCAATCAAATTCATCATTTTTTTCTCGTTCAGGTTATCTATTTTTCAAGCGACCCGAATTTACTTGTTTTATTGTGATTGATATACTTTTGTACTATTGATTTTTCGATGTGGTCATAGAAAGAATCTTGAAAAAGATATTGTTTTGTCATAATAATGCAGAAAAGGTTTTTTTGGGTACAAATACATAAGACTACATAACAAACTTGTATCTAAGGAATATAAATGTGACACTTGGCATAATCTAGCCCTTACACATGTTAACCATACTACTAGACTATAATGCCCTTGATCTTATATTCTAACAGCCCCTCTCAAACTGGATGGTGTGGGAACAACATTGAGTTTGCTTCTGAACATTTGGAATGCTGTGGTGGTCAGAGGTTTGGTCAAAACATCAGCTATTTGATCTGAGCTTGGTATGTACTGAACTTTCGGTTTCTGCTCCAAAACTTGGTTCCTGACATAATGAACATCCAGCTCTATGTGCTTTGTTCGTGCATGATAGACAGGATTGAGAGCCAAATCTACTGCACTGGTGTTATCACACCATGTTACTGGAATTTTAGGTAACTTAACTCCAATTTCCTTCAACAAATGTTGTATCCACTGTAGTTCTGCTGCTACATTAGCTAAGGCCCTGTATTCTGACTCACAGCTGGATCTTGAAACAACATGTTGTTTTTTGGAACTCCAAGAGACCAGGCAGTCCCCGAGGTAGACACAGTATCCAGCAACAGATTTTCTATCATATGTGCTAACCCCCCAATCGGCATCTGAGTATCCTGTTAAGTGTAAGGGTGCACCAGTTTTAAAATACAAAGCAAAGTGTAATGTTCCCCTTACATACCTCAGGGCCTCTTTAAGGCCTGCCAATGAACATCAGCTGGTTTTTGCATAAATTGGCTTAGATGATTCACAGCATAGGTGATGTCAGGTCTTGTGATTGTCAAGTATTGAAGGCCTCCTATAGCTGTTCTATATGAGTAGGGGTCTTCCAGGGGTGTCCCCTGTGTTGGATCAAGTTGTCTGCGCCAGTAACCATAGGAGTGGGACACTCTTTCATGTTGTCAAAGTTCAGTTTGTGGAGGAGTTGCTATGCATAGTAACTTTGAGACAGAAACAGACCTGTCTGATCTCTGTGAACTTCCATGCCTAGAAAGTGAGATAGCTCCCCCAAATCCTTAAAGGCAAATTTTGAGTTAAGAAGACTGATAAACTTCTTCATCAATGCTGCTGATGTACCTGTGACAATAATATCATCAACATAGACAAGGACCAACATCAGTGAGTCAGATTTTTTAAAAATGAACATGGAGTTATCTGCCATGGATTTCTTAAACCCCCACTACACCATTTGATTTCTCATAACTTTAAAGCAAGCCCTAGGAGCTTGCTTTAATCCATATAAGGCCTTATTGAGCTTACAAACATAGTTGGGATGTTTAGGATCAGTGAACCCCTCTGGTTGTGGCATATAGACTGTTTCATGTAGAGGTCCATGAGGAAGGCATTGTTTATGTCAACTTGATTGATACCCCAATTGAAAGTGACAGCCAAGGACAAGAAAACTCTGATTGTGGAGGATCTTGCCACAGGACTGAAGGTCTCAGTGTAGTCAACACCATACCTTTAGTGGAAACCCTTAGCAACCAGTCTTGCCTTGTGCTTTAAGATGGATCCATCAGGTTTCATTTTTAACTTAAACACCCACTTGTTGCCCACAAGATTCTGATGGACTCCTGGTGGGACTAGAGTCCAAGTGCTGTTGGAACATAAAGCCTTAAATTCCTCTTCCATTACAGCTTTCCAATCAGGACTATTTAGGGCATCTGATGCACTTACAGGTTCAGAGGGGTAATGATGAGAAATTGTTGAGGATGCTAGGGCATAGGACTTGGGCTTGAAAATGCCACTTTTGGACCTTGTTTGCATGGAATGTTTAGCTAGAGGAGATGTAGGATTGACTGGAGCAACTGGCTCTGAAGAGGTAGATGGTGAGTGATTTGGTGACATAGAATTTGAGCTGGAAGTGGAGGATTCAGAAGGCAGATGGATAGGCATTGGTGTACTAACAGAGGAAGAAGTTGGGAGACTGGAACTGACATTTGGGGACTGGTTAGAGGAAACTTGAGCAGGAGAATCAGAATGGATAAGTCTGGATGAACTGGGAGAGTTGGGACAAGTAGAAGGACTGGTAGATCTGGAAGATGGGATAACATTGGTTGTTTCAGCTTCAGCTTGGGTACTTTGAGGTAGGGTGACAGGTAGAATAGTGGTAAACAGATCAGGATCAATAACAACTTCTCTAGATGGGCTCAAACTAAAACCTTCTTTGAAAGGAAAAGACATTTCATCAAAGACTACATCCCTTGATATGTAGATCCTACCATTTTCATCAAGACACTGATACCCTTTGTGTTTAGGACTTAACCCCAGATTAACACACTTGGTGGTGTGGAACTTAAACTTGGTTTGAGAGAAGGATCTATTGTAAGGATAGCAAGCACAACCAAAAATTTTAAGCCCTTGGTAATCTGGCTGTTTATGATACAACACAGTGAAAGGGGATTGCATGTTTAGGACTTTAGTTGGTAAGAGATTAATGAGATACACACTGTACTGAAAGGCTTCCCACCAAAACTTTAGAGGCATAGAAGCTTGGGCAAGGAGTGTTAGACCTAGTTCCACTATGTGTCTATGTTTCCTCTCAGCCCTTCCATTTTGGGAATGAGCATGAGGGCAAGGGTGCCTAAACTTAATGCCACACTCATTGAGATATTTTTCAAAGGTTCTATACTCTCCTCCCCAATCAGACTGGATGCACTTAATTTTAGTGTTGAATTGGTTTTCAACCAAGGTTTTAAACTGAATGAAGGTATACATAGCATCAGCTTTAGATTTTAAAGGAAAGATCCAGGTAAACCTAAAGTGATCATCAATAAAGTGAATGTAGAAGACATAACCAGAGTTAGATTTTAGTGGAGCAGGGCCCCACAAGTCAGTATGCACTAAATCAAGAACACAGGCAGCATGAGATTCAGAAATAGAATAAGGCAGAACATGGTTTTTTCCAAATTGACAAGGTTCACAGAACTTTAACTCATCACTAACAGACACATTACACTGATTCAAAACATGATTGAGAACAACCCTAGATGGATGTCCAAGTCTGCTATGCCAGACATTGGGATCCTTGTTAAGACAAACAGACTTGACATTATTGATGGAGGACTGGCTGGTTGAGACAACAGCTCCAGAGCTGAGAGTTGAGGAAGATTTGGAGTGAAGTAGGCTCTTGAAACTAGGAAGTTGATAGAGACCATCATGGAGTTCACCTCTGAGAAGAACCATCCCTGATTTCTGATCCTTAACAAGACAATAAGAAGATTCAAAAACAAGATTAATAGGATTATCATGGACAAGTTTAGAAACACTAATAAGATTTTTCTTAATTTGGGGAACATGGAGGAGATTGTTCAAGTGCAGAGGTGTAGGATAGGTGGGAATAACACTAGAGCCAATGTGTTGAATAAACAATTTCTCACCATTACCTACAGTGAGTGCATCATTACCATGATAGTCTGAGTTGATGTGCAAGTTATTCATATCTGCAGTTACATGATCAGAGGCTCAACTATCCAAATACCAGGAATCATCACCAACAGTATGAGGACTAGCAGTGTAGGCAGATATCTGTCTTGGTGAATTGCTACTAGGAGGAACAAAATCCCTTTCAAAGCGATGCCAGCACTCAGTCACAATGTGACCTGCCTTTCCACACAATTGACAAACAGGTCTACTTCTAGAGTTGCCACTGGTGTTGTTGTTGTTACCAGTACTCCTTCCACCCCTGCCTCTGTTAGAGTGACCTCCACCTCTAGACCTACCACCCTTGCCACGATTGTTACCATATGACTGTGAATTAGAGTTATAGTTGGACTGTTTACTAGTTGCTTGTGCCATATGGGCAGAGGAACCTGTTGTTAGGTTTAGATTTCCACCTCCTGCTGTGCCATTGAACCGAGCCAAGAGTTGATCATGTGTGATAAGTTGAGATTGGACTTCCTGCCATGTGAGAGAACCAATACGTGCTGTAAGGTTTACAATCACAGCTTCATATTCACGTCCCAGACCTCCAAGAATGGCAAGGATGAGCTCAGATCGACTTATTGGGTACCCTGCAGCTGCTAGGTTATCCGAGTGGGATTTCTTTAAGGCAAGGTAGTCTACCATAGACTGAGAGCCCTTTTCAGATTTTGTGAGGGCGGATTTAAATTCCAACATTCGTGCCTCTGATTGTGAGTTGTAAAGGGATTCTACGGTGCTCCAGATTTCATAAGAACTTGCACATCCTACGACTTCAAGGAGGGCTTGCTCGGTCATAGAGCTAAGAAGCCATCCCATGAGCAGGGAATCGGTCTGTTGCCACGCATCGAAGGCCGGATTAGGAGCTCCGGTGAGGGTCTGTCTGGAGGGTGGAGGGAAAGATCCCAACAAGTAATTTTCGAGCCGATGACCTCTGACCACTGGGAGAATCGTATATTTCCAGAGTAGGTAGTTATCCCGAGTCAGTTTCACATTGCATGTTTGAGCAAGATGACCGGTGAATGGTTGTGCTTGAACTGGAGAAGAGGATCGCAGCAGCAAGACATGGTTGGCAGCTCAAGACGTTGTCCAAGACTTGGTAGAGGCGGAATAGTGGTTCCAAATGTAGTCATTGACGGAACGGAAGAAAACAGAGGAATAGAGGAGTACAAGGAACTTCCTCCGGTGAAAGGAAGATTGGAACCAAAGACCATCTGAGGATCTGGTAGAGGTGAAGAACCAGCCACCGACATTGCAATAGTACTGTGAATAGGTGGTGGCGAGGTGGACATGGTAACACCAGAAGTTGGTGCTCCGGTGGCCGGAATTTCAGTGGCGTCGGCCATAAGCAGGCTCCGATACCAAGAAAGAATCTTGCAAAAGATATTGTTTTGTCATAATAATGCAGAAAAGGTTTTTGGGGTACAAATACATAAGACTACATAACAAACTTGTATCTAAGGAATATAAATGTGACACTTGGCATAATCTAGCCCTTACACATGTAACCATACTACTAGACTATAATGCCCTTGATCTTATATTCTAACAATCATGAATGTCTTAGTTCTGTTGAAGGTACTCAAGATCAAGATGCGGATTTGAATGTAGACGAGTTTTTGGACATTCACTGATGCTTGAGTTAGTTAATTATGATCGGAGTTGTAAACTTAGTATTCATCTTGTATTTCCTTCCGAATTCGGAGTTGGTGTAACCTTTTAGCTCGTTTTGCCTCTTTTGTGATATTGTACTTAAACAAACATTTGAAATTTCGTTATTTACATTTGTGTATTTGTTCATATTTAAATTAATATATCGTTTTACAACTACTTTAATCGCTTATATTTTGCGTATATTTTATATTATAAAACTAGATTCACGATTTCATGAGCTAGTGATGAAATGACTCCATAATTAGGAAATGCATGTGTTGTCATTAGATCATTGTTAATAAAGGATAAATGAGGAGATTGAGCTTCATTAAAAATATATTTTTTTTCCTTTGTAAGTTCATTAAAAACATTTTTTTTTTTGGGTTGAGAAAACAAAAACTTTATTAATCAACATCCGCCAAACAAGCGGCCAAAACGTCACCAGGGACGAGGAGCCCCAAGATGTCTTAGAAGTAACTGTCAAAGCCTGTCTAGCTAGAAGATACGCCAGGACATTCCTCGCACGCCGAATAAATAAAAAGGAAACTGATGAGAAGCTGGATAAGAGGATCAAGCAGTCCTGCATCAAACAACCCTGAGTCGTAAGGTCCTCTACTGGCCGTCGGAGACGCGAAACACACGCCAAACAATCACTCTCTACCTCTAATCGCTGAATTCCCAAGTGCCTCGCCTCCTCTAGAGCCAAGGAGATAGCCTTAAGCTCCATGTATTCCACTGGGTCCCTTGGGTCCAAATGATACGCGAAGGTGTGGAGAACTGCCCCATGAAAATCTCCGAAAATAACTCCCACCCTCGCTCATGTCTCAGTAACTAATGCATCCACATTTCTTTTTATCACCTCATCCGAAGGCTTCACCCATTTATCCGGCAAGTGTTGGACCGAGCCATGCGCCCCATAGGTCTCCAAAGCCGCCACATACTCGGCCAACGCTGTCAGAGATCGCATACATACTACAGAAACATAAACAGCTTGATCATCAAACACTGCAGAACAGCGCCTTCCGAATCCCCCACATAAGCCATCCAAATCTCACGGTATCCTGAGCACCCTGATCCTCGAGCAACCTCATAAAGAAATCTACAAAAGTGGCAGAACCGAGGCGCCTTAAAACCCCATAAAATGGTGACACCTGCCAGATTCTATCCGCCATCTCGAATTCGAAAAGTACATGCCGCAACGTTTCCTATGTCTCTCCGCAAGCCAAACAGACACCGTCCCCCATATTCCTCCTGTGCAACCCCTGGCCGATAGCGAGACAATCATTAAGGCAACGCCAAAAGAAATGCTGAATATACGGCTGCATAGGGAGCTGCCAACAGCTCCTCCAAATCCTGCTCTCCCCCACCGAAGTACCCGGCCGAACCACAGATGCTGGTCGGTAAAGTGATAAGGCCAGGAAGTACCCTGAGCGAACAGTATAAACTCCCTTACGATCATAGTGCCAGATCCGCCGATCCGGATGCTCTCCTGGGGCAATAGTGGTGCCCAAGATAGCATCGGACTCTCATGGGTGAAACAATTACTGAACCCGTTGTACATCTCACACCCTGGAGTTAGGAATAAACAGGTCTGAAACCTTAGAATCTGCTGGAAGCTCATGTCCTGCAAAAGGAATACGGAACGAAGGCTGACGACTAGTCCAGGCATCATGAAAAAAAAACACCGACTCGCCATCTTAAACCCTCCATCTCTTCCTACTAAGTAAAAGGTCTCGCCCCTCTAAAATACTGCGCCAGAGAAATGACGGTCGAGTCCCCAATTTTGCCGCAAGAATAGTGTTGTCCTCGAAATATTTCGCATGCAAAACTTGTGACACCAGCGAGCCCGGGCTTCTAAAAATCCTCCACGATTGCTTTGCCAACAAAGCCAGATTGAAACATTCCAAATCACAAAATCCTAGACCCCCAGATTCTTTGGTAAGCAACAAGCCTCCCAATTCATCCAATGAATCCGACACTTATTCTTGGTGTCCCCCCAAAAGAAACCACGGATCGCCTGCTCAAGTTCCCAAATTAGGGTAGTGGGAACCTAGAAATACTGCATAATAAAGGTAGGGATAGCGTGAATGGCCGACTTGATAAACACCTCATTTCCTATGGGAGAGAGCAACTTGTTCTTCCAACCAGCCATCTTTTTCCAAATTTTATGTTAGGAAATCTACGCGGGAACACAGCGAAATTCAAAAATTTATTTCCTATCGACCCAAGATCGACTTTGTTTAAGCAATAAACAAAATAGTAGACGGTGGTTACCTTGGTTGATCTAAAAGATCGACGCTTTGACCGTCTAAGGAGAGTAGCGATGCACGGAGCCGCCCAAGCGTTCGGCCTCTACCGTTAGTCCATACGAACAACCCGCCGGAATCCACCATTGGATTGCTACTAGAAAAATCTGGCTTGCTAGACCGGCCTTTTCTCTCTCCCAAAACTCTCTCTAAAGAGCTCTCTATTTTTCACAAGAACTATTAACTCTTGGAGTTGTGATGTACAAAAGAGCTTGACACCCACCTCTTATTTATAGTGAGAGGGGCGCCCTAACTAGAGTGGAGAGGAAGAAAACCTTTTCTATTAAAATAAGGAAAATATAATTGATTGATTTATCTCATTAATATTCAATATCTTATATTCAATATTTTTCCTAATATATATATTGTCAATATCTAATATGGAATATATCTTTATTATATTACCATAAATCTATTTACACATGTGTATATATATCCTTATATATACTATATGCATAAATCTATATTTATTATATATATATATATATTACACAAGTGCATATGCATATCACATATATGCACACTACACGCATGTAGCCACAAATACATATATATATATATATATATATATATATATATATATATATATATATATATATATATATATATATCTTATATTAATATATAGTAATACCATTAATTAAATTGCACAATCCAAGTGTATATTATACACAAACAAGTTGCGCCACCTTAGCCAATAAATTGGCATTCGGAATATTCTTTAATTAATATAATACTATTAATATCTTGTATTTAATTTATTCATAATAAATAAATACCACCATATTGATTTACCACTATAACCTTTATAGTCTCGAGATAAACTTTCCTCATTTGGTGATGACGGTTAAAATGTACCTATTTATGTCATCAAGTCTAACCTTAAATCGGAGTTAATTATATATATTTCATATTAAATCACTTGTTTATATGTATTATTTAATGTTGAGTGATTATTAATATGATTTTTGGTATTTAGGTGTTTTTATTATTAAAGACCAATTTATTGTGCGATAAATGCTGATTTTGTAGATCATGATAAATCGAGAGGATAAATGTCATTCAATCAATGAATCTCAAGATAATAAGGAAGAAAATCGGAGCCTTAATCAAGAGATAAGTTAGAGAAATCAGACCCGCACGAAATAATGCAGTGGGGAGCAAGTTAGACACGAAACGCGTTTAATATGTGCAAAAAAGAGGCTCGGTCGACCGAGCCACTTCATTCGGTCGACCGAGGCATGTGGTTCGGTCACCCGAAGCTGCTCAGACCTAAAACGCGTGCATATCTTCAAGATCCATCCTATGTCGGCAGAATCCTCTATATAAGCAGTAGCTACGAAATTGAGAAGACACCATTACAACACAAGACAATTTATACAATTTGAGTTTTTAGTTTTAGTTTTCTTTTCTTTATGTTTGTTCACTGTGGATTCATCGGATTCTCCGGTTAGGGAGCGCATTAAAGAGTGGGAGTCACTCTCATCTTCGAGGGTATGACTTTTCAATTATGCAATCTTTATTCGTAGATCTGATTTATTTTATTATAGAGTAGTTTTCTTGTATTGATTCCGCGATGTAGACTAATTACGAACCCATGTGTTTAGATTAGAAACGTTAAGAAGTAGTCATAATGTGTACCTACGCAGTCCTTCACTCGGTCAGCCGAGACATGTCACTCGGTCGACCGAGACATGTCATTCGGTCGACCGAGTGTGGTGAAGTTTAGGGCATAATTATGATTGGCTTCGACTACGTCAGATTCTCTGATTTGGAATGAAAACGAGTAATTAAACCTGATCAACTTAATTATTTGTCATCATAATTTAACATGAAACCTAAAAAGTGATTGTTACTTGGGATATAGATTGAATCGGCATCTAAGAAGTACGCCTTACCCTAGGAATGTTGCTTAGATGAGGTTACGGTTTATACCGGCATCCCTAGTTTCGTAATTGTGTCAGAAGTTATATGAGATGGAGGCATTAAAAGGTGAAGTCACGTAATGGAGACACAATGATTTAGATGGCCTAATTGGAGCTAAATCTACCTTAGGGGATGACTCCCGTAGTCATAATAATTAATCTTCAACGTTTGTTTTGTCTCGTTGTCAATCTAGTTCACATGGGGGAATCATTAGCTACTAGCGTAATCAATATTCTTAATATTCTTTGTTAAGATAGTATTAATACTTTTGTTCTTGTTTAGTAGTCGTTAGTTTGTCTTTGTGGTATTCTTTGTCTTGTGGTTGTCGTTATTTCATTTACTGCGTTTAGTTGGTCGTAGACCGCCCTTTCGATTATTTCTGATAGAATAAAGTTGTGTTTTGTTTGGGCCGAGTCTCTGTGGGATCGATCTCGACTCTATCTAGCTATACTACGATTGAACTTAGTTCTCTTGCTAGTGTGTTAGTAGGCATCGAGTTAATAATTTAACTTGACCTCAATCAAGTTTTTGGCGCCGTTGCCGGGGACTCGAGTCATTAAATTAAAATACAGCTTATTTTGTTAGGACTGGATTCGTGGACATTCTGTGAATAAGAGTCTGTATATTAAACAGTGTCGTAATAAAAAGAAAAAAAAAGAGTTCGGTCGACCGAACCACAGTTCTCGGTCGACCGAGAGTTTATTTTTTCTGTTTTTATTCGGTATTAGTTTTACGGTTCTCTTCTTCTGTTTTATCTCAAGTTGTTTCGAGACTGTTTTGGTTTCGTTTTTTATTATTTAGTCTAGTTAAAGGCTTAACCTTTAAGTTTTTACGGTTTTATTGTTTTTGTTATTTTATAGTACGCTACTTGGAAATCAAAGGAACCGCTTGAGCCGTATAATCCTGAAATAGAGAAATTTGCAAGGAGAAATAGGAAGTTAGCTAAAGAACTGGCTAAGCAAGGAGAAGAGGATCCAAATCTTGAGGAAAGCGAGCACGAATTGGAAGAAGGACATACAACCGATCATTCTGAGCATTCTGAATCTGAAACAGAAATGGAAGGCATTCCGGTCAATCCGAACCAGGTACTTAATCCTGAAGTTGTTAAGAATGCCAATAATGTAAATAATGCGAACAATCTTAATGATAATAATGGAAACCAAGCCCTAGCTCAAGGATCGAGGCGCACTTTGCAAAGTTATGCAACGCCCACTATTGAGCAATTCATTCCCGCTATCGTAGCACCGCAAGATGCTGCGGAAGTCTATCACCCTAGGCCTAACGTAATTCAAATGGTGACCAACTATTCCACTTTTCATGGAATCCAAAACGAGGATCCTGGTGTTCACGTGACAAATTTCTTGGAAATCGTTAGCACTGTGAAACCAGAATTAATCACGGAGGGGAACATTCGTCTTAAGCTTTTCCCTTTCACCTTGAAAGATAAAGCTACGCAATGGCTTCTCTCTTTAGAGGCTGGATCTATCACTACTTGGGAACAGTTGTTGCAAAAATTCATGAATAAGTATTTTCCCTTGGGAAAAACCTTTATGTTACGCCAAGACATCCTAGGATTTAAGCAACAACCTGGGGAGAGTTTTGATCAAGCTTGGGAGCGTTTTAAGGAAGCTATGAGGAAGTGTCCTCATCATGACATCTCTCTTTGGCTTTTAATGCAAACCTTTTACCATGGGTTGAGAGAGACTGAGAAAATTAGAGTAGACGCCTTTATCAATGGAGCGTTTGTTCTTTTATCTCCTGAGGAGGCACAAGGAAAAATGGAGCAAATAGCGATGAATAGTCAATGGGGAGGCAATGACATAGCTACTGTGAAGATGGTTGCTGACATATTTGAGGATAATGCATCTACCAAAATCTTAGAACAACTGTCTGTTATCAACAATAAGGTAGATGGAATGCAAGAGAGGATGACAAAAGTAGAGAAAGGGGCTGGAATCAAGGTAACACCTCAAAGTAAGAATGCTGGTACTGAAGAAGCCAATTATATCGGGGGAGGATATAAGCCTAATCATAACCATCCTGGATTCCGATATAGCGACCTTAATGCAGGAGAAAGGCCTAAACCACCTACCACTTATGTACCACAACAAACTAAAACTTTTGGTTGGGAAGCTGCGATAGAAAAACTGAGTAATGTCGTTACTGACAATATGGGACAACTTTCAAAATCTATGGCTGATTTAGCCACTAATTTTAGCCAATATTGTCAGAAGACCGATGCTAAGTTGACCAATCAAGAAGCTCTAGTCCAAAATCTCACGCACCAGATAAGACAACTAGCTGAGCAAGTCTCAACTAGACCTCCTGGAGGGTTGCCAAGCAACACTGAGAAGAACCTTAAGGATTTGAATGCGATCATGACAAGAAGTGGAAAAGAGGTAACTCCACCATCCTTGCAAGAGAAAGAAAAAGTCACAAAGAATAAGGATGGTGAGCCAAGCAATGAGACTAATACTTCCGAGACTTTGCCGGAGCAAAGAACGTATAAAGAACCTGCTGGCCCTAGAGTTGAACTTTACAATAACAAGTATCCTATTTTCACTGAAGTCGATCCTTCAACTCTGCCTTATCCTCCACCAAAACCGAAGCCTAAGTTTGATAATAAGATGTATAAGAAGTTCGTGGATATATTCAGTAAGTTACAAATCAATATACCCCTAGTTGAAGCACTAGCTTAAATGCATGAGTACACCAAGTTTTTAAAAGACGCCGTTTCAACTAAAAGGAAACTTCAAGATTTAGAGACCATATGCCTTAACGAGGAGTGCTCAGCCATTCTTCAACATAAGTTACCCCCAAAATGCAAAGATCCGGGAAGCTTTCTCATTCCCTGCACCATAGATAACGTATGTTTAAACAAAGCTTTGTGTGATCTAGGAGCAAGCGTGAACCTGATGCCCCTATCTATTTTTTGGAAACTAGGCATGAAAGATCTTAAGAAGACCTCAATCACGCTACAATTAGCTGACCGTTCTGTCAAAGAACCGTGTGGAGTGGTTGAGGATGTGCTAGTAAGAGTTGAAAAGTTTGTATTCCCTGTCGACTTTGTGGTATTAGATATGGAAGCTAACTACGAAGTGCCCTTGATATTAGGGAGACCTTTTATGGCCACTAGTAGAACGCTAATTGATGTTTACAAAGGCGAGTTAGTATTAAGAGTGAACGAAGAGAGAGTTGCATTCAATGTCTTCGACACTATGAAGCAACCTGATGATGGAGAGGATGCATGTTTCATGTTGGATTCCATTGACTGGATCGTTCAAGAATTTCAACAACATGAAAGTATCAAGGATTTCTTGGATGCTGTCTTGGAAGAAGAAGATGAAGTCAAGTACGTAAGTAGTGAGGAGGAGAAGATGATATGGCCAGGATGTAGTAGAGGGACCCCTAGGCCTGTAGAGGAAATAAGTGCTGCGGAGATTGAAAGATTCTATCATAGACCAACGTGGCATAAGTACTTCGAACTCAAACTCACTGGTAAAAAGTTGAAGACCTCTTTGGAAGAACCTCCCACAAATTTGACTTTAAAACCTCTTCCTGCAAATTTGAAGTATGTATTTCTTCAAGATGAGACTTTGCCACTAATTATATCTTCTTCCTTGACGGACTTATAAGAGGAGAAACTAATGAGAGTTTTGAGAGAGTACCGCGGAGCATTTGGATGGACCATAGCTGACGTTAAGGGCAATAGTCCTAGCGTATGTATGCACAAGATCTCCGTGGACCCTGAAAAGAAAGCGGTTGCACAACCTCAGATGCGTCTAACCCCACAATTAAAGGAAGTGGTTAGGGATGAGGTTATAAAAATGCTAGAAATGGGAATTATATTTCCAATTGCTGATAGCGAATGGGTAAGCCCTATCCATGTAGTTCCCAAGAAGGGAGGATTGACGGTGCAAGCCAATAAGTTGAATGAGTTAATTCATGTGAGGCTAATCACCGGTCATCGAGTATGCATAGACTTTAGGAAACTAAATGATGCGATTCGTAAGGACCACTTTCCTCTTCCCTTCATCGATCAAATGCTCGAGAGACTGAGCGGGCATGCTTTCTATTATTTTCTTGACGGGTATTCGGGATACTATCAAATCCACATCTCGCCCGAAGATCGTGAGAAAACAACATTTACATGCCCATATGGAACATTTGCGTATAATCGAATGCCATTTGGATTGTGTAACGCTCCCGCAACATTTCAACGATGTATGATGTCATTGTTTGCGGATATGGTGGAAGATTTCTTGGAAATCTTTATGGATGATTTCTCCGTATTTGGACACGATTTCGATTCATGTCTCACACATCTAGCACGAGTGTTGAAGAGATGTGAGGAGACGATTCTTGTGCTTAACTGGGAGAAGTGTCATTTGATGGTTACGGAAGGTATAGTACTAGGCCACCGCATATCAAAGAACGGAATAGAGGTGGATAGAGCCAAAGTTGAGGTGATCGAGAAATTACCTCCACCTACCAATCTTAAAACTTTGCGAGGTTTTTTAGGCCACGCCGGATTTTATCGTAGGTTTATCAAGGACTTTTCTTTAATCTCTAGACCTCTCACCGAATTATTGGCCAAGGATGTGCCATTTGTGTTTTATAATGAGTGCATAAAAGCTTTCAACGAAATAAAAAGTAGGTTGATTACTGCACCCGTTCTGGTCGCACCAGATTGGGAACTTCCGTTTGAACTGATGTGCGATGCAAGTGATACTGCTGTTGGCGCCGCTTTGGGTCAAAGAAAAGATAAGATCTTCAGACCTATCTATTATGCAAGTCGGACTTTGAATGCTGCCCAAAGAAACTACGCAACAACGGAGAATGAGCTTTTGGCAGTTATCTTTGCTTTTGACAAGTTTAGATCGTACTTAGTGGGATCTAAAGTCACTGTGTGGACTGACCATGCAGCTCTTAAGTATCTCCTAGCAAAGCAAGATTCAAAGCCTAGATTGTTGAGATGGATTTTACTGCTGGAAGAATTTGACGTAGAAATCCGAGATAAGAAAGGAAGTGAGAACGTAGTGGCCGATCATCTGTCGTGCTTACAATTAGAGGATGGTGAGGAATTCCCTGAGATAGGAGAATCTTTTCCTGATGAACAACTTTTCTCCATCACCACCATCAGGGGACATGATGATTGTGTTGCAGTTTCTTCACGAATAGAGGTTGTGAAGGAGGAGAAACAACCATGGTTTAGTTTGTTCGTTGATTATCTATCCGCAAAATACCTACCACCAAATCTCACTGTCCAAGAAAGAAAAAAATTCTTTAAAGATCTTCGACACTATTATTGGGATGATCCTTATTTGTTTAAGCTAGGATCTGATAATGTTTTTCGAAGGTGTGTGCCTGAGGAAGAGTGTAATGATATCCTAAAGCATTGTCATTCTTATGAAGTTAGAGGACACTACGGGGTAGATAAAACTGCGGCCAAGGTCCTCCAATGTGGTTTTTATTGGCCGACGTTGTTTAAGGATGCACACCAATATGGAAAAGCATGTCATGCTTGTCAAATGACAGGAAATATTTCACGGAGGAATGAGATGCCGCTTAAGAGCATCTTAGAGGTAGAACTCTTTGACGTTTGGGGAATAGATTTCGTTCGACCCTTCACTTCATCACTATCTAACCGCTATATCTTAGTTGCTGTTGATTATGTATCCAAATGGGTTGAGGCCATTGCTTCCCCTACTAACGATGCTAAGGTTGTAATTAGATTCTTGAAAAAGAATATTTTTACAAGGTTTGGGACGCCTAGGGCAATTATAAGTGATAATGGCAGTCATTTCTGCAATAAACCTTTTGAAAGGCTGATGATTAAGTATGGGGTTCGACATAAGCTAGCAACAGCATATCACCCCCAGACTAGTGGACAAGTAAAAGTCACCAATCGAGAAATAAAACGTATATTGGAGAAAACTGTCAATACGACTAGGAAGGATTGGTCGTTACGTTTAGACGACTCTTTATGGGCTTATAGGACTGCATATAAAACCTCGATTGGAATGTCACCGTATAAGATTGTTTTTGGAAAAGCATGTCATCTTCCTGTGGAACTTGAGCACCGGGCCATGTGGGCAACAAGGATGTTAAATTTTGATGAGACATTGGCCGGTGAGAAGAGGATGTTAGAATTAACTCGCCTGGAGGAGTTTCGTTTAGAGGCATACGAGAATGCCAAGATTTTCAAGGAGCGCACGAAGAAGTTCCATGACAAAAAGATTCTGGAGAGGACCTTTCAAAAGGGTGATCTGGTTCTCTTGTACAATTCGCGCTTAAGACTCTTCCCGGGTAAGTTAAAATCAAGATGGTACGGCCCATTTCGAGTACAACAAGTCTTTCCTTCTGGAGCGGTGGAGCTATTCAATTTCAAAGACGAATCCAAATTTGTGGTCAATGGACATCGTGTGAAGCATTATCAAGGGCTTCCGCCTAGTGCTGAGGAGGAGGTTTTGTACCTCGACGACCCTATCTATGAATAAACCATCTTGAACTGAGTCGAGCTAGCGACTATAACTTTAGAACTATTTCTGATGAACTATCTTTTTCGTTTTTATTTTTAATAATAAAGTAGCATGCGCCTATCACGGTTTTTTTAATCTCGCCATGTTCCGAGTCTAAGTTCGGAATAAACGAGGTTTTTTCCTTGATATCCGTCGTGTGAGTTGTTTATTTAGGTTTAAATCGCTTTTGGTCTTGTCCATGGCAGTATAAAGTACAGTGGCTTAAACTGTTTTTAGATATTTATATCTAATTACTGCCACATTATTTTATAACTTCCATAGACCTGGTACTTGACGATTTTGTGGAGCTTGTTTGCTTATACATGATGTGTCTGTCTCTCCACGACGTGCTGATGTTTACTCCAATTTTGTTCCTTTACTTGGGAGCCATGTCCAGAGCTAAGTCTTTCTTCTTGAACTCTCATTTATTTTTGTCATTGAGGACAATGCCATATTTAAGTGGGGGGCAAGGGACTTAGCTTAGCTATATGTTAAAAATGTACAGGGCAACGGAATATTGAGCCGAATTTTAAACTTTTTATGGATAAATGCCAAGTTGTTTAACTCGTACCCTTAAATTTGTGAAGTTCTTATACTTAGAATTGATAGGAAAGGAACCGAGTTGCGTAAGTACGCGGTCATATTATACTTTTGCGATAAATTGTTAGTAAACTTAAGGATATTCATGCCAACAATTTCAAGTAGTAAGGCATTGTTCAACTACTCAACGTGTGAATCGCTTAGTACCACATGAATTACGATAATTGAAGGAGGTATGTGTACATTGCATAGATGATTGGTTATGCTTACCTAGTGTCATTATTTATCGACTGATGTATTCTGATCTTCTGGCCATCAAAGCGGAGTAATAAGCTTGAGACGTACCTGTGTTTTGACGATGCGTTAAAACACTGGGCTTGTAGTAACATTACCAAAGTAGCCCCGCGCTTGTGGTAATATTCGATACTATGCATGATCTAAGATATGGAGGATACTCATAAAAGAGAAAAGAGATTTCTTCCTTGAGATTGGCAGTATTTGAAAAATATGAAAAAATGGAAAAGTTCAAGTTTTTAGAGGCTTTGAGTAGTACTCGGTCTCCAAGTCCAAAATCCCTATAGATACGCTCTTGCTTATTGTTCTAGTGCTTTAACCATTGCGAGGCAAAAGAAGTATGAATGCTGATGTTGGTGAATTTTGATGTGAAGTCTGCATAAACTCTAATCTTGCTAAATTTATATAAAACCATTGCACGTGCACACAATCACGTCGATTCTTAACGAGTAGTGAATAATGCTTATCTTATGAGCATGACTGGTATGAGTTGACTCGAGTTTCTTGTGTAAGTATGAGATGACCAAGGAAAATGTTGTCTTGGGGAATGACTTATTGATGCTTTGTTCGGGACAAAGCAAAGTTTAACTGGGGGGCATTTTGATGACGGTTAAAATGTACCTATTTATGTCATCAAGTCTAACCTTAAATCGGTGTTAATTATATATATTTCATATTAAATCACTTGTTTATATGTATTATTTAATGTTGAGTGATTATTAATATGATTTTTGGTATTTAGCTGTTTTTATTATTAAAGACCAATTTATTGTGCGATAAATGCTGATTTTGTAGATCATGATAAATCGAGAAGATAAATGTCATTCAATCAGTGAATCTCAAGATAATAAGGAAGAAAATCGGAGCATTAATCAAGAGATAAGTTAGAGAAATCAGACCCGCATGAAATAATGCAGTGGGGAGCAAGTTAGACACGAAACACGTTTAACATGTGCAAAAAAGAGGCTCGGTCGACCGAGGCACTTCATTCGGTCGACCGAGGCATGTGGTTCGGTCACCCGAAGCTGCTCAGACCTAAAACGCATGCATATCTTCTAGATCCATCCTATGTTGGCAGAATCCTCTATATAAGCAGTAGCTACGAAATTGAGAAGACACCATTACAACACAAGACAATTTATACAATTTGAGTTTTTAGTTTTAGTTTTCTTTTCTTTATGTTTGTTCACTGTGGATTCATCGGATTCTCCGGTTAGGGAGCGCATTAAAGAGTGGGAGTCACTCTCATCTTCGAGGGTATGACTTTTCAATTATGCAATCTTTATTCGTAGATCTGATTTATTATATTATGGAGTAGTTTTCTTGTATTGATTCCGCGATGTAGACTAATTACGAACCCATGTGTTTAGATTAGAAACGTTAAGAAGTAGTCATAATGTGTACCTACGTAGACCTTCACTCGGTCGACCGAGACATGTCATTCGGTCGACCTAGTGTGGTGAAGTTTAGGGCATAATTATGACCGGCTTCGACTACGTCAGATTCTCTGATTTGGAATTAAAACGAGTAATTAAACCTAATCAACTTAATTATTTGTCATCATAATTTAACATGAAACCTAAAAAGTGATTGTTACTTAGGATATAGATTGAATCGGCATCTAAGAAGTACGCCTTACCCTAGGAATGTTGCTTAGATGAGGTTACGGTTTATACCGGCATCCCTAGTTTCGTAATTGTGTCAGAAGTTATATGAGATGGAGGCATTAAAAGGCAAAGTCACGTAATGGAGACACTATGATTTAGATGGCCTAATTGGTGCTAAATCTACCTTAGGGGATGACTCTCGTAGTCATAATAATTAATCTTTAACGTTTGTTTTGTCTCGTTGTCAATCTAGTTCACATGGGGGAATCATTAGCTACTAGCATAATCAATATTCTTAATATTCTTTGTTAAGATAGTATTAATACTTTTGTTCTTGTTTAGTAGTCGTTAGTTTGTCTTTGTGGTATTCTTTGTCTTGTGGTTGTCGTTATTTCATTTACTGCATTTAGTTGGTCGTAGACCGCCCTTTCGATTTAGTTCTGATAGAATAAAGTTGTGTTTTGTTTGTGCCGAGTCTCTGTGGGATCGATCTCGACTCTATCTAGCTATACTACGATTGAACCTAGTTCTCTTCCTAGTGTGTTAGTAGGCATCGAGTTAATAATTTAACTTGACCTCAATCATTTGGTTATCAACTATAACCACATTTTAATCCGACTAGATGTTCATATGTGTGTGACCCGATAGGCTTCCGAATATGTTGGCCGTAGGCACAAAGTGCAAATTATGAAAATGCCCTTCATGCCTAACGATCACGGGATAGTGTCTAGCACAACACCGTGACCCCCAATCATCGGAAGAGTCAAATGCAATGACTACTACCTTTCATGTGAAATAGTTACCGTGTAACTTACAATCCTATCGCTGTAATAATATCCATACAGTCGTTAGTCGAGTGTCAAAACATCAACGACCGTATCTTATAATCTGATGTCAAACTCTCTCTCGAAATAACTCATTTACTCCCACTTTGCAAAGATTCACGAGAGTAAGACATTTCTTATAAGAAGGCCCTTTCGGATATTCACCCTACTGATAGGGTACACGATTCCCAGACGACCAAACATATATACTCCGCATGCTTCAGTATCACACCCAATCACTACCGCATGATCGCCCCGTGGCTAAGGAAACCTCAATAGTGTAAAAGCATGACAATCCACATCGTGATGCCATGAAGAATCCGGTCCTAAGGATAATTACACAACCGCCATATATTGTGACACTTAATGTAAGTGAGTCAGTCTAACGTACGCATTCTCTAATACACGTCCACGTACAGTCCAAGTGTCTCTACACTTCGATAGACGAGAGCTATCCCTGCCCTTAATAATAGAAGACAACTAATACGTGCTAGTCTGTTTATACTATCAATGCCATGTTTAATAGTACGTCAGGCTAGAGACATTTAAGTATCAAACTTATTAAAGTGATTAGAGATCTCATCAACCATAATCGCCTATCATGGTTTCTCGTATCACGGTTTAATACTAAGGACGTTATCATATAACAATTCATAATTGGTTCTTTAAAAGAACATACATATGACAACAGAAAAGCCATTTAATATATGTATAAACATAAAGAAATAGTAGTATTGATCCGACCCGGTCGGATCCGTTCCAACCCGATTGGGTTTTGGACACTATTCCAACAATCTCCCACTTGGCCTAAAACCAATCCCTCGCACACACAAAACCAAGTTGAAACACAAGAATCTCATGCAATACTCGCAACTAGCCCTAGCCGTAAACGGATTGCTATCGTGGGGACTCCGACTATCTTCATATCATGTTCCAAATGACCAAGTCAAAGGAACTGCCTCAACACACACACGAATCTCTGACGAGACCCTTGTCCTTGCTTCAAGCAATGAATCCACTTACTATATCAGCTATATAGAAATGGTGAAAGAACCGTACAAGGTTCAAGAATGAACCTCATAGACTCATGTACTGCTCCCGCTGCGCCTCTATGGAACTACTGTGTTTTGGCCTGGTTGTAGAATTTACAGTGACCCATAGTCAAGAACATTTCCAGCTCACTGTATCACTTAATCAAGTGACTGCAAATCCCAGACTGTAGCTCTCAGTCGCCATCATATGACTCATGATACACGTCTGTATATCTACGTTTATTTAATTCCAAGTTTCAATAAACTAGGAACTCTTGCTTAACTTGTGTTGGTCCCTTGAAAAGGCTTTGGTTAAGTTTAGAGGGGGTGAATAAACTTAACACTTAAAACTTTTGGAGTTAACAAATTCAGCAGCATGCTGATACTCAGTAGTCTGCTGACTATTGAATATACTGAATTTGTGCAGCGGAATTATGTCAAAATTAAGCCTTATCACTTGTTGTTAAATATGATACTAAATATCAGATACTCAGTAGTGTCTGTGTGTGAATTCAGTTGCTAGATTCATTAGGTTGATGTGTGTAATAAACTAGATGCAGAATATAAGTGCAAAATGTAAATAGGCAGATTTTATAGTGGTTCCAGGTGGTGTAATCCTGTCAGTCCACTCTTCTCCTGTGATGTTGGAGGTAATTCACTAGAGAGATTCTTGAGATAGCTGTTACAAAAATCCCTAAGATGTTTGTCCTTCACCAATAGCTATGGCTTCACAAACTGAAAACTAGGAACATGTAGGATTGCTGCTCCAAAGTCTTCCACTAGTCCTTGAAGGGTAGGATTGCCTCTTCACCAGCTCCACCACAAACAACAGTCTTTTTCACAGATGTGCTTCACTATCTTCAACAGATTTCTTGTTAAAATAAAGATTGAATCAAGTAAATGATTCAGTTGCTGCAGCTTGATCAGGATGATATGATCAGCAGCTTGATGTCTTCAAGTGTGTAAACTTGATGTAGCTTGAATACAGATTACACTTGAAGATTTTCTCTGGATCAGTAGCCTTAAGCTCAGTAGGGTCAGCAGGGTGTTTTTCTTGATTTAAATTCTGATTGCTCCTTTTTCCTTCCAAAAATCATCATCTGTATCTGAATTAGGAGTCCTCTATTTATAGGTAGGAGTCCTTGAGACTTGTATTTGAAATTCAAATATAGCCGTTCCAGATTTTGTCCTATTTGAATTGCTTTTTGTCACTGTTCATAGTACTGACACGGTCAGACAACTTTTTGACAGAATGCAGTATGTCCATCCTTTGACTTGCAACCATTGGATAAAGTCCTGAATCATCCCAACGTCATTTTAATCTCAACCATTGATTTATTTGATAAAATCAGAGGTTGTTAGCTGTCCTTATCCATGTAATCTTTCAATATAATCTTGAATAAATCGAGGTATATATATCAGCAGGTTCATGAGTCTGCTGAGATACATATCAGTCTGCTGAACCATAATTTGTTGTGTTTAAAACACAATGCAGCTGACTTCCTTTATCTAACTTTTAATTGTGAAGTTAGATTACACCATTTAATCATTACTAAGTTCCAATCACCATCCAACTTATGGAACTTGGACCTTGTACACAAGGTATATGTAATCAGTTTAGGTCATCACAGACTTCCCTAAATTCTGATTCCATATCCTTGACTTTAATTACTAAGTTTGATCCCTTAGCCTTCATTAACTGAGTTTGAGCCCTCAGCCTTCAGTCTTCAGCAGGTTCCTGACTAGTCTATTGACCTAGTTACCCTACTGATATAGACCGGTCTGCTGATATAAGTCAGCTGACCATTACAGTGCTTGTTTGATCAAACCTATACAAAGATCAAACTCTAATAAACCTATACATTTGATCTAGACATCTTTTTGCTTTTGCCCTATAACAGTTAGTCTGGCACTCATCACTAAAACTTAAAAATAAGTCCAACAATTTCCCCCTTTTTGGTGATGATGCCAATACCCTCTCCTAACAGCAAAGCAAAAAAGATTAAGACAAAAACAGAACAAACTTGGTCATTTCTCATTATAATCATTTGTTCAAAAGTTATTACAGACTAGAATCAGCAAAGATAAAAACATATAAGGTATGCTGATCTACTGTCTTTTTTCCCTTTCTTCTCTTGCTTTTTCAACTTGTTCTGTATAAGCTCTGATCTCTCTGATCATATCTCTCATCCATTCATTTTCAATCAGAGAGAAGTCAATGTGAGGATTCACTTCTTTACACCAGTGCCATGCTTCAGGTAGAGTAAGATTTATTTGATGTACTCTAAATCCTAACCGCATGTAAACTTCTTTGAATTCATTGAGTGACTCCTTTGCATTTGTCGTAGGCAAACTCCTTTCACCTCTACCACCTCTTCCACCTCTTCCATCTCTTCTTGAAGCCCTCAAGGCTTTAACTCTTGCTTCTTAAAATTTCAAGCGCAAAAAGGAGTTTAAACCTTCATGAAATCCCTTGTCATGATAGGGTCTCCTCTTATTATTGAAGAGAGTTTGAGAAAGTAAATAATACTTGAGTAAACTCCAACTTATTTATTCATGTTGAAAGAATGAGTATAAATAGATACAAGAGAGGATCCTTACAAGAGAGGATCCTAGCTAGTAAAGTAAAAGTAACTAGAGCCGGCTACAATAAATGCTAGAGTCGGCTATGTCTATGCTATTACATAATAGGACAAAGGATAGTTACTTTATGACTATTAGGACATAATAATTGTTTATTCAATGCAATTAATATGTCCCTTGATAGAAAGTACCACGTTACATTGTAACATGTTATGAGTGTAATAATAATGTAATATTAACCATAGTATTTCCACACCCCCCCTCAAACTGGGTTGTATATGTTTATACAGCCAAGTTTGCTACTTAGTCTGCTGAACATAAGTGGTGGTATGGCCTTGGTGAGAATATCGCATTCTGATCTGCTGAGGGAACATACTGGAGTTGAATAATCTTGGCATCAATCTTCTCCTTTAGGAAGTGTCTTCAATGTCCACATGTTTGGTTTTATCATGATGGACTGGATCCTCTGCCATGCATAAGGCTGAATTATTGTCACAGCAGAGTGTGATAGGTTGTTTGAGGAGGTTGCTTTGAAGTTCGGTGAGTAACCTTTTTAGCCACGAGCTTCACAAATGCCAAGTACAAGTGCCCCGAGTTCGGCTTCAAGATCGCTTCTTCTTGACACGAGGGTCGTTTCTTGCTTCTCCAAGTAACTAGGTTTCCCCATACATATGAGCAATAGCCCGTGGTAGATCTTCTCGTCAATGTGACATCCACCCAATCGGCATCGGTGTAGACCTTGATTGATCTATCGGGAGACTTGGTGAAATGTAAGCCCCGGCCGGAGTGGACTTCGTGTACCTCGGTATCCCGTTCACGGCATCCCAATGTTGCTCGGTAGGGCAATGCATGAATCGGCTAACCGGACGACGCCATATGCAATATCGGGTCTTGTATGGGACAGATAAATGAGTTTCCCTACAAGTCTTTGATATTGATCCTTTCGACGACAGAATGTCACCATGCAACAGGTATTACTCGGGTCTACTCTGGGATACAGCGAGTTTGCATCCCGGCAAAGATGCCGCTTCCTTCAAGCGGTCCAAGACATACTTCCTCCGTGACACGGATATACCCCGGCCGTTCCTAGCTATTTCCATACCAAGAAAGTACTTGAGGTAGCCCAAATCTTTAACTTGAAATACTTTTGCCAGCAGGGTCTTCAAGTGTTGGATCTCAGCAGGGTCATCACCAGTAAGGATGATATCATCCACATAGACAATAAGAATGGACCTTTTCTGGTTTGTTGTTTTGATAAACATTGTGTGATCTGAGTTGCATTGATGATATCCAGCAGCTTTAACCACAGTAGTGAGTTTTCCAAACCAGGCTCTAGGGGACTGCTTTAGGCCATATAGAGATTTCCTCAATTTGCAAACTTTCCCTTGAGTGTGAGTGTTGGAAAAACCAGGAGGCACATTCATATAGACTTCCTCAGTAAGGTCACCATTTAGGAAAGCATTCTTGATATCCAATTGGTGTAGAGGCCAGTCAAGTTGGACAGCAATTGAGATCGCACTCGACGGTGTTTAGTTTTGCCACGGTGCAAAGGTTTCCTTGTAGTCAAGGCCATATGTTTGAGTGAATCCCCTTGCAACCGGTCCTAGCTTTGTATTTGTCAATAGTACCATCGCATTGTACTTGATAGTGAACGACCATTTGCGGTATTTGATCTTCTTTCCATGTGGGAGAGTGGTGAGATCCCAAGTATGGTTGTCAAGGAGAGCGATCATTTCGCTTTGACACCGCCTTCCACTTATCATGTTGGAGAGCTTCCCGTATATTCTTAGGAATAGAGTGAGAATCCAAGTCCCGTGTAAACATGGCAAAAACAGTGATAACCGATCATAGGATAGATAATTATGAATAGAGTGATCGGTAGTGCAAGATCTCTTTCCCTTTCGATAGCAATAGGTCCGTCATCAACGTCGCCAGCCGCCGAGAGTCGGTGGGGTGCCGAGGTTCGGTCCGCCGTGACTCGCAGGTTGCCGAGTGTCGTGTCGGTAGTCTCCGGTTCGACGAGGCTCGGGGTCGGTAGTCTCGGTTCGGGGAGGTTGCCGAGGATCGATAGGATGCCGAGAGTCGGTGGGGTCTTTGGGTTCAAGAGTTTGCCGAGGGAAAGGATTTAGGTCAAGTTCAATCGGGTTTCCATCGTTGACGCCTCGGTGGACTTGCTTCGTAGTAGGGAGTCCTTTCAAAGAATTTTACATCCATAGAATTGTAAAATCTCTTTTCGAAGGAGAATAGCACTTGTAACCTTTCCCGTCCTTTGCATATCCTAGGAAAATGCACTTGTGAGCTTTGGGATCAAGTTTGCTTCGTGTTGGGCATGGATATAAACAAACACAAGTGCAACCAAAGATTTTTGGAGGTAATTGGGAAATTAGATGAGGACGGGGAGTGAGTGGTCAAAAGGGTTTGGATAGGAGTTTTGAAGCCTAACACTCTGTTTGGGAAGTCTCGTTGATTAAGTATGTGGCGATTAATATAGCTTCACCCCACATATATTTTGGAACATGTGTTGTGAACATGAGTGATCTAGCCATTTCCGGTAAGTGCCTGTTCTTTCTCTCGGCAACCCCATTTTGTTGAGGTGTTTCCACACAACTACCGGTATGGACAATCCCCTTTTCCATCAAGAAATTACGAGGTTAGACTCATAGTATTCAAGTGCATTATCAGCCTTTAAGATCTTGATCTTAGTGTCAAATTGAGTAGAGATCATGTTGTAAAATTCCCGAAAAACTGTTCCAACTTCGTTTTATCCTTCATTAAAAACAGCCATGTGTTTCTGGTATGATCATCAATGAAAGTGACAAACCACCTTTTCCCTGTTATACTTTTTACTCTTGAAGGTCCCCATACATCACTATGAATTAAAGTGAAAGGTTTTGAAGGCAAATAAGGTAGTTTGGTATACACAGATTTGGTAAGTTTGGCAAATTGACAAATATCACATTGAAGATCATTGACATTACATCCTTTAAATAATTCAGGAATTACGACTTTAAATAACCAAAACTTGGATGTCCTAGTCTATAATGCCATAACATGATATTATCTAAGGTTTGAGTGCGAGCCGCCGAGGCGGTCGGTCGTACGTCTTCTCGTCTTCGACGGGGTTGACCACATACAATCCCGAGCAGGTTTAGCCCTCCCAATCACTTCCCGTGAAGAAGGGTCCCGGAAAGTGCACTCGATTCTTATTAAACACCACAATCAATTCAAATCTTTTGCAATTTTACCGACGATATGAGATTGCAATCTAATTTTGGAACAAATAGGACATCCTTTAGGCATATCTTATTAGTGAGTTTAACATTTCCAAAACCTTTTGCATGAGAGATAGATCCATCGCCAGCCTTAATTTTATGAATTTGATGACATGGCATAAGGTGAGTTATGAGGTTTTTATTGCCGGTCATATGAGAGGAGGCCCCGAATCAACAATCCACGTTTCATTACTAATAGAAGAGTAGAATTTACCCGTACCGGCTCGTGTAGCCATGTCGGTAGAGGGACTACCTTCTTTTTGTTGAGTGAGGAAAGCTTTGAATGCAAAGAACCGAGCATTCAACTTGTTATCATTCTCCCCTTCATTGACGTGCCTCGCCCGTACTTTCCCTGGTAGGCTTGGAGGATTTGGGCATGCCATGTAGCTTCCAAGTGTCCTTGGTGTGATTTGTGCGTTTGCGGTGCTCACGAACAACTTTCCGGTTCGATCGCAGGCTTCCCGACGGTCCCGGTAACCTCGGCGGGCTTCCCGACGGTCGGCGGGGTAGCACTTTCGGTAGGGTTGTCGGTAGGGGAGTTCAAGCGGCATCACTTTCCTCCTCGCTTTCCTCATGTTTGACTTCGAAAACATGGATTTGAGATTGGGGAGAGGTTTTGTGGCAAGGATTCTTCCCCTAACATCATCAAGAGTAGGATTCATCCGGTAAGAAACTTGAATACTCTCTTTTTCTCAATAATGTCCTTATAAAGGCGATCCTTGACATCATTCCGGGGGTGAGTTTCCAACATATCCAGGTGTTGCCATGCCCTAGATAGTTGATTGAAGTATTGAGTTACGTACATATCTCCTTGTCCGCAATTTTGAATCCGAGCTTCAAGTTCATACACTTCGGATGTATTGTCTTTCTTGGAGTAAAGATCCCCGGCATTATCCCGCATCTCCTTTGCGTATCATACATCATAAAGTTCTCACTAATCTCTTTTGTCATTGATCTTGTGAGAATGGTCATGACTTGATTATTAGTAGTATCCCATGCTTCAAATCCTGGTTCATCTTCGAGCGGGGGCGGGTTTAGAGCCGGACGGGTATCCCATCTTACCTTGTCCGAGAGATGTACATTTTCATAGATCTTGACCACAGTAAGTAGTTGTTGCCATCAAGTCTATGATTTGTGTAAGATGAAGAGTCAGTGACCCCAGCCTGCTGAGGTAGCTGGGACTCGACTGAGGGTGAGGAAGCTTCAGATAATGAAGACATTCTTGATTCAGCAGGGTGCTGAGAATTTGCAGCGGATTCAGGAGTTTAAGGCTCTGCTACCATGAAGAGAGTTTGAGAAAGTAAATAATACTTGAGTAAACTCCAACTTATTTATTCATGTTGAAAGAATGAGTATAAATAGATACAAGAGAGGATCCTTACAAGAGAGGATCCTAGCTAGTAAAGTAAAAGTAACTAGAGCCGGCTACAATAAATGCTAGAGTCGGCTATGTCTATGCTATTACATAATAGGACAAAGGATAGTTACTTTATGACTATTAGGACATAATAATTGTTTATTCAATGCAATTAATATGTCCCTTGATAGAAAGTACCACGTTACATTGTAACATGTTATGAGTGTAATAATAATGTAATATTAACCATAGTATTTCCACAATTATAGTAAACCTTTTTATATTCTTTGAGAAGATCATCTGTAAGTGGAGTCTGCCAGGTGCAGGTTCCTTGAAAGCATTTGTATCATCTTCCCATCTTTTCTTAGCAAAAATCCTTGCAGCCTTTTTTGCTACTGCTGTTTGGCTCTCTTCCCCCTTATTGACATCATCAATAAAACGAGACAACAGGCCATGCACACTTTCTTGTGTGAGCACTAGGTTGTTCAGTTGCCCTTCCATTATTTCAGTTCTAGTGTCCACAGCTGTGATCCTTCCTTGCAATGTTTGCTCCAGTTGATTTATCCTTTCAGTGATCTTAGGATCAAATTCAGCAGGTTGAAGTGTTCCAGCAGCCTCAGCAGGTTTAGGTGACTCAGCAAGTTTATCAAGTTTTTGATGAATAGATGCAAATTGGTCTTTCAAAAACTTGTCTTTCAGTGTGTTACCTTGCCTAATCCCTCTTACATCTTGAGCAAGGTCAGCAAGGGCAAATTGGGTGGAGTTAATATTGGAAGTAACAGTTTCAATGGTTCTTCCTCTATTCTCCACTAGATTCAGCAAATCTTCAAACCTTTGCTCTTGCCTGTCAAGTTGAGTCCTTAAGTTTGCAATGTCATTTCTGACAGTCCTCAACTCTTCCATGACATGTGCTGGTACCCCACCAGCCATTCCTCCATCGCTCCATCAGCAAGCTCTTCTACATTGTATTGTTGCTTCTTTATGCTGATAACCAAAGCAAAACTCATATCCCTTCCAGCAGGGTGAGGGCCTTGGTACTTCTCCAAGATAGGATCAATAGCAGGTTCTTCCAACACTGATACAAATTCCTGTTGAGGTTCATCATCAATATCTTCTTCTTCAGGCATTTGAAACTCTTCATCACTGTAGTCATAATCCAACAGCTGCTCCTCCTCATCAATTACGGCGTCTGCTGACTATCTTTCCCTTTAGTGATCTTTCCTTCAGTAGGCTCCAGTACAGCATCCTGTACTACAACAACAACAGGGGTTTCCTCCAAACCCAAATCTAGTTCCGACCTTTGTCCAGGTGCTGTTTGAGACTCAGCAACATGTACCTCATGTTCCAACCTTTGTTCAGGTGCTGTTTGAGACTCAACAACCTGTACGTCCTCAATCAACAGTGGGGATCCTTCAAATCCTATAACCATATCCAATCTTTGTGCCACCACTGTTTGCTCCTCAGTGACCAGCACCCTTTGTACAAGGATTACAGGGAATTCAGCCCAGTTTTCTTCTTGAAATCCTTCAGCATTGGCAATCCTTCTTAGTGTATTTCCAGTTTTGGATAGGGTTCCTTCAGTGTCGACCCAGTCTTGATATTGAATTGAACCCTCATAATTGACATCTGGTTCACTGTGATCAGTAACCCTCTCATCATCCAAATCTTCATTATGCTGATCTTCAACAGACTTACCAGCATCATCAGGTTCATCTACTGCACCATCAGTAGATCTTTGACCAGTGGCTTCATCAGTTGTTCCTCTAGCCACTCCACTGGTCTCCTCAGGGAACATGGGGGGATCATCATCAGAATCAGATGAATCACTGTCAGGTGTGTATTTTGGATCCCTGAACATTATTGCACCACTTTTCTTCCCTTCATCCAACAGATCCATCAGCCTAGATTGTAGCAAGGTTGTATCCACTAAATCCAATAGGCTGTCCACACCCAGCTGATCAAATGACCATTCTTCAAATCCACTCATTGGATCAGCAGCTGGTTTCTGTCTCTTGTAGAATCCAAACTTTCATTGAAAATATCTTTGCACCTTTTTGAAGTTGGGATCTACCTTATCCTTTTTGGATGACTGCTCCATCTTTTCATATGGCATGGTTGGCTTTCTAGGAGCTGTTTTAGTAGCTTGCTGACCTCCAAAGGTCTCAATGAGCAAATTCAGGATTTGTTCCACAGATGCCTCAAGGTCAGTAGGTTGCTCAGGTTGTATGTTTGTTCCTACTACCTCCATATGTATCACACTAGGTTCCCCCTGACTTATATGCTCATCAGCGGGGTCAGCAGCAGACTGCTCTTCCCCCTGAACTATTACAGGAATTGCAGGGTCTTGTGCCAATTTCTCAGTTACCACAGCAGGTGCAGACTCAGTAGTCTGCTATGGCTCTTCTACAAGTTGCTCAACAACAACTTGTGCACTTTCAGTAGGCTCAGAAGCCTTTTCAGATGAGGATTCAACAGTTTCTACAGCAGGCTCAGGGTCAGTAGTCTGTTGTGACTCTCCAGCAGGTTGTTCAGAAACAACATCTACATCCTCAGTAGGCGATGATAGTCAAGGCTCAGCCTCAATAGCCTCTCCTTCTTCTTCTACTTCTTCTTCTTGTTGTTGCCTTAGAGCCTCCAAATTTCTCAATTGTTTTCCTTTGCCATGTTTCTTCTTTTTGGCAATTTCTTTCATTCTCTTGGAAAGATGCTCTTCTTCAATTTCAGCAGCTTTCCTCTTTCTTGTGATTTTATTTAAATCAATAACTTCAACAGACTTCTTCTTTCTCTTCTTAGGCTTTAACAATTCTGTGATTTTCCTTGTATCAACAGCCTTTCTTTTCTCAGTAACCTTCTTTGGTACAGCAGTTTTAACAGCTTTCTTAACCTGCTCACCTCCAGGATCACCATCATCTCCACCATTACCATCACTTTCAATAGCCTCATCATCTACATCTTCATCATCATCTAGACCAGGGATAGGAGTGGTAACCTCTGGCTTGAATCTGGATTGATTTATCTTTTCAAATGAAACATCAGGTATCTGAAAATGATTTAACAAGGCCTGAATCATTAGACCTAAGGGCTTGACCTTGGATTTCCTTGTACCATCTCTATCTTCAATGAACACCTTCTTCATGTAATGTACAAAGAATCCAGCCCAATCAAACTTCATACTCCTGCAGATGATTATCAGCAGGTCTATTTTGGTTCCTGATAAAGTATCCAGGCTTCCAACGAATCCCAAAATGGTTTTGGCAATCAATTTGCTCAGCAGATTATACTCAAATCCTATATGCTTCACATTAATGCTTAAACTTGAAGGTATAGCATCATTGGTCTTTATTTGATCCAAAAACTTTATCCTTGGTAGATTCATTGCCTCTGGATTATTGGGAGCATCATTTCCAGGTGCAAAATGAAATAAATATCTCAGCAGGTCTGAGGAAATTTCTATCTCTCTACCATTCACAGTGGTAGTGAAGGCCTCCCTACCTTCATGTATAACAATGTTTCTCCAGAATTCCAGTACATTAATATATGAAATTCTCTGCAATCTTCTATTGATAATACCTTCCAACACAGCAAATCGTCTGATTCTCCGTCCAATGTTAATGGCTAAGTCAGTAGAGGCACAGTCATTGACATAACCTCTCACACTTTGACTGGTGCCAATATGAACATCATCCTTTAAATGAGAAAGATGAAGAAGAAAATGCTCAAATCTGTGTTCACACAGTGTAAATGCAAAGAGAATCGATCTGAGATTTTGTAAGTAGCTTCTCTGTGTATAGGTCTGCACATATATAGACAGATATGGTTGAAAACTGTCAGATCGTGTACTGTGCATTAACCACGATTAAATTTTGAGTGAATGCTGTCTTGACACATGGCCCATTATTCTCCATAACGTTTTGTAACCGTTGGATCGTGTTAAGTACGGTTATAAATAAAAGATAAATATCCCGCCATTTGCTTTTTGACTTTATTGAGTTTGACTGTGTAACGTTTCCTTCAAGCCTTGTCATCAGCAGACTTGGCTCAGCAGCCTACTGACAAACTGTCTCAGCAGCCTGCTGACAGAGTCACTCTGCTGATGCTTAAATTCTTTTGTATTGTCCAACTGATAATACAAAATGAAGTTTAATACCAATGACTGATCTGTCAAGTGAGCTCACCCAACATGACAAAGACCAATCCCCTTGGAAACCTCATTTGCTCAATTGTCCAACCATAAATACATGGAATTGTTGATACCAATGACTAATCTGCTAAGTGAGCTCACCCAACATAGCAAAGACTAATCCTCTTGGTGAATTCCAGTACATTGCTGATTATCACTCAACTTTTATAATTCCAAGTTCAGTCCTTAATTTAGCAAATCTTTCACCATCCAAAAGTTTAGTGAAAATATCAGCGAGTTGATCTTCGGTAGGGATATGAAGAACCACCACATCCTTCTTTTCAACATGATCTCTTATAAAATGATGTCTCACATCAATATGCTTGGTTCTTGAGTGCAAAACAGGATTTTCAGTAATTGCTATTGCACTTGTGTTGTCACACATTATAGGAATTTCTTTCTCTTCAATTCCATAGTCCCTTAATTGTTGTCTTAACCACAGTATTTGTGCACAAAACTTCCAAAGCGGAATGTATTCGGCTTCGGCGGTGGAAGTTGATATTGAATTCTCGTTTCTTGCTAAACCAGAAACCGATCTATATTTCCCATTAACGACACGGTTCCCGTGGTGCTTTTTCTATCAATCTTGCATCCAGCATAATCAGAATCTGAGTAGGATATCACTTTGAAGCTTCCATCTTTTGAGTACCATATCCCTACTCCCAAAGTCTCTTTTAGATACTTGAGAACTCTCTTGACTGCACCTAAATTGTTAGGTGTGATGCCCGAAAGACAATTTTGTAATTGTTTTATTTAATAAATGAAATGATATTGTTATTCATATTTATTATTCTCATATTCACCGATGTGACAATAGTAATTACACTACGTAAAACCCTAAAGTATATCGTTTATGTAATCACTTAACTCGGTGTATGGTATATACACGGGAGGATTGAGTTAGTGAAGATGTACTTAAAATACAATTAGCCCGTAGTGAAGTTAATCGAGAGTATCGGGTCTCTCCTTTAACATGCTATTAATGCGCCCGTAACACAATAGGTGTGATTGTCTTATCCGGACTTTCGGTTAAGAGAACCTAATGGGGCATTTATATATGATAGATATATCATATAGGGCCGGACCGATTTGATTAGAGTTCACGATATAATTCCGTAATCGAGAAGTCTTATCGAATCAATGGATGATCATATTTATGGATATATCTTAATCCCGAGGTGATCACGATCAACCGCTTGAATCGGTATGAAGTTTGACTTGACGGTTAAGGATTACACCGAGTCCGTGGTCCGAATTACCCCATCTTGGCATTGTACTTGGATTGAGTGAGTAGTCCGTGTTATCACGGATACGGAATCCATTCCTTCCATTTATGGAAGTAGATGACAGCTTCCTTATTTGTTAATCCTAGAAACCGATCGATCGCGCGAGTTCATATCACACCGATTGATCACCGGTGAGTTGTATGAATTAATTGATCACTAGGGGGTTAATGGTAAATAAGGATAAGAGGTTCTAAAAAGGGTTAACGGTAACTTCCCGATTTAGAATGAACAAATCTATGGAGGATTAATCCATATGTAATGATTATATCAATGGACGCTTATTATTATTCTCGTGAGGAGATAAATATAATCTCATAATCGGAGGAGTGCAGTCACGGGATTATGGTGGCATATTCCCGTGATTGATTTATCGAATATAATTATTCTATAATTATTTATTTGATTTATCGGAGCCGCTGATTATTAGTCCATGGTCCCCGACGTGCCTCCTAATATAGCATAGCTATTCTCGGACGTCGAATCCTAATAATGATATTAATTTAATTCTTATTAGAATTTAATTAATCGATATGTGAATTAATTGTTTAGTGACTATTTAATTAGTTGGAACTAAATAATTAAAATAAGTGGAAAATATATTTTCCATAATAATTGGCAAATTAGTGTGTATGACAAAAATTAATTGACTAGGTCAATTAAAGATACAATTCACGCCACATGCATATTTTTAAGATACAAGAAATTAGTTTTCTTGTGATTAATAAGACATGTGCATAAAATATTTATTGGATAAATATTTATGGTAAGAAATAAAGATAAAGATTATTCTAGATTTGTTCTAGAATATTTTGGGATTATCTTTTATTTAATAGGATTATCATAATTGATTTTGTATTAATTATAAAATCCTTGGGGCTTAAGTTTTACTCTCCTATATAAAGAGAGTTCTCCCAAGCCAAATAACACACTACAATTTTCGACTTTCACCTCTTAGAGAGGAGAAAGAAAATTTCGGCCAAGGGGAGACAAGGGGAAAATCTTGGAGATTTTTCCGGTAGCATATCGGAAGGGTTCGAGTCGAGAATTCCTTCCACCGGGAATTGCTTGGATCACACGATCGGAAGACTGTGGTGCTCTTCACATCTTCACATTCATCCTTTGCGGTTCTTCAACTTGGATTTAGAGATCCAAGAGGTATGATCTACAACCCCCTTGTAGATATAGATCTAGTTGTTTTATTACGTATATATTATAGATCTAGATCCATTCAATCGCTTCCGCTGCGGATGGTATTACTAACAGTGGTATCAGTCGCCATGGTGATCTATATTTATACGTATAAAATATTAGATCTAGGAGTGGTAAACATGTAGAGTTTTTTGTCCCAATTTTTTGGGGGCCGATGCATATGTTTAATTTTTTATGCTTATGAATGTCGTGGTTGAAGAGATAGATTGGGGTTGGCACTGTTTACCCGTTAGATCTATTGTAAACTCATATAAACGATGAAAATTCGTTCATATGAGTATAGGAAATTATGTAATTTATCTTTATTGCAAGTTTAATTTCCAGCAAATAGATCTAGTTAGTAGCTGTTTAGTATTTTTCTTTTCCCGTTGATCGAACCGTTGAAACGAAGATCCCTCCGGTCAGAATCAAGATTAGAAGATGATGATCAACTCCACAAATTTTGGCGTCGATCAGATTCCGTTTCGATATCCGTTTGATGCTGCGAAGAGGCTGCTGTAACAGAAAAACGCAGGATTCACAGAAACACTATCTGTGACTTCCTCGATTTTATGGGAGAGTTTGGACCGTTGAAAAGCAAATCCGACCGTTCAGATTGATCAAATTTGGGTTTTGGACGTACCATAAAAATTTCAGGTCGATCGGGATTCATCTCGATTCCCGATCTGCCTCAGGAAGTCCTTGATGCAGTGCAGTTAAAGTCAGATTCAGCAGCAAGTTTGGCGGTTTACTGGAGAAAATTGGTAAGTCAAAGCACCGATCCAACCGTCCATATTGAAGTTCAAGGAGTGAAGATAAGATCTGGAAAGTTTCGTCCCGATCCGAGTCCGTTTCGTATGCCGATCGTCGAAGAGTTCGAACAGCTGCAGATTTTGTTAGAAAGTAGTAAACCCTAGTTAGGGTTTGGTTATTTATTTTCTAATAGGTTAGATATGGGGGTACCAACGATCCATCTCGGTGTTTAAATTTTCCGCACTTTATTTTTTATGTGTTTGATCATAAAATAGATATAAAACCGGAATTGCCATGACATGCATCATATCATAAATCCACTCCATGCATACATGTAGAATTTTAATTTTGGTAATTAAAATAGGCATGTATACAAACTCGTGTAATTAGTTGAAATTTAATTAATAAGTGGTAATTAATAAATTTAGTAACTAATTAATGATCCGAGGACGGGTTATGAAATCGTTAGGCCTTTCGGTGTGTGTTCTCGGTGAACCGCCTTAAAGCCCAAACGAGATCACGTTCTTCAATTCGTAGTGTCTACGAGATTGAATGATGGTAAAAGAACAATAAATCTTGGATAAAAACGGTTCGCTTATAGGTTGGGTGGTCAACTGAGCTAGGCTCGACCGACTTAACCCTCCTAGTGTGATGTATGCACGGGGGTCCGGCAAGACTAAGCTACACCCGAGAGCGGAGGGTGATTCCTTCTAATCTCAATAGGGCTCTCTTGACCCGATTTCGTCCGACCGTCACATATGTTCCAACGAATATGACGGGTAGGCTTCCCTACGTTACCGACACCATTCGGAATCCTTGATTTGATGTACTTTTATGTTAACATCAAAAGGACGTGGTTAGTTAACCCACCACCACTTCCAAAATATTGAGTGGGAGCGGGGGAGGCGACAGCCCAACCCCACGGCCTCTACCATAGATACAAGTAAGTGAGAGAAGGGTGACGCCTCGAGGCGCTTTGATTTCGTCCCCAAGGATGGTGTTCACCCCTATCAACATTCATGGCTTGGTCTCCGAAAGGATAGGATTTCGGGTACTCGTCGGGTCACCGACCTATCCTAAGACGGCATACTCGGGGCGTACCCAAGAGATCCGATATAGTAGGTCACACTCATCATGGGTATTTTTTTGATAATATCTAGGCTAAAAAAGGAAGGTAGTCAATGAATAAAGGGATGTTCGATTCTCGTGGGATGTTCGATTCTCACAAGTTATTCATTGATGAGATTGTCTCGATTTAACCGTCATCTCTTTGACCTACCCTAAGGCGGCACTGAGATGCGAGGTTAAAACCTTGGAATGGTAGAGTAGACTTAATTTTTAGTTTACAATTCCTAAAATTAATATAGTAGTGTTAAACTTGAATTAATTTATGTCATTTTATTTACAAGATTATCCCTTACTAAATTGCTTAAAAATTTATAATTGACTAGTATTGACTTCGTTAAAAAGTGGAAAGTAACTAGGACGTTGAACTAGTTAATCGATAATGCAATTATTTTTCGAAAGAGATATTTTCTCTTAAGCCTTTTAAAAACCAGAGTGACATATAGGTATGTCACTAGTGTCATTCGTGTCAAACGGAAGACAAACTTAGTTTGACCAAAGGTGATCTCGGACTTTGAAATTCTTAGTGAATTTTGAATGTGTACACGAGTAATTTTCTAATTGAAAAATTGGAAAATCATGAAGTGTTACTAGTTGGACGATATTTGGAATCGATGAACTAGTGGGAGCTTTATGATTTGTTGTTTTTCTAGAACATTAGAAAAGTGTAACGACTACACACATAACCGTTCTAATTGAAAAACCGGAAAGTCATGAAATGTTGCTAGTTAGACGATATTTGGAATCGATGAACTAGTGGGAGTTTCTATGATTTGTTGTTTTTCTGGAAACAATAGAACTATGTACGAAAGATTTTCTAATCGAAAAAATCGGAAATTCATAAAAATAAAGCATTGCTCGTTAGATGGTATTTGGAACCGATAAACTAGTGGGAGCTTTAATGTTATGATTTGTTGTTTTTTCTGGTATATTAGAAAATCCGAGAAGTCTCGACGAGTAACACTCGAAACAGACATCCCACGGTTCAAGAGTAGTGTCTACTCAAACGAACCGCTGGTTCAAGACTGTTTCCATTCACGGAAAGTCAAGAATGGGTGAATATGTCTAAAAGTGTTAGTCACCTAAACTGAGAAAACTTTAAGGCTGAACCGAAAATTAATTAACTGAAAATCATAGGATAAGGAAAGTGATTTTGGATCACCAACCTATGAATCCTTGGTGATTTTCTCGAGCTAAGTTCTTTGGAAGAACAATGTAGCAAGGCATTTAACGATTAAAAGAGTAAACAACGGCGCTTAATTTTAGCTAGAAAAGTGGGAGTGATATAAGGAAATGAATCTCGGGTTCAATCCTTGAATATCGCGGGAAAATTATTTTCCGTTTACGATTCGTTGGAACGAATGGGTTTACCTTCTATTCGATAATTTGTTTGTCGCATAGAAAGTTAATATACCATTTGTAGTACGAATCCAAGACTCGGACTTTTGTTTGATAAAGTCAAAACCACTTAGAAATGCTGAAATATGTATATAAAACACATCTTAAGAACTCGTTAAAAGCAATTGGTTTCTATATTTAGATAAACGCTTCTTCATATTCTATAGTTAGTGCATAGTCCCTAAAAGACAAGACTCCGAAGACGGCTCGGGGTGATTCCTTTCTCCCGGTCCGTTATATTGTCTCAAAGGTTCGATGACTAAGTTTCCTTTCAATCGGGAAAGGATAATGGAAATAAAGAAGTAACATGGCTTGTTCATGACGACCTTCGGGGTCTGATGAAAGATACGAGCTAGTAGGAGCTTCCGAGTAGTGACTTCTTGTCTGATAACTATTCAAACACTCCGGTAAGTTTATCCAAAATATTGTGAGGTTTCTCTGTTTTCAACAGAGATAGAGTATTCTATACTCAGAAATGGGCCATCACATAGTCCTAGGGACTGATGCTCGGCCTGCCTCATAGTGAAATGTTTTCACTAAGTGAGAAACCGTTAAATTGCCTTATATAGTTTTTTAGACATGCTACAATACACTGCTTAACTCAATAAAGATATTGGAAGTGAAATAACGGTTTACATTGAAATGTAAGACCGAGAAGTCTACATAGAATATGCTTTGGAATTTACGGATAAGGTGTGGATTCGGTTCACCCCATTTCCATAAATATAAGCATTTAGGTAAGACTGAATTTCGCGTAGACGTTCGGTCAATGACCATTCGTGATATATCTTTTAACCTATTGAGTATAAAGGTTTGTTCTAAGATTCTTGAAATCAGGAAGGGACAGTCATACTGTTGCGTCCTTCCTGATAGAGTCCATGAACAGCAAAACCTTGAACCTTGAAGTACGTTTACTCAAGGTAGTTACTAACTGATTAAATCAGACCACATCCAACATTGGTTGTTGGTGATAACACTAAATACTACTAAACTAAATCAGATTTTTGATCCACCCAGAATGTAGTGGGAGTATGGTTTATCCATTACCCATTACGGTTTCGGCGGACTTTGTAGTCTGAGGATCGATTGATAACCTATGGCTCTTTTGTGAGCAAGATAGTATTCGATAAATAGAGGTTGGTTTAATAGCCATAACCCCGTGAATGGAGTTCGGTACTCCAATTCGTTCATCCTCTTGTAGAACCACCTGAGCGTCTCAGGCCCAGTGGGAGTAATTGGATCTACACGGAAAGGAGTAGAATGAGTTCGGTATTGCATGATTTCGTTCTAAAGCAGAAATAGGGGTGATTCCCTGAGATTTTCTTGCCAAATAAACGGAGTCTGGATTCATTCGAAACAGAAGGGTATTGCCTTATGAACTAATGACAGAATGACTGTCAAGGCTTATGTCCTTTGTGGATAAAAAGCAAACCTCTCGGTCATTAGAAGTCATATATTGCTACAATATGTGGATTTGACCAGAATATTGATAAGTCTTTTGTAGACTGGATATCAAGTTTAGTACAGTAGTGAATATATACATATATTAGTGTTTGTGAAGGATAACACTGCACTAGTTGGAATCAACATGGGTGTGTTATCTGAAGTCAGAATCTGACAATACCACAATTCTCTCGCAACGAGAGATTTGGACAACATTCTTAAGAGTTTGACTCGGTCAAATTCATTAGAATCGATCCACCGGTTTCCCATCCATCTTATTGGTTAAGATGATGCATCTGTGTATGCAACATTCAACGAGGAAGTTCTACCCTATGCCTCAGGAATGACTCTCTAAATCTTCGGATCAGGAGAAATGGGATAGATTCTCTTTCTAGTAAGAGATGGTCAGGTTATTGAACGTCAACTTTGATCGAATCTTAGATTCGGCGGTTAACAAAGCAAGTTTAGTATGTCCTTTAGTATCTTGAAGAGAACGAGGAACAATATGCGGACATATTCATGTGTGAACTTGGATATGTGTGATACACTGATTTTGACTTTAAGTCAGATTTAGGATGATCGTTAAGTCGATCTCGGGCTCAGTGTTTACTCAGTACCACATGATTTGATGGACCGGTAACGTTTATTCTATGGATCGTCTCGAGCCGACAACCTGACTAATCATTAAGACCCATGACATTTAGATGTAGGTGCTCCCCGAGTCACTGACCTATCCTACGACGGCATACTGGGAGTGTACTTTTGGAATCTGAAATGGTTATGACATGCTTAGTGGGTACTAGAATACGGGATAAGTCTCCATTGCTTTAGAGCAAGTGGGAGATGTAGTTTGTTGTATTTTAAATAATATGGTGTGCTCTAAAACAATTAATCACATGCTTTCGTGCAAGTGGGAGATTGTTAGGTGTGATGCCCGAAAGACAATTTTGTAATTTTTTTATTTAATAAATGAAATGATATTGTTATTCATATTTATTATTCTCATATTCACCGATGTGACAATAGTAATTACACTACAGAAAACCCTAAAGTATATCGTTTATGTAATCACTTAACTCAGTGTATGGTATATACACGGGAGGATTGAGTTAGTGAAAATGTACTTAAAATACAATTAGCCCGTAGTGAAGTTAATCGAGAGTATCGGGTCTCTCCTTTAACATGCTATTAATGCGCCCAGAACACAATAGGTGTGATTGTCTTATCCGGACTTTCGGTTAAGAGAACCTAATGGGGCATTTATATATGATAGATATATCATATAGGGGTGGACCGATTTGATTAGAGTTCACGATATAATTCCGTAATCGAGAAGTCTTATCGAATCAATGGATGATCATATTTATGGATATATCTTAATCTGAGGTGATCACGATCAACCGCTTGAATCGGTATGAAGTTTGACTTGACGGTTAAGGATTACACCGAGTCCGTGGTCCGAATTACCCCATCTTGGCATTGTACTTGGATTGAGTGAGTAGTCCGTGTTATCACGGATACGGAATCCATTCCTTCCATTTATGGAAGTAGATAGACGATTCCCTTATTTGTTAATCCTAGAAACCGATCGATCGCGCGAGTTCATATCACACCGATTGATCACCGGTGAGTTGTATGAATTAATTGATCACTAGGGGGTTAATGGTAAATAAGGATAAGAGGTTCTAAAAAGGGTTAACGGTAACTTCCCGATTTAGAATGAACGATCTATGGAGGATTAATCCATATGTAATGATTATATCAATGGACGCTTATTATTATTCTCGTGAGGAGATAAATATAATCTCATAATCGGAGGAGTGCGAATACGGGATTATGGTGGCATATTCCCGTGATTGATTTATCGAATATAATTATTCTATAATTATTTATTTGATTTATCGGAGCCGCCGATTATTAGTCCATGGTCCCCGACGTGCCTCCTAATATAAAGCATAGCTATTCTCGGACGTCGAATCCTAATAATGATATTAATTTAATTCTTATTAGAATTTAATTAATCGATATGTGAATTAATTGTTTAGTGACTATTTAATTAGTTGGAACTAAATAATTAAAATAAGTGGAAAATATATTTTCCATAATAATTGGCAAATTAGTGTGTATGACAAAAATTAATTGACTAGTCAATTAAAGATACAATTCACGCCACATGCATATTTTTAAGATACAAGAAATTAGTTTTCTTGTGATTAATAAGACATGTGCGTAAAATATTTATTGGATAAATATTTATGGTAAGAAATAAAGATAAAGATTATTCTAGATTTGTTCTAGAATATTTTGGGATTATCTTTTATTTAATAGGATTATCATAATTGATTTTGTATTAATTATAAAATCCTTGGGGCTTAAGTTTTACTCTCCTATATAAAGAGAGTTCTCCCAAGCCAAATAACACACTACAATTTTCGACTTTCACCTCTTAGAGAGGAGAAAGAAAATTTCGGCCAAGGGGAGACAAGGGGAAAATCTTGGAGATTTTTCCGGTAGCATATCGGAAGGGTTCGAGTCGAGAATTCCTTCCACCGGGAATTGCTTGGATCACACGATCGGAAGACTGTGGTGCTCTTCACATCTTCACATTCATCCTTTGCGGTTCTTCAACTTGGATTTATAGATCCAAGAGGTATGATCTACAACCCCCTTGTAGATATAGATCTAGTTGTTTTATTACGTATATATTATAGATCTAGATCCATTCAATCGCTTCCGCATTGCGGATGGTATTACTAACGGTGGTATCGGTCGCCATGGTGATCTATATTTATACGTATAAAATATTAGATCTAGGAGTGGTAAACATGTAGAGTTTTTTGTCCCAATTTTTTGGGGGCCGATGCATATGTTTAATTTTTTATGCTTATGAATGTCGTGGTTGAAGAGATAGATTGGGGTTGGCACTCAAGTTTACCCGTTAGATCTATTGTAAACTCATATAAACGATGAAAATTCGTTCATATGAGTATAGGAAATTATGTAATTTATCTTTATTGCAAGTTTAATTTCCAGCAAATAGATCTAGTTAGTAGCTGTTTAGTATTTTTTCTTTTCCCGTTGATCGAACCGTTGAAACGAAGATCCCTCCGGTCAGAATCAAGATTAGAAGATGATGATCAACTCCACAAATTTTGGCGTCGATCAGATTCCGTTTCGATATCCGTTTGATGCTGCGAAGAGGCTGCTGTAACAGAAAAACGCAGGATTCACAGAAACACTATCTGTGACTTCCTCGATTTTCTGGGAGAGTTTGGACCGTTGAAAAGCAAATCCGACCGTTCAGATTGATCAAATTTGAGTTTTGGACGTACCATAAAAATTTCAGGTCGATCGGGATTCATCTCGATTCCCGATCTGCCTCAGGAAGTCCTTGATGCAGTGCAGTTAAAGTCAGATTCAGCAGCAAGTTTGGCGGTTTACTGGAGAAAATTGGTAAGTCAAAGCACCGATCCAACCGTCCATATTGAAGTTCAAGGAGTGAAGATAAGATCTGGAAAGTTTCGTCCCGATCCGAGTCCGTTTCGTATGCCGATCGTCGAAGAGTTCGAACAGCTGCAGATTTTGTTAGAAAGTAGTAAACCCTAGTTAGGGTTTGGTTATTTATTTTCTAATAGGTTAGATACGGGTACCAACGATCCATCTCGGTGTTTAAATTTTCCGCACTTTATTTTTTATGTGTTTGATCATAAAATAGATATAAAACCGGAATTGCCATGACATGCATCATATCATAAATCCACTCCATGCATACATGTAGAATTTTAATTTTGGTAATTAAAATAGGCATGTATACAAACTCGTGTAATTAGTTGAAATTTAATTAATAAGTGGTAATTAATAAATTTAGTAACTAATTAATGATCCGAGGACGGGTTATGAAATCGTTAGGCCTTTCGGTGTGTGTTCTCGGTGAACCGCCTTAAAGCCCAAACGAGATCACGTTCTTCAATTCGTAGTGTCTACGAGATTGAATGATGGTAAAAGAACAATAAATCTTGGATAAAAACGGTTCGCTTATAGGTTGGGTGGTCAACTGAGCTAGGCTCGACCGACTTAACCCTCCTAGTGTGATGTATGCACGGGGGTCCGGCAAGACTAAGCTACACCCGAGAGCGGAGGGGTGATTCCTTCTAATCTCAATAGGGCTCTCTTGACCCGATTTCGTCCGACTGTCACATATGTTCCAACGAATATGACGGGTAGGCTTCCCTACGTTACCGACACCATTCGGAATCCTTGATTTGATGTACTTTTATGTTAACATCAAAAGGACGTGGTTAGTTAACCCACCACCACTTCCAAAATATTGAGTGGGAGCGGGGGAGGCGACAGCCAACCCCACGGCCTCTACCATAGATACAAGTAAGTGAGAGAAGGGTGACGCCTCGAGGCGCTTTGATTTCGTCCCCCTAAGGATGGTGTTCACCCCTATCAACATTCATGGCTTGGTCTCCGAAAGGATAGGATTTCTGGGTACTCGTCGGGTCACTGACCTATCCTAAGACGGCATACTCGGGGCGTACCTAAGAGATCCGATATAGTAGGTCACACTCATCATGGGTATTTTTTTGATAATATCTAGGCTAAAAAAGGAAGGTAGTCAATGAATAAAGGGATGTTCGATTCGTCGTGGGATGTTCGATTCTCACAAGTTATTCATTGATGAGATTGTCTCGATTTAACCGTCATCTCTTTGACCTACCCTAAGGCGGCACCGAGATGCGAGGTTAAAACCTTGGAATGGTAGAGTAGACTTAATTTTTAGTTTACAATTCCTAAAATTAATATAGTAGTGTTAAACTTGAATTAATTTATGTCATTTTATTTACAAGCATTATCCCTTACTAAATTGCTTAAAAATTTATAATTGACTAGTATTGACTTCGTTAAAAAGTGGAAAGTAACTAGGACGTTGAACTAGTTAATCGATAATGCAATTATTTTTCGAAAGAGATATTTTCTCTTAAGCCTTTTAAAAACCAGAGTGACATATAGGTATGTCACTAGTGTCATTCGTGTCAAACGGAAGACAAACTTAGTTTGACCAAAGGTGATCTCGGACTTTGAAATTCTTAGTGAATTTTGAATGTGTACACGAGTAATTTTCTAATTGAAAAATTGGAAAATCATGAAGTGTTACTAGTTGGACGATATTTGGAATCGATGAACTAGTGGGAGCTTTATGATTTGTTGTTTTTCTAGAACATTAGAAAAGTGTAACTGACTACACACATAACCGTTCTAATTGAAAAACCGGAAAGTCATGAAATGTTGCTAGTTAGACGATATTTGGAATCGATGAACTAGTGGGAGTTTCTATGATTTGTTGTTTTTCTGGAAACAATAGAACTATGTACGAAAGATTTTCTAATCGAAAAAATCGGAAATTCATAAAAATAAAGCATTGCTCGTTAGATGGTATTTGGAACCGATAAACTAGTGGGAGCTTTAATGTTATGATTTGTTGTTTTTTCTGGTATATTAGAAAATCCGAGAAGTCTCGACGAGTAACACTCGAAACAGACATCCCACGGTTCAAGAGTAGTGTCTACTCAAACGAACCGCTGGTTCAAGACTGTTTCCATTCACGGAAAGTCAAGAATGGGTGAATATGTCTAAAAGTGTTAGTCACCTAAACTGAGAAAACTTTAAGGCTGAACCGAAAATTAATTAACTGAAAATCATAGGATAAGGAAAGTGATTTTGGATCACCAACCTATGAATCCTTGGTGATTTTCTCGAGCTAAGTTCTTTGGAAGAACAATGTAGCAGTGCATTTAACGATTAAAAGAGTAAACAACGGGCAGTTAATTTTAGCTAGAAAAGTGGGAGTGATATAAGGAAATGAATCTCGGGTTCAATCCTTGAATATCGCGGGAAAATTATTTTCCGTTTACGATTCGTTGGAACGAATGGGTTTACCTTCTATTCGATAATTTGTTTGTCGCATAGAAAGTTAATATACCATTTGTAGTACGAATCCAAGACTCGGACTTTTGTTTGATAAAGTCAAAACCACTTAGAAATGCTGAAATATGTATATAAAACACATCTTAAGAACTGTTAAAAGCAATTGGTTTCTATATTTAGATAAACGCTTCTTCATATTCTATAGTTAGTGCATAGTCCCTAAAAGACAAGACACGAAGACCGGCTCGGGGTGATTCCTTTCTCCCGACCGGTTATATTGTCTCAAAGGTTCGATGACTAAGTTTCCTTTCAATCGGGAAAGGATAATGGAAATAAAGAAGTAACATGGCTTGTTCATGACGACCTTCGGGGTCCGATGAAAGATACGAGCTAGTAGGAGCTTCCGAGTAGTGACTTCTTGTCCGATAACTATTCAAACACTCCGGTAAGTTTATCCAAAATATTGTGAGGTTTCTCTCGTTTTCAACGAGAGATAGAGTATTCTATACTCAGAAATGGGCCATCACATAGTCCTAGGGACTGATGCTCGGCCTGCCTCATAGTGAAATGTTTTCACTAAGTGAGAAACCGTTAAATTGCCTTATATAGTTTTTTAGACATGCTACAATACACTGCTTAACTCAATAAAGATATTGGAAGTGAAATAACGGTTTACATTGAAATGTAAGACCGAGAAGTCTACATAGAATATGCTTTGGAATTTACGGATAAGGTGTGGATTCGGTTCACCCCATTTCCATAAATATAAGCATTTAGGTAAGACTGGGAATTTCGCGTAGACGTTCGGTCAATGACCATTCGTGATATATCTTTTAACCTATTGAGTATAAAGGTTTGTTCTAAGATTCTTGAAATCAGGAAGGGACAGTCATACTGTTGCGTCCTTCCTGATAGAGTCCATGAACAGCAAAACCTTGAACCTTGAAGTACGTTTACTCAAGGTAGTTACTAACTGATTAAATCAGACCACATCCAACATTGGTTGTTGGTGATAACACTAAATACTACTAAACTAAATCAGATTTTTGATCCACCCAGAATGTAGTGGGAGTATGGTTTATCCATTACCCATTACGGTTTCGGCGGACTTTGTAGTCCGAGGATCGATTGATAACCTATGGCTCTTTTGTGAGCGGATAGTATTCGATAAATAGAGGTTGGTTTAATAGTCATAACCCCGTGAATGGAGTTCGGTACTCCAATTACGTTCATGCTCTTGTAGAACCACCCGAGCGTCTCGGGCCCAAAGTGGGAGTAATTGGATCTACACGGAAAGGAGTAGAATGAGTTCGGTATTGCATGATTTCGTTCTAAAGCAGAAAAAGAGGTGATTCCCTGAGATTTTCTTGCCAAATAAACGGAGTCTGGATTATTCGAAACAGAAGGGGTATGCCCTATGAAACTAATGACGAATGACCGTCAAGGCTTATGTCCTTTGTGGATAAAAAGCAAACCTCTCGGTCATTAGAAGTCATATATTGCTACAATATGTGGATTTGACCGAATATTGATAAGTCTTTTGTAGACTGGATATCAAGTTTAGTACAGTAGTGAATATATACATATATTAGTGTTTGTGAAGGATAACACTGCACTAGTTGGAATCAACATGGGTGTGTTATCTGAAGTCAGAATCTGACAATACCACAATTCTCTGCAACAGAGATTTGGACAACATTCTTAAGAGTTTGACTCGGTCGAATTCATTAGAATCGATCCGGTTTCCCATCCATCTTATTGGTTAAGATGATGCATCCGTGTATGCAACATTCAACGAGGAAGTTCTACCCTATGCCTCGGAATGACTCTCTAAATCTTCGGATCGGAGAAATGGGATAGATTCTCTTTCTAGTAAGAGATGGTCGTTATTGAACGTCAACTTTGATCGAATCTTAGATTCGGCGGTTAACAAAGCAAGTTTAGTATGTCCTTTAGTATCTTGAAGAGAACGAGGAACAATATGCGGACATATTCATGTGTGAACTTGGATATGTGTGATACACCGATTTTGACTTTAAGTCGATTTAGGATGATCGTTAAGTCGATCTCGGGCTCGGTGTTTACTCGCACCACATGATTTGATGGACCGGTAACGTTTATTCTACGGATCGTCTCGAGCCGACAACCTGACTAATCATTAAGACCCATGACATTTAGATGTAGGTGCTCCCCGAGTCACTGACCTATCCTACGACGGCATACTCGGAGTGTACTTTTGGAATCTGAAATGGTTATGACATGCTTAGTGGGTACTAGAATACGGGATAAGTCTCCATTGCTTTAGAGCAAGTGAGAGATGTAGTTTGTTGTATTTTAAATAATATGGTGTGCTCTAAAACAATTAATCACATGCTTTCGTGCAAGTGGGAGATTGTTAGGTGTGATGCCCGAAAGACAATTTTGTAATTGTTTTATTTAATAAATGAAATGATATTGTTATTCATATTTATTATTCTCATATTCACCGATGTGACAATAGTAATTACACTACAGAAAACCCTAAAGTATATCGTTTATGTAATCACTTAACTCGGTGTATGGTATATACACGGGAGGATTGAGTTAGTGAAGATGTACTTAAAATACAATTAGCCCGTAGTGAAGTTAATCGAGAGTATCGGGTCTCTCCTTTAACATGCTATTAATGCGCCCGAACACAATAGGTGTGATTGTCTTATCCGGACTTTCGGTTAAGAGAACCTAATGGGGCATTTATATATGATAGATATATCATATAGGGCCGGACCGATTTGATTAGAGTTCACGATATAATTCCGTAATCGAGAAGTCTTATCGAATCAATGGATGATCATATTTATGGATATATCTTAATCCCGAGGTGATCACGCGCCAACCGCTTGAATCGCATATGAAGTTTGACTTGACGGTTAAGGATTACACCGAGTCCGTGGTCCGAATTACCCCATCTTGGCGTTGTACTTGGATTGAGTGAGTAGTCCGTGTTATCACGGATACGGAATCCATTCCTTCCATTTATGGAAGTAGATAGACGCTTCCCTTATTTGTTAATCCTAGAACCGATCGATCGCGCGAGTTCATATCACACCGATTGATCACCAAAGTGAGTTGTATGAATTAATTGATCACTAGGGGTTAATGGTAAATAAGGATAAGAGGTTCTAAAAAGGGTTAACGGTAACTTCCCGATTTAGAATGAACAATCCTATGGAGGATTAATCCATATGTAATGATTATATCAATGGACGCTTATTATTATTCTCGTGAGGAGATAAATATAATCTCATAATCGGAGGAGTGCAGTCACGGGATTATGGTGGCATATTCCTGTGATTGATTTATCGAATATAATTATTCTATAATTATTTATTTGATTTATCGGAGCCGCTGATTATTAGTCCATGGTCCCCGACGTGCCTCCTAATATAGCATAGCTATTCTCGGACGTCGAATCCTAATAATGATATTAATTTAATTCTTATTAGAATTTAATTAATCGATATGTGAATTAATTGTTTAGTGACTATTTAATTAGTTGGAACTAAATAATTAAAATAAGTGGAAAATATATTTTCCATAATAATTGGCAAATTAGTGTGTATGACAAAAATTAATTGACTAGGTCAATTAAAGATACAATTCACGCCACATGCATATTTTTAAGATACAAGAAATTAGTTTTCTTGTGATTAATAAGACATGTGCATAAAATATTTATTGGATAAATATTTATGGTAAGAAATAAAGATAAAGATTATTCTAGATTTGTTCTAGAATATTTTGGGATTATCTTTTATTTAATAGGATTATCATAATTGATTTTGTATTAATTATAAAATCCTTGGGGCTTAAGTTTTACTCTCCTATATAAATAGAGTTCTCCCAAGCCAAATAACACACTACAATTTTCGACTTTCACCTCTTAGAGAGGAGAAAGAAAATTTCGGCCAAGGGAGACAAGGGGAAAATCTTGGAGATTTTTCCGGTAGCATATCGGAAGGGTTCGAGTCGAGAATTCCTTCCACCGGGAATTGCTTGGATCACACGATCGGAAGACTGTGGTGCTCTTCACATCTTCACATTCATCCTTTGCGGTTCTTCAACTTGGATTTAGAGATCCAAGAGGTATGATCTACAACCCCCTTGTAGATATAGATTTAATGTTTTATTGCGTATATTCATAGATCTAGATCCTTAAATCGCTTCCGCTGCGGATGATATTACTAACATAAATGACTTTCTTTAGGTTTTGATTGAAATCTTGCACAAACACGTACAACAAAGGATATATCAGGTTTGCTGGTAGTAAGGTACAGCATACTGCCTATCATCCTTCTGTATAAGGTTTGATCAACATATTTTCCTTCTTTATCTTCATCCAATCTAATGTTTGTACTCATAGGAGTTGATACCTTGGTGCTGTTTTCCATACCAAATTTCTTCAGCAGCTCCTTGGTATACTTGGTTTGATGAATGAAGATTCCATCTTTCATCTGTTTGACTTGCAATCCGAAAAAGTAGTTCATTTCTCCCATCATACTCATTTGGAACTTACTTTTCATTAGATTTGCAAACTTCTCACAAAGCAATTCATTTTCAGAACCAAATATTATGTCATCCACATAAATTTGCACCAGCAGGGTGCTGTTCCCTTCATTGATTCTGAAAAGAGTCTTATCAATGGTGCCTTTTGTAAAACCATTGTCCACCAAGAATTGAGATAAAGTCTCATACCATGCTCTTGGTGCTTGTTTCAAACCATAAAGTGCTTTATTGAGTCTATACACTTTATTTTCTTGATCTTTAACTTCAAATCCAGGAGGTTGCTGAACATATACTTCCTCCTCTAGAATGCCATTCAAAAATTCACCCCTAACATCCATTTGATATACTTTGAAGTTTTTATAAGCAGCATGTGCAAGGAATAATCTGATAGCTTCCAATCTTGCAACTGGGGCATATGTCTCATCAAAATCTATTCCTTCTGCTTGAGAATATCCTTTTGCCACTAGTCTGGCCTTATTCCTTACAATGGTACCAGATTCATCAATTTTGTTTCTGTATACCCATTTTGTACCAATTATAATTGCATGACTAGGCCTTTCCACTAGTGTCCAGACTTTATTTCTTTCAAATTCATTCAATTCTTCTTGCATAGCAATTATCCAATCTGGATCTGAAATTGTTTCTTCAACAACTTTTGGTTCCATTTGAGATAAGAAACAAGTAAACATTGCATCTAGTTGTCTTCTAGTCCTCACACCTTGCTGTATGTTGCCAATAACTTGATCACCAGGGTGATCCCTTAACCATTGTGGATTCTGGTTAGATTGATTCTCTGGAACATCATCTTCGTAGGGTCTGCTTGTTTCTTCAACAGGGGTTCAAGCGCAGATCCTTGAACTGCTTCAGTTGTTGCATCAGAATTATCACCAGCAGGTTGTTCAGCAGGGGAAGAATCAGAAACCTTTAAGTCATTAAATCTTTCCAAAACTTCAACACATTGTGGATCAATGACTTGTTGATTCTCAGCAGGTTCTGAATCTTCATCCTCCATTCCAGTGAACTTAGGTTCATCAAACACAACATGTATAGTTTCTTCATGTTTCAGTGACCTTTTGTTCAGCACCCTGAATGCCTTACTGACTGAAAAATATCCCAAGAAAATTCCTTCATCTGATTTTGGTTGGAATGTCTTCAGTTGTTCCTTATGGTTCAAAATAAAACACTTGCTTCCAAATGGATGGAAATAGGATATATTAGGTTTCCTTCCATTCCAAATCTCATAAGGTGTCTTCAGCAGCTTCTTGTTCACTGAGGTTCTGTTTTGTGTATAGCATGATGTATTAACTGCTTCAGCCCAATACCTTTCAAGCAATGCTTCACAAATCATTGTTCTTCCTGCTTCTTTTAATGTTCTGTTTCTTCTTTCAACAACCCCATTTTGCTGAGGTGTACCAGCCGCAGCAGGTTGATGTAGTACACCATTCTGTTCACAATATTCTTCTATAACATTATTGAGAAACTCAGTACCCTTGTCTGATCTTATCTTTACTACTGTCAAACTTTTCTCATTCTGTAATCTTTCCAAAAGTTTGGGCATCTTTTGAAGTGTTTCACTCTTCTTATTCATAAATATCACCCAAGTGTATCTTGAATAATCATCCACAACTACCAAAGTGTATTTATTTCCAGTTACACTTGTTGGAGTTACTGGTCCAAATAGATCCATGTGCATCAGCTCCAAAACTCGTGTTAGTTGATTGCTTAGTCTTTGACTTGAAGCTTGACTTTTTCTGTTTACCTTGCTGACATGCATCACATATAGCATCCCTCTTGAATGTGATCTCAGGTAAACCAATCACCAGCTTCTTCTTCACCAATTGATTGATATCACCAAAGTTTAATTGATTTAACTTCTTATGCCATAACCAATTGAGTTCTGACTTGGTATGCACTATCAGGCAGGTTTCTGGAATTGCAGTTGACCAATCCACAATGTATATGTTTTGTTGTCTTCTCCCTGCTAACACAACTTGATCACCTCTTTCACTAATGACAATACAAGTGCCTTTGTCAAAAGTGACTTTGTATCCCATGTCACAGAATTGTCCAGTGCTCAGCAAGTTGTAGTCCAGTCCTTCCACATATGCAACATTCATGATTGTTAATCCATTCTTCACAAGTGTGCCATATCCTCTTGTGTAACCAGGTGTGTTCTTGTTTCCAAAGTTCACTCTTGGACCATCCTTTGCAACATAGCTTGTCAGACAGTGCTTATTCTTTGTCATGTGTCTGGAACATCCACTGTCAAAGTACCAGACACCCTACAAAACAAAATCAATACATTTTAGGTACCCAAATCTGTTTGTGTCCATGATGGTCAGTGGTAAGCATGACCCCTGGAAAATTTTCATAAGGTCTTCTTTGAAAAGTGTCATACTTTGGTTCATACATGTATTCCACACATCCATAAGTTCTAACAGTTGGTTTTGTAGGATTACATATGTTTTCTGGCCTTTTGGTTTGTAATGCTGTTTAAAGTGATTTCTGTTGTTAGAAGCATTAGGATAACCATAAGTTTGCTGTCTGTTAGGAACAGCCCTGTAAATTGGAGTCTGCTGAGGTCCTTCCTGAGGCCTTGTATAAGTCCTCTACTGATTCCATTGCTTAGGTTTTACCCTAGCAGCATGGTTATACTTGATGTTTCTAGCAGTAGGTGCAGGAATATTCCAATCATCATCAGTAGGGAACAATCTACCTTTCCCCCTGAGATAAGTATCCCTAGAATGATTAAAATTTTTGGGTTTAGGATTCTTATCCTTGGAATAATTCTGATTTTTACCTTTCTGTGGTCCAGCAGACTTGGTAGCAGGTCTGCTATCAGCAGGTTTAGAAGGCACAACAGCCCTATTCTTAGATTTATTCTTTTTATTAGGAGCTGTTGACTTCTTTGACTTCTGATGTTGCTTTCTTAAAATTTTCTCAGTAGGCTTTACTGTCTCAGCAACCTTACTTGGAGTTGGATCTTTTGCAGGTACAAACTTAGGACCAATTCTGGCACTAGGTTCAGTAACCTTACTGGATCCACTCCTGTTGGATTGTTGAGTTCCAAATCCAAGACATGTCTTATCACCATAGGGCTTCCCAGATTTGAATACAACATAGGAACAAGATTGTTCAGCAGATTCAGTGGCTACTGACTGTTCAGCAGACTTATGCTGATTCTGTTCAACTTCTTTTTCCTTTCCTTTAAGAATTCTCAATTCAGCTTTCAATCTTTCAACTTCTGATTGAAGATCTTCTTTTTCTGCCTTCACAATCTCATAACCAGATTGTATTATCCTCAGTTGATTAAGGATGGCATCTAAAGTTTCTTCATTATCAGAATTTTTGGCATTTGAACCACAGATGGATTCACAATCACTATCAGCAGGAGTATTAATTGATACAGAATTGTATACCTCCTCTGTCTCATCCATATTAGCCATCAAGGCATAATCATCCAATTCAGCAACCAATGCAGTGTCATCAGATTCATTTCCTTTATCTGATTCAACTTCATAACCAGATTCATCTACAGCAACCATTGTTTTCTTTCCATGTCTTCTTTGTTGACTCTTGCTCTTTTGTAGATCTGGACAATCAGGTCTGAAATGTCCAGGCTTCTTGCAGTTAAAGCAAAGATAATCTGGTTCCTTTTTTTGTTTTAACTCAGGAAAATCAGGTTTGAAGTGTCCTGGTTTCTTACAATGATAACACAAGTAATCATTGTCTTTATATGACTCTTCCTTTTTCTTTTCACTGAATTTCTTTGTGAAATTCCTAGGTGAACTCTTTCCAGTCTTCATCAATCTAATTTTCTTGCTCAGCAATGCAATCTGCTCTTGCATCTCATCCAGCAAATCATCTTGGGATGCTGAAGTCTCTTCTTTATGAGCAGCAGCCAATGCTGTAGTCTTTGGTTCTTCCTTTTCTGTTTCAGGCACCATTTTCTTGCTAAACTCATATGCCTTAAGATATGAGAATAGTTTGAAGGTGTCTTCCTCATGTAGGCTTCTCATTTCCTCTATTGATGTCACCTTCATCTCTCACACTTCTTTTGTAGGTAAAGCTTTCAAGATTTTTGAATTTATTTCTTCCTGTGAGTACTTCACATTCAGCAGGGTGAGTTCATCCATGATAGCAATGAATCTAGATTCCATTTGTTCAATGGTTTCATTTGTTTTCATTTTGAACTCTTGAAACTTCTTCTTTGCTACACTGATCTTGTTCTTTTTGATAGCATCAGTGCCCTCACAAATTAACTGCAACTTGTCCCAAAGTTCCTTGGCTGTTTTGCAATCTTTTACCTTCATATACATGTTGCTATCCAGAGTTCTGTAAATGATATCTATAGCAATGTTGTTGAGATTGGCTCTCTTTCTATCTTCAGCTGTCCATTCTCTCTTTGGTTTTAGAATGTACTGGACCACATTATCCGCATTTACAACTTTTGTTATCTCCATTGGTCCCTCTGTCAGTACATCCATCATTTCATCATGTGTAGCAGCTAGATAAGCCTGCATATGACGTTTATATTCATCAAATATATCCAAAGAACACATCTGCATTGTTCTAACATACTGATTGTTATCCATTATGCAAGTTTTTGAAAATTAGAGACTTGAAAAAGTTTTCAAAGAATTTTCACAAGCACAACAAGTAGGATTACTTCAGAACAAAAGCACTGCTCCGATACCAATTGTTGGTCCCTTGAAAAGGCTTTGGTTAATTTTAGAGGGGGGAGGGTGAATAAAATTAACACTTAAAACTTTTGGAGTTAACAAATTCAGCAACTTCAGCAGCCTGCTGATGTCTCGGTAGCCTGCTGATACTCAGTAGTTTGCTGACTATTGAATATACTGAATTTGTGCAGCGGAATTATGTCAAAATTAAGCCTTATCACTTGTTGTTAAATATGATACTAAGTATCAGATACTCAGTAGTGTCTGTGTGTGAATTCAGTTGCTAGATTCAATAGGTTGATGTGTGTAATAAACTAGATGCAGAATATAAGTGCAGAAAGTAAATAGGCAGATTTTATAGTGGTTCCAGGTGGTGTAATCCTGTCAGTTCACTCTTCTCTTGTGATGTTGGAGGTAATTCACTAGAGAGATTCTTGAGATAGTTGTTACAAAAATCCCTAAGATGTTTGTCCTTCACCAATAGCGATGGCTTCACAAACTGAAAACTAGGAACATGTAGGATTGCTGCTCCAAAGCCTTCCACTGGTCCTTGAAGGGTAGGATTGCCTCTTCACCAGCTCCACCACAAACAACAGTCTTTCACACAGATGTGCTTCACTGTCTTCAACAGATTTCTTGTTAAAATAAAGATTGAATCAAGTAAATGATTCGATTCTTGCCGCACTTGATCAGGATGATATGATCAGCAGCTTGATGTCTTCAAGTGTGTAAACTTGATGTAGCTTGAATACAGATTACACTTGAAGAATTTCTCTGGATCAGTAGCCTTAATCTCAGTAGGGTCAGCAGGGTGTTTTTCTTGATTTAAATTCTGATTGCTCATTTTTCCTTCCAAAAATCATCATCTGTATCTGAATTTGGAGTCCTCTATTTATAGGTAGGAGTCCTTGAGACTTTTATTTGAAATTCAAATATAGCCGTTCCAGATTTTGTCCTATTTGACTTGCTTTCTGTCACTGTTCATAGTACTGACACAGTCAGACAGCTTTTTGACAGAATGCGGTCTATCCATCCTTTGACTTGCAACCATTGGATAAAGTCCGGAATCATCCCAACGTCATTTTAATCTCAACCATTGATTTATTTGATAAAATCCGAGGTTGTTAGCTGTCCTTATCCATGTAATCTTCCAATATAATCTTGAATAAATCGAGGTATATATATCAGTAGGTTCATGAGTCTGCTGAGATACATATCAGTCTGCTGAACCATAATTTGTTGTGTTTAAAACACAATGCAGCTGACTTCCTTTATCTAACTTTTAATTGTGAAGTTAGATTACACCATTTAATCATAACTAAGTTCCAATCACCATCCAACTTATAGAATTTGGACCTTGTACACAAGGTATATGTAATCAGTTTAGGTCATCACAGACTTCCTTAAATTCTGATTCCATATCCTTGAATTTAATTACTAAGTTTGATCCCTTAGCCTTCATTAACTATGTTTGAGCCCTCAGTCTTCAGCAGGTTCCTGACTAGTCTACTGACCTAGTTACCCTACTGATATAGACCAGTCTGCTGATATAAGTCAGCTGACCATTACAGTGCTTGTTTGATCAAACCTATACAAAGATCAAACTCTAATAAACCTATACATTTGATCTAGACATCTTTTTGCTTTTGCTCTATAACAGTTACTCTGGCACTCATCACTAAAACTTAAAAATAAGTCCAACAACTTGTTTAAGGATATTCTCGACATTCACCAGACTTACTTTCATTCTTGCTCATGGCTTTTCGTGAAGTATGAACATCTGGCATAACTCTTATGATGGATCTTATTGTAGTAGCAAAGGTGATGTGAAATTGCACGGATCTAGGAAAAGCGGTATTTGGATTCAAGTCTTTCTCCTCGACACAACTACAACAATTGCGTAGAAGCACCTTGGAATATTTTTCGAGAGCTCCTCGACACAATCTCAACTTGTGAGAATGCACCTTGGAATAACCTCAACACTTAGAAAACTTGTTTCTAAGCACCTTGGTATAGGACACCCACAAAGGTTGCTCAAGCCTTTGATAATCCGAAAGAACCTCTATCCAGAGAATTCAACACACTAATCCAAGTGTAGAAAATATAAAATTTTATTATTGCAAAAGATGATGGTTAATACAAGTACATAGCTTGGGTATTTATAGGGTATAAGAAAAATATAAAGGTGACTAAATACATGCAAGAATTTTCGGTCATATGCTTCAACTTTTGAGTTTTCCAAGTACTTTATCCAAGAGTTGCATCCTTTGGTTGAAACTTGATGTATCTTGAAATCTTGGTACATGAATGTAATTAATCCCAAGTACTTGTTTTTCCACCCATTTTGACGCCATGTTTATCATTATTTATCACTAATATTTAGCTAATATTACTTAATAAAGTATGATATATTATATAGTAACATAACATAATTTATTAAATAATTATTCCGATAGTCCGTAAGCATAAATGACGGACCTGATAACTTCAAAATCTTCATTATTCTTGGACATGGAATCTTGAATTAATAATTGGATCAATTTCCCAATGAGTCGAGCTTAATTCTGCGTTGGAGTCGGGTGTCGGGTCCAAGTTTAGTTGTGACGGGTGTTGGAGTGTCGGAGCTCTCTATATTTACATCATTCCCTCCCGTTTGAGAATGATTCGTCCTCGAATCAGAAGGACATCATAAAACTGATCACTTCGCATAAAGTTTAGAGAACCCACATAAAATGCCATTATTATTCCGGGATCAAATATATTGCATAGAGACAACTCCAAATTATAAGCATGGTGAGATGGCGATCCATGCTTTACCAAAGAAAAATCAGAAATATCCCTCGGCTTGATGTAAATGTGGTTGAAGACCTTTCCATCCACAAATTCAGGCGCACCCATTTCCACCTTCTCACCAAGAAATATAGGGCTAAGTTTTTCCGCCGATTCCTCCACACCTTCACTTTTTTCTTTGATTGTTTCCACAAATTTCTCTTCGAGTTATAGCTCCCGGAGTAAAATCAATTTGATGCTCCACTCCCCGTAGTGGTGGTAATCCACGTGGTTCTTCTTCAGGAAATAAATCCTCAAATTCCTGTAAAAGAGTTAGAACAATATCGGGAAGAGTTCCCGCAAGATCAGATATAATCATATAACAAGGATATGAAATAGAAAAATCACTATTAATTCCCGAATGAGATATCAATGGATAAAAATCCTTATATATGAACAAAATCGGACTCCGAACAGCCGCACAACTCACTTTCTTATCACGAGTTTGTGAGTTAATTTTTACAGGCTCGGGCGGTACTTTCACAACCGCTTTTTCAGAAGAAGTACGTGCTTGTTCTCTTCTTTCAGCAAATTTGACATAATCGGCATGAGCCTCGTGTGGAAGTAACGGACTCAAAGTGATACGCTTGTCGTTGTGGGTCAAAGTTTATTTATTGAGAAACCCATCATAAATAACATGCTTATCAAATTGCCAAGGACGGCCAACTAACAAATGAGTGACATGCATTGGAACAACATCGCAAAGAACTTTATCGTCATATTCTGACAAGCTAAAACTCACGTATGCTTGCTTTGTCACTTTCACGGATCCACTCTCATTCAACCATTGCAATTTATAAGGTTGTGCATGTTTTATTGTTGGAATTTTTAACTTCTCAACAACCTCACTACTAATCGCATTGGTACAACTACCGGAGTCAATTATCATCATGCAAATTTTTCCCTCGATAAGACAACGAGTTTGAAAAATATTCTCACGTTGTATTTCGTTGTTATCAATTTGACTCACCGTGCTAAGGACCTTTTTTGTTACAAACAGTGCGCGCTCATCATAAAAAGTACCTTGGTCTTCATTCTCATCGACCTCAACTTTTTCACTTTCATTGACAACTTCATTCTCATCCTCCGATTCCGACTGATATAATCCATCCTTATTAGCAATATAAGAGCGCTTATTTCCACATTCATTAGCCTTATGTCCCAACCCTTTGCATTTATAACAAATCACAGGTTCTTCAGATTTTCCCTTAGCGCGTATTGGGGAGGGGTATATTTAACAGCAGAATTTTTAACAGGAAACTTACCTCCGTCGCCCTCAGATGATGTCAGCCTATATAGAGCGGTGCTGGAAATTTTGCAAAGTTGTGCTTTCCGCCTTTTGAGTTGCTTTTCTTTAGTCAAAGCTGCATGTACCATTTCATCGTAAGTTGTACAATTCATCATCTCAACCGGGTCGGCTATCTCAGGCCGAAATCCTGCCAAAAACCGAGCCATGGTGTGTTCATCGGATTCATCCGTATCGGTGCGAATTAATGTCATCTCCAATTCATCTTGATAGGCTTGAACAGATTTCTCGCCTTGTTGGAGAGTTTGCAATTTCCTCACTTGCTCCCATCGATACGACTCGGGCACCCACTTCCTATGCATCTCATTTTTAAGTACTTCCCAAGAGAATATCACATGTTGTCTTGATTTCCTGTGCTTTTCATTAGTTTTCTGAAACCAAAGCATAGGTCGTTCCTCAAATTCACTTGTGGCAAGTTGAACCTTAGTTCTTTCCGAATAATTATGACAATCAAATATTTGCTCAATTTTAAGACCCCAAGAAAAATACTCATCAGGATTAGAATTACCTTTAAACGTCGGAATTTTCTGTTTAATACCTTGGATATTTTCTCTTGGTGCCGCCAAGACAATAGCTGCATCGTCAAGATCGTCATCACCATTTGCAGAATAATTACTGGGTTCAGGCCCGTGTGCTGTAACACCTTGTGCCAGTTGCAGTTGTGCAAACCGATCATCTATTCTTTGAATCAACATTTGAGTAATATGCTGTAAGCGATGTTGGTCCCCCTCATCCATACCAGGAATTTGCTTGTGGTTTTTCTTTTTTTTTTGAATGTGTGTTGTTTCTCAAGATGGATACCAACTGATGTGAAATTGCGTGGATCTAGGAAAAGAGGTATTTGGATTCAAGTCTTTCTCCTCGACACAACTACAACAATTGTGTAGAAGCAACTTGGAATATTTTTCGAGAGCTCCTCGACACAGTCTCAACTTGTGAGAAGGCACCTTGGAATAACCTCAACACTTAGAAAACCTATTTCTAAGCACCTTGGTATAGGACACCCACAAAGGTTGCTCAAGCCTTTGATAATCCGAAAGAACCTCTATCCAGAGAATTCAACACACTAATCCAAGTGTAAAAAAATATAAAATTTTATTATTGCAAAAGATGATCGTTTACAAATTACAATTGGATGGCTATTTATAGGATACAAGAAACACATAGAATTCTAAATACATGAACTACAATTTTCGGTCCTATGCTTCAACCTTTGAGTTTTCTAAGTACTTTATCCAAGAGTTGCATCCTTTGGTTGAAACTTGATGAACCTTGAATTCTTGATGCATGAATCTAATTAATCCCAAGTACTTGTTTTTCCACCCATTTTGGCGCCATGTGTATCATTATTTAGCACTTAATATTTAGCTAATATTACATAATAAAGTATGATATATTATATAGTAACATAATTTATTAAATAATTATTCCGATAGTCCGTAAGCATAAATGACGGACTTGATAACTTCAAAATCTTCATTATTCTTGGACTTGGAATCTTGAATTAATAATTGGATCAATTTCTCCAACGAGTCGAGCTTAATTCTGTGTTGGATTCGGGTTTCGGGTCCAAGTCTAGTCGTGATGGACGGTGGAGTGTCGGATGGCTCTATATTTACATCACCAACTCCACACTCCACCACCCGTCACAACTAAACTTGGACCCGACACCCGACTCCAACGCAGAATTAAGCTCGACTCATTGGAGAAATTGATCCAATTATTAATTCAAGATTCCAAGTCCAAGAATAATGAAGATTTTGAAGTTATCAAGTCCGTCATTTATGCTTACGGACTATCGGAATAATTATTTAATAAATTATGTTATGTTACTATATAATATATCATACTTTATTAAGTAATATTAGCTAAATATTAGTGCTAAATAATGATAAACATGGCCCCAAAATGGGTGGAAAAACAAGTACTTGGGATTAATTACATTCATGTACCAAGATCTCAAGATACATCAAGTTTCAACCAAAGGATGCAACTCTTGGATAAAGTACTTGGAAAACTCAAAAGTTGAAGCATAGGACCGAAAATTCTTGCATGTATTTAGTCACCTTTATATTTTTCTTATACCCAATAAATACCCAAGCTATGTACCTGTATTAACCATCATCTTTTGCAATAATAAAATTTTATATTTTCTACACTTGGATTAGTGTGTTGAATTCTCTGGATAGAGGTTATTTCGGATTATCAAAGGCTTGAGCAACCTTTGTGGGTGTCCTATACCAAGGTGCTTAGAAACAAGTTTTCTAAGTTTTGAGGTTATTCCAAGGTGCTTTCTCACAAGTTGAGACTGTGTCGAGGAGCTCTCGAAAAATATTCCAAGGTGCTTCTACGCAATTGTTGTAGTTGTGTCGAGGAGAAAGACTTGAATCCAAATACCGCTTTTCCTAGATCCGTGCAATTTCACATCAGTTGGTATCAGAAAAAAGGCGGAATCGACGGTATTCTATCATTCATCTTATTACCATCCTTATTGTTTCATATTATCCTATGTATCTGAAGAACCATAGTATGCATATGATCGTGTGTATTTGAAAAACACTTTATTTCGCACGAGCATCTATATATATAACAAAAATAAATAAAGGTGCACAAGTAAATCGTGTGTATTTGAAAAATAATTGGCTCCGCACGAGCATAATGTTCCGTACGAGCAACAAGTTAAAAAAAATCGATTTATACACTTCAATAATTTGTGTTACATTTTGTAGTATTTTTCTTCTCTCGATATTTTCTAAATTTCAGAGTAGGGCATAGAATTTCCAACGCACTTAACCTCTTGTGTCTACATCTCGTTGTAAGAAATCCTCAAGGTTTTCAAAGTGTTGTGGTTTTATTCCAAGGTACCTTCACACAGGTTGTGATTGTGTCGCGGAGCTTATTATTCCAAGGTGCTTCCACACAGGTTGTGGTTGTGTTGAGGACTTCCAAATACCTTCAAATCCACGATCCTTCGTATTCATTCGATCCGAAGCCTTCCTCCGGGCGGTTTCGCATCAAAAGGGAACCTTCCATAAGTATCATCTTTCACCTTATCTTTAGGACAAACGTCCTAACATAGATAGATCTTGAGAACACCGGCTAGCTGTATCCCCTGTCGCGATCTATGCTAAACTCTTTTTGCATCACATCTATATAGGTAAACTATTATCTAATAGCAGTTAAATCTATCACTATAGATTCTCATTTCTAAAATAAGAACTTCTAATTCAAGTGCTTTCGTAAAGACCTTGAACTACCAAACATTAATTGACTGTGACATGGGGTGATAATTCTCGAGAGAGATATCCAATACCTTACTCAAAAATCGTAACACACTCCCACTATCCATCTTGCACATTAGGCATAATCTTCTTTTGATTAAATCAAACTCCTTTGATTATCAAACAAAGAAATCGTCTAGAGAAACTTGTTTGAGTCCATAAATGAATCTCGTGGGCTTACATATCATGTCATTGTCTATGAACATCGAGCTTTCTGCCCAACGTCTTCAACACTATCATATAGCCATGATATCAAGTTATAACAAGCATCATCTAAATAGAACTGGGCTCAGATGGTAGCATAAAGATAATTACAAGGTTTACACCCCGTACCATTCAGCCGTCACTATAGCCTTATGGTAATCATATTACCATCAATGTCAGCCTTTCAGGGACATTCCCTCTAGGTAAGATAGACTAGTTTCACAACCTGGTTGTCACTGATGGAATCTAATTCAGATATTATGGCTCCTGGCCATATCTCTCAATCTTTCCTTTCAAACATTCTTTTATAAGTCGTGAGATTTTAATTCTTCAAGATGAACATACCAACAGCCTTTTCAAGCTTGAGGTTATCCACAGACTTACAGAACTTTTATGTGCACTGAGCAGTGTTCTACACCTTATCGCTATGCGGCGTCTGCTCATGTTCCTTTGGTTGAATATATCTTTGTGGTTCTCAAACTCTTTTGAGATCTAATTTACTCCCACTATTTATTTTGGAAGAAACACTACATCTAGAAGATAGCATGTTTGGAGACAAACACATTTTGCTCCGCGGGCGAGTAAATAATATCTAGCGTACTTGCTAAGATATTCCACAAAGTTGCATATGTCGTACTAGGCTCTAAGCCTTTCTGACTTTGCCTATGACAACTTCAAATCATTGGTTAAGATAGATTCGACATTATCCCCTTCCATATCTAATATGGAATTTATTCAACCTTTATTCTTTGGAACTTGGTTAAGCATAAGGGCACTATCCCGAAACGGGTAAGGGATACGTTGCATGGCTTGCATCACACCTTTATCATATAAAGTGTTGTTTCCATTTTGGGAACACAATCTAATTGCATATCCAAAAGTTGGTATCCTTCAAGGGAGAATCTGATTCTACTTCAGACGTCTTCTGAAACACCCTTCATGTATTAATTGCTTCAATCCAATTGGAGATTAATTCCTAAGTAGCTCATCAATTTTATATTCTTACTAGCTTGAACTTTTCGGGCTTTCCGAATTGTTGTACTTCAATAAGTACCTTCAACTATTTCTAAAAATAGTCATAGATATTAACAAACAATTATTTGTGGCATTAATTGTCATAAGCCAACAAACATCGGTATGTTTAGGCTTTAGACAACTTTTCTAAATTTTATAACCTTTTCATAAAAAGGTATTTTAGTCATCTTTAGATAAGATATGTATCACCCACATGATTCATAATCACATGGTTCAAACATCATCTAAACGACATTTGATTATACGTTTCTCTTCCAGAGAGTCGACATCTAGAACAACTACAAATATCAAGGATAACATCCATACAAATATTTAGTTGAGATCTTATCACATATATCAACTATATAGTGACAACAATCTAGTATGTTAGATTCAGTGGCCTTTCAACTTTATCGGAATAACATTTATTCTTTACAATTGAATATGTCTACTAAATCCTAACAAATAACTGAAAGTATGTTCTTCATAAGAACCGGAACATAATAACATTTATTTAGTTCCCTTATCAGTTTACTAGATCCAGAACGTTGTAAGTGTTACAACGTTTGCTTCACCTTCCATATCTGTTTTTAATCTTTCTAATTTAATCACACTCGCAAGATATCATATATCTAAGAGTTGACTTGAACTTAGATAGATTTATCTCAACTCACGTGCCTAGAATAGAAACTTCAATAAGTTCTATATTTAAGCACATGCCCTAACCTTTCCTTTTAATCCTTTAAGCACTTGAAAAATGTTTCTTGTCGTAGTCTTCACAAGACTTAAGAAAGATCACAAGAGCCATGCTTTAATTTCCTTTCATAAAGAAAATCTAAAGTTTATTAAATAGTTTATTTAACCTTTTGAATCGTATTCAAAACATTGACTATTTAATTAACCTTTAAGCAATGACAGAATTAAGTCGATACTTAAATCTTACAATTTTGAAAACAACCTATCCAAAATTAGATGTGGTCATTCTTATCCAACATTTGAATTAATTGTCATCATATGACAGAATGATCATCTAGGATCGTATCCAATATATGACTAATTCGTTGAAACTTATTTCAAATGATTTAATCATATCATGAGCTTCCGCTTTCATTAATAATTAAAGCCTTGGAGTGTTGCATCAAATATATAGTCTCCTTGTCTCTAACTACTATAAAGGGGTTGCTCATGTCATCGCTTATTTAAAAGGATTAAAATTACTTAACCATATTCGAGAACGTTTCTCAAAAGGTAACAGTCATAATTTGGTTTTACTAATCGAGAATAAAACATAAATATAAAGTTTGCTAAAACTACAACATAAAAATGAAAATAAAAGAGTGTCTTTGTTTATACACGCAAAATCAAAAATGGTCTTTTGGTTTATGATTTTGCTCCCACTAGTCAACTACTTCCAATTGACTTTCAAGAATTATTAATTTCTTTAGTAGACAAGATCCCACTAAACTACCGCAACCCCCACTTTGGCTGGTGGGCCGAAAAATAGTCTAAGGTAGACAACTCTTTGTCAATCGTATCTTATACGACTCTTGTTGTTTGACTAGTCAACTCTTTGACAATTTTCATCTTATGAAGTAGTCAAACCCTTGCCTCTAAAATACAAACGACCCCGCTTTGGCTGGTGGCCGAGAGAATTCTTAGTCAAGTCATAACCCCAATATTCGTGAGATCTCATACGATCATATCTCGATAATGAAGATATACCCGAGGTAGGTCAACCCCCTACTTTGGCTGATGAGTTGGATTCGAACAGGGGCTCTTCACCGTCATTATAATATGGGGAGACTAATAAATTAATTCACTTAATTAATTTTAATTATGGTCTCATCATAAATATGTCTATCTCTATAGACATACATCCTACACATTTATCTAGATCGTGCCTAGTCATGCATCTATCGTATCATATAAAATAAATACAAGCACAAAATAAATAAATGCGTAAAGTAACCGGTATGATCATGGACTTTTCCTAGGTGCGGTTTCGAATACAAACTGACGAAACCGCGGGTCACAATCTAAGGGTAGCTGCAACCGCCAATAGGATCTTTAATACACCATCTCCAATGGGATATTTATTCTTCTTTCTTTGGTCTCCATCTTCTGCTTCATTCTTGTTACATTTAATTATATCTAATAAAATAAATAGGTTTTTGCCGAAAAGGACGTATTTATTCAATTATCCGGCTCCAAGGACACAAGTTATTAATCGGACAAAACATGTGTAAACTTACCAAAATATCCTTTTTCTAATTTAACCTAATTAACCTAATTTATACATCCCTGAAGCCGCCGTCCACAATTGAAAATACGGTGATATCCTTCCAATTTGGAATAGTCATGTTGTTGATTTGATCGCCGGAGAGGAGTTTCGTTTTTCGTTTTTCGTTTTGGAATAGTCCCGTTTTGTTGATTTCGTTGTTGTGCACGGAGTCCCGCTTGTTCATTTCGTTTTTCGATTTTGGAATCGCCGCCGGTGAATTTTCGTTTTTCGTTTTTGGAATAGTCATGCTTTGTTGATTTGATCGCCGGAGAGGAGTCATTGATCGCCGGCTTCCCGCTCGATTGTGTGCTTGAAGCAAGACGGAGACGCCGGATTGCCGGATTGCCGCCATGGTTGCCGGAACAGTTTGCCGTATATGTTTTTATTTTTATTTGTGTGCTTGAAGCAAGACGGAGACGCCGGATTGTGTGCTTGAAGCAAGACGGAGACGCCGGATTGCCGGATTGCCGGCCATGGTTGCCGGAACAGGCTGTATATGTTTTTATTTTTATTTTTGTAAAATTGTTTAAGGTACGTTTAGGGTTGTTACTATTAATTTTGTAACGTTACTACATTTTTTGATGTACTTTATCTATTTTATGGGCTGCTACTACTCGTTTATTGGATTTTACGACATTTTACGGGTTGTTACTACTTCTTTTTAGGCTGTTACTACTTGTTTATGGATGTTACGACATTTTAATGTTACGGGCTGTTACTCCGTTACGACATTTTACGGGCTGTTACTACTTATATTTTAACAAATAAGGGCTGTTACTACTTGTTTTTAGACCGTTACTATTTTTTCATTGGATGTTACGACATTTTATGGGCTGTTACTACGTGTTACTATTTGTAGAAGGGTAAAAAGTAACAAGGGGTATTTTTGTCCAAATATTTTGTTTTTGTCCTTTATAACAGCTGAAAAATAAAAATGTCCTTGCAGACCCATTTATGTGTTTTTTTGTCCTTGTAGCCCCTTCCCCCTAAAATAAATACACCCGCCGTACACGGGGGAGCTAACGGGAATGGGATAAATGCATAAAATAAACTATGTCACGTTCTTGATAATGGCATAGGACAATTTTTAAACCAACAGAAAAATTAAATCATTCACATTATCCTTTCGGTCGAGTCCATGATCAATCGGGGTCCATATAATCATATTATATCTACTATATCTAATCCATACAATAACATCTTATGAAAAAGATAAAATTAAAATTTAACTACTTGCGTCTTAATTAATCAATTAACGTTTAATCTATTAAATAATTTTATCCAATCAATTAACTAATTAACATTTAATTAATTAAATGATTTTAATCGAAATAAAATTAACGATTAATTTTAAACAAATTTCAGTTTTAATTTTTATTAATTAGAACTATTCCAAAAATAAATCAAAATTAAAATTAGGTCTCTTTTGTTTCTTTCTTTTGATTCCTAATCAAAAGAGATGCATTTGGTTTCCTAAACCAAAAGGCATTTCCCTTGGCCCTTTCCAAAATCAAAATTTTGAAAAAGGGCCTAGGCCTAGGCCTATTCCAAACAAAATTTGGAAATACCAATATTTTGGTTAATATGTCTGGCCACTTTCCAAAATCAAAATTTTGAAGTGGCCAAGTATAGGCTTTTTCCCAAATCAAATATTTGGAAAGGGCCTAGGTCTATTCCCAACAAAGTTTGGAAATGCCATTATTTATTTTAATGCCATGTCGCATCCCAATGGCCCAAACTATTTGAACCATTGGTTAGCCACATGACACAACTAAACAAAAAAGGAATTACCAATCACAACTATGAACCATATTGAATCACAAAATACACAAAACAAAAGGGGAGGCCCACCAAGAAGCCACCAGCCATAAGGCTGCCGCCGGCCGCCGGACGGTGGTGGTGCCACCGCCAGTCGGCCGAGCACCACCCCGATCTCCTTTTTTTTATTTATTCTTTTCCTGTATCATTTTGCGAATCTAAAATCTTTCATCTTTTAATTACATGATTTAAACGATAAAATTAACCACGCAAATTAACATGCTTATTGCTTAAACTCGAAACTCTCTCTGATACCACTGTTAGGAAATCTACGCGGGAACGCAGCGGAATTCAAAAATTTATTTCCTATCGACCCAAGATCGACTTCGTTTAAGCAATAAACAAAATAGTAGACGGTGGTTACCTTGGTTGATCTAAAAGATCGGCGCTTTGACCGTCTAAGGAGAGTAGCGATGCACGGATCTGCCCAAGCGTTCGGCCTACCGTAGTCCACACGAACAACCCGCCGGAATCCACCATTGGATTGCTACTAGAAAAATCCGGTTGCTAGACCGGTCTTTTCTCTCTCCCAAAACTCTCTCTAAGGAGCTCTCTATTTTTCACAAGAACTATTAGCTCTTGGAGTTGTGATGTACAAAAGAGCTTGACACCCACCTCTTATTTATAGTGAGAGGGGCGCCCCAACTAAAGTGGAGAGGAAGAAAACCTTTTACTAGTAAAATAAGGAAAATATAATTGATTGATTTACCTCATTAATATTCAATATCTTATATTAAATATTTTTCCTAAGATAAATATTGTCAATAGCTAATATTGAATATATCTTTATTATATTACCATAAATCTATTTACACATGTGTATATATCACTTATATATACTATATGCATAAATCTATATTTATTACACAAGTGCATATGCATATCACATCTATGCACACTACACGCATGTAGTCACAAATACACACACACACACACACACACACACACACACACACATATATATATATATATATATATATATATATATATATATATATATATATATATATATATATATATATATATATATATATATATATATATATATCTTACATTAATATAAGGTAATACCATTAATTAAATTGCACAATCCAAGTGTATCTTATACACACACAAATTGCGCCACCATAGCCAATAAATTGGCATCCGGAATATTCTTTAATTAATATAATACTATTAATATCTTGTATTTAATTTATTCATAATAAATAAATACCACCATATTAATTTACCACTATAACATTTATAGTCTCGAGATAAACTTTCCTTATTTGGTTATCAACTATAACCATATTTTAATCCGGATAGTTGTTCATATGTGTATGACCCGATAGGCTTCCGGATATGTTGGCCGTAGGCACAAAGTGCAAATTACGAAAATGCCCTTCATGCCTAACGATCACGGGTTAGCATCTAGCAACATACCGTGACCCCCAATCATCGGAAAAGTCAAATGCAATGACTACTACGTTTAATGTGAAACAGTTACCGTGTAACTTACAATCCTATCGCTGTAATAATAAATATCTTGTATTTAATATCTTGTATTTAATTTATTCATAATAAATAAATACCACCATATTAATTTACCACTATAACATTTATAGTGTCGAGATAAACTTTCCTTATTTGGTTATCAACTATAACCATATTTTAATCCGGATAGTTGTTCATATGTGTGTGACCCGATAGGCTTCCGGATATGTTGGCCGTAGGCACAAAGTGCAAATTACGAAAATGCCCTTCATGCCTAACGATCACGGGTTAGCATCTAGCAACACACCGTGACCCCAATCATCGGAAGAGTCAAATGCAATGACTACTACCTTTAATGTGAAATAGTTACCGTGTAACTTACAATCCTATCGCTGTAATAATATCCATACAGTCGTTAGTCGAGTGTCAAAACATCAACGACCGTATCCTATAATCTGGATATCAAGCTCTCTCTCGAAGTAACTCATTTACTCCCACTTTGCAAAGATTCACGAGAGTAAGACATTCCTTATAAGAAGGCCCTTTCGGATATTCACCCTACTGATAGGGGTACGTGATTCCCAGACGACCAAGCATGTATACTCCGCATGCTTCAGTATCACACCCAATCACTACCGCATAATCGCCCCATGGCTCGGGGAAACCTCAATAGTGTCAAAGCATGACAATGCACACCGTGATGCCATGAAGAATCCGGTCCTAAGGATAATTACACAACCGCCACATAGTGTGACACTTAATGTAAGTGGGTCAGTCTAACGTACACATTCTCTAATACACGTCCACGTACAGTCTAAGTGTCTCTACACTTCGATAGACGAGAACTATCCTTGTCCTTAAAAACAGAAGACATCTAATACATGCTAGTCTGTTTATACTATCAATGCCCTGTTTAATAGTACGTCAGCCTAGAGACATTTAAGTATCAAACTTATTAAAGTGATTAGAGATCTCATCAACCATAATCGCCTATCTTGGTTTCTTTATCACAGTTTAATACTAAGGATGTTATCATAGAACAATTCATAATTGGTTCTTTAAAAGAACATACATATGACAACAGAAAAGCTATTTAATATATGTATAAACATAAAAAAAAAATAGTAGAAATGATCCGACCCGGTCGGATCCGGTCCAACCCGATTGGGTTTAGGAAACTATTCCAACATTTTATCCCTCAAGAACGCAAACACCTGGCGTTTATTTCTCCCGATCTTATACGGTAGCCCCAAGTACTTACCAGAGCCATCACCCAAGGGAATTAGCAGCAGCTCCGACACAGCCTCACGCTCCTCCACCGAGACTCCTTCAGAGAAGTATAGACTGGATTTATGATAGTTTATAGCCTGACTAGAAAGTGCACCATACCCGTCAAACAACTCCATCAATGTCTCCACAGCCCCGTCCAACAACTCAAAGAACACCTTACAATCATCCGCAAATAACAGATGAGAAATAAAAACCTCTGCCTCTCTACCAAAGCGATACCCCGAAGCGTACCTCTGTGTATATAGTCATTAAGAAAAGCCGTAATCCCTCAGCACAAATGATGAAGAGAAAAGGCGACAATGGATCTCCTTCCCGAATCCCACGAGTCGGCACAATTCTATGACTGGGCTTCCCATTAATCAGAACCCGATAGGAAACAGATGTCACACATCTCCACACCAAATCAATGAAGGGCATCGGAAATGCCATACGCTCCATAACTCTCCAGAGATACCGCCATTCAACCCGATCGAAGGCCTTGGCCATATCCAACTTCAAAGCAGCATGACTATCACATCCCTGAACACTCGCCTGCAAAAAATGAAAAGCTTCAAAGGCAATAATTGCATTGTCCGTAATGAGGCGGCCTGAGACAAACGCACTCTGAGTCTCCGAAATCACATCAGTCACCCTCTTTAGACGATTAATTATCACTCGAGAAATAAGTTTGTAGATGGAATTGCATAGAGCGATCGAGCGAAACTCAGTCATAACGGTGGGAGTAGTAACCTTTGGGATCAGTGAAAGATATGTATCGTTCAACAAACCTAAAAGGCACAATTATTCAAAACACAACACCACCCATAAAACATCGTCCCCCACAATACCCCAAAATTTCTACAGAAAAATCACGTGCATGCCATCAGGCCCAGGTGACTTCCTCCCTGTCAACTGTTTTAAAGCGACACAAACCTCTTCCCCAATAAAAGCAGCGGCCAGATGCTGCTGCTGACCGGCTTCAATCTCGGCAAACTGTAACCCATCAAGATCAATAGCGGTGCCATTCGACAAATATATTTCCTGAAAGTAATCCACCACCACATGCTCCATATCTGCTGGCTCATCACACACAACCCCTTGAGTATCATGCAACAAATGAATCGAATTACGCTTCCACCGTGTCGCCGCCTTATGATGAAAATACCGCATGTTCATATCTGTCATTACCAGCCACTCACTTCTACCTCTCTGCCACCAATACTCTTCTTTCATGGTCTGCCACTGATCTATTTGCTGCATAAGAACCTGTTCCGGTTGTACTGAATAACTAGACGATTCCCGGAGCTTCCGTAGGTCCTTCTCTTTCTCCGCTATATGTTTCCTAAGATTCCCGTGCCATTGGGAACTCCAAGGCCGCAACTCACTACGAACCTGTGTCACCCTCCCTATGAGAGAAGAGGATCCCTGAATAGTACCATGCTGCCAAGACTCTTTGAAACATTCCTCAAACTCCTAGTCCCTAATCCAGAATAGATCATAGCGTGGCACCGGAGTCCACTTGACCAAGCCCCTATCAAAAGGATTAGCTGACGAAATTAAAATAGGAACATGATCTGACCTGGAACTGGATAAGTGATACACTACGTGCTGCGGGAAAAGAGTGCGCCACTCCAAGTTAGCCACTCCTCTATCCAACCGAACTCGAGTCGCCAACCGATCCACTCGTTTATACCATGTAAATGGTGCCCCAACATATCCCAATCCCCTAAGTCACAAAAGCTGCAATCTGCAGGTAAGGACGTACATTTTAAAAACAATTTATAATGACGGAAATATATTGTCATTAAATGTATCTTATAATTAATGATGGTAGCCATTTTCTTCTCATGAAATTCTTTTAACTTGGTAAGCAACAACGAAGGGCGGTAAGGGGAAATTTCCCCTCATTAAAAGTATTTGTTAATATTGGCCAAAGCGCAATCTTTTGTTTAATTATTATATTGTTAAAGTTGTGGCCCTAATCGCATGTTAGAAGATGTGCCGACTTAGTCGGATTATAAAATAGGTTTAGCCTTTTCTTTTATTATATACCACTTGATTTAGCTATTTTGACTATTGTCTTTAGGCTTTCAGGGAGTTATATCTTTTGTATTTCTCCTTCATAAAAATATTTTCTCTTTTGTCCGTTGACTAATCGGCACATGCCGGAAACCATTTAAAATTTGGTGTTTTGTCTTTTTCCTTTTGTTTGTTATTTTGTGTTATTGTCCTTAAGAGCTATCGCTCGTTTTGTTATTTCCTAACATTATTTGATGATGGGAAATCGACTTTTAAAGCGGGGAATTCAACTCATTAAAAGCCGATTTCAGTTCTTGTAGTATCCAAATTATGTTTAGATAAATGTGTTTCGAAATTCGTATAATGTTGTTTAAAAAAAGCTTATGTTACTCCTTTTGTTTGATTGATTAAAGAATGATATTATTGGATTTGTTTCTTGTTTAAAAATTATTTTGGGGACACCGACGTAGCGCTAGAGCTGCAGACTCAACAACAGTCACTAGTCTTTATCGGTCAGATTCGTTTTCGGATCAGTAAACTGGGTATAACAAAACCAACCAGTTTTTATTTGAATTTTTGTTCTTAAAACTTTCCATATTTTTATTTTTACACATTTAAGGAAAAGTGAGATGTCTGCATGAGGGTTCATTGAAAATGGTGTTGAGTTTTTTATGGGAAAAATTGGTATAAATAAAATGACATGAGACAACTTTTTGTGTCACACTTTTAGAATAACCATCATTTGTAGACGTCTTTCGGTGAGACCTATTGATTAATCAACACTTGTGGATGGATCTTATGTTTGATTTTCTGCAAAAATGTAATGCTTGTATCACAACAAGTATTATATATGTATATGTAAGTGTAGTGACCCTTGAATTGAGCATCAATATTTTGTTTTATTTTTCAATTGTGAAAAACTATGACAATGACAAAATTAAACTTTTACATAAAGCTTGTTTATGATTCCCAAAAGAGAAAAAAATTGATGGACAGTGTTATTGACACCACAAGCATTCTATTTTTGGTCCATCACAGTGAAATTCGACATTTTCAAAATCGAATTCATGTAAAAAATTTGACTCTGAACAAGTCAAAGTCAGTAATTTTTCCGAAATGTGGTGTCCGGATAGATCAGCTGTCATTAATTGTGTTACTGTGGTGTCATTAACTGTGTCCAAAATGATCATGGACTAGCAACGACGGGCATCATTTGTGTTTCTTGAGATTGAACATCCTCCTTTTTCCTCTGTTTAATCTCCCCATAGAAGTAAGACACAAAACCCCAAAGTGAAAGGGCTAGAGAAACACCCTTTGCTGCTTGAAATTTTTCGCTAAAACATATAACAGCTAAAATTTCTGTGACGGGGAGCAAAACCGCGATCATGATGCCAGAAAACAAAGAAGAAGCGGAAAAAATTACTCCGATCGCCCCTAAGAAGAAGCATTGGAAAATAACAGCACTCCATGCCACAATCACATAGTACTTGGTTTCTCCCAGCTCAAATTCTCTTGCTTCCCGTGGAATAGCCTGCAATTTTTGTACCATTTAAATGTTTTGTGTCATTAAGGTAACCATAATTTCAAGCTATTATAATTTGTATGGTTTTGATTTCATTGTTTGAAATTGAGTGTAATCAATCAAGAAACACTTTCTTAAGGAAATAATCTAAAAAGTCTACCTTGCTAGCTACCTTAAGAAGTATGGGCATGGCAGAGTACAACAAAACTGTAATTAATTAGTATTGTAAAAACATGTATGATCAAGGTAAGGAATTGTTAAACCCCAGCTGGATGCGTTGAGAACTATCTCTTAGGGAAGTTCATTCAGGAGGACCCGGGGTTAGCTAGCTAGGAGAATAGCAAACAAGATCCAGCAAGTGAGAAAAGTGACGATGCTGGATATCGTATGTATATAAATCCGGGCCAAAAATATTCCTAGTGACAATAACAAGATCAAAACCCTAATTTCCAACCAAAAAACGGGGGTGGTGTTGAATTATTTTAGGCTGAGCGTGGAATAAATGTATCCCAAATTGCCTACGTATCCTTTAATTGATCAGAAATCAAGTTTCTCGTAGTTCATTGGAATGGTTTATATAGAGGACATCTCGTCTATGGCATCCTGTGTCGTGTCCTTCAAGAACTCTTTTTCGTAACCCTAAGGATTATTATTATGTCAATCCCTATTATTTAGAAGATAATCACGGTAGTTTAAATGATAAGATCTGAGTCCTAATGGGTAAAGGATCTTTAGGATCTTCCCATAATTATCGTATGTTATAAACACGTGAGCTAATATCAGATAAGGGAGGTCTGTCCGACCTGCGTCGAGCCCCCCAGGCCATTATGGCCCAAACTGCACTGGCCCAGCTCCGTTGTGACCTAACCGACCTACGGTGGTCTGAGGAGCAAAAGAGACCGATCTCCCTCATGGGGTTTAGGTCTGCCCTTAGACATGAATTGGGCTCCTGGCCCTTATCGTTATATTTTCTCTCTCTTCATTTGATGCTTAGCCAATATAGAGATATCACGTAGCGAGACTCGATCGTTCGACCCTTTTCAAAGACGCTAGCTTAAATGCACACAAAATAATCCACCGAGATGCGATGCATGCTTGAAAACATGGATTTCCTTTTAGGCTTCAGTAAGCTATATAGGCCAGGGCACTCATATGCCCATAACTATTCACTTCGGTGAACCAGGGCAAAACAAATCCATGCCAAACACTCGGTCTTGCCAAGAAACTCGATTGATACCTTTAAAGTTAAAGGCTACTTACCTTGCACTTAGTAGCCTCAACCTAATTATATATAACTAGCCAAAGGCACATCTTTAGAACATTTCATCCATTACTTCAATAAAAAATATTCAGCACCCCCAAGCATTGAAAGAATTATGAATGATATTGACATCGGTGAAACTCATCTTATAGAATTGAGCATTCGGCTGCTCAAACTAGATCAAGAAGGACGTGTCTTGTCCAGTCAACATCAATTGAACCCGTTATCACCCGAGCAACACTATTCGAACAAGAGTCATCCTTTGACAACAATAAGTTGGGCCGGTTAAACAATAATCGCTTAGTCGTTACAATTGTTCCCTCATCAACGAAAGCAATTTAGGCAAGATATGAATTTACCACATGTTCGGCTTTACGCAAATCTTCTTTGTTTGACTACAAGTGGGTGAACCCTTCCTAGTAAGCCAGAAGATCTTCAAGGGGATTAGGAGCAAGGTTTCTCCAAGGATTTTTAATGCAAAAAAATGGTTAGCCACCAAGTTAGTCATACATATCTTTGTCCATTATTTCTAGCAAAGGTGCCAATACGCACACATCAGAGCCTCTCAAGGACCACTACGTACAATATATGTCCAATTAGGCCATCTTGAGTTTTTCTCCACGCATATCAATAACCATAGGTGGCAATTATATATGTGAGGTGACGAGGGTCGGACTAGCCCTCGCCACGTGTCATCCATAGAATGATTAAGTCATAAATGAAGATAGAGAATCAACAAGTAATAAAGGTCAGGAGCCTCAAGTCTAACTAAAGAAACGGGCATGAACCCCAGGTGGGAGGTCGGCTTGGCCCTTATTAGCTAACAAACGCAGGTCGGCTCGATAAAGACGGAGGCCGGGAAGCACAGCGCAGGTCGGAAGCGACCCAAGGAGGCTCAACCCAGGTCGGCCAGAGCCTTCCTTATCCGATATTTAAACATTTTCCTATATTATAGGATAAACATGGAAAGAATCCAATGACATAATGACACTGATCCTATCATTTAAATATGTCTATAATTATCCCTAAATTATAGGAATCCACACGTAATTATCCTTAGGTACTAAGAATACGAATCCTTGTAGAACAAGGATAGGGATGAGTCATCCCCTATATAAACAACCCTACGGAACTACGATAGACTTGATTCCAGAACAATTACAGGATACGTAGGCAACTTGGGAAAATAACCCTGGCTCAGTCTAAAAATCACAAACACTACCGTCGTTTTACATCTTGTTCTAGGGGCATATTCTTGGACTAATTGTCACTAGGGAAATTAGGGCCCGGATTTAATCATAGACGAGATCCGGCATCGTCATGAGGTGTGTTCTCTTTGACTACATAACATGTTTCAGTCTCAAGTTCAACGTAACTCCCCAAACAAGCATATTCATTATCCTTGAAATTATAGCTTCACGAACATACAGCTCTTTCACAAAAACACTTGTTTTACCCATCATTTGGTCTTCTTCGTGCACCCTTGCATCCCTATTGTATACCGACTAGATCATCGTATGGGCAATCCGGATTAAACAACCAATGCGTCAACCAACACTTTCACTGGTGTTCATGCATAGCTTTATACTACCTCCATCCCAAAATATAAATCATCCCAGAGGTTTTCACACAGATTAAGAAAGTGGGTGAATATCATAAATTTGAAGGTTAATGTCTAAAATGCCCCTTGACTATCATTAATGCAATAGTGTTTAAGTAATGAAAAGTTGTTGGATTGATAAAAAATTAAGGGTAAGATAGAGAAAATAGTACTAAATGTTGCATTGGTAATGTAGAATGACTTATATTGTGAGACAAATCTAAAAGTGTACGATGACTTATATTATGGACGGATGTAGTATATATCTCCTAAGATTCATCTAATCCTTAATTACCGATCCGACCGTTGACGAGGTTAAAACCTCATTGTAGTATATTTTTACATAATGTTTTAATAGTACTTGTTAATGTTCTCTAGTAAAATAAAATAAATACTACCTCCGTTCCAAAATATAAGTCCATTTAGATTTTTATTTTTGTTGCAAAATGTAAGTTCATTTAAAAAACCAATAAAACATTTATTACATTTTTCTCCTTCCACCCCCTCATTTATTATATACTCAACCATTTTATACTACTTTGCACTAATACCAACGAAAGGTCGTTTTAGTCTTTTTAATCAAAATTAATGACAAATAACAAATTTAACTAACTTTCTTAATATGTGTAAAAAAACTCAAACGAACTTATATTTTGGGACGGAGGTAGTAATTCTTTTACTCTCAATAAATAAAAAGTCTATATACAATTTTTTTATACATATTGATATTGCAAAATATGACAAAGACAGAAATGAGTCGACAAATTGGTAGAGTCTTATTGCAATTGTCAATAATATCTCCCTTACAAGGGAACAAAATACCGCTATTTATAGGCAAAGATACAACGGTAAGAAAAAAATTGCAGAATGATGTGTCACTCTCTGATTGGTCATGTTTGCTTGGACTTCAAGGAAACAATCATGCTCCAACTATCTTCGCTTTTAGTGGGCTTTGTTCGAGCTACGAGTCGGACATGTGTGCTGATGGGCGAACAGGGTGCCCACCAGGGCTTCTCGCCAGCCCACCTAGTGCGAGAAAAGTCATGTCAATCTAGACGATCCTAGTCCCTACCATGATATATATATCAGTAGAAGCTCGACCCGGCCCGTCTCACAATGACATGGGGCAAGAGGGCCGAGGACCCTATACCCTTTGGGCTTAAACATTGGATCCCAATCATTCACTTGCGGGCTCATTTTAGGCTTGGTGTATCAATAGCCTCCTACTCCTTTACCTATTCATGGTGCACATGAATGTCAGGGAGTAAAGTTTTAAGGCAACTTGATTTAACCGTTGCCGCCATAGATTGCTACAAAGCGTCAAGATAGATAGCGTTATGTTATATTGTGTCGGACTGAATTGCGTCGGGGGCTGAGTAGCGAGTTTCTGCCCTATTCATGGATGGGTTGGAATGCGAACTGTTTTTCTCGATGCCTGCAAAGTTAATGATTGATGATATCGTCTGGAATGTGATAGGTCCAATCACTTCTGAAAGGACGTGCCTCGATAGTTGTGAGGCGTCATAATTATTTTAGAAATTAAAACGGCTATGACCGTTCACACGTCGTTTATAAATGAGCCGGTCTCATTTACTTTATACTTATCCAAAAACTTCCAACTTTGAAGCTCAGCAAGAATCCTCTCTGGCTATTCAAGGATTTTCCGATGTGTCAAGAGTTTTCTTCCATATATACCTCAACTCTCACTCTTTTAAGCAGGTAATCAATCGAGATGATGCCCTTTTCCATTGCGCTTTTACTTCTCTTTTAAAGCTATATATCATAGTTTTCCATCTTGAGTGCCTGTTTATGTATGATTTCTTGAACTTTTCATGAATAAACACTTAGTTCATCTTTTGTGTGCCTTCCCATATATGATTTCTCAAGGTTTTGATGAACGAACTCCCAGCTCATCCTTTGCATGCCTAATTAGGTTCTATTTTTCATCTTTCGGGTATATGATTGGGGCTTGCAATTCCTCATAATGTTGTTATTGTTAGCATGTTAGTAGACTGCCGTCCTTTGTCCTTTCGATTCTCCGTTAGGCTTATGTGTTCTCGTTTGTTTGTCGAGTTGATAGAAAGGAGATGTGTCGAGATGTGTGGGGAAGCTCATGCTGGAATTATACTTTGTGTTTAGGCGGCTGACTGTCCTCCTCACCCTTCTTTTTTCAAGCGAACTAATATGTTATAAACACAGACAGAAAGCTTGCAGTTTTAGAAAGAAACAAACACAGAAGCAATGCAAACATAAAGAATGGCGGAATTGATAAACACGAAACAAGAAGAACACAGTGATTTAACGTGGTTTTCGGCGTTGTGCCGACTACTCCATGGACAGAAAATGAGATATTTATTATGCACAGAATTACAAGGTTTTCATAAGTGTGTGAATAACACTTTGAATGACACATATTGCATTGATTACAACATTGGTATTTATAGACACAAGTCCCAAACCCTAACCGCCATAGATCTTTGCCGGAACTACCATAAATACCCAGATGTGGACCCCAGCTCAAGCTGTTATCCACCAGAAGAAACTCAGCTCAAAGCTGACTTCCCAGACTTGTAATCAACTACCCAGATGTAGAACTCAGCTATACTCAGTAAAACTCAGCAGACGCAACCGACCGCGACTTCGAAGAAACTCGTTACACTTCATCGACCGACTTTCACGAACCGAATATACTTAATCCGAACCGACCATCAATCTCGGTCTCGCTTTTCCCGCATTAGTTCCACCGAGATATTTCTCGCTTTAGAGATCAAGTCACGAAAATCGACAAATCTCCACCTTGACTTGAACTCTAATTCAACGTCACCGATTGCATAATCAGATGTACTTGTACCTGATGCATTCGTCAATGCCAGGATGTACAATACCAGACTTCTCCTCAGAATCCAGTCAAGTTGATCTGTCCTCAACTGAGTATCCAGATTTCAGTACAAGCTTTGAATATTCAGCAAGTCCAGACACAACTGAAACTTGCTCTGCTGAATTGGTTTAGTGAACATATCAGCATGATTATCCTTGGTGCTGATCTTCTTCACTACAACCCTCTTCTCATTTCTCAGAAAATGATACCTCACATCAATATGCTTGGTTCTCTCATGATGAACCTGATCCTTAGCTATACAAATTGCACTTAAACTGTCACAATAAATCTCAGCTTGATCCTGATGTAGCCCCAAATCACTGACTAGTCCCTTCAACCAGATACCCTCCTTGGCTGCTTCAGTAAGATCCATATACTCAGCTTCAGTAGTTGATAAAGCCAATGTTGCCTGAAGAGTTGCTTTCCAGCTGACAACCGAATTCCCCAATGTGAAAACATAACCAGTCATAGATTTTCTATTGTCCACATCACCTGCATAATCAGCATCACAGTATCCTATGATCAGTTTCTGAGTATCACCTCCATAAATGAGACCAACATCAGTTGTAACTCTAAGGTACCTGAACATTCTTTTCACAGCTTTCCAGTGTTCTTTCCAGGTTGAGCCATAAACCTGCTGACAACACTGACTGCTTGAGCCAGATCAGGCCTTGTGCACACCATGGCATACATCATACTGCCAACTGCACTAGCATATGGAACTCTAGACATATACTCCTCCTCATCTGTTCACTGTGAAGCAAAAACTGACAAATGAACATTTGATGCCATAGGAGTATCTATTGGCTTAGCAGCTGACATGCCAAACTTTGACAAAATCTTCTGTATATAGCCCTGCTGAGATAAAAACAGTTTCTTCTGATTTCTATCTCTTCAGATATCCATCCCCAAAATTTTCTTGGCTGCACTCAAATCTTTCATTTCAAACTCAGCATTGAGATGGTCTTTCAGATACTGAACATCAGACTTCTTCTTTGCAGCTATCAGCATGTCATCCACATATAACACAAGATAGATGTATGATCCATCTTCCAACTGACTGTTGTAAACATAACAATCATGAGGACTTCTGCTGTAACCCAACTGGATCATATAACTATAAAACCTTTTATACCACTGTCTAGGAGCCCGTTTCAGTCCATACAAGGACTTCTTTAACTTACACACAAGATCTTCCTTACCAGGAACTTGGAAACCCTCTGGCTGAGTCATGTATATCTCTTTGTCTACCTCACCATGTAGAAAAGCTGTCTTCACATCTAACTGCTCAAGTTCTAGGTCCTATTGTGCCACTATTGCTAGTAACACTCTGATTGAAGTATGTTTGACTACTGGTGAGAATATCTCATCAAAGTCCACCCCTTCTTTCTGACTGAACCTCTTGCAACCAAATGTGCTTTATACTTAACTTGCTCTGCCTTTGTTATCCCTTCCTTCTTCATGAAAATCCATTTGCAAGTAACAATTCTCCTATCAGCTGGATGTTTAACTAGATCCCAAGTCTGATTCTTCAGTAATGATTCCATTTCATCTCCCTTGGCAGCAAGCCATTGAGATGCTTCAGAACATGTCACTGCTTCCCTGTAAGTAGAAGGTTCAAAACAATCCACTTTTTCTACAACTTGAAGTGCGTATCCAACCATATCATCAAACCCATACCTTCTAGGTGGTATCCCAATATTGGATCTTCTAGCTCTGCTGACAGCTATACTCTGCTGACCCACGTTCTCAGTTTGATGCTCAACTGACATTTGCTCAGCTGACTGGTTTGGATTCAGCTCTGGTTCAGCAACCAGATCAAACGAAAACTGACTTGGATCAGTTGATTATTGCATTCCAACTGACTCCACCTGAAGCTCCTCCTTACCGTCGCTTTTCTCGGTTTCGATCGGTTTCGCCGCTTATCCTCCCTATTGATGAACTGAGTATAGAATTTTCATCAAAAAACTGTATCTCTGCTGAGAATAACTCTGTTTTCTGTAGATGACCAAATTATGTACCCCTTTACTCCATCACCATACCCCACAAACACTCATTTCTTGGCCCTTGGTTCCAGTTTCCCTTCACTGACATGATAGTAAACTGTGCTTCCAAATACCTTTAGAACTGAATAATCTGCAGGCTTGCCTGACCACATCTCAACTGGTGTTTTGAGACTGATCCCTGTGTGAGGACTCCTGTTGATTAAGTAGCAAGCTATGGTTACAGCCTCTGCCTAAAATCTCCTTGATAAACCAGCATGAGAAAGCATACATCTTGCTCTCTCTAGAAGAGTTTGATTCATTCTTTCAGCTACACCATTTGCTGAGGTGTATTCCTAAGTGTATGATGTCTGGAAATACCCTCATTTCTGCACAACTCATCAAACTCATTCCAACAGAATTACAGACCATTATATGTACAAAGCCTCTTGATCTTCTTTGCCAACTGATTCTCAACTAGAGCCTTACATTGCATGAAGCTCTTGAATGCCTCACTTTTGTGTTTCATCAGCACCGCCCAAGTGATCCTTGAATAGTCATCAATAAAGGACACAAAATACCTGTGACCACCCAATGACTCCACCGTTGATGGCCCCCAACAATCAGAATGAATGTAATCAAGTGATGACTTTGTGTTGTGTACCCCTTTCGAGAACTTGCTCTTATGAAGCTTCCCAAACACACAATGCTCACAAAAGTCCAGATTCTTGACCTTACATCCCCCAAGAAGATCTTTCTGAGAAAGAACATGCATCCCCTTTTCACCCATGTGACCCAGTCTCATGTGCCACAGTTTTGTAAGCTGTGACTGATGAACCACAGTTGATTCCATAGCAGCAGAACCAGCAACAACTGACCCTTGTAATATATACAGAGGCCCTTGCTTGAATCCCTTGAGAACCTCAACTGAGTTTTTATAGACACTCAGTGCACCACATTCCCCCTTAAAACTGAATCCCCTGCTGTCCAAAGAACTGAGAGATACCGGGTTTTTGGTCATTTGTGGAACATGTCTAACTTCACTCAGTTTATAGAATCTTCCATCCTCTGTCCTCAACTGAACTGAGCCAATCCCAACTACTTTGCAGACCTTGCTATTTTCCATAGATATATGACCACCATATTTCTGCTGATAACATGAGAACCACTTTCTGTGAATGCAAATATGAAAGGATGCCTCAGAGTCCAGAATCCACACATCAGTATGATGTGCTGAATCTCCTGCCACTAGGACCATGTCCTCATCTGAATCATGCTCAGCTGTTATAACAGCTGTACCAGAACTGTTCTCCTGCTGTTTCTTCCTCTTTGGACAATTGGGCTTCCAATGCCCTTGCTCCTAACAATAATTACAGACATCTGTGGACTTAAAGCCTTTGGACATTGTCTTCTTGGAATTTCTCTTCCTAGAATGACCATGCTCTTTTCCACTACTACTTTATCGCCGACTATCGATCCCGCAATTCGATCCGTCTACTCTAGCTGCCTTATGTCTCAGCTCCCTGGCATGTAAAGCTGACCTTACATCCTCTAAAGCAGCTATATCCTTCCCAACAATGAAGGATTGCACAAAGTTCTCATAGGAAGCTGGTAATGAAACCAGCAAAATGAAAGCAGCATCTTCATCCTCAACCTTAACATCAATATTCCCGAGATCAAGTAATATTGTGTTCATCCGATCAAGATGATCTCTCAACTGATCCCCCTCATGCATCCTTAGGCTGAGCAGCCTCTGCTTCAGCAGCAACTTGTTGGTCAATGACTTAGTCATATACAGGCTTTCAAGCTTCAACCAAAACTTGGCAGTAGTGTCTTCCTCAGCAACTTTTGTGATAACATCATCAGACAAGCACAACATGATGATTGAATGTGCTTTCTCATCCAAACTAGCATAATCTACTGCACTGGCATCCCTCTTATCAGATAAAGGAGCCCACAATCCTTGTTGCTTTAACAGGGCCCGCATCTTGATTTGCCACAGACTAAAACTGTTTCTCCATGTAAATTTATCAATCTTCACGTTCATTGCTGACATCCATCTAATTAAAGAACATACCTTTGATCACAAAATCCTAGCACCGGTCACCGGTCTTGGTGAAGATCAACTTTGTTCACCTGCAACTCCTGAATCTTGAACCTCTCTTTGATACCAGTTTGTTATAAACACAGATAGAAAGCTTACAGTTTTAGAAAGAAACAAACACAGAAGCAATGCAAATGTAAAGAATGGCGGAATCGATAAACGCAGAAACAAGAAGAACACAATGATTTAATGTGGTTTCCGGCGTTGTGCCGACTACTCCATGGACAGAAAAGGAGATATTTATTATGCACATAATTACAAGGTTTTCACAAGTGTGTGAATAACACTTTGAATGACACACATTGTATTGATTACAACATTGGTATTTATAGACACAAGTCCCAAACCCTAACCGCCATAGAACTTTGATGGAACTACCATAAATACCCCAGATGTGGACCCCAGCTCCAGCTGTTATCCACCAAACAAAACTCAGCTCAAAGCTGACTTCCCAGACTTGTAATCAACTGCATAGATGTAGAACTCAGCTATACACAGTAAAACTCGCGGATGCAACCGACCGCCGACTTCGAAAAAACTCAGTTACACTTCATCAGACTGACTTTCACAGAACTGAATATACATAACTGAACTGACCATCAATCTTAGTCTCAGTTTTCCCAGATTAGTTCCAACACATATTTCTCTGTTTAGAGATATTAAGTCACCAAAACTGACATAATATCTTCCCAAAGAATGAACTGCGGCCTTGAATCAGAGTGTAACAGTGATTCGGCGGGGTGAGCTGAGGTGTCAATAGCTGAGGCACAGTGTGTCGAGCGTAATCTTAGGCTCATTGCTGTGGAGGACTATGAGCAAAAACTTCACGATGGGGGGTTTATGAGGCGTGGAGCACGGTTAAGAGAGACAATAGATTCACTGCGGTTTTAGAGCCCTTAAGGATATATAGGCATGTATATAACTTTCATTTTCTTGAGGACGGTCTTGACAAAGACGGTAAAGTGATGTATGAGGCAGGGTATATTCCCAAGCAAAACCTTGTGTTGTTTTTCTTTGACACCTATAAAGGCCTTATACTTCACGTAGATCCCCTTTTTGCATCGTTCTTAGAGAAGACCAGGAGCCTGCCCTCTGTGACTTACAGATGCATGTGTTGAGGGTCATCATGTCGTTCACTGTGCTAAGCCGCCTGATGGGGTTTGAGCCTACTCTCACGGCCTTAGACCATTTCTTCACCTTCTCAATCCACAAAGACTCCAGGCAGATACAAGTAAGGAGTGTGGCTCGCCGGATAAAACTCTTCAACCCACCTCTGGAGAAGGTAACAAATTGGATGTAGAGGTATGTGCTAGTTGAATCCAAAGTCGGTTGGCCTTTCAAGAGGTATGTCGACGTCCTGGCAGTTATACCTCCTTTTGGCGGCCAACGTCTTGGATGACGATGATGCCGCCTTCGTAAGTCGTGTGGAAGAGATTTTGTGCTGGAGTAGCTTGTTCAAGACTCAGAGACCCTTGAGGGCTTTGATCACAAACGACCGGTATCTATTTCAAGCCGGGAAACCCGTCCCGCCAGCGGAAGGGGTCGAGGCATTGGTAGAGGCCGAGACGTTCTTGTCGGATCCCGACTAGGGTACGTACTTGCCACATAGGAAGGCGACCTCTCAATTTCCAAATTTGCGGGTGTCACGCTTCCGGACGCAGTTCCCCGAACTTGGAGGGTAAAAACATGTTTTCTTTTTCCATATTGCAGAAAATAAATCTCATTTTCTTTTCCCTCTCCCTCTTTTATATCACGTATTCCCAGTCATGGGTTTTAATTTGTTTGAAAGATACTACCTCCATCCCAAAATATAAATCCGTTTAGCATTTTAAATTTGTCTCATAATTTAAATCTATTTAGAATACCAATGAAGCTTTTATTACATTTTTCTCCCTTTTACTCGTATTTATTATTAATTCACACACTTTACAACTATAACATTAATAAGAGTTAAAATGTATTCTAGAATTTTACCATTAAAATTAATGACACTTAACATCTTTCTTGATCCGTTTGAAAGTATGAAAACAGATTTATATTTTATGATAGAGTAGTATATTTTAACAAAAATGTGATAATAAAAATGGATGTGATTGTAGAAAATCTAGGTCTAAACTCATATAAGATGAGAGACCTCATCCCAAAACCTAGGTTATGAGGTGAGGGAAATCAATCTCTTAATATGGTGGGTGATACAATTGCAAGTGTCCTATGAGATAACTTTAACAATGATTTTTATACTACTATCGTAGAATTCATTAGAGGTGGGATTAAAAGTAGTGTCATAAGTAGTTATTTTCTCTACTTTTCATGTAAACCGTAGTGTAGTGGCGAGTTCAAATTTTAAGTTGGTCATGAATCAAATCCTACTTATTGTACCACAACCAATAGAAATTATTATATTTAAAATAGACCGGTATCTCTAGAACCAATCAATTTTCTCAAATGATATAATGATCTAATACTTGCATCATCAGGACCAAAAATTAGTGATAGGCGAGTCATTGTTAATTTGTTATTGGGCTTAGAACAAATAAAAGTGGGAAATTTTTTATTTATTGAAGCAATAAAAGTGGGAAGTTTTGGGTCAAAGTTTCGTTGGTGTGCAAATTATATAATAAAGGCTTTATTAAATGCAAACAAGTTAACAGGAAGTAAATGGATATCAGTTTTAAAAAAAAAAATATTATCTAGTAAAAAATCAGAAACTAAAAGAAATAGAAAAATAATGTACCACAAACTTTAGTAGGCTGTATGCATTTATCTCTAAAATTGATACGTCAAATTCATGATTTATTGTACTGTTGCTCCCCCACCCCCTCCCCCACCAGTATTAATAGACTACTTTGATGATCTATATTAATAAGCTATGTACTTAAATGTTATCATATTATATTAAAATAGTAGTATATTATATATTCTAATTGTATGTAGCTTTTGATATATTTTTGGACAAAACTTTTATTTGTATTGAAAAGGAAAAGAAAAAGAAGGAATAAGTCGGGAGTAATGATATAGACAACGAACGACACAACGGTGATATGCATCATTGATCATGTTATATTTACATCTAATCAATTTAAACACATTATTATCAACGATACAGATAATCGTTATGTCTCTCGTTGTGGTAAAATTATTGTACCCGTATCATCATTACTCATAAGACGGAGATAGGGTTGAAATAATTCCGTGTTCGGCAACGACTACGTCTGCATCATTGTTTTTTGTTTTTTTCAAAAAAAAAATTTTTTTTTTAAATTTATGTAATTGTCTACATCATTGTTGATAGAGGTTGACGGTGACTGCCTCATTAGTTTTTTACCCCAAAATATCGTACTGAAAAATAATTTTCAAAAAAATTACAAGGAAACTTTGATTGGTGAGTTGTGCCGACCGTCCTTGACCAGAAGAAGTGATTTTTAGCTGGTTAATTTCGGATAATTTTGATGTAGAAAGTTTTTATTAGATTCGATTGTCAGATTTATGCCACGTGAATAAACAAGTTAAACAGTTTTGGTTATGTATATACACATAACAAAAATCTGACAGTCGAGTTTAATGGAGTTTTCCTATATCAGAATTTTCCATCAATTCATATCTTCTCGATTTCAATCTATTAGGATATCTTTTATCATTATAGTTTTTAATGGACTATTTTTTTTACTTAAATATCATTTATTATGTATTTATAATATATCGTTCCCTAATATATCATTTATTAGAATATGCTTATTGGATGTTTCCAGTCACTTTATGGGCCTACAATGTGAGATGATGTTTTACATTTTCATTAAATACAATAGTTCTTTTCAAGTGATTAAATGTTTCGTCTTATGTAGATATTACTGATGAGAACTCATGAAAATTAATCACTTTCAAAATATAAAGAAGGGTAATTTATGTAAACCGTGACTCGTTTTAATCCCCTCACAATAAAAAAGGGAAAATAAATAAATAAAAGAAACATAGACGTAGTCTTCTTTAAAAAAATTAAATAACTAAATACAGACTTAATCAATGGATCACCAGTCTTTTACTATGTTTCATCATTTAGGGTGGAAATGAGGGAGGATCTTCCACCCGCAATGTGTCATCAAAATAGAAAATGACAAAACATATAGGTTAAATGTGTCTGAATTTTGTATAAATTAATTCGGTACAAAAAAATAAATAAAAAGAAAAATATATAGACGTAGTCTCCTACAAATAAATAAATAAATAATAGTAGTAATAAATAAAGAAACACAGACTTAATCAATGGATCACCAGACTTCCACAGGTTGGGAGTGAGGAAGGGAGGATATATGGAAGGTGTGTCATGTGACAATGAAATAGAAAAATGACATAAATTTAGTTTTTCACAAAACTGTTACTACATTCGTCCCAAAATATAAGTCTATTTAGTTTTTTATTTTGTTTCATAATGTAAATTCATTTAAATAACCAAGTAATCATTTACTACATTTTTCTTCTTTTACCTCTTATTTATTATCTGTCCACATGTATTAATAACAGTCAAATGGCATTTTAGTCTTTTTCTTCGAAGTTAATGACATATAACCAGTTTAACCAACTTTCTTAATTTGGATAAAAACACGCAAATAGACTTATATTTTGAAACGGATGTAGTATTTATTATAGTTGTTCTAGTGGAACAAGCATTGATTGATGATTTGAGTTATCAAACCTACGCATTGTACTTCATCTCTGCTATTTTTATTTTTAAGTTTTGATGCATAACTTCATAAATCTAACAAATGATTTATTTTGTTGTATTATAGGATATAAATAATCTCTATCTCTACTATCGAAACTTATATTATGAAACACTTTAATAATACTCACTCCGTTGCAAATTTATCTTAGACAGTTGTCAAAATCACGTATATTAGACATTAACTTTTATAATGAAATAACTAAAATATCTTTATATATAATTAATGTGACATTCTTTTCTATACCTTCCGTTTTTTTAACTGTCGGAGAGAGAATAATTAATCACACATATTAAGAAAGTAATTAATGTGTCTGAAATAGAGTGTAAAATTACAAAAATACCTTTTATTCCTTATGCATGGAAAATTATATTAAAATTTGGGTTATTGAAATAAAGGGTAAATGGAGAAAAAAAAAAAAAAATAGATGCTGCATTGATAATGTAATATGACAGATAAATTAAAATAAAATAAATTCTGAAAAAAAATGATAATTAATAAAACAGAGGAAGTATTTCTTACTATAATAAATAAAGGTAAATCAAATAAAAGATGTTTAATTTAATTTGAATATTGTTTAAAATGTAAGAAGACTTTTCTCCAAAAGGGAAAAACAAAATAATAATAAGACCAAAAAATAGTAAAAGAGGGACGATGAAAATTAACCTGGAAGTCTTTGTTAACGATCATACCAACTGTACAAACAACAGTGGCAAAAAAACACATAACCAGCTGAATTTCCAACACCAATGTATACGTAATCGCCTGCTTTGCCTTTAGATACATCATCTCAATCATCGGCAATATCAATCCATACAAAGCCGCTGCCGCAAGCGTCAATATAAACCCTAATACATACGTCTTACTGCTCTCTCCTTGTGGTTTATCCCCACTTCCATTTAAAGCCAAAATCCCTGAACCAACTGTTAACAATACGATTGCGTTTATGGAATACGCCGTAAACTTCTGCTTAACGAGAAGGAAAGCGAAAAGGGCGGTGAAAGCGAGCTGTGTAGCGATAAGTAGAGCTGATGTTGATACAGGGAGTTTGGCTACGCCGTAGGCGTAAAGGTAATCGTCGACTCCGGTGAGGATTCCGATGACGGACGTGGCGATGAAAACCGGGTATTTCATTAGGATGAGTTTCGTAGTTGTGTTGGCTGCCGCCGGACTGTGGGCGGCGGCGGCTTTACGGCGGCGATATAAATAGGATATGAGTATTGGGATGAGAATAATTGGCCAACCACCGGTTTGAAGCCAGCTAGGAAACCATATTCTTTTGCCTCCTCGGACGAAATACAAACGCATGATTATCGGACCACCGCAGTTGCCTATGGATAGAATTAGACAGTTTATCAATAGGATGATTCTTTTCCATGGATTTTTGGGTTTTGTATCCTCCATTTTTTTTTCGATTGAGTTCGCTGTTTTTCTTTTTTTTTTTAAATTTTTTTTTTTTAAGGATCAAGTAATACTCTCCTCAATATATACTTCAATGATTGGGATATATAGGATAAATATCCTACACTACAACCAAGGATGCTGGAATGCGTGGCAAACATGAAGTCATCAAATGCGACTCTCTCCTTATGCAATAAGAGTCAAATTTGAGGGTGCTGTATTTTGAATTCTATTAGTATTACTCCTTCCGTTTTTATTAAGGGGAGTGATAGAACTACTCCCTCAAGTCTACACCATTTTTACACCATCATCATCTCACCACATGTTTTTCATTTGTAAAAGAAACTTAAAAAAATCAAAAAAATCACAACCACAAGATTATGTTGGGAGTAAAAATGGTGTAGACTTAAGGGAGTAGATCTATCATTACCCATTTATTAAACGGTCGTAATTGTCAAAACAAAAAACAAAAATCTTTTTATCTATCGTAGTTATATTTTCAAATAATTATTTATTATATTCTTTTACGTCTACGCTTATATATTAAGGGATGTTAAATTGAAAACAATATTGCATTATTTATTTTTAAGAAATGTATTGTCATTTTGATGTTAAATCAGAATAAAAACCACTCTCCTTAATATGTGTCATTTTTAGCATCTAGGACCGTTATTTTAAATTAAGCGAATTCAAAATCCAAACAAACTCCTTACGAAAACACATTACAAGAATAAAGACACCTTTTGAAAAGAAAAGAAAAAATAAGACGAAATATTTTAAGTAGTTAATTGTCAATTAGGACAAATTTAGAAAGATCTCAGGATTTTAGGACTATAAGAAAGAAAAAAAAATATCAAAAATGACATTTCACCAGTGAAAGTGAAAATGATAGTGAATTTGAAAGTGAATTGTACGTGTTGGTTTTGTGCTGAAAATCAATGTAATTCACTTTCAAATTCACTTTCACTAGTGAAATTTCCTTTTTGACAAAAATCTTTTCCTGTATTCGTTTTTGCCTGACATCTTTCATATTGTGTAATTTAGGACCTTTATCCCTATTTTAAGTGCAGACGGACCCACAACTTCTAATTCATGAAAGTATTTCTTTCAACTTATCTACACTTTTTTTTTTGATAGGGAATGGTTAATTGCAGCACAGTAGATTTATTCGGGATATAATGTTTTATGGAAATTTTAATTTAACAGACGTTGAAATCTGTTTTTAACCATTCAAAGTTTTTTTGGTTAAATGTAAAAATATATTAAACCAACAATGTCCTTTATTCGCATGTTCTTTATTTTAGAGGCTTAAACATTACCATTCTTCATATGACAAAATTTTTATTATGTGAAATGTATCAGAATTCTATTCAAATAAAAAAGAGAATTGGTACAAAGAAGTGTGAGATGTTGTTAATGTAGTGCAAATTATATAGTTCATGCATTTTGAAATTTCCGAAAGATATTCTGCTACACACTTTATGTTTTGTATAAATCTGCATTTTTCGGTTGATTTGTTTTTTTAACGTTGGAATAGGAACCCTAATTGAACCCCCATGAACCCTCCCCCAAAGTACCCCCCGAACCCCTGAACCCTTGAATCCCTGAATGCCTGAAGCCCCGAACCCCTGAACCCTGAACCTGAATTGTCAACAAAAGGTAGACCAAAAAGAATTGTTTTTCATATAGGAAAAGGTTGTAAAGGACTGCTATTAATCTAAAATGGGAAAAAAAGACAAGAAAAAAAGATAGTGGTTGGAAAGGGCAAAAACGCGTCTGTTACTACATGTTACTACAAGTGTTGCTACATGTTACTTGTATTTACATGTAGTAACACTTGTGGTAACATGCAGTAACAGGCGCGTTTTTATCATCTCAACCACTATATTTTTTTCTTGTCCTTTTTTTTTCTTCCATTTTGTATCTTATTTTGTTTTTCTGACCCGCCACCCCTTTTCATATCCATCTTTCACCATTACATTTAATATTTATACACTCAAACTAGGAGCCCTACTTTATACATAATGTCAGAAATGCCCTCATCATACAATAATATCAATAACACTAAAATTTCCGTAATACTCCCCCTCATGTTGGACCGTGAAGATCATGAACGCCAAATTTGCGTAACAAAAATTCAAATTGCTGTTTCCCCAAAGCTTTAGTGAAGATATCTACCAACTGGACTCGTGTAGGCATATAATTCGGTGAAATAAGCCCATCGGTAATAGCATCACGAACAAAGTGACAATCCGCCTCAATATGCTTCGTTCTCTCATGGAACACCGGATTCTGGGCAATATACAGAGCGGATTGACTATCATATTGAAGAGGGATACCAGTCGGAATTTTTACCCTTAAATGATGTGGCAATATTCAGCATGCTGATAAGTCTGTCGAGGTTCGGCGAGGCGGACCGAACCCGCCGAACTCATGTGCCGGATTTTCTCGTGTACACTTTATTTATTTATAAAGAGACATATTAATTGTAGTACATATAAACAATTAATATGTCAAACTCTAGTCATAGACATAGCTTTTACTCTAGTTCACTTTATGTCATAGACATTTATTATGTAAGAGACTAAAAAGCATCTAGCCTCGTTTATAGCTTTTACTTTTTCTATGAAAGGTCACTATCTTGTCTAGGACCTTTCAAACTCCTCAATTGTATCTACATATACTCCACATTATCAATGAATAAAAGATAAGTTGAAGTTTACTCTTGTGTTAACACATTCTCAAACTCTCTTCATGGTATCAGAGACATTTGTGTTCTAACTTTTTCCGCTGCAAAACTCATATTTCTGAAGTATGTCTTCCACATCCGACATTACTTCAACCTCGATGACTCTCGGCGGCCTCGGTGGCGGGAGTACCGACAACTACTCTTCTTATACAAACCATAGACTTGATGGTAACAACTATCCGTTATGGTCAAGGTCTATGAAAATGTACATTTCGGACAAAGTAAGATGGGATACTTGTCCGGAACAAAACACCTTTCCTTGAAACCGACCCCAATTTTGAAGCATGGGACACAACAAATAATCAACTCATGACCATCCTCACGAGGTCAATGACAAAAGAGATAAGTGAAAACTTTATGATGTATGATACGCCAAAGAAATGCGGGATAATGCCGAGAGATCTTTACTCAAGAAGGATAATACATCCGAGGTATATGAACTAGAAGCTCGGATTCAAACTTGCGGGCAAGGGGATATGTACGTAACTCAATATTTCAATCAACTATCTAAGGCTTGGCAACACTTAGATATGTTAGAAACTCACTCTTGGAATGATGTCAAGGATGTTTGCTATTTATAAAGACATCATAGAAAAGAAGAGAGTATTCGGGTTCCTCACTTTGGATCGAATCCTACTCTTGATGATGTTAGAGGAAGATTTCTTGCCACCAAACCTCTTCCAAATCTCAAATCCATGTTTGCTTTGAGGTCAAACATGAAGAAAGTAGGAGAAAAGTCATGCTTCGAAATCCCCTACGACACAACCCTACGAAGGTCTTTGCCTGCCGGCGCTCGGGGAAGGGCTGCCGAGGTTCTTGAGACATACAAGAAGCCTGCGAGAAAACGGAAAGCGTTCGTGATCACGCAAACGCACAAATCACACCAAGGACAACTGCATTGGAAGCTCCATGGCAAGCCTAACTCCTCAAAAACCTCAAAACCTATCGGGGAAAGTCAAGGCGGACACATCGGTGAGGAGGAGAATGACAACCGGATGAATGCTCGGTTCTTTGCATTCAAAGCCTTCTGAATCAACAAAAGGAAGGTAGTCACTCTACGATGTTGCTACTCATACTCATACGGGTAAATTCTACTCTTCCCTTAGCAATGAAACATGGATTGTTGATTACGGGCATCCTCCCATATATTTGGTAATAAAAACCTTATAACCAACTATATGCCTTGTCACCAAATTCATAACATTAAAGCTGGCGATGGATCTATCTCTCGTGCAAAAGGTGTTGGAAATGTTAAACTCACTAATAAGATATGCCTACGGGATGTCCTATTTGTTCCAAACTTAGACTGCAATCTTATATCTCGTCGGTAGACTCACTAAAGATTTGAATTGGACTGTTGTTTTTAAGGAAAATCGGTGCACATTCCGGGATCCTACTTCACGGGAAGTGATTGGGAAAGCTAAACCTTGCGGCCGGATTGTTTACGGTCAACCTGTTTGAAGACGAAGACGAATCTGCCTCGGCGGCTTTGCTCCCGGACTTTAGACAATATCATGTTATGGCATTATAGATTAGGACATCCAAGTTTTGGTTACTTAAAATCTTTAACTCTGAATTGTTTAAAGGATGTATTCGAATGACCTTCAATGTGATATTTGTCAATTTGCTAAACTTACAAAATCTGTGTATGCTAAGTTACCTCATTTGCATTCCTCACCCTTCACCTTAATACACGGTGATGTGTGGGGACCCTCAGGGTGAAAAGTATAACGGGGAAAAGGTGGTTTGTCACCTTTATTGATGATCATACCGGGAACACTTGGGTTTTTTTAATGAAAGACAAATGCGAAGTTGGCCCTATCTTTCAAGAATTTTATCATATGGTCTCCACTCAATTTGATACTAAGGTCAAGATCTTAAAGGCGATAATGCTCTAGAATACTATGAGTCTAATCTCGGTACCTTCTTGACGGATAGAGGAATTGTTCATATCGGTAGTTGTGTGGAAACACCTCGGCGAGAATGGGGTTGCTTTGAGAGAAAGAACGAGCACTGCTTTGGAAATGGCCGGATCAATCATGTTCACCACACATGTTCCTAAATATATGTGGGGTGAAGCTATCTGACCGCAACTTATTTACTCAACGGACTTCCCGGCGAGTGTTAGGTTTCAAAACTCCACTCCAAACCCTACCGACCACACACTCCTGCCATCATCTTGTTTCCCGATTGCCTCCAAAGATCTTTGGTTGTCTTGTGTTTGTGTACATCCATGCTCAACACGAAGTAAACTTGATCCTAAAGCTCACAAGTGCATTTTCCTAGGTTATGCAAAGGACGAGAAAAGGTTACAAATGTTATTCCCCTATTTGAAAAGAAATTTTACAATTCTATGGATGTAAAATTCTTTGAAAGGACCCCTTATTACAACAAACCTGCGAGCCATTCAACGATGGAAACCTGATTGAAATTGACCTAAACCCCTTCCCTCGGCAAACTCTTAACCCTCGGCAACCTGCGATCCTCGGCGGACCGAACTTCGGTACCTGCGACTCTCTACGGCCTAATACTCCTCGGCAACCTCTGAACAAGAGTCTGCGACCCGAGCCTGCGATCCCGAGCCTGCGACACTCGGCAATCTACGGATCCTCGGCGGCCTGGCGACATTGATGATAGGCCTATTGCTCTTAGGAAGGGAAAGAGATCATGCACCGATCACTCTATTCATTCTTATTTATCTTATGATAAGTTATCTCCTGCCTTTGCCATGTTTTCACGGGACACGGACTCTCACTCTATTCCTAAAAATATTCGGGAGGCCCTTCAAAATGATAAATGGAAGGGTGCTTGTTAAAACGAGAGATGACGACACTTACGGATAATCATACTTGGGATTTGACACCTCTCCCACGGGGCAAGAAGACGATCGGTTGCGGATGGTTATTCACTATCAAATACAATGCGATGGCACTATTGACAAGTACAAAGCCGGATTGGTAGCCGGGGGATTCACTCAAACTTATGGCATTGACTATAAGGAAACTTTTGCACCGGTGGCAAAACTCAACACCTTTGTCGGGGTTCGATCTCTCTAGTTGTCCAACTTGGTAGCCTCTTCACAAATTGGACATCAAAAATGCTTTTCTAAATGGGGACCTCACCGAGGAGGTTTATATGAATGTACCTCCTGGTTTTATCAATCCTCATACTCAAGGCAAGGTGTGCAAGGCGAGGAAATCTCTATATGGCTGAAGCAATCACCAAGGGCATGGTTTGGAAAATTAACAACGTGGTCAAAGGCTGCTTGATATCACCAATGCAATTCGATCACACTATGTTCATCAAGACAACCAACCGAAAGAGGTCTATTATTATTGTCTATGTGGATGATATCATCCTCACTTGGAGATGACTCTACGAGATCCAACATTTGAAGACTCTGTTTGGAAAAGGTGTTTCGGGTGAAAGACTTGGGTTTTCTCAAATATTTTCTTGGCATGGAAGTAGCAAGAAACGACAAAGGCATTTACGTCTCCCCCAAAGGAAATATGTCTTGGATCTATTTGAAGGAAAGCGGCATCTTTGGGGTGCAAACCTGCTATATCCCCAGTAGACCCCGGTCATACCACCGGTACATGGTGACATTGCTTTGTCGGGGAAAGAACAATATCAAAGGCTTGTAGGGAACTCATCTACCTCTCCCATACAAGACCCGATATTGCATATGGTGTCGGTCTGGTTAGTCGGTTCATGCATTGCCCTGCGAGCAACATTGGGATGCGGTAAATAGAATGCGAGGTATTTAAAGTCCACTCTGGCCAAGGGTTACACTTCACCAAGTCTGGCGATAGATCCATCAAGGTCTACACGATGCGATTGGGGGATGCCACATAGATAGAAGGTCGACCACGGGCTCTTGTTCCTATGTATGGGGCAATCTTGTTACTTGGAGGAGCAAGAAACAACCTACGTGTCTAGAAGCGATCTTGAAGCGAACTCGGGGCACTTGTCTTAGGCATTTGTGAAGCTCTTTGGCTCAAAAGAGTACTTGCGAACTTCGGCGGCCTCTTCGGCAACCTATCACACTCTGCTTTGTGATAATCACTCGGCACTATGCATGGCGAGAGGATCCGATCCATCATGACAAAACAAAACATGTGGACATTGACGGACACTTCCTAAAGGAACAGATTGATGCCAAGATTATCCGGCTCCGGTATGTTCCCTCGGCGGACCAAAATGCGAGATATTCTCACCAAAGCTATTCCACCTCTCATGTTCGGCGGACTAAGTAGCAAACTTGGCTGCATCAACATATACGGCCCGGTTTGAGGGGGTGTGGCAATATTCGGCATGCTTGATAAGTCTGTCGAGGTTCGAAGCGAGGTGCGAACCCGCTTTGAACTCATGTGCCGGATTTTACTGTGTACACTTTATTTATTTATAAAGAGACATATTAATTGTAGTACATATAAACAATTAATATGTCAAACTCTAGTCATAGACATAGCTTTTACTCTAGTTCACTTTATGTCATAGACATTTATTATGTAAGAGACTAAAAAGCATCTAGCCTCGTTTATAGCTTTTACTTTTTCTATGAAAGGTCACTATCTTGTCTAGGACCTTTCAAACTCCTCAATTGTATCTACATATACTCCACATTATCAATGAATAAAAGATAAGTTGAAGTTTACTCTTGTGTTAACACATTCTCAAACTCTCTTCAAATGACCAAAAAGTTCTGAAGCCACTTTAACTCACAGGTAATGGCAGCCATAGAGTGGTACTCCGCTTCGGTGGAGGACCGGGACACCGTCTGCTGTTTCTTAGTCTTCCACGAGAACGGTGAAGTTCCAAGAAACACGAACCAACCACTCAAGGACCGACGAGTAACCGGGCAACTCGCCCAATCTGAATCACACAATCCTTCCTGGGACAAATGACTATCTGCACGTAAGAGAATAGTTGGAAGTAGCGTCCGAAAGACAATTTATGTAATTGTTTTTAGAATTAATAAATAACAGATTTATTCTCATCTTATTACTTGCTTCGTGCTTGTAAGTAATACACTACTGAAAACCCCAAGTCGTATCATATGTAGCCATATAACTTAGTGTGTGTCACACATGAGGATTGTGTTTATGGTGATACACTTGAACTATTAGTCCGTGGTGAACTTAATCAAAGTATGGGGTCTATTGATTAAACCACCATTAATGCGCTCAGAACACTTTATGATGTGACCGTCTTATCCGGGCCGTCGACATTGGTTGTCTAAGTGGGGCATTTATATATGACGAGAGTCATATAGGACTGGACTGATTTAATCTGTGTTTCTCGTATAATTCCGTGATTGAGAAATCTTATTAAATCACAAGATGATCATATATGGATTAACCTTAACCCAGAAGTGATTGCATACTCCTACTGGTTTCAGGATAGGGTTTGATGTGTTCGTTAAGGATCGCTAAGAGGCGCGGTCCGAATCACTTTCACGTTGGCACTATTCTGGAATGAGTGAGAAGTGTGTGTCTCACGAGATATGGAATCCATTCCTTCCTGCGGGAAGTAGAAAGACAATCCCCTTATTTGTTAATCCTAGAAACTGATCGATCCGCGGAGTTCGTATTGGTTATGAACTAATTGATCACTAGTGGGTTAATGGTAAATAAGGATGAGATGTATTGAAGAAGGTTTACGGAAATAATCCCGCTTCATTACGGATAGTCTATGGAGGGTTAGTTTATATGTAGTGATTATATCAATGGAAACTTATTGACTCGACTCGACGTTTTGAGAATAAGTTATATCTATAATCGATAGAGTTCAGTTTCGGATTTATGGTGGCGTAATTCCGGAATTAATAAGTTAAGTAGAAATATTCTGTTCGATGAATATTTTATTTAATTTATTGTAGCTACTGGTTGTAGGTCCATGGTCTCCGGGTTGGCTCCTAACACGCGAGTGTTTTCTCGTTTTGTGGAACCTCGAGAATAAATTAAATAGTTGGTCTATTTAATGAATATGAAAATATTATTTTTTTGGTAAATAATATGTAATATAGAAAAGACATTTTCTATTATCCCAAATGGCATCAAAAATGGCGCCACATTATTTTGGTTTTAGGAAAAGAAATTTTCTCCTAATTAATTATAATGTGGATAATATAATTATTTATGTGTTAAATAATTATAAATAAGAAATTAGTTTTCTTATTGGATAAATAGGAAATTTGTTTTCCTATTGTATAAAAGTTTTATTTTCCTAAAAGGAAAAGATAAATTTGTGTGTAAAAGATAAACTCTCAAATTATTAGTTATTTTCCTATTAAAAAGAGAGTTTCTCCGAACACAAAATAGGCCTAGAATATCACGCCATTTTAGATCAAAAGTGGCGCCATTATGATGTCAGAAAATTAGAAAAAGAATTTTTTCTAGACTATGTCACATGTGTAATTAATTAATTATCTATTTATTAGATAATTAATGGAAAAATTAAGAGATTGATTTTTTTTGGGAATTATCTCTTATTTTTATGGCAAAAATATCTTTTCCTTATGAGAATAGATAATTGTGGTGTGAAAAGGATAACTCTTTTGACTAGTTATTTTCCTATATAAAGAGAGTTCCTCCTAGCACAATACACATATAAAATTGCGCCACTTATCAAATAAAAGGAAGAAGAATTAGTTTCTTGCCTTAGTTGTTAAGAGAAGAAAAACCTAGGGTTTTTCTTGTGCATATTCGAGGAGGTTCTATGGCGAGGATCGACGTCCACCAGTCGTCGCTAGGAGATACAATCCGGAAGACTACGCATCTTCCTTGGTCGAGTATTTATTCCTTTCCGTTGAGGTAAATATTTAGCCTTCTCATAGTTAGATTAATTGTTTATGCGAATCGAGTTGTGTTAAAATCGCATGCGAATTTATTCGTAGCTTCCACTGTGCTAGATCGAGTGTCTCGATCGGTGCTGAGAATCGGATCTGACGATCCAATTATGGATCGGATCCGGATTCGGGTTTCTGTATATCCAGCAAGAATACCATGTCATGGATTTTTTTTTCAAGTACCGAACTACCGGCAACTCAGACATGGTTCCTACATAAACTGGGACAATATATGAACTGAGTACGCCAAATCGGGACGTATAACTCCAAGGTAAATAAGTCTTCCAAATAAACGTCTGTATTTTCTAGGATCATCCAACATGTCACCTTCTGCAATCCTTAAACGGTGATTCTGTTCCATCAAAAACTCGGCAAGTCACGCCTCTAATAACCATGTTTCTGCGATAATGGCGAACACATACTTCCGCTGGCCAAGTGGATACCCTGTGAGTTGTGAGCGACTTCCAATCCAAGAAAATATTTCAAACGGCCCAAGTCTTTCATTCTAAAACAACTTTCTAAGGTTTTGAAGATTTGCAAAGCTGTTGAATCATTCCCAGCAAGTATCATACCTCACCTCGAACAAGGGTAAATAACGAGTAGTCCAAGTATGACTGACGGAACCCATACTCCTTTAAAGCAGACGCCATCTTGGCAAACCAGCAATGTGGTGCCTGTTTCAACCTATAGAGGGACTTCCTCATGCGACATACCAAGTTTGATCAATTGTGTTCAATCCCCGGAGGTATCTTCATCTAAATTTCTTCATCAAGATCACCGTGCGAAAATGCATTGTGCACATCCATCTTATGGATCTCCCATTCTTAATTGCTTGCAACTGCAAGAAAAGCTCGAACTGTTACCATTTTTGCCACCGGTGTGAAGGCCTCGTTATAGTCTATCCCTTCCACCGGTGGTTTCAAAATGCGACCAGCCTTGCTTTTAATCATTGAATATTGCCCAGCTCATCGCATTTTTTTGTGTATACCCATTTGCTCCCAAGGGCCTTCTTTCCAGGAGGTTATTCCTGTAATACCCATGTGCCTTGTTTCTCCAAGGCACGTATTTCTTCTGCCATAGCTTTCCTCCACCCCTCATGTTTTACTGCCTTTTTAAAAGATCGGGTGGATTTCATGTAGTCACACTTGCTAGATTTCTCCAGAGGGTGTCAGAAAAGTGAGAATAATTCACAAAATGCGTAAGAGGATATAAACTACCTGAAGAGGTCGATGGACTGGAGGAATGTGCCGAAGGACTTTTCTTATCCACTGCTGTGTGTGTCACAAACTCTCAATTCATATCTTCTTGTTGAATCCATTATTGATTAAGAATTGTGATAAGGTTTCATACCAGGCTCTGGGTGCCTGTTTGAGTCCATAAAGAGCCTTCTTGAGCTTGTATACTTTATCTTCTTTTCCTTTGAGTTGAAAACCAGGAGGTTGTTCCACATATACTTCTTCTTCCAAAAGTCTATTCAGAAATGCACTCTTCACATCCATTTGATAGACTTTGAAGTCATTGTGTGCAACAAAGGCTAGAAAGAGTCTGATTGCTTCCAATCTTGCTACTGGTGCAAATGTTTCATCATAATCTATTCCTTCTGCTTGAGAGTAACCTTTTGCGACAAGCCTTGCTTTATTTCTGACAACTGTTCCTTGCTCATCCATCTTGTTTCTGAATACCCATTTTGTTCTAATGATGTTGGCTGTGTCTGGTCTGTCAACAAGTTCCCAGACTTCATTTCTTTCAAATTCATTTAGTTCCTCTTTCATGGTTGTAATCCAGTCTGCATCTTGAATTGCATCATCTATTGTCTTGAGTTCCACTTGTGATAGAAAACATGTTAGCAATGCTCCAGTTGTCTTCTGGTTCTAACTCCTGTGTGAATGTCTCTAATGACTTGATCTTCAGGATGATCTCTTAGCCAATTGAGGTCAGGTTGAAGTTGTTCTTCACTTGGTGCTTCTACACCTTCAGGTTGTGCATGAGCTTCAAGTTCTGGTGCCTCTTCTGTTGTATTGACTTGTGGCTCATCTTGGTTTCCAAAATTGTGATTCAGAATGGTAGCTGGTACGGTTGTATTCATATAGACTTCCCTTTGTGCTGCTTCTTCTTCTTGATCTTGAAGACTTTCACCATTTGTGTTTGGTTCATCAAAGACTACATGTATTGATTCTTCAATCACCAATGTTCTTTTGTTGAGTACTCTGAATGCTTTGCTGGTGTCTGAGTATCACATAAAGATTGCTTCATCAGCTTTTTCATCAAATGTGTGTAACTGATTCTTGTTCAAAACAAAAAATTTAGATCCAAACATATGTAAATGTGAAATGTTAGGTTTTCTTGCATTCCATATTTAATATGGAGTTGTTCCATGATGTTTGTTGATGATTGATCTATTTTGTGTATAGCATGCTGTGTTTGCTGCTTCAGCCCAAAACCTCTTTGGTAGGCATGCTTCTGCAATCATTGTTCTGACTGCTTCTTTGAGAGTTCTGTTTCTTCTTTCTACTACACCATTTTGTTGTGGAGTTCCTACTGTGGATAATTGATGTATTACTCCATTTTCTTCACAATAGGTTCTGATGACTTCATTTAGAAATTATGCGCCTCTATCTGATCTGATCTTGATGATCTTTAGTTCTTTCTCATTTTGAATCCTTCTTAGCAAATCTGGCAGCTTCTTGAGTGTCTCTTTCTTCTTGTTCATGAATATGGTCCAGGTGTACATGGAGAAATCATCAATCACTACTAGAATGTATTTCATACCACTTACACTTCTGGTGTGACTGGTCCAAACAGGTGCATATGTAGAAGATGTAGAATTCTTGTTGTTGATTGATAGGGCTTTGACTTGAAGGAGCTTTTGATTTGCTTTCCTTTCTGGCATGCATCACATAGGCTTTCTTTCTTGAATGTGATCTCTGGCAGGCCTTCAACTAACTTGTTCTTTGATAATGTGTTGATGGTCTTGAAATTTAGGTGATTTAATCTTCTATGCCAAATCCAGCTGGTTGATTGTTTATTTTTTACAAACAAACATGTTTCTGCCTTTATTTCTTCTAATCCACCACATACATGTTATCTTCTCTTCTTCATGCAGAACCACTGTGTTGGTTTGACTGTGAATCACCTTGCATCCTTCCTTGTTGAAGTGTACATTGTAGCCTTTGTCACAGAATTGACTGATGCTTAGCAGATTGAAGTTTAGTCCCTTAACATATGCCACATTTTGAATTTTCAAATTGTTCTTGAGCATTGTGCCTTCCCCCTTAATTTTGCTAGGGTTTTCTTTGCCTCCAAAGGTGACTTTGGGTACATCAAAAGCTTTAAAGTCAGTGAGCCATCCCTTGTTTCCTGTCATTTCTCTGGAACATCCAGTGTCTATGTTCCAGACATCCTACAAAACAAATTAATATTGTTTAGGTACCCAACACTGTTTGGGTCCATACCTGTTAGCAGTTATGCCTCATACTCCTAATGTGTATCCAAAGGATCTTCTTTTTGGATAGTTGAAATCATCAACTTCATATGTATAAGGCACGGAAGAATACCTTCCAATGTTTCTACTAGAAGTATTCTGATACTTTTCTCTATTTTTTGGTGCATTTTCATCCCTTTTTTACTTTCCAATATGCAATGGGAAACCTGTGTTCATGTTGCTTCATATGTCTAGGAATATGCCTAGGTTGGCTTTTCTTAAACACATGATGCATGGCATGAAATGGTTTCTTCTTGTATTTTGAAGGTGCCACATTCCAATCATCCTCTGAAGGATAAAGTCTTCATTTACCTTTCAGAAAGTCTTTGCTTTTGGTTGACTGGATTGATGGTTTAGTCTACTATTTCACTGCACTAGGTTTTGACTTCACCGGCACTGGATGAGTGGTTGAAACTATGGACTGTCCTTTTCTGAACTTTGGTCCATTGTTGGTCCTAGATTCAGAATTGTGTTGTCCATTGTTTCTATTCTCATCCGACTATTGTAGCCAAGACCATATCGGATCCAAACCTTTTTGAGGGTTTGTAAGCTGGTGCATTTAAAGGTGCAGTGGTGGTCTTAACTGGTAGGGGGATTTTCTCAACCGGTCTGTCAACACCAGATGTATGATCATCTGCTGCTTGTTGATCATTTGAGTGAGTCTCCTTACTAGTTAGTTCAGCTTTTGCTTTATCCAGTTCTTTCTTTAGTCTTTTATTTTCCTTTCTTAGTTCTCACACTCCTGCTCCAGAATTTCATGAGTCAACTCAATTTGTTCAAATTTACTCATGAAATTTTGGATTTGGTTTGCAGAGTCTAAGGGGAGAATAGAAGATTATGCAGTGTTAGATGTGGATGCACTGGATGATGAGCATGAACAAGATATTACCTCAGTTTCATTTGACTCTTTAGCCATAAGACATAGATAGGCTTTTTCATTGTCTGTGTTGTCATCCTCATCATCAGAATCATTTTTAGACGATTCTTCATTCTTTTCACTGCTAGATTCATCTTTGAGTGCCTTCTTGCTTTTTATCTTTTCAGTTGTCTTGTACTTCTTGTTATCCTCAAGTTTGTCTTTTTCTTCAGGGCAATCAGCCTTGAAGTGCCCTTTCTTATTACAGTTGAAGCATCTGTATTCATCATCTTTTCTCTTGGTGTCTTTGCCTGTGCTTGACTTTTTGTTTGATGATGATCCTCCTTTGAATATCTTCTTTTTGGTAAACATGTCAAAACATTTTTTTTAATAAAGCTACCAGTTCCTTCAGCTCCTGTGTCTCTTTACTGTTTGCATCAGCTATTTGACTTTGTTGGGGTGCAACCAGTGCGCTGGCCTTATGTGCCTCTGCTGGTACAATGTCTTAGCCGTTCAACTCAAATTCATGAGCCTTTAGTTGAGACATCAGAGTCAGGTTGTCAGTGTTTGCAAGATTTGTTGTCCCTCTGATTACTGATGTGATGATCTTCCATCTTTCAGGTAAGCCTCTTAAGATCTTCAAGCACACTTCTTTCTGAGGATATGTGTGTCCAAGCTGTTGCAGTTCACTGATGATGCTTGAGAATCTGTTGTCCATTTGATCAATGGATTCACCAGCCTTCATTTTGAAGTTCTCAAATTTTTGTTTTGCAACAGATAACTTGTTTTCTTTAACTGCTTCAGATCCTTCATTTATCAGTGCCAGCTTGTCCCATATCTCCTTTGCTGTTTTGCAATCTTTGATTCTCATGAACATGTTGCTATCCAGGGTCTTCAAAATCATATCTTTTGCAACAAAGTTTAGATTTGATCTTCTCATGTCATCCTTGGTCCAATCTTTCTTGGGTTTGTCCACTTCTTTTCCTTGATCTGCTCTTGTGGCTACCACAGTCATGATCATGATTGGGCCATCATTAAATACATCCAGCATCTCCTCATGAGTTGCTGCTAGATGAGATAACATTCATATTTTATATTCATCAAAATTATTAACATTGAAAACAGGTACTTTTGACATAAAGTTTGAGGAATCCATAAGTAAAAATAAGAGATATATATGTATATGTGTAGAAAGCACAAATTTGAAAACTACTTTGAAAATATGTGATCTCCTTGTTACCAAATATTAGATCTGAACAGGTTCTGATACTAGGAACCTTGCTCTGCTACCAATTGTTGGTCCCAGAGAAGGGTAAAACTATAGTCAGAGGGGAGGGGGGTGAATGACTATAGTGGAGTTTCAAAAACTTTTCTTGTATTTAAAAGCTTTTGGGCAGTGGATAAATCCCTTCTTACTATGTTGTTTCAAAGTAGTTTAGGCAATCACACATATAAGATATAATATAAGTAATTAAATGAGTGCAGTAAGGTAAATTGCTGAAAGTAAATTGACACAAGGCTTATAGTGGTTCAGGTTGGTGTAATCTCTTAATCCACTCTTCTCCTGTGATGATTGGAGGAATTCACTATTGTTTTCATAGATACAATAGCCTGATTCACAATCTACAAGACTATCACTCATTGACTGCAATAGCTTCATTGACTCGGTCTCTTTCACTGCTCCTTGGGATCAAATCCTTCAGCAGCTATCACAAACACAACTCCTTTTCAGATGGCTCTGATTCAGTTGCTTGATTGATATGAATTGGATTCACAAAATTGTTGATCAATATCAATGCTTGATGTTGAAATGTGGCTCTCAGTTTTGAGTTGATCACTAGATATTTCTTTTTCGCACAGATAGACGGCTTTTCACTTTGACAGAGTTTTTGCTCAGGTTTATGATTATTCTTCCTTGTTTTTCTTTTTCGGTCAATGCCTTCTATTTATAGCCTTGATTATCCTTGATTTAAATTTCCGTCCGTTGGCTATACTAATGAGGGGAATAATCGTTGATTTTATTCTTGATTCCCCCTTAATTATATTCTCTTTGATTTCAGTGATCGGATTTTTCTTAAGACATTTATCAGAAAATCCGTTCTTGATTGATCCTCTATTGATTGTGCATTTAATGCTTGATCCTCTGTATCTTCATTATATTTCGAAATTAGATTAAGTAAAGTTTACTTAGCCGTTCTTTGAACGGTCAAGTGATCCTTCTGACTTTGCCGCTTAGATCTTCCTTCACTGCTTTGTCTTCACTCAGCCGAAAGTCTGTTTACTTTGCCGATTCACTTTTTCTTTCATTTTTTGAGTTCAAGGAGAATCCTTGTACTTCACTGATCCTAGATTTGTGGGAGATCAGTGTACACCATATTTAAACACTAAGTATCATTACTTGAAACATAACTTAGACTTATCCAAGGTCATCACAGACTTCATTGGTTATAAGTCAGACCATAATGTCTTCATTGCTTCTCTACTGGTACTTGGCTGGCTTCACTCTGCCGGAAATCTGTTTTTACTTTGCCGTCCTACCAACTAGTACAATACTTGTCCGACTCAACTTATACAACATGTCAGACTCTAAGTAAAGACTTATACAGAGAATTCTTACTTATTTTAGACTTGCTATAACAGCTAGTATGACCATCATCAAAACATAACAAAATGTTCCTAATATGATCCGTTCATGCTTAAGGTTGGTTCCGAGTATTGCATGAGATTCTTGTGTTTCAAATTGGTCTTGTGTGTACGAGTGATTGACTTTTGGCCAAATGGGAGATTGTTGAAATAGTGTCCTAAACCCAATCGGGTTGGACCGGATCCGACTGGGTCGAATCATTTCTACTATTTCTTTATGATTATACATATGTAATAAATGGTTTTTCTGTTGTCATATATTTGATCTTTTAAAGAACTAATTATGAATTGTTATATGATAACGTCCTAGGTATTAAACAGTGACAGAGAAACCATTATAGGCGATTATTTTGATGAGATCGCTAATCAGTTTAATAAGTTTGATACTTAAATGTCTCTAGGCTTAGGTACTATGAAACAGGGCATTGATAGTACAAAAATGCTAGCACGTATTAGATGTCTACTGTCTTTAAGGGCAGGGATAGATCTTGTCTATCGAAGCGTAGAGACACTTGGACTGTATGTGGAGGTGTATTAGAGAATGCGTAAGTTAAACTGACCCACTTACACTGTTAAGTGTCACACTATGTGAAGGTTGTGTAATTATCCTTAGGACCGGAGTCTACATGGCATCATGGTGTGGATTGTCATGCTTTGACACTATTGAGGTTTCCCCTAGCCATGGGGCGATCATGCGGTAGTGATTGGGTGTGATACTGAAGCATGCATATGATACATGTTTGTTCGTCCGGGAATCGTGTATCCTATGATTAGGAGTGAATATCCGAAAGGGCCTTCTTATAAAGAATGTCTTACTCTCGTGAATCTTTATAAAGTGGAAGTAAATGAGTTGCTTCGAGGGAGCATGATATCTAGATTATAAGAGATACGGTCGTTGATGCTTGACACTCGGTGTACGACCGTATGTATATTATTACAGCGATATGATTCTATTTACACGATAGCCGTTTCACATGAAATGTAGTACTCATTGCATTTGACTCTTCCAATGATTGAGGGTCATAGTGTGCTGCTAGAAGCTATCTCTTGATCGTTAGGTGTGAAGGGCATTTTCGTAATTTGCTCTTTATGTCTACGGCCAACATATTCGGAAGCCTATCGGGTCACACACATAAGAACATCTAGCCGGATTAAAATACGGTTATAGTGATAACCAAATAAGGAAAGTTTTATCTCGACTAGTGTTATAGTGATAAATTAATATAGTGGTATTTATTTATGGATATTTGTCTATAAGGACTAGTATGAGTAGTTAATAGGTATTTAGGAAACTAATGAATCTTTTTTGTTTATAAGGACACAAAATGAGTAACTAGACAAAACTATCATTTTTTTTCCTCTCTTTTTCCTGGAACTAAAAATATATTTTATGTTTTGGACGTGAATTTTTTTTTAAATTTTTCTGGGCGAGTTTTCATTTTTTTTTCCTGGCCGCGTTTTTTTTTGGGCGTTATTTTTTTAAACGTTAAAGAGACATCGCGGTTTCTCTGCATCGCGGTGTCTCATCATCACGGTATTTTTGCATCGCGGTGTCTTTGAATCGGGGGTGTCTCTGCATCGGGGCTGGTCACTACATCCTGGTGTCTCTGCATCGCGGTGTCACTTCATCGCGGTGTCTTTGCATCGCGGTGTCTCTGCAATGCGGTTTCACTTCATCACGGTGTCACTTCATCGCGGTGTCTCTACAATGAGGTTTCACTTCATCACGGTGTCTCTGCATTAAGGTGTCTCTACATCGCGGTGTCTCTGCAATGCGGTGTCTCTGCAATGCGGTGTCACTTTATCGTGGTGTCTCTGCATCGCGGTGTCTCTTAATCGCGGTGTCTCTGCATCGTCAAATGTTATAACATCGTGATGTCTCTACAATACACGCGTCTCTACATTGCGGCGTCACTGCATCGTGGTGTCTCTGCAATGCGGTGTCACTTCATCGCGGTGTCTCTTAATCGCGATGTCTCAACATCGTCAAATGTTATAACATCGCGATGTCTCTACATCACGGTGGTGTCTTTGCATCGTAGTGTCTCTGCTTTGGGGGTGGTCATTGCATCACGGTCTCTCTGCATCTGGGGTGGTCACTACATCGCGGTGTCTCTGCTTCGAAGGTGGTCACTGCATCGAGGTGGTCATTGGATCTAGGGTGGTCAATGCATCGCGGTGTCCCTTCATCGAGGCGTCTCTGCATCGTGGGTGGTTTCTACATCACGTGTCACTTCGTCGAGGTGTCTCTGCAATGCGGCGTCTCGCATCTCAGTGTCTCTGCATCGGGGGTGGTCCCTGTATCGCGGTGTCTCTGCATTTGGGGTGGCCACTGCATCACGGTGTCTTTGCATCGGAGGTGGTGACTACATCGAGGTGGTCAATGGATCTTGGGTGGTCAATGTATCGCGGTGTCACTTCATCGAGGTGTCTCTACATCGCGGCGTCAATGCATCGAGGTAGTCACCGGGAAAAAAAAACGCCAAGAAAAAATACGCAATAAAATAGAATATACGCCGAGAAAAAAGAAAAAAAAAATGCCCAGAAAAAAAAAAAAAAAGAAGAAAAAAAAACATTAAAAAAAAAAAAAACAAAAGCAAAACAAAATTAGGGTAGTTTGGTCAATGTACTAATTATGTGTCCTTATAACCAAATAAGATTCATTAGTGTCGTATTTTCTAATTAAGTCGAATATGTGTCCTTTTAGACCTTTGCCCCATTTATTTATTATTAATAAATATAATACAAGATATTAATTATGTTGATTAATTAAATTTTATATATATATCTATATATATTTGCATATGTATATGGTGCGCATACACGTATATGTGATTTGCGTGAATTTGCAATTTAATTGATCACATTATTATATTATGTATTAATATTTGGATATTAATATATATAGATTTATATGTGTAATAAATATATGTGATATATACACATATGTAAATTGATTTATGTTAATATAATAAAGATATATTCAATATAAGATATTGTTAATATATATCTTGAAAAATATTCAATATAAGATATTGAATATTAATGAGATAAATCTAGAATATTTATTTTCCTTATTTTATTGGAAATTGGTTTTCTTTCTCGTCTATCCATTATGAAGCTTTTCCCAATCAAATTTGAATAACATATGGTGTCCCACTCCCTATAAAAGGGGATTTGTGCCAACTCTTTCATAACACAATATTCTTGCAATATTTTAGTGAGATAAAAAGAGTTTCTTAAGAGAGAGTTTTGGGAGGAAGATAAATGCGGCCTAGCAGCTGACTTTTTCCGGTAGCAATCCAATGGTGGATTCCGGTGGGTTGTTCGTGTGGACTAGCGGTAGAGGCCGAACGCTTGGGCGGCTCCATGCAACACTACTCTCTTTAGACGGTTAAAGCGTCGATCTTTTGATCAAACATGGTAACCACCGTCTACTATCTTATTATGTTTGTTGCTTAAATGAAGTCGATCATGGTTAAAGGAAATAAATTTTGAATTCCGCTGCTTTCCCACGTAGATTTCCTAACAATTTGAACTCCGCAAATGCAGTTTGTTGCTCATAAAATGCAACTATTTGCAGGCTTAGGGCAAGATAAAATTCTTGTTGAAAGTGGTCTTTTACAATCCCTACCACCCGCTCAACCTAAGAATGTTCAGCTTGTGTTATGGAAATTTCCTGCGGCAAATCAGATTAAATTAAATTGTGATGGCTCGGCCCTTGTCAATTTTGGGCATGCTTGGGGTGGTTTTGTGATCAGGAACAACTTGGTTAAGGTTCTTGCTGTAGTTTCAGAAGCTTATGGTAATTGTTTAAAAATGTAAGTAGATACTAAGACTATGTTCTTTGGAATTCAGTACAGCATTTGATGTGATCCGTAAATGAATTAGATCTAAATTTTCCCAAGAACCGACTAAAAATATCAATGAAGAATGAGCACCTCGAATTTTGGTTAACCCGTAACCAAAATGTATAACCTAAACCCTTCGATATCTCTTACCTAAGAAGCTTGGTGTGTGGACACCCCACAAGCCACGCTCACGATCTTGATACGTCCGGTTGGAATCCTCCACGTGAGAAAACTCACCAAAGCTTAATCGCTTTAAATAAAGTATATATCACTCAAATCATTCAAGTGATTGTAAAAGTTACATGATACCTTTTTATAGGCTAGAATAAAAGACATAAACTACTCCCAAAGCGATGTGGGACAAATTTATTTAATAGAAATAAAAAAACAAAAATAAAAGAAATAAATTCTAATAAAATTCTAAAGAAAATCGCTAACCTTGCAATGTGGGATAAAATGCCGGCTTCTTCCACTCTCCTTATTTTTCTTTTTTTTTCCTTTGAAAACCACCATGAATGTTGCCCGGGATCACATCAGTATTCAATTGGGGTTTGAACATATCGTGGTTGAATCGGATTCACATAGTTTGGTTTAGATGGTTGCTCATAATGCAATGATTCCATGGAGATATTTTGAAGAAGTTCATGGCATACATAATTTGATTACACAACATCATATTCAAGTGCAACATATCTATAAGGAAGGCAATGATGTTATGGATTATTTAGCTAAACAAGTCAGCACTTTGCAAAGATCCCAAATTTTGGATAGTACTAAACTTGACAGCACTCTGGGTTTGCTGGTCCTAAGAGATAACCTATGTTTACCAAATATATACGAGTTTACAATGCATTCTACCCCGGACCTTTCAGAAAGTTTACAATGCATTCTACCTTTTACTTCGGAGATGCTATTTTTTGTTGTATATTACTGCAAGAGGAGGGGTAGAGTATGCAAGATTAAAAGACCAAGTTTGCAATGGTGGATTGCTTGGACTCCAAGATGGTTGCTGCAATGTGGAAATTGGCTGATGGTGACTGCAGGCAGATAGAATGTGATTTGAGCTTATTAATGGACGTGTTTTGGCAATTGGCGTTGAATGTCTAGCCGATCAAATATGGACTTCACCCTTGATTGGTCTGAAGGGTGCAAATAAATAATGGCACATTAATCGTGTTATAACGGATCGATCAAAAAGTGATGGTGATTGTGAGTAAAGATAAAAGATAAACAAGCAAACAAACACAGAAACAAGATGAACACAGATTTCATGTGGTTTTCGGCAATGTGCCGACTACTCCACGGACAAACGAGGATATTTTATTATTAACATAAAGTTACCTCAAGTTACAATTAATACGAATGGTATTTATAGCCTTGGAAATCCAACCCTAACCGACTAAACGTCTTCGATAAATGACTGAAATACCCCAGATGTAACTCGAACAAACATACGACGGACATGTTGACAAGTCTGCGAGCACCACAGACTTGTCTTCACTAGACTTGCCATCAGCAGGTTGATCAACCCTGCTGAACTTGCCCCAAATTTGAACAACACCAGATTTCAGCAGATGCTTCATACATTGCTGACCCGAATATGTTTCCATACCAGACCTCAGTAGCATAAGTTTAGGTCACCATTACAAATCTCCACATTGACTTTAACTTCATGCAAACTGACCAGATGCACAACCAAGTGCCAGAAATCCTCTTTGTCTTCAGATTTGAATACCTCAGCAGACCTCCACCTTCAACTGAGTATTCCCAGATTCAAACTAGCAGCTTTGGATATTCAGCAAGTCCAGACACAACGGAAACTTGCCCATTGGAATTGGTTTAGTGAACACATCAGCAGGATTCACATCAGTGATAATCTTTTCCACTTTAACCCTCCTCTCATTTCTCAGAAAATGATACCTAACATCAATGTTCTTGGTTCTCTCATGATGAACCTGATCCTTAGCCAAACAAATTGCACTAAGACTGTCACAATACACCTTGGCTTGATCTTGATGAAGACTCAGATCATTGACTAGACCCTTTAACCAGATTGCTTCCTTTGTTCCTTCTATCAATGCCATGTATTCTGATTCAATAGTAGATAATGTCACTGTACCCTGTAAAGTTGCCTTCCAACTTGCCACAGAACCACCCAAAGTGAACACATACCAGTCATAGATCTTCTGTTGTCCACATCAGCAGCATAATCAGAATCACAGTACCTTGTGACAAAACATTGAGTATCACCTCCATAAATGAGTCCAATATCTGATGTACCCTTAAGGTACCTGAATATCCTCTTTACTACTTTCCAGTGTTCCTTTCCAGGTTAAGCCATAAACCTCTTGACAACAATGACTGCCTGAGCCAAATCAGGCCTAGTACAGACCATGGCATACATTAGACTGCCTACTTCACTAGCATATGGAACTCTTGACATATATTCTTCCTCTTCAGCTGACTGTGGATCAAACACTAAAAACATATATAGATTTGGTGCCATATGAGTATCTATAGGTTTGGCTTCTGACATGCCAAACTTGGATAATATCTTTTCAATTTACCCCTGCTGAGACAAGAACAGCTTCCCCTGCTTCCTATCTCTATAGATCTCCATCCTCAAAATTTTCTTTGCATTCCACAAATCCTTCATCTCAAATTCAGTCTTGAGCAGATTCTTCATATCTTGAATGTCAGACTTGTTTGCAGCAGCTATCAGCATATCATCTACATACAGCACCAGATAGATGATTGAACCATCCTTAAACTTGTTGTGATACACACAACAATCATATGGACTCCTGCTATAACCCTACTGAATCATATAACTGTCGAACTACTTATACCACTGTCGTGGGGCCTGCTTAAGTCTATATACAGACTTCTTCAACTTGCAAACATATCATTCTTTTCCAGGAACTTGGAAACCCTCTCGCCGAGTCATATAAATTTCCTTATCTATATCTCCATGTAGAAAGGCTGTCTTCACATCCAATTGCTCAAGTTTAAGACTTTGACGTGCCACTATTGCTAACAGCACCCTGATGGAAGTAGGTCTGACCACTGGAGAAAATATCTCTTCATAATCTACCACTTCTTTCTGACTGAACCCTCTAACAACCAAACGTGCCTTATATCTGATATCCTCAGCATATGTTATTCCTTCATTTTTCTTGAATATCCATTTGCAGCTGACCACCCTTCTATCCTGTGGTTGTTTGACCAAATCCCAAGTCTGAAGTAACTCCATTTCTTCTCCCAAAGAAGCAAGCCATTGGGATGCCTCAGAACATGTCACAGCTTCCCTGTAAGTGGTAGGTTCAAAACCATCCACTTCTTCAGCTAACTGTAGTGCATATCCAACCATATCCTCCTCAAACCCATATCTTATTAGAGGTCTGATATTGGTCCTCCTAGCTCTGCTGAGAGTTATACCCTACTGACCAACATCAGCTGTTTGAGTCTCTGCTGACCCTTGTTCAGCAGACTGGCTTGGATCCTGTTCTGGATTTGCTGACTATTGACTGTTGACTGTTGACCGTTCCCTGCTGAGTCTTTTGATTCAGTAGACTCTACTTGAAGCTCCACCTGTTTCTCAACCTTATCAGTCTCAGATCCAATTTCAGATTCAGATGTGGCCCTCAAAGATGAGTTAAGCATAGATTTTTTATCAAAGACTACACTCCTACTAAGTATAACCCTATTTTCAGCTGATGACCAGATTCTATACCCCTTAATTCCATCTCCATATCCAACAAACACACCCTACTTGGCCCTAGGCTCCAATTTACCCTCACTGACATGGTAGTAGACAGTGCTTCCAAAAACCCTAAGTCCAGAGTAGTCTGCTGACTTTCCTGACCAAACATCAAGTGGTGTTTTAAGTTTGATCTCAGTGTGATGCCCCCTATTGATTAAGTAGCAGGCTGTATTAATAGCCTCCCCCCAAATCTTCTTGCTAGACAAGAATTAGAGAGCATGCACCTTGCCATCTCCAGAAGAGTTTGATTCATTCTTTCTGCAACACCATTCTGCTGTAGAGTATCTCTAACAGTATGGTGCCTAGCAATGCCTTCATTCTTGCAAAATTCATCAAACTCAGACCAACAGAATTCTAGTCCATTATCAGTTCTAAGTCTCTTGATCTTCCTCCATGTCTGATTTTCAACCAAAGCCTTCCATTGCTTGAATGATTCACTCTTGTGTTTCATCATTACTCCCAAAACCATCCTTGAATAATCACCTATATAAGACACAAAATACCTATGACCACCCAATGAATCCACCCTTAAAGGCCCCCAACAATCAGAATAGTCTTAATCAAGTGTCCCTTTTGTGATGTGGATTGCTTTTGGGAACTTGCTCATATGTAGCTTCCCAAACACACAGTGTTCACAAAATTCCAGCTCCTTGACCTTATGTCCCCCAAGTAGATCAGACTTAGACAAAATGTGCATCTCTCTTTCACGCATATGACCTAATCTCTTATGCCACAACTTAGTCAATTGTGACTGGTAAACCTCTATGATGCAATAGCAGCAGAACCTAATACAGTAGACCCTTGTAGTATGTACAATGTCCCCTGCCTGATACCCTTCAGAATCACACTTGAACCCTTATAGATATTCACCACTCCACCTTCACCCTTTCTTTGAACCCTTTGATGTCCAGTAGACTAAGTGATATCAAATTCTTGGTCATTTGTGGAACATGCCTAACCTCATTCAATGTGCAGAATTTACCATCATGTGTCATAAGCTGGATTGATCCAATCCCAACTATTTTGTAGACCTTGCTGTTGGCCGTAGCAATGTGACCTCTATCAACTTGATGATAAGTTGAAAACCACTCCCTGTTTGGACACACATGATAAGATGCCCAAGTGTCCAGAATCCACACATCTCTGTGCCCTACTGACTTTGAAACTGCTAAGGCCAGATCTTCTTCAGAGTTGATGTCTTGTTCTGTCAAAGAAGTTGTACCCTACTGAGTACCCTGCTGCTTCTTCCTGTTTGGACATTCATTTTTCTAATGTCCCTGCTCCTTACAGTAATTACACATATCCTTAGCTTTAGGACCCTTGGAATTCTTCTGGAATTTCTTCTTTCCAGAATTTCCTAGCCCCCTGCTGACTCCACTGGCCACCAACCCAGCAGACTGACTATCTGTCCCATATTCAGATGCCTTATGGCGCAACTATCAAGCATGGAGTGATGACCTTACATCCTTCAATGATACTGAGTCCTTCCCAACAATAAAGGACTGCACAAAGTTCTCATATGATGCAGGCAATAATACAAGTAGAATCAATACAACATCCTCATTTCAATCTTCACATCAATATTCCTTAAATCAAGCAATAATGTGTTCAACTAGTTTAGATAATCCCTCAGGTGAGTACCCTCATGGATCCTTAAACTAAACAGACGCTGTTTCAACAACAACTTGTTGGTTAGGTACTTAGTCATATACAGACTCTCAAGTTTGGACCACAACTTCTCAGTAGTGTCCTCCTCAGCAACCTCTCATAATATCATCTGACAAGCACAACATAATTGTTGAATGTGCTTTCTCCTCCAGACTGGCTCTCTCAGCAGCACTTCCTTCTGTTGATTTAGACAAGGGACCCCATAATCCCTGTTGCTTCAAAAAAGCACGCATCTTGATCTGCCATAGACTAAAGCTGTTCCTTCCTGTAAACTTGTCAATCATAACATTTGATGAACCTGGACGCCTCGATACCTTGCTTAAAACAGATAAACGATTTCTTGATGAACCCGGACGCTTGTTATAACGGATCGATCAAGAAATGATGGTGATTGTGAGTAAAGATAAAAGATAAACAAGCAAACAAACACAAAAACAAGAAGAACACATATTTAACGTGGTTTCCGGCAATGTGCCGACTACTCCACGGACAAACAAGGATATTTTATTATTAACAGAAAGTTACCTCAAGTTATAATTAATACAGACGGTATTTATAGCCTTAGGAATCCAACCTTAACCGACTAAACAACCAACTCGGTAAATGACTGAAATACCCCAGAAGTAACTCGAACAAACATGCAGCAGACGTGTTCTACAAGTCTGCTGAGCATCAGCAGACTTGTCTTCAGTAGACTTGCCATCGGCGGGTTGATCAACCTGCTTGAACTTGCCCCACTTGAACACCGCGACCGGATGCTTCATACATTGCTGACCCGAACATGTTTCCATACCTGACCTCAGTAGCACAAAATTAAGTCACCATTACAAATCGTTCTTAGGTTTCTATCGTTTCTTGTCTTCCATGCTTGTTGTGGTGCATTTATTTCTGGCCCATGTTAGGGATGTTTGAATCAACGATGGGAGCAACTGTTTTGCTAGAGACTAGTTATTCATCACAATGGAAAAAAAAGCTTTGTGCTTTCTGTGGGGTCTTTTGAATTTTAGTTATTTTAGTTCAGTATGTTTACTTTCCTTTTTATCACTTGGAGTTGCGTCTCCTTTTTTTTTTTCTTTCTTTGGAGTTAGTTTCTCCATCTTTTTTTGTTAGAAATTCCAAGGTACTAAGGCCCACACTCTTTTTCTAACACCCGGTTTTTTCTCCCACACTCGGTTTTCAGGGCTAGGGTTTAAAGGAGGTGGGCCGGGGTAAGTACATTGAGGGACATCTGTTTTTTGGGGGAGGCTGAGAAGGGCCCAAAAACCTTGTAATTCATTCCTTATATTAATAAAATTACAAGGTTTCTTAAATAAATAAATAAAAGACTATATTTGAACAATTAGGTGGGACAATTAAATGTTTTGATGAGTTAAGTATATGAATTTTTTGTTGTAAATTTTTTTTACGCCGGATGGACTTAGCCCACTTAACCCTGCACTTGCCTCCGTCTTTGATTAGAGCAATGGTGAGTAGGCAAAGCTCATAGGAATTTGGTGAATGCCAACCGTTTTTTTCCCCTTTCCTTTGTGTGGTAGAAAACAATTTATGATGATGGACAAAATACTTATGTGTGGTTATAAACCATTACAAAAGGTTTATGCATTGATAGAGAAAATGTTTATCTAAAAAAAAATTTACATTACGATGATGTAACATTGTGATAAAGTTTTATTACCGGAGATACTCTTAAAAATCTATCAAAAGTGACGTGGTTGTTTTCGAGATTAGAGGTTGACAACATTTTTATCAAGGGCGGAGTCATGCTTTTAACTTGGTAGACTAATGGACTATTTCTAATTAGTCTTGTGGGTTGGATTAAGATTATTTTATTGATTAAACTGGACTATATATATTTTAGTGTAATATTTTTTTTGTTCGAATGGGTTTAACACTCCAGAGTATATACATATACATCCGCCCTTGATTTTTATATGTAAATACTCACGAGTGTTATCCAATAGTATAAGATATGATGTAAGAGAGGATCCTATGACAAGCCATATTTTCTTATTTTTATAAATGAGAACGTTAAAAATATAAATGAGACCGGCATTTGGCAATATAATATACAATCTTAAAACTTCTTGTGTTTTTTCTTGGGAAACTCTTGTGCATTGGCCGGATCCAATATCCTTACTTTCATCATGTTAAACAAAATAATTTTTATTTTATTTTAAATGAGATCAAAGTTAAAATCATACAGACCATTCACGGGTTGGCATAACAAGACAATTCTTTAAAAATTAAGTAACGATCTAGTAACGTTGCGAAAAGATGCATAGCTTTTTATATTCAATGCTGAATTCGCTAAGGTCTCATACAAACCATTAATTAACCATCCATGGTTTGGCACAACAAGTTCTATCTTTAAAAATAAGGGATGTTTGTTTATGCCATTAAACACATAATCTAAAAATATCAAGCGGTGGTTGAATTTAGAGTTGCTTTATACTAGTTGTAAGTTTTTGGTTATATATATATATATATATATATATATATATATATATATATATATATATATATATATATATATATATATATATATATATATATTTGAGTATATAATAAATGAGTGGAGTTTGATTATATTTTTTACACAATTTATTTAATTTATTTAATCGAAAATTATTGCTTAAATAGTATCAGATTTTTCAACCATCATCTACCAACTTATCGCTGAATAATGTTTTCAGGCGCAAACTTTTTTTTTTTTTTTTTTTTGGTTTTCTTCGATAACCCCATGAGTTTATCCCATGTTATTACCCCCATGTTCCACTTCATCATTTGTTTTCATTAGTCGTATGTTTAATACAGAAAAAAAAATGAAAGATTGAATCAAATGTTTATTATAATATTTTAATGATAGGTTTATTGGATCAGCTGATTGTTTATTACTACTAAATTTCCCCTTTATGAAATGTAAATTGAAATACAAATATGAAATGTAAATGACTTCGTCAAAATTAAACATGAAAAATACTATTGTATTGATCATATGTTTTGAATATATATGTGGTTACATATCAAGAAAATTAATAAGTTTTCTTTTGCATATTTCAAATGCATAAATTTATCAAATATTGTAAACTAAGAATAAAACTAGTCTTTCATCTAAAAAAATATTATGTAAGAAATTAAAATGTATAAAAAATTCAGATTGCAGATGTAAAGTGTTGTTAAACAATCCAATCAATTTCAACACTAAAATAGTTCAACTATTAAACAATTCAGACTTCAAATTTCCGATTTAACAAACGACCCTTAAGTAATAAAGTAGTTGCCAATATTACTTAGAGGCAGGGGCGGCCTTTTTCGAGCCTTCAACGACTTTGTGGAAATGGGTCTTTTTAGTTCGGAGATTTTCTTTTTGTTTTCGGAAATAGAGAACATACTTACAAAATATTACTTCAACATCACGGTTATCAGTAGATACAAAATTCAAATTCATGATAGCCATAAAACATACCTACAAAATAAGAATTCAACACCTCTTTTCTAGTGTATTTAGAAACAAAACTCAATTCATGCCTGGATTATTTTAGCTTATTGGGCCATTAGGCCTTTGAATGTTTTTTGAAGTATCACCATGTAAACTCGTGTTGATTACATTTTTTCGTAAACACATCATATTGGGATGAATGACTGTGATTTGGCTTTTACAATTGTTTTGGGTGGCTTCTATCGGCACCACATTTTTATTTTCGGCACGACACCTACTTCCGGCACTCTTTAAATTACTCCGTGCACCACAAGGAAATTTTTATTATTTTTTTACTTCAAACACCACACACAAAATGGCATAATTATTTCTGATGCCACATTTTCTAAAACACCCTTTTAGTCAAATACTTAAAAAAAATGACAAAAAATAATTACATCACCTATCCTAAACCTAATTTCTTCTTTAAATAAAAACCCAATGCTCTCAACCCATTTCCACCCGCCGGCATCACCATCTTCTTCCCACCACCACCATCATCTTCTTCCCACCAACCCGTCAACAACCCGCCACCATCATCATCTTCCCACCAACCCGTCAACAACCCGCCACCATCATTTTCTTCCCATCACCAACCCGTCACCTCTTATTTTTATCAGTAAGAATTTGAAATCAAACCAACCCAAGTTCATCCATTCATTTCATGATTTATGATGAGATTCAACCTTACTATGCTCCGGTGCACGTTTTAACCCTCGTTTACGATACTTTTGGCTCATTTTGAGTACTTTTAGACCAATTATAGGTAAAATCTCATTGCACGCTCACGTAGAGGTGAACCTTCGTATGGATGGGAAACCTCGGTATTTTACGGTGTTTTTAACCATATTTAAGCCCTAACTTTCTTGCGGAATTACGTCCGGTATGTTGATTGTTATGTGAAATGCAGGAAATAGGTGTCTCATGAACCCAGAAGACAAGGCATGCGGTTTGGAAAGGCAAAACCAAGGTTCGGGAATAGAAGAAACGAAGAAAAGTGAAGAAACTAGAGCCCATAAGTATTTAGCGCGCACCAAAGAAGTCAAGTGCGTGCCTGATGAAGGTAGAATGCTCAAATTCAGAGTTCTCAAGTTTGGCGCACGCCAACATGGTTCAGCGCGCGCCGAAATTTAACAGAATGTTCAGCAAGTTTCATACAAGTTTTAGCACGCACCAACAGCTTCAATGCACGCCAAGAGGGAGCAACAACATCAACAAGTTCAGATCCAAGTTCAGCGCGTGCCAAGGCAAGCAAGCGCACGACAAGATTGTAACAAAATCGAATCCAACCTTGTTCCGCTGTGTTAAACGCACGCCAAAGGTTCAGCAAGCGAGCTCCAAATCCAATTTTATGCACATTTTTGTGACATATAAATAACTTTTTGCACAGAATTTCCTTACATTCTCTTAGCCATACTTTTACATTGAGCTCCTTCTTGGTCGAATTTTACAATTTTAATCCCCAGATTCACTTTTACACCATATTCTCTTAGATTAAACTTAGTACGTATTCCTTAGATTCTATCTCCCTTTTTGGGATTTTGGCATTTTGATGACTTCTTCTTTCCCAATTGACATGGGTTTGTATGAAGATTGAAGAATGACTTTTCTGCATTTTTGGTAATTAATTCCATTTCCTTTTCAGTTTATGGCTCTAATATCTTATTTGATTCTTTCTTTTGTAGTTGTAATGAGTAGCTAAATTCCCACATAGTTAAATCAAGTGAAACTTGATGAAATACCCCACTAATTGAAGAAATTGGGAATGAGTAGTGCTTAATTATTGTTGTATCGACGAATTCTTGTCTTAAAACTTGTTCTTAATGCTTGAATTGACTTGATCACTTAATTTTTGATCTCACACACCACTTTTATAAATGTATGTTGCGCAAGGGTATAGGAAAATGGGTTTTAAGACCGTTACTTATAATCGAATGAGTTGTTAGGATTCGATTAGGTAACGAGGTTTATCGGCGTGAATCGAGCGGCTATAGAGCTTTAAACTTGTTTCGGTCAATTAAATTCTTAAAGGCTAACTCTTAACCGGACAAATGGTGTTTGATTGATGCATGGCGTCTTACACTATCTTAGGAGTTTGCACCAATGGATGAGTCGATATAATCGTTAGGTTGGTGGTAATACTCATTCTCAAATAATCGATTAGAGTGGCGAGAGTAATCAATTGGATCAAGATATGGCTATGTTTCTCTCTCTCTCTCTCTCTCTCTCTCTCTCTCTCTCTCTCTCTCTCTCTCTCTCTCTCTCTTATACTCTTTAGTTTATATTACGTTCTAGTGTTAATTATCACATGATCACCCTTGATTAACCATGACTAAGTACGAAAATGAATTTTGTAATTGTTTGAATCCTCAAAGGACACGAACTTGCTTTCCACTATGGTGCATCCGACCCGGTACACTACCGGTTAAGGTTGGACATCACTATTTCGGTCATCATGTTTTCTGGCGTCGTTGCCGGGGCCTTTGGTTTCATATGATAGTGTGTGAAAATGCACTTTTTGATTATATCTCGATATCTGTTTCTTGTTTTGGAGCACGCGGGTTGCACCCATGCATGCGTTTCTTCGTTTTCTTTTTTCGCTTCAGATACTCAATGATGGAGCTTCGTGGACCAGTCACATACTTGGATTTGTGCTTTTCTTTTGGGTTAATCTAGCCTTCATTCTCTTTATCATTCACATACTGAGGACATTGTTGCATTTAAAGTGGGGGGGTAGGCTTAGCTATTTGATGCGCTTTATTGTTCTATTAGCCAACGTGTTGTATGCATAGTGTTTGGTTTTCTTTAGTAAAATTTGAGCAATTTTTTAAAATTTTCCATGGAATTGATGTTGCATTCGTATGCCGAGCCCTCACATTGATAGGATAAATGATTTAGTGAATGTTTAAATACATGTAATATAGTTGTGGCGTTCTTACCAGCGTTTCTTAGATTGGCTTATCTAGGATCGTTGTTCCAAACTCTTTATTGGTTCCTTTAGATTGGCTTTGATACCAAATGATACAAAATCAGGAGCAAGATTTGCCAAGGACCTTCTAAATGAATCAATGAAATGAGCTCAAAATAACGAATTTAAATAATCCCATCTAAGAACGTTGGCAAGAACGACACAATGCTTGCTCATGGTGCTGATAAATTCTTAAAATGGTGGAACTCTACAACGAAGAGATCCTCACTCACAAGTGATTAACAAATTCAGAGACTTTAATAGTATAACTCCCAAAATTCAACTAAATGGTTTGTACAAAGAACATCTAAATGCCTTTATATATGCTACAAGATCCAAGTAAATAAACTATCTATGTAATGTTGGATAACTTAGTAATTTTCACCTATAATGACTTATTGGGCTCCCATGCATCACTTAGGCCCAATATGACACTTATTAATTAAGAATAAATGAAAATAACATACAATAAATCCAATAACTCTTCAATCTTCAAAAGTCGTGCCCCAATAGATGGGCCGGGCCTTATTAACACCAAAATTAAATAAAATAGTATAATTAACATCTTCAGACCCAATATTGCTCTTCCCAAGCCCAATAACAAAGATAGTGCATTTTATGGGCTGATCTACGATCTTCTTGGGCTGGATCACATCAACTAGTCATCCAAAATTACAAAGACATACGACTTACAACCAAGAGACTTTATCCCAGTAGGGCCAAACATGTCACAATACAACAATTCATGTGTTCTTGAAGTAGAAACTAATGTCTAGGATGTGAAAGATGTTCCGGTTTGTTTCCCTTGTATACAACATTCATAGACCTTTGCATCTGGGAAATTCAAGTCAATGATACCCTTTATCAGTTTTAATTTAAATTACTTTTGGATTGTATGCATACTAACATGTTTAATATTTTATTCCATAGTGAAGAATGATACTCCTTAGACGTTATAAGGGTGGTATCACCAAGCTGTAGATTATCTAACTGAATAGTGTAAATGTTACATGAAGACTAACTTGATCAATCAAAGTATGATGAATATTCTTGATACATTCTTGATGATATCATGATGTCTTCATGATTTGTGTCTTTGATCTTGCAATCTATATTGATAAAATGTTGTTTGACACTTGTATAATACATGTATAAGATCAACAAAGTTGTGTGCCTTGTGTTGTAACCGGTACACTTCAATTGGCATTAACATATGACATATCATACCGAAACAAGATCAATAATGAGGGTGTTTTGATCAGTAATGACGGGAAGTACCCTTATAACGGCACGATATGTATAAATACACAAATCAAACCCTAAGCCATCTAATTATGTAAAATTCAATCCAAAGGCCAAGCATACCTCATACTAAGGCCAAGCACGATATGTAAAATTCACTACCTATTGTTAGGTGTTATGCCCGAAAGACAATTTCGTAATTGTTTTATTTAATAAATTAAATGATATTATTATTCAAATTTATTATTCTCATATTCACCGATGTGACAATAGTATTTACACTACAGAAAACCCTACAGTATATCGTTTATGTAATTACTTAACTCAGTGTATGGGATATACACGGGAGGATTGAGTTAGTGAAGATGTACTTAAAATACAATTAGCCCGTAGTGAAGTTAATCGAGAGTATCGGGTCTCTCATTTAACGTGCTATTAATGCGCCCAGAACACAATAGGTGTGATTGTCTTATCCGGACTTTCGGTTAAGAGAACCTAGTGGGGCATTTATATGTGATAGATATATCATATAGTGCTGGACCGATTTGATTAGAGTTAACGATATAATTCCGTAATCGAGAAGTCTTATCGAATCAATCGATGATCATATTTATGGATATATCTTAATCCTGAGGTGATCACAGTCAACTGCTTGAATCAGTATGAGGTTTGACTTGACGGTTAAGGATTACACTGAGTCTGTGGTCTGAATTACCACATCTTGGCATTGTATAGCATTGAGTGAGTAGTCTGTGTTATCACAGATACGGAATCCATTCCTTCCATTTCTGGAAGTAGATAGACGCTTCCCTTATTTGTTAATCCTAGAAACCGATCGATCCATGGAGTTCATATTACACGATTAGCTACCGGTGAGTTGTATGAATTAATTGATCACTAGGGGTTAATGGTAAATAAGGATAAGAGGTTCTGAAAAGGGTTAACGGTAACTTCCCGATTTAGAATGAACAGTCTATGGAGGATTAATCCATATGTAATGATTATATCAATGGACGCTTATTATCATTCTCGTGAGGAGATAAATATAATCTCATAATCGAAGGAGTGCAATCACGGGGTTATGGTGGCATATTCATGTGATTGATTTATCGAATATAATTATTCTGTTCGTAAGATAATTATTTAATTGATTTATCGGAGCCGCTGATTATTAGTCCATGGTCCCCGACATGCCTCCAATATAGCATAGCTATTCTCGGACGTCGAATCCTAATAATATTAATTTAGTTCTTGTTAGAATTTAATTAAAACGATATGTGAATTAATTGTTTAGTGGACTATTAAATTAGTTGGGCTAAATAATTAAATATGTGAAAAAGACATTTTTCATAATCTTGGCCCAATAAGTGTGTTATGGCCGAAATTATTGTGACTAGGTCACAAGGATGAATTTCGGCCAAGAGTGTTGTTTAGTCAACAAGAAATTGGTTTTCTTGTGGATTAATAAGACGTGTGCACAAAATATTTATTGGATAAATATTTATGGTAAGAAATAAATATAAAGATTATTCTAGATTTGTTCTAGGATATTCTAGGATTATCTTTTATTTATTGGATTTATTTATTTGCAAAATAAAATCCTTGGAGGACAAGGATTACTCTCATATATAAAGAGAGTTCTCCCAAGCCTAACACACACTAGAATTTTCGACTTCATCTCTTAGAGAGAGAAGACAAAATTTTCGGCCAAGGGAAGAGAGGAGGAAAATCTTGGAGGTTTTCCGGGTAGCATATCGGAAGGATTCGAGACGAGGATTTCCTTCCACCGGGAGTTGCTCGGATCACACGTGCGGAAGATCGTAGTGCTCTTCACACCATCTATTGTTCTTCCTATTGCGGTTCTTCAACTTGGATTTTGAGATCCAAGAGGTATGTTCTACAACCCCCTTGTAGATGTAGATCTAGTTATTTTATTACGTGTAATTTATAGATCTAGATCCTTAAATCGCTTCCGTTGCGGATGGTATTACTAACAGTGGTATTAGTCGCCTGCTGATCTATATTTATACGTATCTAGGAGTGGAAAACATGTAGTTTTTTGTGTCCCATTTTTTTTGGGGCCGATGCATATGTTCTTTTTTTATGTTGCGATTGTTGTGGTTTGAAGAGATGGATTGGGGTTGGTACTGTTTACTCGTTAGATCTATTGTAAGCTCTCTCGATTTAGATCGTTTGAGCATAGGATTGATGTAAAAGTTGTTTTTATTTCTTTATTTTTTCGGCTATTTTATTTTTTTTTGTAATTCCGGAAGAACAACGAAGAACAATGATGAACACGAGATGAAGACGGAACTCCAGGTATGAATAGGAGTCGGGGCTGAAAATACAATTAGCCCGTAGTGAAGTTAATCGAGAGTATCGGGTCTCTCCTTTAACGTGCTATTAATGCGCCCAAAACACAATAGGTGTGATTGTCTTATCCGGACTTTCGGTTAAGAGAACCTAGTGGGGCATTTATATGTGATAGATATATCATATAGGGCTGGACCGATTTGATTAGAGTTCACGATATAATTCCGTAATCGAGAAGTCTTATCGAATCAATCGATGATCATATTTATGGATATATCTTAATCCCGAGGTGATCACGATCAACCGCTTGAATCGGTATGAGGTTTGACTTGACGGTTAAGGATTACACTGAGTCTGTGATTTGAATTACCCCATCTTGGCATTGTACTGGATTGAGTGAGTAGTCCGTGTTATCACGGATACGGAATCCATTCCTTCCATTTCGGAAGTAGATACACGCTTCCCTTATTTGTTAATCCTAGAAACCGATCGATCCATGGAGTTCATATTACACCGATTTGCTACCGGTGAGTTGTATGAATTAATTGATCACTAGGGGTTAATGGTAAATAAGGATAAGAGGTTCTGAAAAGGGTTAACGGTAACTTCCCGATTTAGAATGAACAGTCTATGGATGATTAATCCATATGTAATGATTTTATCAATGGATGCTTATTATCATTCTCGTGATGAGATAAATATAATCTCATAATCGGAGGAGTGCAGTCACGGGGTTATGGTGGCATATTCATGTGATTGATTTATCGAATATAATTATTCTGTTCGTAAGATAATTATTTATTTGATTTATCGGAGCCGCTGATTATTAGTCCATGGTCCTCGACATGCCTCCAATGTAGCATAGCTATTCTCGGACGTCGAATCCTAATAATATTAATTTAGTTCTTGTTAGAATTTAATTAAAACGATATGTGAATTAATTGTTTAGTGGACTATTAAATTAGTTGGGCTAAATAATTAAATATGTGAAAAAGACATTTTTCATAATCTTGGCCCAATAAGTGTGTTATGGCCGAAATTATTGTGACTAGGTCACAAGGATGAATTTCGGCCAAGAGTGTTGTTTAGTCAACAAGAAATTGGTTTTCTTGTGGATTAATAAGACATGTGCACAAAATATTTATTGGATAAATATTTATGGTAAGAAATAAAGATAAAGATTATTCTAGATTTGTTCTCGGATATTCTAGGATTATCTTTTATTTATTGGATTTATTTATTTGCAAAATAAAATCCTTGGAGGACAAGGATTACTCTCCTATATAAAGAGAGTTCTCCCAAGCCTAACACACACTAGAATTTTCGACTTCATCTCTTAGAGAGAGAAGACAAACTTTTCGGCCAAGGGGAGAGAGGAGGAAAATCTTGGAGGTTTTCCGGGTAGCATATCGGAAGGATTCGAGACGAGGATTTCCTTCCACCGGGAGTTGCTCGGATCACACGTGCGGAAGATCGTGGTGCTCTTCACACCATCTATTGTTCTTCCTATTGCGGTTCTTCAACTTGGATTTTGAGATCCAAGAGGTATGTTCTACAACCCCCTTGTAGATGTAGATCTAGTTATTTTATTACGTGTAATTTATAGATCTAGATCCTTAAATCGCTTCCGTTGCGGATGGTATTACTAACAACAATCAAACAAAAAATCTTAATAATGGGTACTGAAAATCATTACTCATCATCATCAAGGTAAGGAGTGTGGTAGCAAAAGTTAGTTATTTTCAAGTTCAATATTATTATGTTTCAAGACATTTATGTGCAATTCAATTCATATAAGAATGTCCAGTAAAACAATTTTCATAACATTGAAAGTTAGACATCCGAAGTATAAAAATATTTACACAATTGGTCTAGAATGAGAGCCAATCACCGGAGAGCCGGTGGGTGGCTGCTGCCAAGCCAGTGTCATCAATTCATAAAAACATAATTGTTTTTTGAGTTCAGTAGACATCATGTTAGTTCAGTTTCATTAATCGTTTTAAATTATTATATACATTTTTAACGAATTTATATCTTAATTTCATTATATTATAAGTGTGTGTGTATATATATTTGGAATTGTTATCTTATAATAAAGTTTACATAGAAGATCTTTATGTTAAAGTATATTATAAGAAGTTGGATGTGTATCATGTTTAAGACAGATTTCTAGTATACTAGTATCTTTTTCAAGACTTATTATTGTTAGAATTAGATATGACAAGAAGTATTCTCAGAACTATCGGTTTAGTTCCAAAAAAAAAAAGACATTGAGTTAAAGAATAAATAGGTTAATTTTTTTTAATAATATTATGGTTTACAGATAGTTATACCTCACACCCGGGGGGTCAGGGGGAGAAACCAGACTCAGACTAAGTGCCTTGAGTTCTTGACAATCCCCGGCATTGGGCCTTGCTTCAGGGCTATAATAAGGACTACAATTAATATGTCGGAGCCGGGTAAGAAATTCGGTCTGACACCTCAGACTGATTCAGAGCTGTTAGAGGCACAAAATATAACCGTACCGTTATTTCATATATAGTTTTTAGTAAAGACGCTAGTAAAGATTTTGTAACAATAACAATTTTTAGTTTCAGTATATGTTAAGAATATACTTTTCCAGTATTTGTTATCATTAATTTCAAACAAACCAATAAGTGAACTTTGGAATGTTATGGATTCATTTGTTCTCTCTTGATACTTAGACACTGCTTATGGGGAATCCATGCTCACTCTTATAGTTGTATTATTTTTTAGATGAAAATCAGAGTCTCGGGGGAAGAAGGTGTTTGCCTCACTTACTACTTTAGTTAAGTCAACAATCTATAATGGCGGTCATACATCTTCCTTGGAGAAAATGTTGTGACCATAGTTCTATAGGATGATGTTACAACGGAAGTGACTTTCAATCATTTTGATGAATATAATTAGTTTTTAATAGTTTAAGACTTTTCATCTAATGGTGTAACACCCCGTTCTGGATACCGAGTCCTTATCCGGAAAATGGAATGTTCGACACATGGAATTTAGAGAAAACCCTAAAATCCACGTAAGTCTTACGTCATATCAGAGTAATTAACAAAAATCATGAAAGATCAAACAAGAAAAAGACTCGGGAAACAGACCATCAGTGTCTTCCAATAACTAACTCAACCGATTACAAATGCTGTAAAAACTAAATCATAAATAATTGGAATAAATACTTAAATCCCAAACAATATCTATGTCTGAAAAGAATGAACAACTATACCTACTAGCAATCATGCCTTGTTCAAAAGAACTACTAAAAAAGATACTATAGCATAAAACTCCAAATCTCCATCATAAGCTAGCTCTCCAAACCCATCATCAAACACGGAAGAAAAACAAGCAAAAGACTCGGGAAATAGACCCTCAGGGTCTTTCAATAACAAACTCAACCAATTACAACTGTTGTTAAACTAAATCATAAATGGCTGGAATAAATACTTGAATCCCAAACAATACTTATGTCTGAAAAGAATGAACAACTGTAACTACCGACAATCATGCCTTGTTCAAAAGAACTACTAAAAGAGAGACTATAGCATAAAACACTTAAGCTCCATCCTAAGCTAGCTCTCCAAGATCATCATCATCATCCTCTCATCCTCATCCTCATCCTCATCCTACGTATCTTCTTATCCAAATAAAGGGGTAAGCTCATGCATGAAGCTTAGTAAGGAGAAAAAAATCAAAATAGAGAGTCATGTTTGCCAATGCCGGGAGACAAGACATGAATCTACTCCAACCATTTTACAAAAAAATTGAAAGCATAACTTGAGACATATGGAAATCCACATTAAAATAATACTTAATCAATGCATAAGAAAACATGCCTATTAACTACTCCCTCCGTACTAAACGTAAGCCCATTTACCTCTTTGGTTTGTCCCATATGTAAGTCTATTTAGAAAACCAATAAAGCATTTATTACATTTTTCTCCTTTTACCCCTTTTTTATTATATACTGACCCATTTTTCATTATTTTGCATTAATGACCGTCAAAGGCCATTTTAGTTTTTTTCATCAAAATTAATGACACATAACCAATTTAAAAAATTTTCTTAATATGTGTGAAAAAATCCAAACGGCCCCATTCAGTGAAATAAAAAATTATTATTCCTTTTGCACACGTTCGAGTTATTTGCTCGTCCGACCCGGCAGCATTCATGAGTTGCTCGTTCAACTGTCCCTCGGAGAAAAAAATCGTTGTTATTGTTAATAGAAGCTCATTCTTTCTTCCTTGAAAAGTGTTAGGACCTACGGGCCAAGGGACAGTCTCAGGAAGACAGTTTCTATGGGGCGTAGCCAACAAAGAAGTCATCCTTTACGATTTCCCATTCCTTTCTTGCCGAGCCCCATATCTTCGCCATTCGATGCGCCTTTCTTTGCTTTTTGACTCGCATTTTTGGGATTGAGGACAAGCTTGTGGGCTAATGCTATGGGAGTCACTGTCTCGAGAATCACTTGGAACAACGGTCACATCTACTGGTACAGGCTTATCAAATTATCTATCGAGACGTGAAAAAGATTCAACGGTATCTTCCCATGAATTAGTCAATTAAGGGCGGAATCATTTGTACAAAATAACAATTAGTAAGACATGTGATGTTTGGACATAAAATCGAGTCCTTGTAAGTAGGCAAAGGACTTACATTTTGGGACGGAGGTAGTACATTCAAGTCATCTTGCCCATACTTGTTTAGTTACTTTAAGTACTTACTTACTTAACATAGCCATGTTTTTCTCTCGTCTTGTCCTTCACTGTCATGTTCATTACGTAGCACCAAAGACACTTAATGAAAGGACACGGTGTGCAACATGGCTAATATAACTAACCATAACTCAAATCATGGGACTTAGGGACTATCGTCATGAGAACTACATGGTTAGCGCAGTTGGTCATACATTTGACATGGGACTTAGGGACCAATGGTACTCCTTTCAGTACATTGCTAGTAACATTTACCTTGCTAAGCATTATTGGGCAAAACACATAAACACGTAGGAGCACATAAGGCACACAAGTTCATTTTAAGAACCATATCTAACTACGTGAGCATTACAAAGACCATAACAACACCTTACTACTATCCTATCTCCAGTACGTATAAACGGATTACTAGAAAATCCAAAAACCGAACATATTTGGAAATACAGTTTACGTCACAGAAACAGAACCAAAAGCAGATCCTGGGTAGTATGGAATGTACCGCAACAGGAGTGAATGCCGCCGAAGTGTGCATGGAAATATTCCAAATTTAGTTTATGTTTACTCAACAACTGGCATACAAAAAGATAGATTTCTTTTGATAAGATGAACTATTCACCTCATAAACGTAACGAAACCACAGGCCAAACGACGAACGGACTACGATAAATCTTCAACTTCTTGCGAATCTACGAAATAACGAATAAGATGTAACATCAAAACTACAAATACCAACTTTTCACGATTAAACTACATATTAAGCGAAGAACTACGATAATACCTTCACAAGATGAAACCACATTTGAAACTGCTCTTAAATCAGAAGCTGCTTCATATTCCGCACCTTAATATGCGAAAGCAGAAACAACAATGTCATATCATCATGTCCAACAATGTCATATCATCCTGTCAAACATAGAAGGTCACGCCGCACCAGCACTGGCTCATGCCGAGGCAGGGACTTTTGACAACACGGACCATGAAACATGCAACTCACGCGACAAACGCCACGAAAATCCGTCAGAGCCCTATCCCGCAGTATCGGAAGGCTCGAACTCCGAAACTCTGCAAATGCATAGTTTACGCGAAAACAATGACCATGGCATCTTGAGGCCTTCTTATAGGCTCTTGATAACCTTAGGTCGGTTTGCACTATCTTGGCGAAAAGAAAACTTTAAACAAAAACGAAAAGGAATTTTATGAATGAACTAATATATCCTTACAAAGAGATTGAGATTTTACAACTGGTGATGTAAAAATGAAGAATGGACCTTCACAATCGTACTTTTATGTTTTCGGGACACTTCAGTATTTTATTGTTATGATATTATTATTTCATAATTTGGTTTCTGATTTTCCAGCCGTAGATGTTTCCTGATTCAAATCTTTATAGTTTAGGTCATTGCCAAGCAATTCGGATCCGGGTAATTGGATTAATCCGGGTTATATACTGACAATTATGATACCGTAATGAAATTATGATACTGACAATTCGGAATGACTTATTCCTGGTTTAATTAATAAGACATTAATGTCAAAAATAAATAAAAATTATTAAGACATGGACTGTGTTATTTTTGTTAAATACTATGGATAATAAAATAATGATAAAAACCGATCAAGCTTGACTTACGTGATCCTTTTCGCTCAAATCTCTTCTTATGATCACAATCTTCCGACATTGCGCTTGACTAACTGCTTGATGAACCTGCATTTTCTTAAAGGACATGTGTAAATTGTTGGAATTTTTTATTGCAAAAATAACGGCGGCCCCCTACGTGAAGCCCCACCGGCCTTTTCTACGGGATAATGCTAATCTAACAGCAATTTAGTCCTCCTTAAAATAAAATAAAAATCACGAATAGTCATACTAAATAATCCAATATACTTGTTTAATCATATGAGCAATAAGTCCGATCAAATTTTTTATTGAGTGCTATAAGTCCGAGTATTGAATGACACATTCTTTTTATTTTTTTTTTTAAGAAAACAGAGAATTATATTTATTAACATCCGCAAAACATGCGCCTAGAACATCCCCAGATGGCAAAGTGCCGCAAGAAGTCATAGTAAGTTAAGATAAAACATGTCGCGTTAGTAGGTGCGCGGGTAAATTGCCAACACGGCGAACAAAAGAGAAAGTAATAGAATCAAAACTAGGGAGTAGAGCTAAGCAGTCCCTCAGAAGACAGCCCTGAGCTATAATGTCCTCCACAGGGTGCCAAAGCCTCTGCACACAAGACAAGCATTGCTTTCCACCACCACTCGCCGCAAATGCAAGCGTTGCGCCTCCACCAGTGCCAAATAGATTCCTTGAAGCTCCATATACTTTGGACGGCCTCCCCCATCAAAGGGTAACTTGCGGAATACAAGACTGCCCTACCGAATCACGAAACTACAAGAAATTCGCTTATAATGAGGAGAATTCTCCTCATAAATTATTCATTTCTCCTCATTAAATGACTTTTAATGAGGAGAACTCAATCCTCATTACCGCCTCCGCCGCTAAAGATATATAATGTGGAGAAATGGATCTCCTCATTAATTAAACCATACATTTAATGAGAATACTTGCTCCTCATTAAAATTATTGTTAATGACGATTAATCTCCTCATTATCAAGTTATTTACTCCTTATTGAAATAAAAAACCAATATAACACAGCTCCTCATTAATAGGCCATTTGCTCCTCATTAAATCATGAAATATGAATGATACATCTCCTAAAACAATATAATCATCAATCGAATCCACAACCTTAAGCTTTATTGAAGCAAAGTCAGTTTGTGGCAACATCTTCTTCAACAACAAAAGAAATGGAACTAACAAGCGGGAACATAGACTTTGATATTTTGTAAATCTACAGAGTATATGATATTTATGATATTTTGTATATGAACTAAGAAAAAAAACTGATAAAATTACAACCTTACTTCTTGTACTAAGAACTGAAGTGAGGGTTTATCCAATTCTCTTTGAAGATCTTGAATTTGTGTTTTCCTCGTTGGTGTTTGAATTTTTCATTAGAAGGGTCAATGAGGACAACGTTTTCGGCGGTTTTCGGCTTGATAAGGTCTTTCTTAAGGGCAGGTACTTTCACACAAACACAACCTTGTCCAATAGCAACCATTAACAGCTTCAACTAGTGGCTTCTGTAATATATAACACAAGACTTCAGCTTTTAGTAGGTTATACTATAAGAAACAATTTAAGCAAAGACCATAACACAAGCTCATATAGATAGGCATATCAGATATTAAGTGCATAAACTAGTCTTCAAAGACAAAAAGATAAAGAAGACTAGAGAAAGGCAGGAATCACAAATCAAGGGAGTACAAGAAATGTGGATTTTAGTAGCCTTGCCAAAAAAAATAAATTATACACATTATGCTGACCTTGCATATTCTTTTCTGCCTAGGACCTCTGGAGCGATGTAAGCTGGAGTGCCAATTGTTGATTTTGGCCTTGAATGCAAAAGATTTGACTAAACCAAGGAGAAGGATAAGATCAAAAGCTGTAAGAAGTTTCTACATAAAAAGAATTACACTATCCGAAAAAGTCAAGACCTTTGAGTAACCAAAGTCACAAATTTTAAGCCTTGGTGCAGGACTTCCATCCAAAAGAGTGTTCTCCAGCTTCAGATCTGTTATATAACTTAACAGACTAGATGCAAACTTGTAACAACAAAATTGAAAGCAAACTGGTTAGACGAGCCTACAAGAAAATTGACATTTTGTGACAACCGATGTTCGTCACATAATTAGTAAATTTCGTCACATTTAGTTATTTGTGACTAAATTCGTGCGTCACTAAGGCCGTCACCTATCATAAGTCACGAAAAGTATTCTGTGAGGAATTTATTATTCCTCACGTTTTTGTTGCATATGTGACTAACACTTCATCGCATATTAAATTATAAACCTGGTCATACTATATCCATTAGTGACGTCAAAGTCATCACTTATTTCTTAAATGAGTGAAGGCACGTCTTCCTCGCGTATTATACATTTACGTGACGACTAATTGATCACCAAATCTATGAGAAAAATACAAAAAAATATGTGATAGGTTACCTCCGTCCGTCACATATTTATATTATAGGTGATGAGAACTTCATCACTACTTTTTTTTTTTGCGCCAACTATTGAATACAATGACCAATAATAGCTTGATAATGAAAATGTTCATCACCGTGCATAAGTTCCGAAATACAAACATAAAAGAGTATTATCACAAGTTCAATAAAACAAAATTTACAAAGTTCTAATAATTCTAGATATGAGATAAAACAAAATTTACAAACTTCTAATAAATCTACATATGAGATTTTCGGGACTTTTGTACTTTCTCTTCTGGTCATTAGCTTCTGCTGTCATATAATGGACGTCTTTTCCATGAGATTTTCCATTTTTCATTTTCCTTCCTGAAAAGTGATAAGCCTCTGCAACACCAAATCTTCATTTTTTACTTCTAACCAAAAAAAAAAAGAGCTGCACTAGGAAAAAATGCATGACTGATAACAAAAAAGAAAGAAAAAGGAAACACATACATGTAATCATTATCTCCCAAATAGCAACAAAAACAAGGAAAAAGAAAAGAAACATATGCATAGTTACAAGCCTTTACAACTAAAATGTAGAAAAATATAGTCACAAGCCAATAGCTCTCAAGTTATCTAGGCACTTATCCATGATGCATACAACACATTTCACAGCTCATTACCTTGTCCCGGTCGACATTCATGCATAAGAGGCATCAAAAGGGCAAGAATCTAACACAGAGAAACCAATCCTACATCCAATGTCCTAAAACAGATTTAAGAATAAATGGTGCAATTTCCCTTAGTTACACAATCGATTAATGCATATATATATATATATATATATATATAGACAGAGAGAAAGTGAGAGAGCGAGAGAGTGTGATAGAGACATGGCACATACCTTTCGTTTGTGAACGTCATGTTTCTGCGATCTTCTTGGTTACATAGTTCAATTCTTCATCATATTTCTGCAACCAAAATATAAAAGATTAATAGTAGCATTTATAATGAAAGAACACAAAGCAGAACTCAATATAAGAATCATAAAAAAAGAAACAAATCAGATGAAGAAAAAATGCAATATGTTGTGGTTCAAAATAGTAATTTCCTTCAAAGCTAAGTATCCGAGTGGTAAAGCTACATTTAAGTCGTGGATGCATTCTAAGAGTTTTTTGCATTTAGATGCATATAAACTCACATACATGGCAACAAATATGCAGAAGAAGAATGGTTGAAACAAATATATATGCACTAGAAGAATGGCTGAAATAATTAACGAACTCCACTAGATACGTACCATATATTTCATAAGCTAATCACAACGGGATTGTGACAAATAAATGAATACAAGAAACAGAGCTCTAATACAAGTGGAAATAACAAAAAATGTACAAAACACTTGCTCCTGGCAACAAGTAAAAGTGTGACTGTAGTGACCGACTGTGGCTGAATTCGAAACAGAAAAATCTCAAATAGACAATAGAGTACCTTTGAGTACCTTCGTCCATCCACCCTTTGTTTTTTTTTAGCAAATTCAATGATAAACAAGCAATCAAGTATTCCAAAATTCAACCATAAAAACATCTCGACAAAATCAATGTATGGAAACGGATTAACAACTTCCGAAAAAACAATTGAAATGTATTTGTGCTTCTTAATATGACAAAAATTGCAGCTACCTATGTGTATCGATGTTCCTTTTTCTCTTCTTCTGTTTTTTTTTTTTGGCCCTTTTTTAGCTTAAACTCTCATTTTTCATTCTGAAATGAACAAATAGTGTAGAGAAATGTCACCTTCCAAAACATTTAAGATAAATGAAGAGGTACGGATTGACGAAAGCAACTTTATTCCAGCCGATCCACCAGGGAAATAGGAAATTCCACAGTGTGATAAAGCAATAACCTATACCGCAGAGAAGAAAATGGAATGAATATAGATGTGCAGTACCATGGAAACATAAATTGTTCCCAGGCTACTCCCAACAAATCTCAATGTAAAAAAGAAGACTCTTTTGAATACATGTTCAGAAGCTGATTTTTAGGGCCCTGTAGGGCAAAGAATGAACCAACGATAGTGAAAGAGATCGATTTTTTAGGTGTTATGACTATAACAAGGAGAAAACTGAAAACGAAACTATGATAAAAACCACTCCTGTAGCAATAAACACAAAAAAGAACAGAAAGATATCTGGATCATTGCTTGTATAACATGAACGGAAATTAGAAAAACATCAAAGAAAGAGACACATACCTACTTTTCGACTTTAAAGGCCTCATCTACGTCAAGTGACTAGCACCAAAATCCCAATCTTAATCCATTGGCAGTTGTAAATTAAAACCGTCGTTTTATCAAATTTCAGAAGGAAAAAAAAACAAGAACTATAAAGCCTAGACAATGGTGGTATTGATAATCCGGTACGATTTACCGCTCAAGGGACGGAATAGTGCCGAAAATTGATTTTAGTCCTGCAGGATGAACAACCCCTGAACAATCCTGCGAAAAACTGCGCCCAAATTGAAATCCATATATGCCCTAAAATTCCTTGGACTGATAAATCTTAGAAGATTATTTAAGAAAATCAACAACAAAACAAGATTTACCTTTCTGGACAAGGGGATTGATCGGTCCATCTTTTGACGAATAAGTGTGTTTCCAGTATACTGAAATTTCAAGCCGATGGAATATTTTTTTTTATATTTAACTTCCAGGAAAAGATAAGACACCGTGGAGGTTTGAATAAAAGGATAGAAATTCATAACAAAAAAAAATCGGGGGATTGAATCGAAAAAAATTGGAGGGGAAAATTGTGAACCTGCTTAGTTGATATATATTTATTTATTTTTCTTTATTTGAAGGCTTAGAAGATAATTTGTTTTTAATGACCGGAATTAACGCTGATCGAGAGAAAAGATGGAAGAGACGTAGAGGTATAACTTTCTTTAGATAATGTGACACAGTTTTTTCTTCATCATATATATTTTTATGCTCATCACGTTAAATTTTTTTTGAAACAAATTGTTACATTCCTCACCAATGAAAATAAAGAACATAAATAAGGCGCTAAAGTTTCCCGCAAATTTATTTGTGACGAAAAGGAAAAATTATGTGACGAATTGGTTTTTCAAATATTCAAAAGCTCATAAATTACACAATTGTGATGACTTTAAAAAAATCCTCACAAAACCTATGAACGCGTGACGAATTTCTAAACGTCATATTTTATTTCGTCACAAAATCTCAATTTTATTGCACACAGACCTCCTAAAAATATAATTTTTATTGCTGGATTTCTCTTCCAGGAAACCGAAATCAATATCTTCAACAACTTCATTAGCATGCATCAGTTCTTGCTGACATACCACCCATAAAAGCTCAGCCTGTAAATACAAAACACCATTGCCTTGAAGAATTAAACATGTATACAGAGCATTTCGTGAGCAAATACAGCTCCAAGGCAAGTTCCAACACTCACATGAGTAAGAAGCACTCTATTAGTATGTCTACTTAATCCGTCAAGGAAATTTCAAACCTATTTAGGCTTGGCTTCATTACAAGCCACATGAAATTTCGTGAAATAGTGAAACCAACGCCATTAGCATTCATAGAAAAGGGCCAGACAAGAAGTGAATAGATATCGTAAAAACATCAAAAGAGATTAAAAGAAAACTTGTTTTACAGCCTATGGCAACAACAAATTAGCCTGAATAAGGCCACTGAATATAACAGGAAACTCAACATAAAAAGAAATAGAAAAATAACATTAATGTACATTGTATGATATGTCAACAAACATTTCAAGGAGGAAGAGGCAGGGGATAGCAAAAATGGCATACTAAGAAGAAAAAGAAAAAAGAAAATCAAACAGGAAACTTAATTAATGATCAGGGACTAAAATAAAGAATCAAACATTCTCATAAAATCTTGCCAAAGCAATGTTAATACATTATCTATTCTGTCCTTATTTCTATATTTATGTGCTACCCCGTCTCACAACATGTTAAACAATCATGCACAGTTTCGAAGATCATTCAGTTTATCTTAGTTTTGCACATGGCTTCAAACTTGCAAATTCTAGGACACGAGTCAAAGTTTTCAGCTTTATACCTCATTATTCACATTGAACAACGCACCCTCAAATACAAAGCTCTGGTTTCTTGCAAATATGAATAGCATGTTAGTCACATCAGGTCTGCCAAGTGCACTGAATCAGAAACATCATCATAATATACAACCAGAAAAGAAAATTTTCTAACAGGGCAACAAGTTTGTACCTTGATCGATAGCAATAGGGAAAATCATCCATGCCAGACATTTTAACATTTACTTGTTTGTCAAACTACAACAACAACAACAACAACAACAACAACAACAACAACAAATGATGTCTCATCACTATATCGCTAAGATCTGAAAACAATCGGACAACTATGTATGAACCGTCAAATCAATTAGCAACTTTCATATTATAAGTTAATAACAACTATGTATGAACTCAGGTTCTTCCACGGTATCAAACTGACTTTATGACTTTACAATAGTAGTATTAACACCAGGGGCAACAATGATTTTTAAGATGCAAAGTTTTAGTAATACAAATCTTAAGTAAAGTGGTAGTACGAAACAGAACTCATCAATAACATAAACACTCAATTTAACAAAATAGAACTAGTCTATAAGTACCCAATTAAATAACCCCTCTACACCCCTCACAACAAAACCTATAAAAATAAAAAGAATTAAGCCCTTAAAAGCATTCAGAGTCAGAAGATCCCTTATGTAAGAGAAACAAACAACAATGCTTTATATATACAGAATTTTACTGAAGCAACCAAATACATAACAACAATGAGTTATGTGAGACATATAACAGTAAATAGTAGATAATAACCTTAAAAATGAATATACCAACTTGAATCAACCTCACAGCATTATGAGCTCAGCTTTCCTCACAGTCAACTCATTTTTCTCTCTTTTGTTCTTCCCGACTCTCTGCTTTCTTCCTACTACTCTGTTTCTCAAATTAATGTGTAACTGCTACTATCAGTCTATCAATCAATAAATATTGTGCAAATATGGAAATCAAAGTTCCAGGAAACTACTAGCATAACACGATTTCGATTATATACCCAGAAATAGAGAGAAAAAAAAATCAAACTAGGGTTCGGTCTATAGAGGTGGATTTCGGGTTCAAAATGCTTACCAATTCCTCACAAACTGAACTAGTACTGGACTCCTTTTTTAGCCATGACTCATCGATCCCAATTGATGATTGAAAACATCCACACTTGCTTCAGGAGAGGAGGAAAATCGTTAAAAAGGATAGCGGCTGATATAATTCTTAGGGCTCGTTTGGATTGAAAGAATTAGATAGAAAGGAAAAGAAAAGATAGTGACTGAAAAGAAAGGAGAGGTAATGGAGGGATTGTGAAATTTATTTTGAGTGTTTGGATAGAACTAGATGGAAAGGAAAGTAAGGTTTAAAAGTGTGTTTGGAATATCAGTGGAAAGAAAAAGAAATCGAAAGATTATAAATGATTTTCCAATTTTAGACATTGCATTAAACATGATTTTCTCCATATTTCTCAATTTTAGACTTCCATGTTCATTCAAAGAAAAAGCACAGATAAAAATGCATAAGGTAAAGCACCTCGATGCGCACAAAACAAAGCTCCCCTTCAACTAAAAAATAACACCAATTAAAAAATATCACTAGGCTGCAAAGATCTAAACATCACTTTCCTCAAGCATAATCTTATTGAAGCAAATCACACAAACACCATAATGGTGTACAGAGTCAACACAAAAACAACAAAATACTAACATCCACAATAGTCTAGATAATTAATAAGCATGAAATTGGAAATAGATAGTACGTTATTAACATACCGAACGGTTATTTAAAAAAAAATTTAATTGGTTACGATCATATATCATCATCCTTCTTCTCCATCATTCTCAACAGCATATCCAATCGATCTTCCTCAGGAAACCCACGAAATGTAATCGGCTTGCTAGAATTTCCACCAACAACATATACGCATCACCAAGTAGAGGCATTGCGCACCACATGATTTCAAATCATTCCACAAGGTTTGTCGATATAGTTTTCGGTTGCATTTTGGCTTTCAACCCCGATTCACCGCAACCGCTATAGACTCCATAGTTTGCAACCATCTTATCTTCATTCTCATTTTTTGGTGAGACTTTTTTCTTCTTACCTTTTCGAGACACCCCATGCATCTGTGGGCCACGTTCTTTTGGTGATAGAAATTGCACATCGTCGTTTGTATCATCAATGTCAAAAACAATGTCATTTCTATTCAATAACTCATCTTCACTCTCCACAACCCATCTTTTACGTTTTTCTTTTGCGGTTTCAAGACCTTCACCGGTTGCTCTATCTTTACCAAATAATTCACATAGCTTGTAGTAATTTCCTATAGGAGTGTTTTTCCACTTCTCTGCCTTTGCATTTTCCCCGGTAAGAAAATGGAACATAATCGAATTAGTATGCAAAAAAAAATACCAATATATACCAAAATAAGATATAAACCTTAATCGTAGCCGCCCAAACTTCCTCTTCAAAGACTCCGCAGTCTAGTAGTAGCACTCCATGCGAATCCACTCAATCCGCTTTTGAATATGTCATAACTTTCATTGAAATTGCTTTTCAAACTCTTCATCCTATTTTTTACTTTATCTTTGTCAATGCTAGGACCAATTTTGTTTTGTAGTTCTTCGACAATTTTATCATAAGCTTTGGTTGTAAAATTCCCATCAACTCTGTTCCCTTCCACATGCTGAGTATAAAGTGCTTCAACAAGCGAATCATCCATTTGCGTTGTCCAAACAAATCTATCCTTTTTCCGACTCAACATTGGTTGTTTGTTTTTTCCCCATGAAATCTATAAATATATAACATACAACATGAATCTTAAAACAAAAGTTGGATCATTAAGATTAAAAATATCTCACAAATGAACTAAACAAGAATCGAATTTGAAGTCATAATTACAGCAGAGAGCAAGTTTTTACATGAAAAAAATAGACACATCTGAATGTTGGAAATAAACAAAGTCAAGGGTTTTGCTGCGATGTTACGTAGTCATGCCACATTTCAGCAGCTATGGTGTCCCTAAGACTTTCACCAAGACTAGCATCTTCGTCTACATCCATGGTATCGTAGGTTGGTGTTATATCGTCAAACTTTGTATAGGTCTATTCGACAATTCTTCATCGACCTCAGCAATTAGTTCTTCATCAGGGTCTACACTCATAAGAAAGTTATGTATGATACAACAAGCTATAAAGCTATTAAGAAAGTTAAGAGCATTTTTTATAATTCTTGAATCTGAAGCAGTTCCTTCCCAACCTGGCAATACATATGTAAATCGTAGGTTGAACGAACATGCAACCAAGACGTTTTGTGTAGGGACGCCTTTCCTTCCACGAAACCGAGGTGCATCTTTAGACGGCACAAATACTCTAATGTGTGTCCCGTCAATTGCACCAACACAATCCTAATGAACAGTTTTTTGGAATCATTCTATGTTTCATCTTTATAAATTAATTTAAACTATACTCTACTCACCTTAAAATACGGGTAGAATCTCTGATCATGCAATATTTCACCAGGTGTATGAGATCCATCAGGTTGACGAAGAAATCGATCATCTAGAGAAATCACTGCTCTTAAGACAGCATGAAAATGGCGGCTTATAGTTTCACTTGATCGGCGAAACAAAACAGCCATGTCACGCGTCGAAACACCAGATGATAACATATACAGGAACTTTGTAACTTGCTCTTCAACCGTTGCATATTTAGTATGTCGAATCCTAGTATTAGTTTGGAGAATTTCACATAATTTTTTAAAAGCACCTTCCCTCAAACGAATGAGATGTAGGCCTCTCTTATCATTTGTAAGTTGATACACTAATTCATCCCTCACACGTTGTCTATGGATACGTGAACCGCAACTAAGTTGTACAACATTCCTACGGCTTGTTTTCGTCAACCGCCAATATGTAGTAAAACATATTGCCATTAACACAGCAATTTGGTTACTCCAATCCCAACTATGCATAAAAATATTGCCACCTTTCTTACACTTTTCCATCTATATTCAAAAAAATTGAAAGATAAAAACGAATTCTTATCAAAAATCAAAAGTGTATATCACTAAGCAACTAACACAGATGAATCAATTCCCATCCAATAGAGTATCAACAAACATAATCAATCAAAGCTAATATTCAGAAGAAGAAAAAAAACGATAATAACAACAACAAAAATCAGTCTGATAACAACCAGAAAAAAGTCATTTTCTTTTTCATTTCATGACCAAATTGCAACAATGATTCTTTCAAAAAATTAGCAGCATATATTCCAATTAATAATAATAATACCAATACATAAATTATTTTACATACCTCAAAATCTTGATGATAGCCTGATACCTCAAAGGTCTGAAATTATTTGATGGTAAAGTAAATATTGCTGCTAGAACCTTGCTGATACCTCAAAAAATGCTGCTATAAATTGGCCAAAAAATAATTGCGCCAAAATGGGGAGGAAGATCGTGGAAACTGGCGCCAAATCTGCAGGTAATTAGCGCCAATTTGGGTTAGTGGGAGTTATGGAATAAGTAAGGTTATTCAGGTAATGTTTTTTCAAAAAAAGAATTATATTTAAAATATTTTTAAAATAAAATCCTTATCCTTCTCAATCTTGCCGAATTTGGCTGGAAAACACAATACTGATTTTACATTGCAAGCTTTCCCCTCCTCTCCCTCCTTCCCCTTTCCTTTCCTTCTAACATTAGCTTGCCAAACACCTTCAAATAAAATCCATCCAAACCCTTTCCTTTCTTCACCTTCCTTTTCTTCCTATCCAAACAGGCCCTAAGGTTATTCAGGTAATGTTTTTTCAAAAAAAGAATTATATTTAAAATATTTTTAAAATAAAATCCTTATCCTTCTCAATCTTGCCGAATTTGGCCGGAAAACACAATACTGATTTTACATTGCAAGCTTTCCCCTCCTCTCCCTCCTTCCCCTTTCCTTTCCTTCTAACATTAGCTTGCCAAACACCTTCAAATAAAATCCATCCAAACCCTTTCCTTTCTTCACCTTCCTTTTCTTCCTATCCAAACAGGCCCTTAGGGTTTTGTCAAAATAGATAGCCGATAAGAGAGGAGGATATTTTATCCTAATAAAATAATTATGTTAAAAAAATTAAAAATAAATTAAAAATGTGAATAATGAGAAGATTTTATATATTGTATTTTTTATGAGGAGAAATTATGATCAATAATGAGGAGACATAAAATTTGGTCATCAATTAAGAAATTTTTTAGATCTCCTCATTATAAATACCATTTAATGACGAGATTTCAGCTCCTCGTTAATTTCTCCTCATTAAAGGGCGGTTTTCTTGTAGTTAAAGACAAGCCCAATAACTGCTCGATCCGCCCTCACCGCCACATCAATGTTGCATTTCACTACCCCCTCAGCGGCCGAGCCCAAGAATCCGCCAAATGCTTGGGCGTCCCATGCACTCGGTAGGCTGCTAGGGCCTAAGTATTCTCGATCGTCACAGCCAATGAACGCGCACACACCGCCGAAACATAAACAACATGTCCATCAAACCCCGCGGAACATCGCGCTTTCTATATCTCTCATATTAGGTGCACCACTCGCACTGTATCCGGAACCCTTCGTTCCGCTAGGAGACGCATAAAGAAATTGCAAAAGAAGACGAGTGAAGATACTCCAAAACTCCATAGAAAGGAGAGGCCCGCCAGATCATGTCCGCCATTTCGCACTCGAACAAGACATGCCTCGGGGTCTCAATTGTCTCCCCACACGCCAAGCATGTACCTGTCCCCATATTACGCCTCATAAGGCCATGGCCGATTGCCAAGCAGTCATAAAGACACCTCCATAGAAAATGTTGAATACGTGGCTGGACATGGAGCTTCCAACATCGCCGCCAGACCTGAACAGCCCGGCCAAAGTCTGTGGCCCAGCAATCAATGATGGCCGGTATAGCGAGTGTCAGAAAGTACCCAGACTTGACCGAATATATGCCGGTGCGATCATAGTCCCAAACTCGCCGATCCGGATGAGTGCCTACGACAATATTAGTATCCAAAATAGCATCGGACTCCCAGGGTTGGAATACCTCCCGGATTCGAGAAGCATCCCAAGTACGCGTATGCGGCACGAACAAAGATGAAACCTTAGCATCAGTCGGGAGTGAGTGACCTGCATAAGGTATGCGAAATGATGGCCACCTTTCCGGCCATGCATCATGAAACACAAAGATTGACTCCCCGTCCCCAACTCTCCAACGTATCCCACTAAGTAACAAATCCCTGCCGTACAGTATACTACGCCATATAAACGACGGCCGGGAACCCAATCTCGCCGACAAGATAGTGCCCTCTTCAAAGTATTTCACGTGGAGTACTTGTGCCGCGAAAGACCCTGGATTGTACATAATCCTCCACACCTATTTGGCCAACAGAGCCAGATTAAAACACTCCAGGTCTCGGAATCCTAGACCACCCAGGTTCTTCGGCAGACAACATGCATCCCAACTTTTCCAATGAATCTGGCGCCTTGTCTTTGTGTCACTCCAAAAGAAACCCATGATCGTCTTTTCCACTCCCGAATCAATGTGGTGAGGATCTTAAAACACTGCATGTTATATGTGGGAATGGCCTGGAGAGCCGATTTGATAAAGACCTCTTTTCCGTCTGGAGAAAGCAGTTTATCCTTCCAGCCAGCCACCTTTTTGCATATCTTGTCTCTCAGAAACTCAAAAACTTGACGCTTATCGTGACCAACCACAAAATGTAGCCCCGGTACTTACCAGACCCATCACCCAAGGGAATCTGGAACATATAACAAACCTTATCCCTCTTCTGTAAGGAAATCGCCTCCGAGAAGTATTATGAAAATTAATGGCCTGTCCTGAAAGGGCCCCATACCTGGAAAACAGATCCATCAACGTCTTCACCACTCCGTCCAATAACTCAAAGAACACCATACAATCATCAGCAAAAGAAGGTGTGAGATAAAGATCTCGGCCTCTCTCTCAAATCTAATACCCCGAAGAGCACCCCTGCGCGCATAGTCATCTAAAAGTGAAGTAAACCCCTCAGCGCAAATGATAAAGAGGAAAGGCGACAGCGGATCGCCCCTAGGATGCCCCTAGTCGGCATAACCCTCGGACTGGGCTTCCCATTGACTAAGACCCGAAAGGAGACACTGGTGACACACCTACGGACCAAATCAATAAATGGTAAAGGGAAGTGCATACGCTCCATAACATTCAAGAGGTACTGCCACTCTACTCTGTCAAAGGCCTTGGCCATGTCCAGCTTCAAAGCTGCATGATTGTGACTACCCTGCATGCCATCCTTTAAAGAGTGAAAGGCTTCAAAGGCAATAATCGCATTATCCGCGATGAGGCGACCGGACACAAAAGCACTCTGAGTCCCCGAAATAACATCCCCGGTCACCCTTTTTAGCCGATTGATAATCACCCGAGAGATGAGTTTATAAATATAATTACAAAGCGTAATCGGACGAAACTTAGTCATAACTGTAGGAGTGGCTACCTTAGGTATCAAAGAAATAAATGTTTCGTTAATCGTACCTAGCGGAGCCCCATTATTCAGAATGTCCATCACTATCGTCACGACATCATCACCCACAACTCCCTAGAACTTCTGCAAGAAAATCATATGCATTCCATCTGGTCCCGGCGATTTCGGGCCTGGCAACTGTTCCAAAACAATACCAATCTCCTCCCGCGTAAAGGGCATTGCTAATCCCTACAGCTATTCAAGATCAAGCTCCGCGAACTGTAAACCCTCGAGGTCTATAATTGTCCCATTAGAGGAATATGCTCCTAAAATAATCCACTGCCACATGTTCCATATCCCCCGGTTCCTCCCATGGCACCCCACTAGCATCATGCAACAGATGTATGGTATTGCGTTTCCGCCTTGAGGTGCCTTATGATGAAAATAGCGAGTATTCCTGTCCGTCATCGCCAACCACTCACTCCGACCCCACTGACGCCAATACTCCTCCTCCATAGTCTTCCACTGATCAATTTGTTGCATCAGAGCCCGTTCCTGTTGAACGGTATATCCGGGAGATTCCCGTAGTGTACGTAACTCCTCCTCCTTTTCCGCTATACGCTTCCCCAATTGCCCATGCTTATGAGAACTCCACTGCCGGGAGCCCGTTCCTGTTGAATGACACAATCTAATTTTACACAATTATTCAAAAAAAAAAAATTACACAATTAGTTATAATTTGTTTACAAATGATCAATAAGTCCTATATAATAATTAAATATCATATATGTTAGTATGCTATATTATATTTGCATGTTTGGTCGTCCGGATTTTTGCGACGCTTTGGTCGTCCGGCTTTAGCGACGTTTTGGTCGTCGCTATACCAAAATTTTTGTCTTTTCCCCTTTTTTTTCTTTTTTTTTTGGTTAGGTAAAACGAAGTCGTATGATTTGGTACGGTGTTATCACATCAACATGTTTATCACTAGGGTTTTTATTTGAAGCATTCAATTCTTTGATTCGAGTTTCGGAAATTTTAATTGTGTTATTATGTAGTTTCTATTGGTACACTGAAACTCTGGTTTGACTTTTTGTGCACGAAGGTGCATTTCGATCTTCAGAATTTTTTGGTTAAGTAAAACAAAGTCGTATGATTTGGTACGGTGCCACAAAAACTACTAGAAAATAAAATATTATGAAAATTAGTAAAGAATATAAATTATGACAAACATTACGATTAAATGATTGTACCAGTATTATTACACTTTGTTCAAAAAAACAGTATTATTACACTTTCCAATAGCATTTTAAAATTATAACTAAATGAAAAAAAAATTAAGAATACAAGAACCTCAACCTCTATTCCCCTATGTGAATGCCCTATCACTTGTTTCTGACCCTTTTTTGTGCCCACAAATATTAAATTCCAAGATCAACAACCCACTGTGGTGAACCAATTAATTCTTCTACAAGTTGCATCCGCATTTACATTCACGTTAACAGATTTTTTGATCACTTATAAAATGTCTATAGATATCCTATATCCCACGAAGTCGATCAACCACACAGACATAATTCCCTGAGATCCGCATAAATATAATACTCCGATTTACTATAATTATGGGCATGATCGGAGTACAATAATAGTAGTGGTTACTAATAAAATATACGGTTTCGCAGCCAAAAAAAAAAAAAAAAAAGAAAAAGAGAGTAGTGGTTGCTGAACTAATTTTTTTTTGTAACGAGTTCAAAATCGTTTCAATGGTATTTTGGGTAAAAGTAAGGGGAAAAAATTTGGGAAAGACTATCTAAACAATATTTGTTTTCCCAAAAATTATTTGAGCAACATTTTTAGTCAAACAGTCTTAATAAAAAAAATACCGTATGTAGTGGAGGGCCTTTAAGGGCAATGGTGGATTTAATGGTGCGCCCTTAATTGCTCCAAATTTATATCATTTAATCAGGAATTTTTCATGAAATTCATTTTGTTTTTTCATTTTACGCTGTAAACCGTTGAAAGGGGGTGACATCAGCAACTTCCTCACGACATAAGCCGGTGTTTGTCAGCATTTCAGCCTAATGTGTTAGTTTGTTAAATTTCAGTTCGTGATTGTAACGCCCCGTTCCCGGACACCGAGTCCTTATCAGGAAATCGAAACGTTCGGCACGCATAATATTATATAAATAATATTACACGTAAGCCTCTACTACGCCGTATCAAATAAAAGCAAACGGAAGCTAAAAGACTCAGGTAAAATTTTTTTTTCAAATAACCAAGAATAGAAATAAAGAACTAAAGAGGAAATGTAATATTATTACATCCAAAACGAAACCAACGAATCCAAAATGTACGAATTCCAAGGTACTAGAAGTAAACTACAGAATCCAAGTCTATGAAATAAATGAAACAAATGAATAATAAACAAGGTCTTCAAGTCCGGCGTCCTCAAACGTCGTCATCAAAGTCCTCCTCGAACTCCTCATTTACCTGTTCGTCTTCTCTCCCCCAAACACATAAATAAACATGCATTTGAGGTAAGTACATTTGTACAAAGTAAGAAGTAGAAGCTACAATACAATTAAGGTTATTATTAAAGATGTTATCTTAGTGAGACCGACTCAATTTAGGGTTCATTCCATGCCCATCGATACGTCGTGACTATACGTTTCTAGCTTAGCTTATCTTTGTTACATCATTACTCAAGGACACAATGCATGGTGAAAATTCCACCACGAGATATACTTGCCAACAACGGTGATTAGCACCGGTAGTCCCGGGATCTCCCCGGTATGCATATACGTTCGATGGATTTCCTCCACTACCCTTCAGCCTTTTGAGCCAGTAGCGTTGTCCACCTTTTATAAACGTATCACATCGCCGATTTGAATCAGTGCCTAACCAAGAATAGATGACGTTTTAGCTTTTACTACACTTATGTAATTATTAATGTGAATTATTTAGTCACACTACAAGAAAACTCTAATTTTACAACGTGCATTTTACAACGAGCAATGAGTGCACGTTGTAATTTGTAATTTTATGGCGTATAAACAAAAGTTCGTTGTTATTTTCTCTAAACAAAGGTAATTTACCACGTGAATTTGGATACACGTTGTAAAATATATAGTGATTTACAACGCGCTTTATATGCACGTTGTAATTTGACTAATTTTAAACTTCCACACACTCGGTGTGTAAGTGTGTGTTTCTTATTATAAACATAATATATAGATAAAAAAACCTTATCCTTTTCAAACTTCTCTCCCCGTCATTCTGCTACCCTAATTCATCGAGAAACACCACCGCTCCATCTTCATCGGACCAACAGCAGCTCGAATTTCGCCACCATCGTCCCCCAACTTCAACTCGCAGGTAGGGAACCACCAGCTCGAAATCCAAATCTGCTGTTCTCTTCTTGTCGGCGCTCTGCTACCCAACCCCTCCCTCCAGGTCTGCGTTTTTCTTTTCTTCTTGCCTCTCTTTTTGTTGCTTTTACTTGCTCTGTAAATTGTAATGCTTCCCTCTTCCTGTTTTTTTTTTGGGGAAAATTGTCCGTGTCTCTGTTCTTGCATAGGGGATGGAGGTGAAAGGGGGGGTGCAATTTGATGGTAGTTGTTGAAATTGAAATAGTCATGAATGACAGCCAAGGCCAAGTGGTGGGTTCAAAGGACTCACTCACGGGGGCTTAGATTTTTCTCTAGAAATATCAAATTGGTGACTACTTGGTAGGTTCGTTGATTTGAAGTCAAATTTGTATGTAGTTTCTTTTTTGGTTCTATAGAAATATCATTATTTTTTGTTGTATAAAAGTAAACATATAACAGGTTTAATTTGATTTCTTTTCTTGATGTTTCACGTACGCGTACTAACTACAATTGCCCAAAGCAAAAGATTACATCTGTGATGAGTCTCACCTCACAAAATGGTTGTGTGTTGTTATACTGTATGTGTATAGAAAAATGTTGAAGATATGTGGCCTATCCACATGTCAAATGCACAAGGTTAAATGGTCATCTTAGGTGACGAGTAATCCTTTTCTTCTAATACGGAGTATATTATATTTTATTATTTTACTAGCTGAAGTGTCCTGCAAGGGTATAATAAATAAATAAATCTAATAGGCATGTTGCATTGCACAAGAAATTTGGGGGTAAGCAACTCTTTGCTTTGAGAGCAATATTGAGTTGTATATGAATATTAGATTTCTACTCTTCTGTTTGAAAATGTTTTTGGTTTGCACTAAATTACTCATTTGTTGTTCCTTATGACTTATCAGGGCATTTTATTGTTTGTTTGTTTGTCTTGTCACTTGTTTGCTTTGCTCTGTTTCTAACGCATTTAATAACACTTTTCATGTTTTGAATGTAAGCATTTCTTCATTAAAGACACCCACAACAAAATTACTTGAATTTTCTGTTTACAGTGACCTGCTTTTCTCTTAGTTTGCTTTTATGTGTTTTATAACTGTTAATTTATCTTTAGCCTTCATAGGTGTTTTGGAGCTCTACTTAATTGCTGTTTTTCTGGAGGAATGATTCTGATTTTTTTTTTGAGTCTGTAAGTTGAGGGGGAAGTCATGATTTGGAATTAGAGTGATAGCAGTCAATTGTTCGTTTATTGATTGATACTTTTAACAGTTCTCATCAATCAATAAAGTATTCCTTGGTGTCAAAATATATACTATTAATGTTCTTTCATATGTCTCATGTCCATATTTAACAAAGTTGGTGAAGTGAGTGGTATGATAAGAACACAAGGGTGAAATCAGTCTAGAAAAGGCATCTCTATTCATGACTTGTTTTGCTGTAATTGGTGTTCTTTGTACGCGAGATGTGTTTTGCTATCTTTTTTGTGTCGTTAACGGTCAGTGTTCTGCAAATGCATGCATTAGAACTAAGAGCCCTGTGTTTTTCTGCTGGTACTGTCAGCTACTTTTCTTTTGGATCCGTTGTTACTAGAACCGGAAATTGCGGTTTTCGTTCTTTTAGAAAATTCACTGTTTTGACCTTGATGTATCTTGCACACTCTTTACATTTTCTCAAGTGAATCTACAACCAACCTGTATTTGTGAAGTAAAGGGAAGACGTCATTTGTTAAGGCATATACCACGTGAAGATGGATGTAGAGTGGATCTACTACCCCAGGTTATATGCACCACCCTTTACCATTTAGTTATAGTGTAGTTTCATCATTTTCATGATGCTAACAACATGGCCAATGATATAGGGACACCAAAACATATCGAGATGGAGCTCAACGATATGTTGATAATCTTTGCTCTAATTTAGGAAATCCACCTACGATAAGATGCCCATGTTGCACGTGTGCAAATATGAAATGGCATGAACCTAAGATGGTTTTTTGTCACATATGCATGAATGCAATGCATCCAGCTGAGGTTAAACAACTTCTACACCCAGAGGGGTCAACGAGTACACAACATCCAGATGTTCCAGAAACTTACTACATGTTGAGGGATGCATTATGTGATGATGAAGTTGTTATTGAAGCAATGGATGAAATGAACGACAACAAGATAATAAAAATAATAGAGGAGGCAGAATTGCCGGTTTTTTCTGGGTGTCCTGTTAAGGGTGATTTTATACGTTTTATAAGGATATATTTTATATCAATATTCCCCATATATGGATGTTTTTCATAGAAATCGAGCCTTATATTGAGATATTGAGTAAATGGTGTTTTTAATAGGTTAATTGCAAAATGTAACGATTTATGTGCTTAAATTGTGATTTTATGTTATTTTGGGATTGTGTTATGCTTTGGTATATTTTCCTATATTGTAGATACATATTTTGGCATGCAAGAGGATTAAATGATGAGGTTTTGCATGGAAGAGAAGTGAAATGGAAGGAAGATGGAGATAAAGCTTGGAATGAAGCTTTCAAGCAGCCGAACTTCCGATGCAGTTCTTGATATGATATACACTGATTTGACTCTCGACCTCAAGAGAAGAGTTGTAGGGATTGAAGAGAGGATTCTACAGGATTTTGAATCACTTCATTCCGACTTATGAGGCCCGAGATATGAGCGTTACAAGTTTGGATAATGATGCTGAATTCAAGTAGAAAATCCCGAAAAATACTCGTAATACGACGGGCTAAGCAAAAAGGCGTTTTCTGAAGAAGAGTCCTTAATGAAAGTTGTAGAGTTTTCCGAGAGCTTAATTATGACATTCGGATCATAATTTTTGGAGGTCTACAACTCAAGATATGAATTTTAGAAGTTTTGTTCCATTCAGTCCAAGGTCAGTAAACGGGCGTCCCATGCAAGCTTTTCGATTCAGAGTCTTCAGTTTTGAAGTAAATCAGCGTCCATGCAGCGTCCGGGGAGTAGCGGCAATACATAGAGGTCAGACGAGCAGCAAACGAACGTTCAACCTCAATTCAAGCTTATGAACGCACGTCCATGCCGTGAAACGAGCGTTCGGCCAAACTACATGCACAACCGACTTAAGCGGCCGCATATGCATAATTGAATAGCCGACATACCTCTCTATATATACGCAGCTTTGTAACCCTAATTCACACATTATACACGCAGCCCCCGGCCTTGGAACCCGAGAATCCGAACGAGAGGAGCGACCCGGCCGGCCAAGCTCCTTGCTTGGTCGGCCGGCTCGTTAGATTAGTGTTTTTCAATTACGTGTTTCGATCGTCTTTTTCTTTGAATAAAGCTGTAGCCATGGACAAAGCTTGAGCTTCTTATTTTTGCAGCAGCACTTCGATTTAATTCTTGGATGATTTAGTAAGTTTTTTTAATTCAAATTGTTTATTTCCTATGTTTAATTTGTTAATTGCATTTATATCGAAAGATGTGCATGTTTGATGTTTACCATAGGACGAAAGTCGGTGTAAACGCGAGATCACCATAGGAAAGAATAGACGTTTTGATCTATATCAAACGAAAGTTGATAGGTTGAATGTCTAGGTTGTTAGATCTAGAAAATCTTGCACCTTGGTTTATTTTATGATGCGTTAATCTCCGTAAATCGAAAGATAGAGATTGATAGGCGAATTCATCTACGAAAGTAGGAATTCATACGTTTGATAGGTGAAACCACAACTTGAATTAAATCACTATAAGATAATCTAGGGAAGAAATTAAGGGTTGCGGGATGGTGGATTATGGTTCGTTCCATGTTTGATCGCTTCAGTCATTATCATGTTCGTTAGATAGATTTATTGTTGTAGTTTAGATTTATTTTATGTTGATCGCAATTATCCTTCCTGGCTTTGGATTAACAATCCTCTGTCCAGTTACTTTTCCGTTTTAGTTTAGGTTTAGGTTAATAAAGAAGAATTAATTAGATTAGATTCAACATCCCTTTTCCCTGAGGATCGATACCCGTACTTATCCAACTTTACTAGCAACTACCCGGTATTCGGCCGGTTAGGAGGTAGTTTTGCATGGTAGTATAGGTTTTATAAATTTTCTTTTGTTTTAATGATGCAAAATCTCCCCAACATGTCCAACTACCACGATTGCTTCAATTGTCTCCATTTTCAAATACAAGGCTCGTTTTAATTTACCTGATAAGGCTATAGATGAACTTTTTCCACTCATTAAAACAATTCTACCGGAGGGAAATTCTCTTCCAGATTCTTTATATGCAGCTAGAAAAGTATTGAAAGCGTTCGATCTTGGTTACCAAAAGATACATGCTTGTGTAAATGACTGTTGCTTGTTTAGGAAGGAGCTACAAGAAGCACATGCATGTCCGAAATGTGGTACATCAAGGTGGAAGGTTGACAAAAAGTCTAAAAAGGTTATGAAAGGAATACCGGCAAAGGTGCTTAGGTATTTTCCGATTATACCTAGACTAAGGAGGATGTTTAAGTCTGTGGAAAAGTCTGAACAACTGACGTGGAATGATAAGCATAAAAGCCAAGATGGAAAAATGCGTCATCCGGTTGATTCTCCCGCATGGAAACACATTGATAGTAGGCGGCTTTGAGTTTGCGGTGAGCCGCGTAATGTGAGACTTGGTCTCGCCGCCGATGGATTCAATCCATTTGGTGATTTAAGCTCTCGGTATAGTTGTTGGCCTGTGATTTTAGTGATATACAATCTTTCCCCTTCATTGTGCATGTCCAAGGAGAATCTCATGTTGACGTTATTGATCCCGGGTCCCAAGCAACTGGGAATGATATCGATGTATACCTACAACCGCTTATTGATGATTTAAATGAGCTATGGGACAAAGGGGTGAGAGTGTATGATTCTCGTAGTGAATCGACATTTAATCTGAAGGCAATTTTGATGTGGACCATCAACGATTTTCCCGCGTATGGGAATTTGTCGGGTTACTCGACTAAGGGAAAAAAAGCTTGCCCCGTATGTGGTGTTCAAACTTGTTCTAAGTGGTTGGAAAACGGGAAAAACATGCATATATGGGCCATCGCAGGTGGCTTCCTGAGGATCATCCTTACCGTTTCAAAGTAGGTTGGTTTGATGGAACCGTAGAGCGTAGAACCAAGCCCATATATTTAACCGGTTCTCAAATTTTTGAAGTTGTCAAGAATATAAAGAATGATTGGGGAAAGAAGGTGAAGAAAGGGAGGGTATCTGTCAAAAGAAAGAGAGCCGAGACTTCAGTAGACATGAATAATGAATCTGATGACGATGGTGACAATCCCTTCAAACTTACCAAACGATGGAAGAAGCGATCAATATTCTATGATTTGCCATATTGGGAGGTAAGTTAACATTTTTGGTTTTTTTTATACATTTTTTGACCTATTAACTACGTTATTTGTTGACAAGAAAATTGTGGATTTTGTAGGCCTGTTTGATTCGTCACAACTTGGATATGATGCATGTGGAGAAAAATATTTGTGAGAGACTTCTTGGAACTCTTTTGAATATGAAAGGAAAAACGAAAGATAACCCGAATTCTCGCAAGGACTTGAAGAAGATGAGGATTCGAAAAGAGTTGCACTTACATAATGATGATCCTAGAACCTTTAAGCATACGACACCTAAGTATGTGTTATCAAAAAAGGAGTGTAAGATTTTCTGTGAAAGGATAGCATCCTTAAGAATGCCAGATGGATATAGCTCTAACATTGCAAGAAAAGTGGTATTAGAAGAAAATAAATTTCTTGGACTGAAGTCACATGATTGCCATGTTCTTATGCAACAAGTTCTACCAGTTGCATTGAGAGGACTATTACCAAAAGGTCCAAGACTTGCAATTTTCGGCTTTGTGCTTCCTTCAATCAATTATGTCAAAGAGTTCTTGATGAAAATGAATTGGAAAAATTAGAAAAGAGGTACCGGAAACCTTATGCATGTTGGAACGATTTTTCCCTCCATCATTTTTTGATGTTATGGTCCATCTAACCCTACATCTCGTGGAAGAAGCACGGATTGGCGGCCCCGTGCATCTACGATGGATGTACCCTCCTGAAAGGTGAGAACTTGAACACCGTATGTTACTAATAACTTTACAAGATGTTCATTTTGATGACCATTCATTTAAATGATCATTCACTACATTAGGTTTATGAAGACGTTGAAGGATTATGTAAAGAACCGGTCAAATCCAGAAGGTTGCATAGCTGAGAAGTATTTAGCTGGCGAGTTGACAAAATTTTGTGATGGATACTACAAACAAGCTGATTCTGTTGGTTTGCAAAATAAACGCAATGAGGATCTGGAAAATGATGATCTGTTAGAAGGACGAGCTTTTGGTAGGAAGAGTAAAATTCTAAGTCATAAGATGTTGCAGATTGCTCATCGTTTTGTTCTATTGAATTTGATTGAGCTAGAGCCACTGAGAAAGTAAGACCCACTTACAATTTTTAAGTTAGACTATAAGTATATTTTCATTACATTTTTATATAATAACGACATTCTTTCCCTCGTAGTGTGCATAAGGATGAGCTAAAACGTTCAGATGCACGTCTTTCACGAAATGCACAACAACTTGAACTAAGACATGTGGATTCCTTTGCTTCTTGGTTGTCGAACTTGGTTACAACGGTGTTTCACATGGCATTTCAGATCTTGTGAGGTTCATAGGTTGCGGGCCCAGAAGTAAAGTGGTTAGTTGTTCAGGTTTCATTATCAATGGGAATAGATTTCATAGACAAGATAGTGAGAAAAGCACTCAAAACAATGGGGTTTTCGTTGAAGGGGACACATATTGTCGGGCTAGTTCAAAAGACAAGGCCGCGAGGTTGGATAAAGTAAATTATTATGGGATAATAAAGGACATTATTTTGTTAGACTATCATGACTTCAAAGTGCCTTTGTTTCATTGTGATTGGGCCAACATAGCAAACGGTGTCAAGATGGAAGAAGGATTTACATTAGTTAATGCGCATGAAGGTCAACATCAATTTGAGATGGATCCATTTATTTTTGCTTCTCAAGCAAAACAAGTCTTTTATTCGAAAGATAGCACCACATTGAATTGGTATGTAGTATTAAAAGCACCTCCGAGAGGGTTTTATGCCGATGAGAACTTCAATGAGAATGAATACTTGCCATGTAGTCCAGTGGATATCTCACAATTGGACTTTATTGATGGTGAAGATTGTCTTTTGCGTGTTAATGAGGATTTTGGTGATTATGCTTCGGTAATCTGTCTTACTGTTTTATTTTTGATGATTGACAATCATTTGTAACATGATGAAGTACACTTATTTCATTTAATTATTTTGATATGTTTTCTTATACATGACCTGGATTTTTATTGTTTGCCTTTTTTAGATTGACGAGGCGAGTGAGAACAGTGATTGACAAATCGGTAAACCATGACGGTTGAGGTAAGGAAATATGCATTAATTTTGTCCGTACTTCTTCATTTATTTGTTACAAACATTTCATTGATTTTTTTTAGTTTTTCATGATTAATCGCGAGTTCTAAGCAAGGAGCAAAGCGGAATAAAAAGCAAGAGATGGCCGCCGAAGCTATTGCTATAGCTTTAAGTTTGCAAAACAACATGACAGTTCGCATTTCTGAACCACCAATGGGATCTCAAGGTGCACCACGTACAATTGAGACAACGAATGATGTAAATTCACTTACAAAAGGCAAAGGTAAAGCCACAGAAGAAGCATGTGATATGAGTGAAATGCCAAATAGTCAAAATTCAAAACCGAAAAGCAAAGTCACAAGAAAGGTCAAGGCCAACGGCCCAAAGAAGGTCAAATTCAATGAATTCGGTCAATCTGTTGGTAAAAAGGCGGCTCCGTTTGCCGGTTTTCTTTCGGATGCAGCCGAAGGCTTTGTGCCATTGACAGTTCCGACTTGGAGGAGACTCACTAATGAGTTCAAAGATGTGATATGGAATCATGTCAAGGCAAGTCTAAGTCATTGTGTAATATTTCTTGATAACATTATGTGGTAAAAATTTCGTAGTTGTTTTATCTTACTAATTTCATTATGTTCTTTTGTAGAAACATTACATTGTTGAAGATTGCCATAGAAAACGATGTTTTCAAAAAATGGTTGAGCTTTGGCGTCAACAAAAATCTTTGAAGATAAAGGATATCGAGAAAAAAGTTCCAAGTGCAAGTGTGGAAGCTGTTGCAAGGGATACTCAACCGAAAAACGTTCATTCTTTGGACGATTGGTGTTCGGTAAAAACGAGTTTTACAATTTATAACCGAAACACCCCAAGTATAAGGATCGTAGTATAGGATGTTAACGGGTCGTCCTAAGGGAGTGGAATGTTTATCGAATTCAAGTATAAATCTATATCGATTATGTCACAATTATTAACTAAACTACGGCTGAAACTAACTAAAACCTAAACCTAAGAATTGAGACTAAAACAAGAATAAAAACAAGCGAGAAAATACGAAAACGAGAAAGACGGACGAGCGTTCACTAAAGTGAACGAGCGTCCGAAAACTAAATATAATGGACGGGCGTACGCTACGCGGACGAACGTCTGAATACGAATTGAGGCGAAAAGTGCAGAAAACTTGCAGGAAATTAGGGTTTATAAAACTAGAACTTAAACTAAACTTAATCTAAACGATTACGAACGAATTGATTAATAAATAAGTAAAGGAAAACAGTGAGGCAACGAATCCACCCATCAACCAACAACCCCCAACTAGATGGTGACCTAAAGATGTAGTTTTTAGTAGTGATCTATTCACGAATTCAATTAAATTTCTTCAACCAAATTCTAGGGTTTCGTTTATCTTTTCCAAGTAAACTAAACAGCATACCAAACATGATCACGAGATTATCTCTAATACTCTTACTCAATCAACTATGCATAATCTCTTATAACACAATTAATCGCATCACTTGAACGAAATAAGACTTAAACCAATATATTTTCATACATAGATCCAAGCATATAGATATAGATAAATCGTTTCATCGAATCGTTAATTCCAACAAAACATGATCAATACAAAACGACATCCAAAGTGATGAAAAACTATAAATTAAACTCACTAACATAAAGCATCGAACTCTCTAGTTGGTTGTGTTGATGATGGGCTTCCTCCGTCGACTCACTTTGCAAGGTTTCTAGCCAACAATCATGTTGAATATGATTGTTGGGTTGGAGAAACTCATCTCTATGGAATTAGGGTTCTGGCCGCAGCTTTTTGGTGTGAAAGTGCGATCTCAATGATGTGTAAAAAGTGTCCTTAGGGTTGGGGCTGCTGCTGTATTTATAGAGCTCTAAGTCGGTTAGGGTTAAGTCGGCCTTGAACGCCCGTCTGGTCTTGTGGACGCCCGTCTGATGGATCTTGACTTTGCTCTCTAGACGTCCGTCCATGCTTTGCGTCCAAACTCTCTCGTATGTGATTTCCTCTCCTGGACGCTCGTCCATGCAATCGAACGCCCGTCCGGTGGACGGGATGCGACGCTCGGGCCGGATCGCTTTGAGGTCGGATTTCATCATCTTTATCCAATTTCTTTGAGCCAATTCCAACTCTATCTTGAATAATTCGACTTGAGCTTCATTTATCCTCTTTAGCACTCGAAATTAAGCCTCCTAAAGGATAAATAAACATTGCAAAAATGTAATAAAGTCCAAATCATAATAAATCAATCAATTCAATACTTAAAATAACCAATTTTGCAAATAACCATACTAAAATCATCCTTACTAAATAATTGCACTTAAACCCTTAATTCTTATATAAATTATGCAAATGTGGGGAAAATAATAATGAAATACACCCTTAATAATCATATAAATATGGCCTTAACAACACCCCCACACTTAGCTTTTTGTACGTCCTCGGACAAAACAATCAAAACTATAGCTCAACTTTCATGCAATCCACATAGATCTCTAACTCACGTAACAAAAGATACAACAACTATAGCAAACAATACTATCACAGAGATAGATTCAGTGTATGTGTGACAAGCCCTTTTCAAATTTAACAAGCCTTTCAAAGAAATATCCTCTCAAAAATCCAATGATTATCCCAGACATAGGCAGTAATAGCTCCACTCAAAGCCTTCCCACGCACTCAGTAGGATAATCCCTACAGCATATCATGCGGTGAAATCAACCCACAGATATTCCACATAGGAATCGTTTAGGATCGAACTAGGAATCGTAGATATATTACTAATTGAGTTGGGTTTTTCTAAACAGAGCCTGAATAATTTATTTTTTTTAGTTCAACCAAGCCAACCATAAATCATTGTAATTGAGAATAATAAATAGTAATATGGATCCTCTCAAAACGGATCAAATTGCACTTCGGACATTTCGTAGAGCTCTCTTCCCGATTCTCAGTGACACGAATTCTTGCTATCGAAGCATCAATGATTCCTTTTGAGACTTTGTAAATGGTAAATGAAAATTTTTGAAATGAAAATGATGAAGAGATAAAAGACTTTTTATTTCTATTATTCTGAAATGCTTGGGTAGCGTGTAATTTAAGGGTTAAATCAACCGACTATTCCACTAGCATTGTTAAATAATTCCTTCTAAATCTCATGATTTTTAACCGAAATAAGAATTCAACCGATTCGATTGAATGACATATATGTTTTTCTACTGGGTATAAGATCCATGATAACAAAGACTTCACTTTATTTTTACTCATCATTCCCAAAATGTCCAAATTCGACGCATATCAGAATGAGCTTTTACCCATCATAGTAGAATAGGACATTTCGAGATAATCCCCTACCTACTCAAATCATAAGGTAGCTTCTTCTAACTGTCGTGAGCTTCTGGTCATCATAGTGGTATAGGACATACGTGGTATACCCTATCGTACTCAAATCATCGACCAGCTTCCGACAAACGTATTTATTATGATTGCTTATTCATTCTTTTTTTCAAGACATAAGTTACATCTCACTTATCACATTCAAACTTTATGATATTCACAGTACACGGTCTAACTAAGGTGTTACTATACTGACCTTCCTAAGATAAATCACTAAAACAATGAAAGGATATAGTTCAAAAAGACTTGCTTCAACATCAAAGGCTTCCGTGAGTGAAAAATGAATACTATCTCCATGACAGTAAAGACATGCTATAATTATCTCACTAAGTCACATACTATCATCGTTAGAAAACTACAACTAGCAAGCATTTAGTTTCAATCATATGCTCGAGATTCACAAAAATTTAAATTTAGTGGAAATTTAACATTCACTCATATTTCAAAAGATATAGCATGAAAACATACCCAATTTACCCCCCCACACTTAAATCACATTATGTCCGCAGAATGTGCAGAATAAAAGAAAAAGAAAACTTAGCTGGTTTCAACAGTGGTTGTCGGATGAAAGTTGGCAGAGGTCAGGCCGGAGCATGAACGTACCGCGACAACTCGAATAGACAACACTTTGGACATAAAAGCTTGCGAACACCGCTCAAAAGTATATGCCACACTCGACATAACATATAATCTCGGGGTACACGGGCTATATGAGCAAACATACAAAGCCCTTACAACAAGAGTAAAAGGAATAACCATCAACACGCCACTAGAGTACTATTTCTAAAAACAAGAAAACAAAACAACCTAAGAAAAGAAAACAAACAAAGAAAACTAGGCTGCCTCCTAGGAGCGCTCTTTTAATGTCAATAGCTTGACACAGATTTCAAAAGATCAACCCGGATCGGGCCACTTTGGTTTAACAACCGCCACCTCAATATCGGAATCAGAAGTACTGGGGCGGAAATGATTTTCACCACAACAACAAGTCAAGTGCGCAATAAGGTCATTAAACTTTTCTCTCCAAACTACACTGACTCTCTTCTTCTTGTTCTTGCGGATGATAGGCATATGTGTGCTAACATGCTTAGGAGTCTTAGAAGAAGGTTCCTCACAGGTAGAGGTAGGAATGTCATCATCTGACTCAAAGAAATAAGATGGAATCTCTTCACAAATCAGGACATCTGTACTCTCATCTCTTCTTTGGAAATAAAGAGTCTCAGGCTTCTCCTTTGGTTGCCCAAAATATTTCTTAAGTCGATGCCCATTCACTTTAAAAGCTTGATTACCATACCCGTTCAAAGTAATTACTCCACTTGGATTAACCTCGAGAATCTCAAAGGGACCAGACCATCTAGACTTGAGTTTACCCGGAAACAATGAAGTCTAGTATTATAGAGTAAAGCCATTTCACCAACTTTGAATTCTCGGTCCTTGATCTTAGCGTCATGGAGTATCTTTGTTCTTTCCTTGCTAAGCTTAGCATTCTCGTATGCTCTGAGTCTGAATTCGTCGAGCTCGTTCAATTGTAACAACCGTTTCTCCCCACAGAGTTGGCTATCGAAATTCAAGAATTTAATTGCCCGGAAAGCTCGTGTTCAAGTTCGACAGGTAAATGACAAGCTTTGCCATAGACCATTTGGAAGGGTGACGTGCCCATCGGGGTTTTAAATGCGACGATAAGCCCACAATGCGTCATCCAACTTAAGACTCCAATTAGATCGATTATTGTTCACGGTCTTCTCTAAAATTCTTTTCAAGCACTTTGGTTGCTTACCTCGACTTGGCCACTGGTTTGGGGATGATATGGTGTACCAACTTTGTGTTTGACACCATATTTTTCAAGGATTTTATCAAGCGGCGCATTGCAAAAGTGGGTACCCTCATCACTAATGAGTGCTCTCGGACGACCGAATCGGTAAAGATATTCTTTTGCAAGAATTTCTTCACGACTTTATGATCATTAGTTTGGGTAGCTATGGCTTCAACCCACTTGGAAACATAGTCGACACGGACGAGGATATATTTATTACCGCACGAAGATGGAAAGGGTCCCATAAAATCTATGCCCCAAACGTCGAAAACTTCGCATTCAAGAATGGGCTTAAGTGGCATTTCCATCCTACTACTCGCCGTCCGCCTTCTCGGCACCTATCACAACCTTTACAAAAGGCTTCGCATCTTTAAACGAGTCGGCCGGTAGAATCCGGCTTGAAGGATCTTTGCAACCGTCTTCGGTGTTCCATAATGACCTCCGGTAGGACCGCTATGGCATTGTTCTAGGATATCCCACTGATCATGCTCAGGAACACACCGTCGAAGCAACCCGTCTTTACAGACTCTGAACAAATAAGGATCTTCCCATACGAGATATTTAAGATCAGAAAAGAACTTTTTCTTCTCCTGATAAGTCATGTCTTCTAAATGACCACTCGCTAAATAGTTGACGTAGTCAGCATACCACGGTCTAACCGTTTCAAGCTTCATCAATTGCTCAGTCGGAAAATCAATGCCTATATCATTGTGATTCTCTGCACCCTCATTTACTAAGCGAGATAAATGATCAGCCACAATATTCTCACTACCTTTCTTATCTTTAATCACAAGGTCAAACTCTTGTAATATCAAAATCCATCGAAGTAACCTTGGTTTTGCATCTGCTTTCTTCAACCAAATTCTAGGGTTTCGTTTATCTTTTCCAAGTAAACTAAACAGCATACCAAACATGATCACGAGATTATCTCTAATACTCTTACTCAATCAACTATGCATAATCTCTTATAACACAATTAATCGCATCACTTGAACGAAATAAGACTTAAACCAATATATTTTCATACATAGATCCAAGCATATAGATATAGATAAATCGTTTCATCGAATCGTTAATTCCAACAAAACATGATCAATACAAAACAACATCCAAAGTGATGAAAAACTATAAATTAAACTCACTAACATAAAGCATCGAACTCTCTAGTTGGTTGTGTTGATGATGGGCTTCCTCCGTCGACTCACTGCAAGGTTTCTAGCCAACAATCATGTTGAATATGATTGTTGGGTTGGAGAAACTCATCTCTATGGAATTAGGGTTCTGGCCGCAGCTTTTTGGTGTGAAAGTGCGATCTCAATGATGTGTAAAGAGTGTCCTTAGGGTTGGGGCTGCTGCTGTATTTATAGAATTTTAAGGCGGCTAGGGTTAAGTCGGCCTTGAACGCCCGTCTGGTCTTGTGGACGCCCGTCTGGTGGATCTTGACTTTGCTCTAGACGTCCGTCCATGCTGCGTCCAAACTCTCTGTATGTGATTTCCTCTCCTGGACGCTCGTCCATGCAATCAGCCGCCCGTCCAGTGGACGGGATGCAGACGCTCGGCTGGACTGCTTTGAGGTCGGATTTCATCATCTTTATCCAATTTCTTTTAGCCAATTCCAACTCTATCTTGAATAATTCGACTTGAGCTTCATTTATCCTCTTTAGCACTCGAAATTAAGCCTCCTAAAGGATAAATAAACATTGCAAAAATGTAATAAAGTCCAAATCATAATAAATCAATCAATTCAATACTTAAAATAACCAATTTTTCAAATAACCATACTAAAATCATCCTTACTAAATAATTGCACTTAAACCCTTAATTCTTATATAAATTATGCAAATGTGGGGAAAATAATAATGAAATACACCCTTAATAATCATATAAATATGGCCTTAACAACACCCCCACACTTAGCTTTTTGTACGTCCTCGGACAAAACAATCAAAACTATAGCTCAACTTTCATGCAATCCACATAGATCTCTAACTCACGTAACAAAAGATACAACAACTATAGCAAACAATACCATCACGAGAGATAGATTCGGTGTATGTGTGACAAGCCCTTTTCAAATTTAACAAGCCTTTCAAAGAAATATCCTCTCAAAAATCCAATGATTATCCTAGACATAGGCGATAATAGCTCCACTCAAAGCCTTCCCACGCACTCAGTAGGATAATCCCTACAGCATATCATGCGGTTCTACTGGGTATAAGATCCATGATAACAAAGACTTCACTTTATTTTTACTCATCATTTCCAAAATGTCCAAATTCGACGCATATCAGAATGAGCTTTTACCCATCATAGTAGAATAGGACATTTCGAGATAATCCCCTACCTACTCAAATCATAAGGTAGCTTCTTCTAACAGTCGTGAGCTTCTGGTCATCATAGTGGTATAGGACATTTCGAGATAATGCCCTACCTCACTCCAATCATCGACCAGCTTTCGACAAACGTATTTATTATGATTGCTTATTCATTCTTTTTTTTTCAAGACATAAGTTACATCTCACTTATCACATTCAAACTTCATGATATTCACAGCACACGGTCTAACTAAGGTGTTACTATACTGACCTTCCTAAGATAAATCACTAAAACAATGAAAGGATATAGTTCAAAAATCTTGCTTCAACATCAAAGGCTTCCGTGAGTGAAAAATGAATACTATCTCCATGACAAGAAAGACATGCTATAATTATCTCACTAAGTCACATACTATCATCGTTAGAAAACTACAACTAGCAAGCATTTAGTTTCAATCATATGCTCGAGATTCACAAAAATTTAAATTTAGTTGAAATTTAACATTCACTCATATTTCAAAAGATATAGCATGAAAACATACCCAATTTACCCCCCCACACTTAAATCACATTATGTCCGCAGAATGTGCAAATAAAAGAAAACGAAAACTTAGCTGGTTTCAACAGTGGTTGTCGGATGAAAGTTGGCAGAGGTCAGGCCGGAGCATGAACGTACCGCTACAACTCGAATAGACAACACTGGACATAAGAGCTTGTGAACCTGCTCAAAAGTATCTACCACACTCGACATACCATATAATCTCGGGGTACACGGGGTATATGAGCAAACAACAAAACCCTTACAACAAGAGTAAAAGGAATAACCATCAACACGCCACTAGAGTACTGTTTCTAAAAACAAGAAAACAAAACAACCTAAGAAAAGAAAACAAAGAAAACTAGGCTGCCTCCTAGGAGCGCTCTTTTAATGTCAATAGCTTGACACAGATTTCAAAAGATCAACCCGGATCGGGCCACTTTGGTTTAACAGCCGCCACCTCAGTATCGGAATCAGAAGTACTGGGGCGGAAATGATTTTCACCACAACAACAAGTCAAGTGCGCAATAAGGTCATTAAACTTTTCTCTCCAAACTACACTGACTCTCTTCTTCTTGTTCTTGCGGATGATAGGCATAGGTGTGCTAACATGCTCAGGAGTCTTAGAAGAAGGTTCCTCACAGGTAGAGGTAGGAATGTCATCATCTGACTCAAAGAAATAAGATGGAATCTCTTCACAAATCAGGACATCTGTACTCTCATCTCTTCTTTGGAAATAAAGAGTCTCAGGCTTCTCCTTTGGTTGCCCAAAATATTTCTTAAGTCGATGGCCATTCACTTTAAAAGCTTGATTACCATACCCGTTCAAAGTAATTACTCCACTTGGATTAACCTCGAGAATCTCAAAGGGACCAGACCATCTAGACTTGAGTTTACCCGGAAACAGGTGAAGTCTAGTAATATAGAGTAAAGCCATTTCACCAACTTTGAATTCTCGGTCCTTGATCTTAGCGTCATGGAGTATCTTTGTTCTTTCCTTGCTAAGCTTAGCATTCTCGTATGCTCTGAGTCTGAATTCATCGAGCTCGTTCAATTGTAACAACCGTTTCTCCTCACAGAGTTGGCTATCGAAATTTAAGAATTTAATTGCCCAGAAAGCTCTGTGTTCAAGTTCGACAGGTAAATGACAAGCTTTGCCATAGACCATTTGGAAGGGTGACGTGCCCATCGGGGTTTTAAATGCGATACGATAAGCCCACAATGCGTCATCCAACTTAAGACTCCAATTAGATCGATTATTGTTCACGGTCTTCTCTAAAATTCTTTTCAAGCTCGGTTGCTTACCTCGACTTGGCCACTTTGGTTTGGGGATGATATGGTGTACCAACTTTGTGTTTGACACCATATCTTTCAAGGATTTTATCAAGCGGCGCATTGCAAAAGTGGGTACCCTCATCACTAATGAGTGCTCTCGGACGACCGAATCGGTGAAGATATTCTTTTGCAAGAATTTCTTCACGAATTTATGATCATTAGTTTGGGTAGCTATGGCTTCAACCCACTTGGAAACATAGTCGACACGGACGAGGATATATTTATTACCGCACGAAGATGGAAAGGGTCCCATAAAATCTATGCCCCAAACGTCGAAAACTTCGCATTCAAGAATGGGCTTAAGTGGCATTTCCATCCTACTACTCGCCGTCCGGTTCTCGGCACCTATCACAACCTTTACAAAAGGCTTCGCATCTTTAAACAGAGTCGGCCAGTAGAATCCAGCTTGAAGGATCTTTGCAACCGTCTTCGGTGTTCCATAATGACCTCCGGTAGGACCGCTATGGCATTGTTCTAGGATATCCCACTGATCATGCTCAGGAACACACCGTCGAAGCAACCCGTCTTTACAGACTCTGAACAAATAAGGATCTCCCCATACGAGATATTTAAGATCAGAAAAGAACTTTTTCTTCTCCTGATACGTCATGTCCTCTAAATGACCACTCGCTAAATAGTTGACGTAGTCGCATACCACGGCCTAACCGTTTCAAGCTTCATCAATTGCTCGGTCGGAAAATCAATGCCTATATCATTGTGATTCTCTCGCACCCTCATTTACTAAGCGAGATAAATGATCGGCCACAATATTCTCACTACCTTTCTTATCTTTAATCACAAGGTCAAACTCTTGTAAAATCGTAATCCATCGAAGTAACCTTGGTTTTGCATCTGCTTTGTCCATAAGGTAGCGTAGGGTTGCATGATCGGTCCATACAACAACTTGAGACCCTAGAAGATAACTTCTAAACTTGTCAATGGCAAAAACAACGGCTAAGAATTCCTTCTCAGTTGTGGTATAATTGCATTGAGCCGGGTTCAAGGTGCGGCTCGCATAATAAATGGGCCTGAACCTTTTATCAACTATTTGACCTAAAACTGCGCCTACGGCGTAATTAGAGGCATCGCACATCAGCTCGAAAGGCTTGGTCCAAATCGGGTGCAACTAAAATAGGGGCACCGATAAGCTTGTCTTTCGTACAATTGAAAGCTTCTTTGCACTTCGCATCGAACAAGAAATCTACATCATCTTTCAAAAGATTTGATAAAGGCTTGGCGATGGTAGAAAAATCTTTAATGAAACGCCCGTAGAAGCCAACATGACCTAGAAAACCTCGTACCTCTTTCACTTGTCTTAGGGTACGTCATCCTTTCAATGGCTTCGACCTTAGCCTTATCAACTTGAATACCAAAGCATTGGACACCTTATGTCCCAAAACGATTCCTTCGTCTACTAGAAAATGGCATTTTTCCCGCTTAAGCACCAGATTTTTCTCAACACACCGTTGGAGTACCATATCTAGATTCTTTAAGATTTCATCAAAGCTATCGCCGTAGGCGAGAAGTCATCCATGAAGACCTCCATGCATTGCTCCACAAGTCCATCAAAAATGGCTAACATGCACCGTTGAAAAGTCGCGGGTGCGTTGCATAAGCCGAATGGCATTCTCGTGAAAAGCAAAAGTACCGGATGGACACGTAAAAGTTGTCTTCTCTTGGTCATTAGGATCAATGGCTATCCGGAAGTAGCCGAATAGCCATCAAGGAAACAATAATACTTATGACCACTCGGTCGTTCAATAAGCCGGTCAATGAAGGGTAGGGAAAGTGGTCCTTGGTAGTAACCTCGTTAAGTCTACGATAGTCAATGCGGACTCTATAGCTCGTCACGAGTCGTAAGGCAACTTCCTCCCCTTTTTCATTCTTTTCGACCGTGATTCCGCCCTTCTTTGGCACAACTTGAGTAGGGCGACCCACTCGCTATCGGCGATTGCATAGATGATGCCCATGTCAAGCCACTTTATCACTTCTTTCTTGACAACCTCCCGCATATGCGGATTCAGCCTTCTCTCGAGGTTGTCTAACCTTTTTAGCTCCCTCCTCCGTTCGGATTTTATGCATGCATACATCGGGGCCGATTCCTCGGATATCACCCACTTGCCATCCGAACGCGAGGATATTCTTTTTAAGCACTTCTATCACCGTGCTTCTTGCTCGTGGTCGAGTTTCGAAGAAACGATCAAAGGCAATTTATCTCCATCCTTAAGAAAGATATACTTAAGGTGTTTCGGAAGCGGTTTGAGCTCTAAATCGCAGGTGGTTGCTCAATACTAGACTTTAACGGGCCACCTTTCTCTTTATGAGCTTGGAGTGGTTGACTAAAGAATAACTCATCTTCCCGAGGCTCCACCCCGAGAAGGTGCTTGGATCAAATCGTCCATCGGAATCCTCCGATCAACACTTGCTTCCTTTTTCTTGTGATCGATCATTTTTCTTAACTCTTCATCTTTAAGCTCTTCTCGCGCCACTCTTCCCAATCATCTACTTCCCAATGGGTAGCTTCTCTCCAAAATTCTACCTCGTCCCAACTACCCATCGTAGCTTCTTCTTCACCGGGGATGAAGTCTTCCCGGCTCGGTTCTTTGAGATCATCGTTTGTTGCTTTGGCATCTCCATGCTTCTAACCCACTAACGAGCTCATTGTGAGCGAGTGAAGATGACTCGTCAATGCCTACGGCTTGAAATGAATTAGAAGATGGTCCGCGATCGGCTTGATCTTCAATGTCCATGACTTCAAAAACACCTATCTCTGTCAACTCCTCTCGCTTCTTCGAGTAGGCATCTTTTTCGTCCTCATAGATAGCTTCGACAAACGATATTTCATCAATTACGGCTCTTTCGGGATGTGTCCCTCGTGTGAAGGTGACGGATGTGTCATCGACTCTAAGAGTAATCATCCTTTGCGAAGTCGATGAGAGCGTTAGAAGTGTCTAGAAAGGTTCGGCCTAGAATTAGAGGCATCTCCTTATCAGGTGGATAGTCTAGAATAACCCAGTCGGTAGGGAAGACTAAATGTTCAACTTGAAGGAGAACATTAGCTACACAACCGGCTGCAGTCCGGCTAGATTTATCAACCATCTGAAGAGAAATAGGGCGTTCCCGCATCCTTTTATCTAACCCGAGCTTTTTGCATACGTTTAATGGCATCACATTAATAGAGGCCCCTGAGTCGCATAAGACATTTTCGAATAAATGGCCTTCGATCTCACAGGAGATTGAAGGTCTTCCAGGGTCACCTCGCTTAACAGCGACTTTCTGTGAAACCATCGCGCAATCTTCGCGTAGCACTTCTTCAGCCATCCCCTGAAGCTTTCTCTTACTCCCACAGAATTCTTTTAGATACTTAGAGCATTTAGGCATTTCAGTTAATACCTCGGCTAAGGGCATACTAACTTGAGTGTCTCTAAGCATCCTCCTCACTCCATCATACTGCTTGTCATTAGTGAGGGCTTTCTCTTTCCTTTTTGGGGGTAAGGAAGGGCTTTATCATTCCCCGTGGCCTGATTCTTTATCGCCTCATCCTCCTTATCCTTCCATCTCACGAACTTTTCTTCCTTTTTCTTAGTCAGGGATACAGCTTTCTGACTTTCCTTCCTTACCTCATTATCAGAATTATTTTCATCCTCCGAAGAATTGTCACTAAGCTCCTCATCGTTTCTTTCTTCGGTATGTGGTTTCTGATTTCCCCCTCCTGAACTTATGGCGTCAGGAGGGGCTACTCGTTTCCCGACATCTTGCCGGATTGAGCCTTCTTACCACTTCTCAACGTTACTTCATTCAACTCCTCTTCTTGTCCATACTCCTATTGTGGTGTAATGGCGGTGCAAACATTCACATCATCTTTTGGGTTTCTCTCGGTATAACTCGGAAGTTTACCGTGAGGTCTGCTTGCTTTCTGGTCTGCCATCGACCAACTTGTCTCTCAATAGCTTTAACACTAGTAGACGAGTCTTCACCATGTCTACCACTCATCAAATTTGTGTTGAGGGACACGTGAGGTGGTATGATTTTGAGTTTGGTCCCATCCACCTTGAGGCCTTTGGGAGTTAGGAGCATGTCCTTTGATAGTTTGAGTTGAAAGAATTCGAATTTGAAGGGCCAGGTGGTAACTTGGCTTGATTGAAGTTTTGTCGTGGAAATCCCGAGTAGTTCTGATTCTGGTTAAAGTTTCGGAATGGTTGGTTTTGATTATCCATTAGATTTACTTCTTCCGTCATCTCCTTTCCTACCTGCATTCCCAGATCAGAAGGCTGCGTCTGAAGATTGGCCAGCTGCTTGCTTATCAATTCCATCCGAGCAACTAACGACTTTGTATCGGGGCCCTTGCGGTATCCTTCTTTCTTAACAACATTGGTCTTCTTGGGAGTCGACCACATATTGTTCTTGGCGATGGTCTCGGCCACTCGTAGGCGATCTCATCACCTCCCCTAAGAAGGATCCATGAGCTGTGGAGTCAAGATAGTCTCTATTAGGTTGAGAGACACCTCGTAGAACAGTTCCGAAAGAACTCATGTATGCGTCATATCCGTGATTGGGGCACTTCCTCATCAACGATTTAATCTCTCCCAAGCTTTGCCAACGGAGTCTCATCCTCTAGTTGCTCGAAAGTAGCTATTTCCCGTTTCATCTCCATAATCTTGCCTGGTGAAACCCACTTGAGAGCGAAGGCTCTTTTGACATCATTCCATGTATGGAGAGAATGATGTGCCAACGATTTAAACCACCGACTTGCTTCACCTTTCAAAGCAAAAGGGAATAGCTTTAACTTGACTATCTCAGAATCAACACCAGGATAATGACCTGCTTCACAGATTTGTACGAATGTGGACAAGAAGTCGTGTGGATCTTCCTGAGCAGTACCATGGAAAGAGCTATTCTGAACTAGAGCAACTACTCCGTTCTTTAGATCGAAGTTCACTCCTCCCATGTCAGGAGGACGAATAGGTCTATGCCCCTCGAGAAAGTCTTGATTTAGATATGGGGTGTAGGGGTCCTGGTTCAATTGATTAAGCTGGTTTTGTCTAAATTGTTGAAGTTGTTGATTTATGCCAGCTTGTTGATTCTGTTGTTGCTGCAGAGCTTGCATCTGCTGAAGGAGTAAATTTAACTGAGCTTGGGGATCAGGATTTGGAATTGGTGGATCTTGATCTGCCATTATGTCAAGATCAGGAAGAAGCCTCCTTCTAAAATTAGATCGTTCAGGCTCGGGATCGAAGATTAGAAGTCCCTTCTTACTTCTCGTTTGCATAAACCGAGAGAAGCGAACGAGAAGAAATCAACCTTAGGGTTGATGAGAACGAGTTTAGAGAAGATTGGAGGATTTAGAAGTGTAGAAAGATAGAAGAGCGAGAGAAAAGAAAAGTGGAATTTTCGGGGACCGAATCGGCGTTCGGTGTACGTGGACGCTAGTTCGAGAGGGATCCGGAAGTGAACGCTCGTTCAGAGCACTGAACTGGCGTTCAGAAGACAGATGGGGGCAGACGGGCGTTCAGTATGGGTGAACGCTGGTTCAGAAGGCTTTTAGTATTTTTTTAATTTTCTTATTTTAGAAAATATATAGAAACCTAAACTGGAAAAGAAACCTACCTACGAAAAGTTTAAAAACAAGAAAAACACTAAGACGGTAAAAAAAACGTGTTGAAATCTTCTAGGGCCAAAATGGAGGGGAAAACAGTGGATTTTGACCTCAAAAACGCACTGAACGGCCTACAGCGGTTCACCAAGTCGTCGGCGTCGGAACGAGCTTTCCGAATTGGGGTCCTGCGTTCCAAACGGACACTCGAGCCGAAAGTTATGGTCAAATTGCTACTGCGTGCCCTAACGACCCCTTTTGACACAGAAAATTGTCCTAAATAGAATCCGACAACCGTTACCGACTCCCCGGCAACGGCGCCAAAAACTTGTTCGGTAAAAACGAGTTTTACAATTTATAACCGAAACACCCCAAGTATAAGGATCGTAGTATAGGATGTTAACGGGTCGTCTAAGGGAGTGGAATGTTTATCGAATTCAAGTATAAATCTATATCGATTATGTCACAATTATTAACTAAACTACGGCCGAAACTAACTAAAACCTAAACCTAAGAATTGAGACTAAAACAAGAATAAAAACAAGCGAGAAAATACGAAAACGAAAAGACGGACGAGCGTTCACTAAAGTGAACGAGCGTCGAAAACTAAATCTAATGGACGGGCGTCGCTGCGCGGACGAACGTCCGAATACGAATTGAGTGAGGCGAAAAGTGCGAAAAAACTTGCGGGAAATTAGGGTTTATAAAACTAGAACTTAAACTAAACTTAATCTAAACGATTACGAACGAATTGATTAATAAATAAGTAAAGGAAAACAGTGAGGCAACGAATCCACCCATCAACCAACAACCCCCAACTAGATGGTGACCTAAAGATGTAGTTTTTAGTAGTGATCTATTCACGAATTCAATTAAATTTCTTCAACCAAATTCTAGGGTTTCGTTTATCTTTTCCAAGTAAACTAAACGACATACCAAACATGATCACGAGATTATCTCTAATACTCTTACTCAATCAACTATGCATAATCTCTTATAACACAATTAATCGCATCACTTGAACGAAATAAGACTTAAACCAATATATTTTCATACATAGATCCAAGCATATAGATATATATAAATCGTTTCATCGAATCGTTAATTCCAACAAAACATGATCAATACAAAACAGCATCCAAAGTGATGAAAAACTATAAATTAAACTCACTAACATAAAGCATCGAACTCTCTAGTTGGTTGTGTTGATGATGGGCTTCCTCCGTCGACTCACCGCAAGGTTTCTAGCCAACAATCATGTTGAATATGATTGTTGGGTTGGAGAAACTCATCTCTATGGAATTAGGGTTCTGGCCGCAGCTTTTTGGTGTGAAAGTGCGATCTCAATGATGTGTAAAAAGTGCCCTTAGGGTTGGGGCTGCTGTTGTATTTATAGAGCTCTAAGTCGGTTAGGGTTAAGTCGGCCTTGAACGCCCGTCTGGTCTTGTGGACGCCCGTCGATGGATCTTGACTTTGCTCTAGACGTCCGTCCATGCTGCGTCCAAACTCTCTGTATGTGATTTCCTCTCCTGGACGCTCGTCCATGCAATCAGACGCCCGTCCAGTGGACGGGATGCAGACGCTCGGCTGGACTGCTTTGAGGTCGGATTTCATCATCTTTATCCAATTTCTTTGAGCCAATTCCAACTCTATCTTGAATAATTCGACTTGAGCTTCATTTATCCTCTTTAGCACTCGAAATTAAGCCTCCTAAAGGATAAATAAACATTGCAAAAATGTAATAAAGTCCAAATCATAATAAATCAATCAATTCAATACTTAAAATAACCAATTTTGCAAATAACCATACTAAAATCATCCTTACTAAATAATTGCACTTAAACCCTTAATTCTTATATAAATTATGCAAATGTGGGGAAAATAATAATGAAATACACCCTTAATAATCATATAAATATGGCCTTAACAATTGGAAAAAGTTTGTCAAGCATGTACTATCTCCAGCAGATAAGGTAGTAACTTTTGTCATGTGTAATCTACTTTTTTGGTAGGGTTCATGTCACTTTTCCTAATACTTTTTTACAATGAATTGAATTGTGCAGAAGAGGCGTGGATATTACAAAGGCATTAGGAAGTTGAAGGTGTTAAACTACCGCAAAAGTAAGAAAGGATTCGCACGCCTTATGTATGAAATGGTAAGACATTCTAAAATAAATGATTGCATTGCCTTCCTATAGTAATAAAATAATCACTAGATAAGGTTGAACTGCTCAAGATAAGGATGAAAGTGTAAATTGTAAGTTGATTAGTAAGTTGTATGTGTATTGCAATATATGGCTCCAATTGTCCAAACATCTTCTACTTATGGTTGATTTACAATTTCATCGACTCTATTTTTGTTTCGTAGAAAAAAAAAGTGATAATCCTGAGGCAATAACAAGGCCTGTTGTGTGGGTTGAAGGCTACACGAGAAAGAAAAAAGATGGTGAAGAAGACGTTGAAGATCCAGAAATTGTGGTGAGATATTTGCATGCTAGAACTCTGCTCTTGCACTTGAATTGACAATTCTAGATTATTTACTTCTATTGTGTTCTTTTTTATAGAGACAAGTTAAGGAGAAAATGGCTTAACAACCGGATTCATCGCAATGGACTATTAATGATGATCCGGTTTCTCAAGTTTTAGGCCCCGAACGATGGGGACGGGTGCGGGGCTATGGCTTTGGGGCAACACCTTCACAGATTTGTGGAAGAGGTTATGTAGATCGTCAAGCTTTTATGATGATGGAAAAGAAATATCAAGGATTGGAGATGAAATTGAATGATCTGTACTCTCGATTTAACGAGTAGATAGTAGTAGTGTGAGTATTTTTACTTATCTTACTCTTATCTTGTTTATTCACAACATGTAGTTTATTCATTTTTATATTGTTCGATAAACGGAAAACAAAGAATGTGCCAATTCCACCAATGGATGCTAATGTACCACCTTTGAAGAGAAATAAAGAAGCTTCTCCCGTTTCGAAATTTCTTCCAAACAAAAGTTAAAATCTCGAAAGGTGAAATGCAAGGAAGGGTATGTGAAGATGTCAATAAACAAGCTCCGCAAATGCAACATGTACTCTTATTGAGGTGGTATGGTGCCGATGAGAAGATTGTTGCTATTGGAGACCTTGCGTCCAAAGATCCGGAAGATAAAGTACATTGCGTTCCTTTGGGTGCCGGTGTTTGGAAGGTTTGGGTTCGGGAAGTGATTGAAGATATTGAAGTGTATCGACCGACGGAAGAATTCACTATCCTCTCCGAAGCCAAAGGAAGCACAGTGGCTTGGCCCTCGAAATCTATTAAACTATTTTAAGGTAAACCATTCTTAAGTCCATATTGCCTCCCAATACTTAGTTGTATTTTGTGTCCTCTCTTTTGTGTACATGGCTACTCGGTATTTTGTTTGACACTTTTGGTAATAGTACGTATGACATTTCATGTCTTTTTTGTACTGGATGAAAACAGACGTGTTGTGATGATGTGATGATTTGAAGTGAAACTTTATTAATATTATATTCTATGTGTCGTGGTGTGTTACAGCCCGGAAAAGAATTTCGTAATTAAATTGGAATTTTAATTAGCAGGAAATCTGGGTTTTAAAAATTAAAAAAAATTGGCTGGTTATTTACAACGTGCTTTTGCACGTTGTAAAATTTACAACGTGTTATTGCACGTTGTAAAATATTTGGCGGGGTATTTTCCATTTGGCGGTATAAAGCGGGAAATTTATTTACAACGTTATTTTGCACGTTGTAAAATTTCTTGGCGGGTATTTTCATTTTACAACGTGTTTCTGCACGTTGTAAAGTTTTTGGCGGGTATTTTCCATTTGGCGGAATTAGGCGGGAAAGCTATTTACAACGCGTCTTAGAACATTGTAAAATTTATTTACAACGCGCTTTTAGAAACGTGGTAAAAAAAATTCGGTTTTACAACGCTTCAGTTTACAACGTGCACGCGAACGTTGTAAAACACTTTTTACAACGTGCATTGCGCGTGGTAAAAACCCAGTTTTCTTGTAGTGTCACCTAAGTGTTTTCAGAATAATACTCACTCTACTCCCTCACTTAGACAACTAGACATCGCATCCTATCTATTACACAGACATTGATGAACCTTAGTTCATCAAAGCACAAGCCCTTTTCTGCCCTTCCGACGGATCCGAACTTCAACTCGCTTTAAGAGTACATTCGGTGTTTTAACTGAACGAATCAGAAGTTCAATCGAAGCTTGTTCATATTTAATTAATGTTAACATATCAGGATTAAGGGTTTAAAACAGTGAAAACACGATTATGAAGCCAAAAACCAAGCTGAAATGCTAAAATGGTAAAAACAAGGTAAAACAGGTCAAACGCCCGTTTGACATCCTATGTACGCCCGTTTGGCATTGAACGTCCGTCCACTAACCCTAGACGCCCGTCCGTCAAAAACAGCTACATCCTGAATCAAAATTCTGACCTCAAACGCCCGTCCGCCTTGTTCAGACGCCCGTTTGAGCTACTAGGGTCGCGAATGCCCGTTTGCCTAATGCTGACGCCCGTTCGCCTGGGTTTTTCCCAAAACGCTAAAATCTTCAAAACATGATTTCTGAACCGTTTCTAACCTAATTAACATCGATTTCAACTCAGTAAAACGTAGAAAACATATCTAAACGTCTATGATCCTTTGATCAACGAAAAAGCACATATTTCTTGCATCTACGCATCATAAAACACGATATAAACTTCAATAACGATAATTGAAATCGTAGGAAGAGCCTCTTACCTTTTTAGCAGCTAAATCCAAGTCCAAACTCAGAAAAACAGCAGCTAAAACCGTCCCTTTTCTACATAAAACATGTGTGATAAATCCAAACTTAGATTAGATTCAATCACAAGCTTCTAAACGACAAAAACTACGAATTGATGAGTTTGAATCCATCAAACTCGAAGGTGAACTGAATTAGGGCTTACACATACCTTATCAAAGCTCCAACTTTCTGCAATCAAAGCGTTGCCTTCTTCACAACGATTCCGGTGCTCGACTCTGATCTGAAAACCGTTACGATTTGACTTAGCAATCGATGAACAAAACCCTCAGCCCTAATCTTGCTCTCTTTCTCACGCAGAAGATGAGTTTTGGAGGTGGAAAATCTGATTAAAAGTTTAAGGGACCGATTAGGCTAATTTTTCCTTAAATAGGAAAAATCCCAAAATTACCTAATTGCTCTGATTTTCCTTAATCACCCTTATTAAACCAGATTTTCTTCCTTAAATATATATATATATATATATATATATATATATATATATATATATATATATCTCGAAAATATACATAAATATCCAAATTATTAAACTCCGAATAAAAGGAACCGAACCCAATATTTCGTTTTCGCAAAATGACACGTCGCCCCTTTCCCGAAAATCGGAATATTACATTCTTCCCCCCTGAAAGGAGTTTCGTCCTCGAAACTTAGAACATACCTGGTAGGTCCATAAAATCTGAAAACTCGCTGATCATATCGTCCTCAACTTCCCAAGTAGCTTCATCCGGTGAGTGATTGCTCCATTGCACCAGAACCAAAGGAATCAACCGTCTCTTAATCATCTTTTCTTTCCTGTCCAAAATTATGATCAGTGCCTCATCATACGAAAGATTGTCTTGAAGAATCTCCGGATCAAAAGTAGTGTCAACATCCGTCTTGGTCAAACATTTCTTCAGCATCGAGACGTGAAACACGTTGTGGACTCTTGACATGGATTCCGGTAACTTAAGCTTGTAAGCCAACGGTCCAACTCTTTCCAGAATCTTAAAAGGTCCAACGTACCTAGGGCTTAGCTTTCCCTTTTGTCCAAAACGTTTCACTCCCTTCATTGGTGAAGCTCGTAGGTAAACTCTTTCACCAACTTCAAACTCAAGAGGTCTCCTTCTAACATCTGCCCAGCTTTTCTGTCTATCTTGAGCCGCCTTCAGATTCTTCTTAACCAACTGAACTCTTTCTTTAGCTTGCTCAACCAATTCCGGCCCGGTGATTTGTCATTCCCCGACTTCATCCCAAAACAGCGGCGTTCTACATCTTCTTTCATACAATGCTTCAAACAGTGGCATGCCTATACTTGCATGATAACTGTTGTTATAGGCAAACTCCACTACCGGTAGGTAATCATCCCATGATCCGCCTACTTCCAAAACACAAGCTCTCAACATATCTTCTAGTGTTTGGATAGTTCTCTCAGATTGTCCATCTGTCTGAGGATGAAAGACCGTACTCAAATCCAACTTGGTTCCGAAAGCTGCTTGTAAACTCTTCCAAAACCGACTGACGAATCGACTATCTCGATCCGAGACTATAGAGACAGGGACTCAGTGTAATTTCACTATATTATCCAAGTATAGTGTCGTCATCTTCTTCAAGGGCATATCAACCTTATACGGTAAGAAATGAGTGGACTTGGTCAATCTGTCCACGATCACCCAAATCACATCACTACCGCCTCTCGTCTTAGGTAAGCCGGTGATAAAATCCATAGTGATCTTATCCCACTTCCATTCCGGAATATCCAAAGGCTTAAGCATTCCTCCTGGTCTTCTATGTTCTGCTTTAACCTTCTGGCAAGTATCACACTCTGCAACGCACTTGGCTATCTCCAGTTTCATCGAGGGCCACCAAAACCTTTCCTTCAAGTCTCTGTACATTTTAGTGGCTCCCGGATGGACTGCAAAAGCGATCCTATGTGCCTCTCCCATGACTCTCTGTCTTAATTCACCAACATTAGGCACACACAAACGATCCTGGTACCAAAGGTTTCCATTCTTGTCTAACACGTAACCCACTGTGGGCTTTTCCCTTGCAACCCGCTTCAAGTCAACCAAAACTGGGTCTTCATCTTGCTTCTCCCGAATATCATCCATCAACTCAGACCTTGCTAACAATGGTGCCACAAACTGTCGGTCTTCAATCTGATCAAAGCTTCGGATTCTCAACCCATCTAACCTTTCTGCAACATCTTGAACACTTGAAACTGCAAACACTGGTTTTCTACTCAAAGCATCGGCCACTACATTCGCTTTACCCGGATGGTACTGAATCTCCAAGTCATAATCCTTAACAAACTCCAACCATATCCTTTGTCTCATATTAAGATTCTTTTGGGTAAAGAAATACTTCAAGCTCTTGTGATCGGTGAAGATCGTGGCCTTAACTCCATACAAGTAGTGCCTCCAAATCTTCAAGGCAAACACAACCGCTGATAACTCCAAGTCGTGGGTTGGGTAATTCTTCTCATGCACCTTCAACTGTCAGGATGCATAAGCAATTACCTTCCCTCCCTGCATCAACACACAACCTAAACCTTGTCCTGAGGCATCCGTGTAAACGTCATAATTATCAAAGATCTCCGGAACTGCCAAAACTGGGGCTGTAGTCAACTTCTTCTTCAGCATTTCAAAAGCCTCTTCACACTCACTGGTCCACTCGAACTTCACATCCATTTGAGTGAGCCGGGTAAGTGGTGTAGCTATCTTTGAGAAGTCTTGTACAAACTTCCTATAATAGCCGCCAAACCGAGAAAACTTCTAACCTCTTGAAACGGTAGTCGGTCTGGACCACTTCTCAACTGCTTCAATCTTCGCGGGATCAACCTTAATGCCATCTCCAGAAATGACATGACCCAAGAAACTCACTTGATCTAACCAAAAGTCACACTTTGAGAACTTAGCATACAACCGGTTCCTCTTCAAGGTATCCAACACTATCCTTAAGTGTTCTTCATGTTCTTTCTCATCCTTAGAGTACACCAGAATATCATCTATGAACACAATCACAAACTTATCCAAGTATGGCATGAAAACACGCTGCATTAAATCCATAAATGCAGATAGGGCATTAGTGAGTCCAAAAGACATGACTAAGAACTCATAATGTCCATACCTCGTACTAAAAGCCGTCTTCGGTATATCTGCTACCTTGATCTTCAATTGATGATAACCCGACCTAAGATCGATCTTGGAAAACACTCTCTTGCCTTGCAACTGGTTAAGCAAATCATCAATCCTCGGCAAAGGGTACTTATTCTTGATGGTCAGATTGTTCAGCGCTCTGTAGTCTATGCACATCCTCATGCTACCATCTTTCTTCTTAACAAACAACACTGGGGCTCCCCAAGGCGAAGTAATAGGCTGAATTATATTCCTCTCAAGCATATCCTTAAGCTGTGCTTTCAACTCCTTCAATTCAGCCGGTGCCATCCTATAGGGTGCCTTAGCAACTGGCGCCGCTCCGGGTATCAACTTAATCTCAAGTTCAATCTCTCTATCCGGCATGTTCCCCGGTAACTCTTCTGGAAACACTTCAGGATACTCGTTCACTACAGGGGTTTCCTCTAACTTAGGCTTCACTTGTTCCACATCCACTACGTACAACAAGTAGCCTTCACAACCTTTCTGACAAGCTCTTATAGCCTTAACCGCTGAAATTATAGGGTGACGCTTCTTACTGGGCTTATAAACATTCCCTTGATAAGTCTTATATGATTTTCCCGGTATCTTAAATGTCACTCTCTTTTCTCTACAATCCAAGTGGACAAAATTCTCGGATAGCCAATATATTCCAAGAATCACATCAAAATCTGAAAAGTCCAAAACCGTAAAGTCACTCTTGCAACGATACGTTCCAACTCGAACATCTACTTGCGGCATCAACTTGGTTACCTTAGTCACTTTCCCTAATGGTGTTGTTATCTCCAAAGTGTTTCTTAAAGGTTCCATTGGTAAGTTAAGCTTCTTAGCTACCTTAGTTGACAAAAAAGTGTTAGACGCTCCAGTATCAAACAATGCCGTGACCACTAGGTTATCTAACATTATTGTACCTAGAACATGAATTCATTTATTTAAACACAAATACAACATGATTTAAATCGTGCTATAGAAGTACTCAAATAAATTACAATAGCCAAAAGGTACCTGAAATAACATTGTCATCTGGTTCCGCCATCTCAGCATCCACTGCAAACACTCGAACTGGGCGACTTGGGCCGCCTTTCCCATTTCCTTGTCTCGGAATATTCGAACTCCTCTTGGTTGGACACATCTTGGCAAAGTGCCCTAAATCTCTATAGTAGTAGCAACCGCCTGAACTAGCCTTGCATTCACCTGAGTGGTTCCTGCTGCACTTAGAGCAAAGTGGTGCTCCGGTTGGAGGTTTACTTGCTGCAGGGGCTGTTGTCTTCTTAAAATTTTGTTGCGGTGCTCCCCGACTATTACCTTGACTCATGCCAAAACTCCTCTTGTTCCCAATAACCATTGTGGCCTTCTTCCTGAAGGTCTCAACCTCCAAGGCCTTATTCAACAATTCAGCCATATTCTTAGCTGAGAAACCTAACATACCAGACTGTATCTGATAGGCTAAGCCTTCCTTGTAAAGGGCCATCTTTCTTTCTTCAACCTTCATCAACTCATGGTAGAATCTCCCCAACTCGTTAAACTTGTTGGTGTACTGTGATACCGTCATGTAATTACCTGGCTTAAGCTTTAGAAACTAACTTGCCATGTCTGTCTGCACTGTCTCTGGGAAATACTCATTATAAAACATGGCCTTAAAGCTCTCCCAGTCTGTCACTTTCCCATTGCTACTCTGTATAGCGTCAATCCAAGCTTCAGCTGCACCTAAAAGGAAACTAACAGCTAACTGTGCCATCTCAAATTCAGGAACATGTATATTCCTGCAAGCCTTCTCGAAGCCTTTTAACCATTCTTCAGCCTTTGAGTGCTCGACATTCCCAAAGAAGTCTTGAACTCTGTTTCTTCTCAACCTCGTATACCGGTCAATTGGTGGTGCTTGCTCGAAAACCGGCCTAACTGGTGGGGCTGGCGGATAAACTTGAGGGTATCCATAGGGTATCTCTTGCTGCTGGTACTGGTGTTGGTGAAAACCGTAGGGTGGGTAACCAAAGCCTTGTTGATAGTCTAAACGGGGTGAAGGTGGTACAGTAGGTCGAGGAGTATGACCCACTGGAGGAGGGTAAAAGGTCTGATGTTGCTGATGATGGAAAACTGGTGGTGAGGGGTGGCTCACCGGTGGAGGGTAAACACTCACTGGAGGTGGATAAATACTAGTTGCTGGGGGTATGTAGACTGGTGGAATGTCTCCCACTACAGTGACTCGTATAGGTGCTTCTCCTGGTTCTCCATAGATGTAGTTATACCTCGGTGGAGGGTAGCTCACTAGTGGCGGTACTAAACCCGCTGGAACATCACTTATCAATGAAAACTGAACCGAACTTCCCACATGCCATTGTGGGCGTTGCTCCTGATGAGGTCGCGGTGACAAACTCCGCTGAGATCGTGGAGTAGGGGTTGTAGTATGAGGGGGTGGGGTGGGGCTCGGATGAGGTGAAGGATTCTGCCTAACAAAACCGCCCCTAACAACCGGTGTAGGACTCTCTCGTCGAACTCCTGATGCTTCAGCACCTGCTCCAGTTCTCGTGAACACCATCCTGATGATCAAAGAAAACTAAAATGTTACTAACAGATCTAAAGAAAACTTATCTTAAAAGAAGGGAAGCCTAAAAGATGCTTGTCTCTGATGCCAACTGTAACGCCCCGTTCCCGGACACCGAGTCCTTATGCGGAAATCGAAACGTTCGGCACGCATAATATTATATAACTAATATTACACATAAGCCTCTACTACGTCGTATCAAGTAAAAGCAAACGGAAGCTAAAAGACTCGGGTAATTATTTTTTTTCAAATAACCAAGAATAGAAATAAAGAACTTAAGAGGAAATGTAATATTATTACATCCAAAACGAAACCAACGAATCCAAAATGTACGAATTCCAAGGTACTAGAAGTAAACTACAAAATCCAAGTCTATGAAATAAATGAAACAAATGAATAATAAACAAGGTCTTCAAGTCCGGCGTCCTCAAACGTCGTCATCAAAGTCCTCCTCGAACTCCTCATTTACCCTCGTTCGTCTTCTCTCCCCCAAACACATAAATAAACATGCATTTGAGGTAAGTACATTTGTACAAAGTAAGAAGTAGAAGCTACAATACAATTAAGGTTATTATTAAAGATGTTATCTTAGTGAGACCGACTCAATTTAGGGTTCATTCCATGCCCATCGACACGTCATGACTATACGTTTCTAGCTTAGCTTATCTTTGTTACATCATTACTCAAGGACACAATGCATGGTGAAAATTCCACCACGAGATATACTTGCCAACAACGGTGATTAGCACCGGTAGTCCCGGGATCTCCCCGGTATGCATATACGTTCGATGGATTTCCTCCACTACCCTTCAGCCTTTTGAGCCAGTAGCGTTGTCCACCTTTTATGAACGTATCACATCGCCGATTTGAATCAGTGTCTAACCAAGAATAGATGACGTTTTAGCTTTTACTACACTTATGTAATTATTAATGTGAATTAACTAGTCACCTAAGTGTTTTCAGAATAATACTCACCTTATTAGCTCTACTCCCTCACTTAGACAACTAGACATCGCATCCTATCTATTACACAGACATTGATGAACCCTAGTTCATCAAAGCACAAGCCCTTTTATGCCCTTCCGACGGATCCGAATTTCAACTCGCTTTAAGAGTACATTTGGTGTTTTAACTGAACGAATCAGAAGTTCAATCGAAGCTTGTTCATATTTAATTAATGTTAACATATCAGGATTAAGGGTTTAAAACAGTGAAAACACGATTATGAAGCCAAAAACCAAGCTGAAATGCTAAGATGGTAAAAACAAGGTAAAACAGGTCAAACGCCCGTTTGACATCCTATGGACGCCCGTTTGGCATTGAACGCCCGTCCACTAACCCCGTACGCCCGTCCGTCAAAAACGAAACTACATCCCGAATCAAAGTCGACCTCAAACGCCCGTCCGCCTTGTGCAGACGCCCGTTTGAGCTACTAGGGTCGCGAACGCCCGTTTGCCTAATGCAGATGCCCGTTCGCCTGGGTTTTTCCCAAACGCTAAAATCTTTAAAACGTGATTTCTGAACCGTTTCTAACCTAATTAACATCGATTTCAACTCAGTAAAACGTAGAAAACATATCTAAACGTCTATGATCCTTTGATCAACGAAAAAGCACATCTTTCTTGCATCTACGCATCATAAAACACGATCTAAACTTCAATAACGATAATTGAAATCGTAGGAAGAGCCTCTTACCTTTTTAGCAGCTAAATCCAACTCCAAACTCAGAAAAACAGCAGCTAAAACCGTCCCTTTTCTGCAGAAAACATGTGTGATAAATCCAAACTTAGATTAGATTCAATCACACGCTTCTAAACGACAAAAACTATGAATTGATGAGTTTGAATCCATCAAACTCGAAGGTGAACTGAATTAGGGCTTACACATACCTTATCAAAGCTCCAACTTTCTGCAATCAAAACGTTGCCTTCTTCACAACGATTCCGGTGCTCGACTCTGATCTAAAAACCGTTACGATTTGACTTAGCAATCGATGAACAAAACCCTCAGCCCTAATCTTACTCTCTTTCTCACGCAGAAGTTGAGTTTTGGAGGTGGAAAATTGCTCGATTTTCCTTAATCACCCTTATTAAACCAGATTTTCTTCCTTAAATATTTATATATATATATATATATATATATATATATATATATATATATATATATATATATATCGAAAATATACATAAATATCCAAATTATTAAACTCCGAATAAAAGGAACCGAACCCAATGATAAAATGACACGTCGCCCTTTCCCGAAAATCGGACTAAAAAATCGATTATATTTGGTGCTCGATCGGCGGTAAACAAATGAACGGTCCGTTTTTATTCTTGATTTTGTTATGACATTCGAATATTGTGTTAAACTCATATCAACGCCTTTGGACTTTGTATTATTATTAATAAATTATTATTGTTAGTATTATTTATAATAGATTACACTACGAGGATAATGATATATAAAGTTGCTCCATCAAATTTACACTTTTATTTTTTTTTCAAAAATTACACTTTTGATACATCAAGCCTACACTTCACTTTGTCCAAAAAAAAAAAAAAAAAAACCCTACACTACACCCCTAGGTTGGGATGGATCCTAACTCGATTCCACTTTAACCCTTACAAGCTCAAACCTCAAAATAGAATTTTTTTTTTTTTAATACTAAGTTTTGGACTTTTAAGAAAGGCAAACTGTATATCCAGAGTTTTCTTTTTTGTAACGAATTCAAAATCGTTTTCAGGGGTATTTTGGGTAAAAGTAAGGGGAAAAAGTATGGGAAAGACTATCTAAGCAATATTAAACTATTTGAGCAACATTTTTAGTCAAACAGTCTTAATAAAAAAAATACCGTATATAGTGGAGGGCCTTTAAGGGCAATGGTGGATTTAATGATGTGCCCTTAATGGCTCCAAATTTATATCATTTAAACAGGAATTTGTCATGAAATTCATTCTCTTTTTTTCATTTTACCGCTGTAAACCGTTGGAAGGGGGTGACATCAGCAACTTCCTCACGACATAAGCCGGTGTTTGTCAGCATTTCGCCTAATGTATTAGTTTGTTAAATTTCAGTTCGTATTTTCCAAGACTAGAGTAGTATAATTGATGATATCTCACTGATGTAATGGATATTTTATGAAGTGAAATATCTTATTTCCCCCCTAATTTTTTCCTATTTCTCACTGATGTAATTGACTATTTGGTACTACCTCCGTCCCAAAATTTAAGTCATTTTAGACTTTTTCACACATATTAAGAAAGTTAGTTAAATTTGTTATTTGTTATTAATTTTGATTAAAAAGACTAAAATAACATTTCATTGGTATTAATATAAAGTAGTAAAAAGTGGCTGAGTATATAATAATTGAAGGGTAGAATGAGAAAGATGTAATAAATGTTTTATTGGTTTTATAAATGAACTTACATTTTGGGACAAAACTAAAAAGCTAAATGGACTTATATTTTGAGACGAATGTAGTAGTAGATAAAGCACATTAAACCATGGTGGGAACCTTTGTAACCAAACCCAAATGTACCAGTAAAACACCTTAAGGTAGCAACACAACACCTTCAAGTTTTCTCTATTTCGTAGAAAAATTACTAACAAGGTTAAGACAACAATTTGGGTTACTCCAAAGAATTATATATCACCTGGCCAATTTCATGTGAAAAAAAGTAAAAAGGGGCCTTTGTTTCTGTTATGATGAGAAAAATAAGTCCGGGCGTAAATGCATAAGTCAATAAAAGCTATGTTACTAGTAAGAAAGAAGGACAACACTTGGAAAATTTATGTGGATTACAGAAGGTTATGACCCCATTATCAAGTATAGGCTCCCTATACCTAATTGATGAGTCATTGGATGAGTTATGAGGGCTAAATGGTTCACTAAGATTGATCTCAGGGCTAGATTCCATCAAATTAAATCAGATGGAAGCAGAGCTATAAATACAAAACATCATTTGTAACTCACCAAGGCCACCATGAATTAAATAAATGTCAAGCACTTTGGTCGAACAAATGCCCCCGCAACTTTTCAAATGAGTGTGAACAACTTGCTCATTTACAACTGTTAAATTTGAACAAGATCACTGATTCTTATTGATTCAAAGCTGAAAAACTGAAAACAAGAACAGACTCAGATCTTCATCTTGAAGAAGATGAAGATAACCGTTTTTGAAATATGGAAAAGGCGGGAAAATTAAAAGCTAATGAATCTTTACAATTGACAATGTAGAAATGTAATTCAATCTTCTAATCTAACTTTGGTGATGCTGAATTGTATTTATAACCGTAGGAGCTGATCAATTTGTTGTTGTAACTAACTAACCAACTTCTTGTTCCATGTGTTTGATAAAATGCCCTAAATAGCAAACAACCATCTTTTCCTCTTTTAACTTCAACACCCCCCTCAAGCTGATCATGGCTGATAAATTAAGTCAGGAGTAGCTTGCAAACAACCATCTTTTCCTCTTTTAACCCCAACTATATGTTATACAAGTCCTTTAAGGGGTAGACAAGAAGCAGTTTGTTGAGGGTTGCTTTGTCTACTGGTTTTGTTAGAATATCTCCCGGTTGTTGTGCTGTGTGAATAGGTAATGGTTTAAGAACTTTGGCTAGGTATTTTTCTCTAATGAAATGGAAATCTATCTCTATGTGCTTTGTCCTTTCATGGAAAACTGGATTTTCCACAATATGGAGAGCACTGTGACTGTCACAATACAGTGGCACTATGTCTGTGTATCTGATCTAGGAAGTCTTGTAAAATATATATAAGCCATTGGATCTCACATGCGGTGTGATGGCCATGGCTATGTATTCTGCTTCACCGGAACTCCTAGAAACAGTGGGTTGTTTCTTTGATTTCCAAGAGATTAGGGCACCTCCTAGATAAACCAAGTATCATGTAACTGACCTTCTTGTCTTGGTACATGCTAGCCAATCTGAGTCACTGAATGCCCTGAGACTAATAGAACTATTGCTGGAGAAGAAAAGAACTTTGCCAGGTGAAGATTTTAAAAATCTTAGTAACCTGTGAGTTGCTTTCATATGAGCCTCATTAGGTTGATCTAAAAATTGACTTAACTGTTGAGTAGCAAAGGATATGTTTGGCCTTGTGTTCCCTAAATAAAGCAATTTGCCAACTAAACTCCTGTATTCAGTGTTAAAAGGTAAAGATGGTGCATGCACTGATGTTAAATTCTATGAAGAGTCCATTGGAGTAGATGCTGGTTTACATTCCATGAATCCAAATTCTCTGAGTAGGTCTAGGCAATATTTCCTTTGATTAATTACAATGCCAGCTTTAGATCTTGCCACTTCAAACCCTAGGAAGTATCTAATTTCCCCTAGATCATTGATAGTGAATGCATCATGTAGGAGATCTTTTAGGCTCTGAATTGCTTGAAGACTGAGGCTTCCAACTACAATATCATCTACATAAACAAGTAATGCTATAAAACTATCCTCTGTGCCCTTGGTGAACAGGCTATGATCATTCTTGGACTGTGTGTAGCCATGTTCTAGTAGTTTTTGTGTTAATTTGGCATTCCACTGTCTACTGGTTTGTCTTTGCCCATACAAAGATCTATTTAACTTGTAGACCATACCATTGCTTTGTGCAGTCTGGTGGAGGCCTCATATATACATCCTCATCCAAGTCACCATGTAAGAAGGCATTGTTGACATCAATTTGGTGTAGATGCCAACCTCTTTGAGCAGCTAGGGCCAGAAATAACCTAATAGTGGTCTGTTTTGCCACTGGAGAGAAGGTTTCTAGAAAATCAATGCCTTCTGTTTGTGTGAATCCTTTAGCTACTGGCCTTGCTTTGTATCTTTCTATGCTTCCATCTGATTTTCTTTTGATTCTGTACACCCATTTATAGCCAATATGTTTTATTCCTTTGGGAGCTTGTACTAAAGTCCATGTATTTGTGTTTGTTAAAGCCTCTAATTCCTTATTCATAGCATATTGCCAATTGGGATCCTATACTGCTTGTTGATATGTGGATGGTTCTGTTTCTGAGTTAATATTGCTGATGAACCCTTGATTAAGAAGGTGCTAAGTTCTCATATGACATGACTGTGTTGAGAGTGTGAGGAGAGGTCCTGTTTGCGGGATTTTGATAAACATAATCCTGTAAGTAAGTGGGTATTGATTTGTTCCTTGTGGACCTTCTTTGATGTTGTGCAGGCATGCATTGTGGACCTTCAGGTTCGGGAGCATCTTGAGCAGTATGATTGTCACTTGGAATATCTGTTACATTAGTAGGACTTGCATTTGTGGCATTGCCACTGTTAGACATAGGAATTGGAAGACATAAAGATTCATCAGATGAGCAATCTACAGATTCTAAAAAGGAAAAGAGTGTTCATGGAAGATAAAATCTCTATAAACAGAAATGTTTCTATTGGACAAATTTAGAACCTTGAAACCTTTGGTATAAGGCTCATACCCTAGAAAAACACATTTGTTGCTTCTAGGTTCAAACTTACCTCTGCCCTGTGAAGGTGTAGAAACAAAACATAAGCAACCAAAGACTTTCAGATTATCATAGTTAGGTTCTTGTGCATACAATAGATGATAGGGTGTTTTATTGTGCAATAAGGGTGTAGGGGTAATTTTAATCAAGTAGACAACATGTTTTACACAATGACCCAAGTATTCCAAAGGCAAACATGATTGTATTCTTAGTGCTCTTGCAATATTTAAAATGTGTTGATGTTTTCTTTCTATTAGACCATTTTGCTGTGGGGTTCTAACACAAGCCTTTTGGTGTACAATGCCTTTAGTTCTATAAAAAGATTTCATATTGAACTCTCCACCATGATCAAACCTGATAGTCTTAACACACCTATCATACTAATTTTGCACAAGCACACAAAACTGCTATAAAGAGAATCAGCTTCACTTTTTGCTTGCATAAGATATAACCAAGTAAATCTGCTATAATCATCAACAATAGAAAGGAAATAGCATTCACCATTCACAGTAGGCACCCTATTAGGGCCCTAAATGTCTACATGAATCAAGTCAAAGCAAGAATTAGAAGTAGATGTACTAATATGAAATTTAGGTTTCTTTTGTTTGGCTAAAGGACAAATTGTACAATCATGGTATTCTAATATTATGATCTAAACTTCTCAAAGCTTTCATCCTTTCTAGTGAAGGATGACCTAGCCTATCATGCCACAACAAAGGAATCATTTTGACTACATGATCTGCAAACAACATTAACACCAGAAGAAGCTCTTGGATTATCATCTGTCAGGATGTAAAGACCATTCTGAATCTTAACTGTACCAATCATCTTTGAAGTTAGGAGGTCCTGCAACAGACATTGGTCAGCACTAAAAGAGACAAATAAAGCACTATCATGTACCAATTTCCTAACATATATCAGATTATACCTAAAACTAGGTATACAAAATACATTCTGTAATATGATATAAGAACCAATTTTAACTTTGCCTAAATATGTAACAATGACAAAACATACATTAGGTAGTTTAACTGAGAGATTAGATACAATTTTAGTGTCAAACATGTGATCAATAGAAAATGTGATGTGATCTGTTGCTCCGAATCAAGAATCCAATGCTTAAGATTACCAGGAATACCTTGACCCTGAGATGTAGCACCTGCTGCCATAACAACAGCATTACAATGATTAGATGGTGCTTGAAGACCTTGAATGAGAGACAATAGATGGTCATATTGAGACTTGGTGATTGGAGTTTCTGAATCTCCAGAATGTGCATCAGAATGTGAAAAACCATATTCTTGAGCATCATCAAACTTGTCTATATTGACATTATTTGCCATAGGACCTGAACCTCTGCCATGCCCCTTGAAACTTGGAGGAAAACCGTATTTCTTGTAGCATTTGTCTATGGTGTGTCCCTCATTGCCACAGAAAGTACACTGAGGTCTTTTCCCACTGGACTGACCCCTGCCACTGCCTCCATTGCCTCTTCCTTGCCCTCTTCCCTGATTTTGAAACCTTGTATAAGCCACAGCATTGGAATAACCAGTTTCTTGATGATCCGAATTCACTTGGGAAGCCAGAATCACAGATTTATAACATCATTTCCATAATTCAGCTGCTGCTCATGGTTTAAAGCCATGACAAAAGCGAGTTTTAACATCTTGAAGAGGTAAAGTCATAAGAACTTGAGACTTAACTGCACTTAAATTTCCATTAAGGCCTTTTAAGAATCTTGTATGCATTTGAGTAATATTCTCTTATGATTGGCAACGCAGCACAAGTACAAGGCGGAACTGGCCTTAGAACCATATATTGATCCCACAATGATTTGAGTTTGGTGAAATAATCTGTGACCGAGAGATTTCCTTGCTTTACCCTTTCAATCTCCTCTTCAAGATTGGAAAGACGATAGGCTTCTCTCCTACCAAATTTGTCTTGAAGATCCAGACAAACTTCACGAGCAATATCAAAGTACATGATACTCTTAGATAAAGTGGGAACCATTGAATTGAATAACCAAGATTGCACAAGATCGTTCTGCTGCATCCAATTCGCATATCCTGGATCATCGAAATCAGGCATGACTGAAGTTCCATCAATGTAACACAACTTTCCCCTAGAAGACAAAGATTTCCAGGTAGCACGTTTCCAATGATGATAATTGTCTGCACCACGAAGCGGTGGTTGCACCAACACTAAACTTGGATTTTCATGATTATTGTTCGCGTTGACAAGTGGATGAAAAACTTGATTCGCCATTGAAATGCCAAGAACAGAACAAACTAAAATAGAACTAATAGCAAGAAGAACAAATCTTAGAGTACGAATGCGGAATTATTTCTCTGATACCATGTTAAATTTGAACAAGATCACTGATTCTTATTGATTCAAAGCTGAAAAACTGAAAACAAGAACAGAATCATATCTTCATCTTGAAGAAGATGAAGATAACCGTTTTTGAAATATGGAAAAGGCGGGAAAATGAAAAGCTAATGAATCTTTACAATTGACAATGTAGAAATGTAATTCAATCTTGTAATCTAATTTTGGTGATGCTGAATTGTATTTATAACCACAGGAGCTGATCAATTTGTTGTTGTAACTAACTAACCAACTTCTTGTTCCATGTGTTTGATAAAATGCCCCAAAGAGCAAACGACCATCTTTTTCTCTTTTAACTTCAACAACAACCTTGATTTGTATACACATTTACATCATCTACGGATGGTTTTTTATATGCTAAGAATCATAAGTTTTATGCTAAGTTGAGCAAGTGTTCCTCTGGACAAAACAAAATTGAATATTTGGGGCATGCTATTAAAAGTGGTGAGGTCCTTGCAGAACCAAGAAAAATAAGAGAAGTTCAAGAATGGCGTTTACCTAAAAACATCACAAAATTGACAGGAAATTCTTGGGTCTCATAGGTTTTACAAGAGACTCATTTGAGGTTATGGAGCTATAGCCAAACCTCTTACTGGGTTAATGAAGAAGGATGGATTCTTTTGAGGAATGGAGGCATATATAGATTTTGTTGACCTAAAGAAGGTCTTGTGTAAGTCATCTATTCTGGCCTTACCAGACTTCTCCATGCCATTTTGTGTTGAAACTGATGCTTACAATAGAGGAGTTAAGTTGCACTGCAGCATAACGTTAAACCAATTGCTTATTGTCAGTTTTGTGACTTGATCTCTTAACTGATAAACTGATGAATTAATCTGGATGCCAACTGAGTATGATGGTCAGTTGAGCAAGTGTGTTCAATTCTGTGAAAGTCAGCTGTGAAGTAAGCTGAGTTTTTTCTGAAGTCAGTTCTCAATTTTTTGTGAACTGGATAAAACCGAGGCCTAAATCTGAGTTGGTTACAAGTCTGAGAAAGTCATTTTGAGACTGAGTTTCATCTGGTGGAATCAAGCTGAAGCTGGGGTCCACATCTGGGGCATTTATGACATTACGACAGAGATCCTTTGGCGGTTAGGGTTTAAGAATGTGTGTCTATAAATACCATTTGTTGTAATCAATGATGTGTGTGAGAAACTTTGTAACTTTATGTGCATAATAAAATATCTCATTTTCTCTCCGTGGAATAGTCGGCACAATGCCGGAAACCACGTTAAATCATTATGTTCTCTTTGTTTCTGTGTTTTATCAATTTCTGCCCTATTTCCTGTTATATTGTCTGTGTTAATCTTTTTCAAGTGCATGTTTCTTGTCTGTGTGTTTTCAACAAACTAGTATGGGAGCCTCAGGTTCAGAGATTCAGATAAATTTGCAGGTTGAACGGAGTTGACCTTCACCAAAACTGATGACCGGAGCTAGGATTTTTTGTGATCAAATGTATGTTCTTTAACAAGAATGATGTCAGCAATTAATGTAAATATTGTTAAATTTATAGGGAGGAACAGTTTCAGCTTGTGGCAAATCAAGATGCGGGCCATGTTAAAACAACAAGGATTGTGGACTCCTTTAACTAGTAAAGGGGGTACCAGTGCATCATATTATGCCAGTCTGGAGGAGAAAGGACATTCTACCATCATGTTGTGCTTGTCTGATGATGTTATCACAGAAGTTGCTGAGGAAGACACCGCTGCCAAGTTATGGTCAAAGCTTGAATCACTGTATATGACTAAGTCATTGACCAACAAGTTGCTGTTAAAGCAAAGGCTTTTAATCTTAGGATGCATTAGGGGACTCAATTAAGGGATCACCTTGAACAGTTGAACATAATATTACTTGATTTCAAGAATGTTGATGTTAAGATTGAGGATGAGGATGATGCTCTGATCTTGTTGGTATCATTACCAGCTTCTTATGAGAACTTTGTGCAGTCTTTCATTGTTGGGAATGATACAGTTGCATTGAAAGATGTATGGTCAGATTTACATGCCAGGGAGCTGATACGTAAGACACTCGGGGCAGACACTTGGGCTTTTGGACTAGTAGTCATTAGTACTGGAAAAGAACGTGAACAACCTAGAAAGAAGAAATCCAAGAAGACATGGTCCAAAGGTCTAAAATCCACAGATGTCTGCAATTACTGTAAGGAGCAGGGACATTGGAAGTCCAATTGTCCAAAGTAAAAGAAACAGCAGGAGAACAGCTCTGGAACAGCAGATGTTGCAGCTGAGTTTGATTCAGAGGAGGACATTGTTCTAGTAGCATGAGAGTCAGCACATCATGCTGATGAGTGGATTCTGGACTCCGGAGCATCTTATCATATTTGTCCACACAGGGAGTGGTTCTTAAGTTATCAACAGATAGATGGTGGTCATCTAGCTATGGCAAACAACAAGGTCTGCAAGATAACTGGGATTGGATCAGCTTAGTTGAGCACAAAGGATGGTAAATTTTGCACATTGAGTGAATTTAGACATGTTTCACAGATGACCAAGAACTTGGTATCTCTCAGTCTTTTATATAGCAAGGGTTTCAGTTTCAAGGGTGAAGGTGGAAAAGTGAGTGTCTACAAAAACCCAGTTTCAGTTCTCAGAGTCAAAAGTGGAACCTTGTATATTTTACAAGGATCTACAGTTTCAGGGTCAGTTGCTATAGCATCAGTTGAAGTTCATGAGTCACAGCTGACAAAATTGTGGAATGTGGGACGGGGTCATATAGGTGAAAAATGGATGCATATTCTTTCTCAGTGAGATCTTCTTGGGGGATGTAAGGTCAAGCATCTGGACTTTTGGGAGCATTGTGTGTTTGGGAAGCTTCATAGAGGCAAGTTCTCAAAAGGGGTACACAAAAATCAAAGTCTTCACTTGATTACATTCATTTTGATTGTTGGGGGCCATCAAATGTGTAGTCATTGGGTGGTCACAGATATTTTGTGTCCTTTATTAATGACTATTCAAGAATGACTTGGGTGGTGATGATGAAACACAAGAGTGAGGCATTCAATAATTTCAGGCAATGTAAGGCTCTTGTTGAAAAATAGTTGGGGAAGAAGATCAAAAGACTTCGTACAGATAATGGTTTGGAATTCTGCTGGACTGAGTTTGATGATTTTTACAAAACTGAGGGTATTGCCAAACATCATACTGTAAGGAATACACCTCAGCAGAATTGTGTAGCTGAAAGAATGAATCCAACTCTTTTGGAGAGGGCAAGATGCATGCTCTCTAATGTTGGTTTATCAAGAAGATTCTGGGCAGAAGCTGTAAGCACAACTTGCTACTTAATCAATAGGAGTCCTCACACAGGGATCAATTTCAAGACACCAATTGAAATATGGTCAGGAAAGCCTGTTGATTACTCAGTTATAAGGGTTTTTGGAAGCACATTTTACTATCAAGTCAGTGAGGGAAGCTGGAACCAAGAGCCAAGAAAGGAGTGTTTGTGGGATATGGTGATGCGAGTGAAAGGTTATAGAATCTGGTCATTAGCAAAAAAACTAGAGTTAACTCAGTGGAGATATTGATTTTGATGAGAATTCTATTATCAGCTCATCATTGGGGAGGATAATTGAGACTGAAACCAGTGCTGAAACTAAAAACTATCAGCAAGGTGGAGCTTCAGGCGGAGTCATCTGAGATGCAACACACAGCTGAACAAAGTCAGTTTTCATCTGATCTGGTTACTGATCCAAATCTGAATCCAAGCCAGTCAATTGAAATGGGTCAATTGAGCATCAAATTGATATTGGCCAGGAAAGTATAGATGTCAGCAGAGCTAGAAGATGCAATGTTAGGATACCTCCCAAGAGGTATGGTTTTGATGATTTGGTTGGATGCACTTCAAGTTGCAGAAGAGGTGGATGGTTTTGAACCTTCCACTTACAGGGAAGCAGTGACATGTTCTGAGTCATCTCAATGGCTTGCTGCCATGAAAGATGAAATGGAGTCATTACTGACAAATCAGACTTGGGATCTTGTTAAACATCCAGTTGATAGGAGAGTTGTTACATGCAAATGGATTTTCAAGAAAAAGAAAGGAATGACTGAGGCAGAAGGAGTCAAGTATAAGGAACGTTTGGTTGCAAGATGGTTGATGACGGTCAAATTATACCCGTAAAAGTCATCAACATTGTCCTTAAATCGAGATTAATAATATATATTTTATATTAAATCACATGTTTATATTTATTATTTAATGTTATGTGATTTATAAGATATAATTTGGTATTTATCCGTTTTTATTATATAATTTGGTATTTATCTGTTTTCATTTATATTTTGGTATTTATCCGTTTTTATTTAAATATGATTTACTTTGGGATAAATATCTATTTTGTAGATTGGGATAATTTTTGGAGGATAAATACAAGTGGAAGAATTAAATCTCAAGATAAATCAAAGAAAATCCGGAGTGCATTGAAGATAAAGATCGGATAAGCACGAAAAGAGGAGTAAGGAAGAGTTGGCGCCAAAGAAGGGGGCGCATTTTGCCCTAGAGCTTCCGGATCGACTTGGAATTATCCTAACGCGTTTTCATACTTCTTTTGGATTTAGGAAAACTATTTCAGATTGGTTTAGGCTTATCCTATGCAAATTTTTACTCCTATATATTTGTACATACATTACACACGAAAAACACACAACATACACACAATTCATAATTAAATCTTCGCTTTTTCTTAGAGCGAGTTTTTACAAGTTATGCGCTATGTAAGTTCTTGTATTTATTTGTTCTTTGTTCTTTGTAATTAAGTCCCCCCAATTATTGTTTATTGTTTGAGGTTGTTCGTTCTTCTCCGAACGATGTAGATCTAAGGATACGATATGAGGCAGTGGGGATTCCTTGTCTATAATGGTCCACACGCCCAGATCGGTTATCCGGTGACCTATAGATGACTTTGGTATGATCGACAACCGTGTTTTTAGTAGATCTATATAATTGCTTTATGAATCTCTATTTTATCCGTTACGTATGTAGAAACGCTAAGATTTAGTTGTTCGTCGCGTCAATCTAGCCACGTCTTTATGGTGTGATTGTCCACCTAGAATTTCTTATCTTAGTAGGTATGGCTACGGCTACGTTGCTCGTCTGTTTTAATTAGCGTATTATTAGGAAATACCAATATAGGGCTCCTAGGTCGGCTCATGAATTGATCTTCCGGGACTTTCAGCGAGATCTAGATCTGTTCTGTATTTGGGAATTATCGACACGTAGTTATACGTAAATCGTAGATTAACATGATACCTCAAAATTTAGTGTTAATGGGACGGAGACTAATGCGATCGTCTAGGAAGTACGCCTAATCACAGGAATGTTGCCTAGGTGAGGAATACGGTTAATATCGGCATCCCTAGTTTTGTAAGCGTGCAAGTTATATGAGATGGAGGCCTAAAAAGTGAAGTCACGTAATGTAGCATAGTGATCTAGATGGCCTACCCGGAGCTAGATCTAGTTTAGGGGATGACTCTCGTAGCCAATATAAAAGAAATACGAATCGGATTAATAGTTGTCGAGTATCGCTTAATTATATAGAATCTCTAGATCCAAACGATAACATAACAATTGGGGAGATTAATTACGTGTCTTTATTTGTGTTGTGTCGAGTCGTGTCGTTTATCTTTTCTTGTCTTTTGTTGGTCGTAGACCGCCTTCGTGTCCTTGACATGAATGATTAATTGTTTGTATATAAATGATCCACAATTGGTTCCCTATGGGATCGACCTTGATTTGCTATAGCTATACTACGATGGACCTAGTCCTCTTGCTAGTATTGGTTTATGGTGGTCAAGTATTTTATTATCACTTGATCTACGTCATCAATGGTTCAACCAGAAAAAATGGGTGTACTTTGATGAGATATTCTCGCAAGTAGTCAGACATACTTCATTCAGAGTGCTACTTGCAATGGTAGCACAACAAGACATTGAACTTGAGCAGTTAGATGTGAAGACAACTTTTCTACATGGTGAGGTAGAGATATACATGACTTATCCAGAGGTATTTCAAGTTCTTGGTAAAGAATTACTTGTATGTAAGTTCAAGAAGTCCTTGTATGGATTGAAGAAAGCTCCTAATTAAATAATGTTTTAAATGGTTTGACAGTTACATGATCCAGCTGGGTTATAGCATAAGTCCTTATGATTGTTGTGTTTACAACAATCAACTGAGAGATGGATCATACATCTATCTTGTTTTGTATGTGGATGATATGCTGATAGCTGCAAGAAAGAAGTCCGATATTCAGAGTCTGAAAGACCTTCTTAGTACTGAATTTGAAATGAAAGATTTGGGTGCATCCAAGAAAATCTTAGGGATGGAGGGATAGAAGTCAGAAGAAACTGTTTTTCTCTCAGCAGGGCTATATACAGAAGATTTGTCAAAGTTTGGCCTGTCAGCTGCTAAGCCAATAGATACTCTTATGGCATCAAATGTTCATTTGTCGGTTTTTGCTTCACAGTCAGCTGAGGAGAAGAAATATATGTCGAGAATTCCCTATGCTAGTGTAGTTGGTATGATATATGCCATTGTGTTCATTAGGCTTGATACTGGCTCAGGAAGTCAGTGTTGTCAGCAGGTTTATTTCTCAACCTGGAAAGGAACACTGGAAAGCTGTGAAAAAAATGTTCAGGTACCTTAGAGGAACAACTGATGTTGGTCTCATTTATGAAGGTGATACTCAGAGTTTGGTCACAGGATACCGTGATGCTGATTATGCAGGTGATGTGGACAATAGAAAATCAATGACTGAATATGTTTTCACATTAGGGAATTCAGTTGTCAGCGGGGAAGCAACTTTGCAGGCAATAGTAGCTTTATCAACTACTGAAGCTGAGTATATGGCTCTTACTGAAGCAGCCAAGAAAGCAATCTGGTTGAAGGGTCTAATCAGTGATTCGGGGCTACATCAGGATCAAGCTGAGATTTATTGTGACAATTTGAGTGCAATTTGTCTAGCTAAGGATCAGGTTCATCATGAGAGAACCAAGCATATTTATTTGAGGTATCATTTTCTGAGGATTGAGAAAAGGGTTGTAGTGAAGAAGATCAACACAAAGGAGAATCCTGGTGATATGCTTACAAAACCAGTTCAACAAAGCAAGTTTCAGTCATGTCTGAACTTGCTAAACATAAAAAGCTTATAATCAGTTTTCTGGAAACTCAGCTGAAGGCGGGTCGGTTTCTGAGTGGATTCTGAGGAGAAGTCTGGTACAAGTACATCCTGGCATTGACGAATGCATCTGGTATACAAGTACGCCTGATTATGCAATTTGGTTGACTGTGAATGAGAGTTCAAGTCAAGGTGGAGATTTTTCAGTTTTGTGACTTGATCTTTAACTGATAAATTCATGGAACTAATCTGGATGCCAACTGAGTATGATGGTCAGTTGAGCAAATGTGTTCAGTTCTTTGAAAGTCAGCTGTGGAGTGACCTGAGTTTCTTCGGAAGTCAGTTCTCAGTTTCCATGAATTGAGGTTGCTGGATACAACTGAGTTCTATATCTGAGTTGGTTACAAGTTCGAGAAAGTCAGTTTGAGACTGAGTTTCATCTGGTGGAATCAAGCTAAAGCTAGTGTCCACATCTGGGGCATTTATGACATTCCGACAAAGATCCTTTGGCATTTAGATTTAGGGATGTGTGTCTAAAAATACCATCTGTTGTATTCAATGTTGTGTGTGAGAAACTTTGTAACTTTCTGTGCATAATAAAATATCTTTTTTTCTGTGCGTGGAATAGTCGGCACAATGCCAAAAACCACGTTAAGTCACTGTGTTCTCTTTGTTTCTGTGTATTATCAATTTCTGCCCTATTTACTGTCATTTTCTGTGTTAATCTTTTTTCAAGTGCAAGTTTCTTGTCTGTGTGTTTTCATCACTTATCTTAGCGAGGCATTCAACTCAAAAGAACTAGGATATCCATTTACAAGAAACAGTTGCTTGCTATCATAATGGCAGGTGCCCACTATTTACAAAGTAGTAATTTTGTCATTAGAACTGATAAAAAAGCCTCAAATACTTGTTGGTTCAAACGTTCTCTGCATACTTTACTTTGTCTTGACCTAACCTAATTAGCTTGATAGTCTATCGTGACTTACATTGAGTTCGAAAAGTTATAACAAGTGTTTCAATATCAATTTATCCACATTTGAACGAGTTGAACTTGTTCAAACCTCGTACATTGATGGTTATAACAATTTGCAAACAAATACTTTGTTAAGAAACGTTTTATTGTGGAATAAGAATATTAAGTTATTTATTGTAATTTTATTCTCATAAGTAGAGGGCATAGACGGAATTACGGGATGTAGGGCTTTTCCCCCTTTATGTATAAATACTTATCGTACGGGTGAATGGAAAACAACATATTATTTGATCATCAAATTTATCACGTTTTCAAACTAAAATGTTTGTGAAACAAAAAACAACTCACCACTCTGTGTTTCACTTTAGAACCTTATTGATCCTATTTGTCGTTACGTCCACTTAGATGTAGACTAAAATCACAATTAACTTACGTGAAATCGTGATGATTTATTTTTGTATATATATGCGATTCACAATATTATCATATCACCTTAAATGCAATATGTGTAGTTATTATTTTATTCGTCACAAAATATAAGATCTTTTGTCTTTTTGATTTTCAGATAAAGTCTTTGGAAATACAAATAGAATAAAAAAGTTACATTTTTTTTTACATCTAATTTATTATCATTTTACCAACGTTTTATTACATTCTAGACTTTTACCTTCAAATTTTTTACATTCCAAATATTTTGAACTCTCACTACAAAAAAAAGATGTATTTGTGACAAACTTCTGGTGACAAGTAAAAGATTTGTCACAAACCGCTTCTAGTGACAATAAAACTGTTTGTCACTAATAATTGTATTAATTAGTGACAAGAGGGAAGGTTTAGTATTGTCACGAATCTATAGGTGCACCTACGTATAGTTTTGGTGACAACCATCTACATAATGAAATCTATAATGATTATATCTTCTAAAAAAGAAATTTCGGCTTAAAAAAATGAATAAATCTATGTGCCTCGATACTTTTAAGATCGGCTCGATTGCGTTCAAAAAAAAGATCAGCTCGATTAACTTTTTTTTAAAGGAGATTTAAGTTTTTAATATCTCCAAGTTTGTTTCAATTATGCTCGACAAAAACTATAATCTCTTTCGAGTTCGGTTTAATTGTCAAAAAATAAAAATGAATATATATATATTTTAATATAATACAATAATATTCGAGTTCGATTAAGTTATATTTAGGTAAAAACTTCGTGAGCTGAATGTCAAAATGTTCGTGAGCGGCTCGATTTATTTTACTCCTCTAAGAGCCACAAAACTCAAACTCATTCTCTTCCTGATCAAACTTTCGTTATTTTTTTATTATTATTATTATTGTTATTATTATTGTTATTTTTTATTATTATTATTATTATTAAAATATGACTTCTAGTGACAAAACTTTTGTCAATATTAACCATTAATGTAAAAATGTGTTTGTACCCTTTGGTGACAACAACACTTAATTAGTGATAAAATATTCATTATTGTGACAAAAATTTTGTCGCATGAAAAACCTTTTGGTGAGAAATTCACCGTTTAGTCATGAAAAGCTTTGGTGACAAAAGTATGGGATTCGACGCGAGTGAAATTCTTTAGTGACTGATACTTTGATTGTCACAATAGACACCTTTAGCGTCACTGTTTACACAACAAACGCCGCGACAAAAAAATTTTGTCACGAAAACCTTTGATGACGAAAATCAGCACTTTTGGCGACGATTTTTTTTGTAGTGACCTGAAAATTCAAAAAAAAAAAAAAAAAAAAAAAATCCTTATATGTTTGGAACGGAGTACTTCGAAGTACATGTATTATTTTCGGACGGCAAGTCTATGTTTACTGTCAAATATTTGGTGGACCTGACCATGATGCAAGCAGCACGTTGCAGGCAAATGGTACAACTCCGTGAATGGAGTAATCATGCAAGAATAATCCCATGTTCCAAGGATTCAAACATTCGCTAAACGAAACGAAAGCATGCAGGTGAACAAGGACGGAGCTAGTATAGATATTTAGAAATAATAAAATTTCGTTTTCGTAAAATGTCACGTCTGTCATTTCTCGAAAATCGGAATATTACATTGTCTGGCATTCATTGCCATTATTAAATTATTACAGTACGTAATTAGAAAATATAATGTACAGAATTTGGGATCATCCGTCTATAAAGAGTGCCTAAATCTGGATTATTATCCATCCATATATATCTTCTTCTTATTATAATTATTATATTATTGTAGGGGCCTAATTTTTGCAAGTATGGATCGACAAACTTTTATTCTGTTCCATGATTGCCTTGCAGCTTCTGATTCTAAGTTCAGTTGCTGCTGCAACTTTCTTTCCACCAATTCCAACCCATTCTCTAGGCAGATCAATCTTACAGATCCGGCTTTCGGCCCAGATTCGGTTGTGTTCTCCAAAATTAACAAAGATATCGCCTACGTCACCATAAGCGATGGTAGCGTCTTGTTGTTGCATGTAAAGACCGGAGTTTTCGAAACCCACCCGGACAAAAAAATATTACATTTGAAAATATGTGTAGTCTAGTCGGATTTATAAAATATTTTTAATCCAGCCCATCCGACGAATTTGATATAGTCCATTAACCCACCCCAAGTTAAAATCTTGGCTTCGTCCTTACAAGTTTGCTCTATCTAATCTGACAATGAATGTTCCTGTAGCAATTCCAAAATATTCCATATCGCTTAATATCAGATAAATACGTTATGACAAACACAGTTACACAAACGTCTGAATATATATATATATATATATATATATATATATATATATATATATATATATATATATTATATTATATGTTTATTTATTTATTTTTAGATGTTTAATACTTTCATGTTTCTTCCTGCCCAATGACAGCTATGCCGAATTGATGTTTTTCATTCTATATTCTTCTTGATGTCATGAAAGTGATCTTTTTATTATACAACTGAGAGGGAAATGTCTCATTCGTATTTTAGGATTAAAGTTAATTAATTTCTCTCAACGACAAAAAAAATGATTAAAGTTAATATCAACGTATTTATGACACGATCTTGAAAAGATTTTTGCAACAGGTCTAGGTGTCGTACTTGTTTTGATGATCAAGTTGTCGTAAAATGTATGTGCACGGATCTAATTGCGTTAGTTAGTTGAATACTAATTCTTTTCATGTACGTCTACTTACACTATTGCATTTTACAATTTTTACGAAAACAGTTTAATTGATAATTATTCATTAATATCTCATAATAAAGTTTTGGCCCGTATCGATGATTTCTGCATGATATGAATGAGAAAAAAATTTACCTTACGATGGTTGATTCACTCATTCACTGGATGTACAAACTAGCTTATTTAGAGGGCTGACCTTAGGCTAAAGGGGCCTAAGACGGATTGGTTGGACGGACCATTTGTTACGATCGACCACCGTTTGGTCGGTGATATTGATTGGTCGGTCGCAACCATAGATTAATGGTCGGTTATCCGGAAAGAGCGCTCGGATATTGATTGGTCGGTCGAAAAATACCGGTTTTTATACATAGATATATAATAAGAAATAAAAGCAACGCCGTCTTTTATTAATTCATTCCGTTATTAACCCTAGCTTACTATCATATTATGTTCATAGCATAACATGAGGTTCCAAAGGTATCTAGCTTAGCTCAAGTTTGTTACATCATGAATAACAAGGGCACTACGCCTAGTAATAGGATGTACTAGGACAATCGGGTGCAACCTACTTAGAGACACGCTCTACAGTAGCCCCGGGAATATCTGAGTCCCGATGGTGTGATAACCGGCAGAATGTACCAGACGTTTTATCTAGCCAATCAATTGACCGGCGTGGGTACAGTCTACTTTGTCTGGTCAGAGAACACATCGAGATATTGTACTATGCCTTACCAAGCATTGCATGATGTTTAAGATTATTAATCTAGCACATATGTTTGATTAGATGTTTAACTAGCCACCTAAGTTGATTCACATAAAAGGCTCACCTATCAGTCTACCACTAGACTCTAACAAAACCTAGCACATACACAGACATCGATAAACCCTAGCTTATCGAAGCACAAGGCAAATCCAAAGCTTTCGACGGTCCCACACTTCATCTTTTTAGGGAATCCATATGGTGACGAAACTAAATGCATCAAAAGCTAATTCAAGGCTTTGTCACATAAGGTTAAGCAGTAAAACATGATTATAAAGCCTGAAACCAAGCTGACACGAAAAACAGTGAAAAACGGAATAAACATGCAAACGCCCGTTTGACCCTAAGTGAACGCCCGTCTGACCCGAACGCTCGTCCAACAACCCCCAGACGCCTGTCCACAAAATTCAGCCGCATCCTGTATCAAAACTGGACCCTCAAACGCCCGTCCGTACTACTCAAACGCTCGTCTGAGCTGCCGCTACCTCGGACGCCCGTCCGCCCTCATGCAGACGCCCTTCTGCCTGGGATTTCCCCAGTAATTCTGCAACTGCGTAAACGCGATTCCAACCCAATTCCGCCCCAAACTCCAACATAACCAGACTAAAAACAGTGCAAATAACATACAAATTGCCCTACATCTTTACGACACCTTAGTCATACGATAAGAACACCACGTTACCTTGATTTGCGAGCTACTAAGATCCACGCTACCAAAGTCTTGAAAAAGGTTAAACCTTTAAATCCAAACCTATAAACGATCAATCCAAAGATGATCACTACGATGTTTAAACTCAGAAAAACGCAGCCTAACACGATGATGAATAAACCCTAATACCAAGAACGATGAGGGAAAACTTACGTTAACGGATTTAGGGATTGTTGATATCAAAACGATCATCTTCTCGCGGTGATCATTTCCCTCTTGAGATGTCTGTTGAAAAGAGCAATGGATTAGCTTCGAAATTCGAAAGCCTCTTCTCCCCTTTTTTCCTCCAAACTTGCGCCCCTTAGTTAGTTTTTTTACGTAAACAACAACTAGGTTAATTTAGGATTAGTTTTCCTTTTATAATCCTAATTAAAATCTAATTATTCCTTATTAATTAAATCCAATTAATCCTTTTCCTTTTTATTTTCCTTATCTTTAATTCCATTAATTAAGTAACATAATATTCTGATTTTTGCTGAAAGACCGAATTGCCCTTTTTCAAAAATCGGGATATTACATTCCTCCCCCCTTAAGAGGAGTTTCATCCTCGAAACTAGATCGTACCTGGTAGATGAGGAAAATCTGGGAACTCGTCGAACATGTCCGCTTCCACTTCCCAAGTGGCTTCCGTCGGTGCATGATTGCTCCATTGCACTAACACTAACGGGATCACTCGCCTCTTTATCATCTTCTCTTTCCTATCCTGAATCCTTATCGGCTTCTCCACGTAGGAGAGATTTTTTTGAAACACTTCCGGGTCAATCTCAGATTCCACGTCCACTTTAGATATACACTTCCTAAGCATCGATACATGGAAAACATTGTGGACTCTGGACATCGATTCTGGTAACCGAAGTCTATAAGCCAACTTTCCAACCCTTTCGATGACATCAAAAGGTCCTACATACCTTGGACTTAGCTTTCCTTTCTGTCCGAACCTCTTGACACCCTTCATTGGAGACGCTCGAAGGTAAACTCTATCCCCGACCTCAAACTCTAGCGGTCTTCTTCTAATATCGGCCCAACTCTTTTGATGATCTTGAGCGGCCTTCAGATTCTTCCTTATCACCTCGATATTCTCCTTGGCTTGCTGAACCATCTCCGGCCCTGTGATATGTTTCTCTCCCACTTTATCCCGGTAAAGTGGAGTTCTACACTTCCTACCGTACAAGGCCTCAAAAGGTGGCATTCCCAAACTTGCATGGTAACTATTGTTGTAAGCAAACTCAGCCAAGTTGAGGTAATCTATCCATGATCCCCCGGCATCCAAAACACAAGCTCTAAGCATATCCTCGAGAGTCTGAATTGTTCTCTCTGACTGTCCATCCGTCTGTGGATGAAACGCTGTACTCAAATCAGTCTTCGTCCCAAAAGCTTTCTGTAAGCCCTTACAGAAGCGACTGATAAATCTACTATCCCTGTCGGATACAATAGATAGAGGCACACCATGAAGCTTCACTATATTGTCGATATACATAGTAGCGAACTTCTTTATAGGCATGTCCACTTTACATGGCAAGAAATGGGCTGATTTTGTAAGTCTATCCACAATCACCCAAATCATGTCATGACCGCCCTTAGTCTTAGGCTCTGTTTGGTTTGAAGGAAACAAAAGGAAAAGAAAAGAAATGAGATGGAGGGATTTATGTGTAGTGTTTGGTATTCTGTGTTAGAAAAGAAAAGAAAGGGAAGAGATAGAAACTAGTGGAAATGATACAATGTAATTAATTAAAAAAAATAACGAGACTTTGTTATTTCCTTTCTTTTCCTTTGTTCAATCCAAACACTTTAAAGGGATTTTGAAATCATTCATTCCCCTTCGTTTCTCTTCATTCACAATCCTCTCTTTTCTATTCCTTTTGTTTCATTCAAACCAAACAGAGCCTTAGGCAAACCGGTGATGAAATCCATCGTAATATTCTCCCATTTCCATTCCGGTACCTCCAAGGGTTTCAACAAACCTCCTGGCCTTCTGTGTTCTGCTTTCACTCTCTGGCATGTATCACATCTTGCCACAAACTCTGCGATCCCTAACTTCATACCAGGCCACCAATATCTCTCCTTGAGATCTCTATACATCTTAGTGGCTCCTGGATGTACCGCAAAAGCAATCTTATGAGCTTCATACATACCTTCTCCCTTAGGCCATCCACATCGGGCACACACAAACGGTCTCCGTACCAAAGATGACCACTCTTGTCCAACTGATAACCCACAGTAGGTTTCTCTCGAGCTACTTGCTTCAAATTAATCAACACCGGGTCATTATCTTGCTTAGCCCGAATCTCATCTAGCAAATCTGACCTTCCCATCAATGGCGCCAAATTCTGATCTTCCCCCTTCCTTTCAATCACTTGAATTTGCATCCTATCCAACTGATCCACAACTTCTTGCAAGGTAGTGATAGCGTTAACCGCTCGCCGGCTAAGTGCATCAGCTACAACATTCGCTTTACCCGGATGGTATTGAATGTCCAAATCGTAATCCTTCATGAACTCCAACCATCTTCTTTGTCTCATGTTCAAATTCTCCTGAGTAAAGAAGAACTTAAGACTCTTATGATCCATGAAGATCCTTGCCTTGACACCATACAAGTAGTGTCTCCAAAGCTTCAGAGCAAATACCACTGCTGCCAACTCCAAGTCGTGTGTAGGGTAATTCTTCAATGCACCTTCAGCTGCCTAGATGCATAAGCAATTAACTTTCCTGATTTCATCAAAACACAACCCAAACCTTGACCCGATGCATCCGTGTATACATCATAGTTATCAAAAACTTCCGGTAATGCTAACACAGGTGCTGTGGTCAACTTTTCTTTCAAAGTCTGAAAAGCTTCCTCACATTCATTGGTTCACTCATACTTAACGTTCTTTTGATTGAGCCTCGTGAGAGGTGTAGCTATCTTAGAGAAATCCTGCACAAACTTCCGGTAGTATCTAGCTAAACCCAAGAAACTTCTTATCTCTGTTACTGATGTCGGTCTAGGCCACTTAGAAACGGCTTCTATCTTCGCTGGATCCACCTTAATACCTTCTCCAGAAATTATATGCCCAAGGAAACTAACCTGGTCCAACCAAAATTTACACTTAGAAAACTTGGCATACAATTTGTTCTCCTTTAAGGTTTGTAGAACTATCCTTAGGTGTTCTTCATGCTCTTTCTCATCCTTAGAGTATACCAAGATATCGTCTATGAAAACTATCACAAACTTATCGAGATAAGGCATGAAAAATCTCTGCATCAAGTCCATGAACTTCGATGGAGCAATAGTGAGTCCAAATGGCATGACCAAAAACTCATAATGTCCATATCTCGTACTGAAGGCTGTCTTAGGTATATCTGACACCTTGATCTTCAACTGATGATAACCGGACCTAAGATCAATCTTAGAGAACACCTTCTTACCTTGCAACTGACTGAACAGATCATCAATCCTTGGTAAAGGATACTTATTCTTGATTGTCAGTTTATTCAGCTCTCTGTAGTCGATGCACAAACGCATACTCCCATCTTTCTTCTTCACAAACAAGACCGGTGCTCCCCATGGTGATGTACTTGGCTGGATGATGTTTTTCTCTAGCATCTCCTTAAGCTGAGTTTTCAACTCTTTCAACTCCGCTGGTGCCATCCTATAAGGTGCTTTAGCCACTGGTGATGCTCCTGCAATCAATTCGATCTCGAACTCTATAGCCCTATCAGGCATATGCCCTGGAAAATCTTCCGGGAAAACTTTGGGAAAGTCCTTAACTACACGAGTCTCTCCTAACTCGGGCCTATGCTTTTCCTTATCTAATGCATAAACAACGAAACCCTGGCAACTCCTCTTCAAAGCTCTTAGGGCTTTAACTGCTGAGATAATCGGATAACGACCCTTGCTAAGCTTGTATACGTTACCCTGAAACGTCTTAGCTGATTTCCCTGGGGCCTTAAAGATCACCCTCTTACCTCTACAATCCAAGTAGACATAATTCTTGGACAACCAATCCATACCCAGGATAACATCGAAATCCGAGAAATCCAACACCGTCAAAGCATCCTGGCACTTGTAAGTCCCAACTCTAATGTCAACTTAGGGTGTGACCTGAGCACATCTAGTAACTCTGCCCAAAGGTGTGGTTATACTCAAAGGTCTCTCCAATTCCTTAAGGGGTAGGTCCAACTTTATAGCTATCTTAGAGGAAACAAAAGTCCCTGAAGCTCCAGTATCAAACAGAGCTGAAACTGCTAGATTATCTATGATTATGGTACCTAACAAGTGAATCAATTTAAGTACATATATGTAATATCATATGCGCGCTATATCATATTAAATATTTATAATAAACACAAGCACTGAAAAGTACCTGTCACCACAAGGTCATCTAACTCTTCCGGTTCTGCATCTGCTGTAAAGACACGAACTGGTCTGCTGCCCATAGCACGATTACCCTGCTGGTTACCTCATCCTCCTGCCTGATTACCTTGAGAGAGCTTCTTAGGACACGCTCTCGAGTAATGTCCCACTTCCCCACAGTGGAAACAACTCAAACTACCTGCCATGCACTCTCCCGTATGTGTCTTGTTACACTTAGCACAAACAGATGGCGTCCCACTTACTGAACTCTTCGTAGCCGGATTTCCTGTCCTCTTAACATTTTGCTGCGGTGCTCCTCTGTTGCTTCCTTGATAATTTGAGAAAGACCTCTTATCTCCAACTACAACCGTCTGTCTACTGGAAAATCTTTCCGCAATCAAAGCTCTATCCATGACGCTCGCCATGCTAGTGGGTCTATCTCCTAGCATGCCCTTTGCCACTTCATGTGACAATCCTTCCATGAACTTGTCAATATTTTTCTCCTCACTTCTCATGATTTCAGGGTAGAATCTGCCTAACTCATGGAATTTCTGGGAGTACTGAGTCACTGTAGTGTATCTCTCTTGTTTCAAACTCAGAAACTCATTAGCCTTTGCATTCTGTGATGTTCTAGGGAAGTATTCCTTGTAAAACAAATCTTTGAACACTGCCCAATCTGTGATCCTCGGATTAACCTGCTCATACGCTTCCATCCAACTTTCTGCATTTCCTGCCAACAAGGATATTGCTAAATGAGCCCATTCAGATTCTAGAGCTTTCACATTTCTGCACGTCCTCTCAAACCCACGAATCCATAAATCTGCTGCTGCTGGCTCAACATTTCCAAAGAATTCTGGCACCCTGTGCTTCTTCATTTTATCATACCAATCCACTTGTCCGTCGTAGCCCCCAAACCGATGATGCTGTATCGGCTGCTGAACTGGTGGAGCATTCTGATACTGTGGTTGAGGTTGCTTTGAACTTGCTGTTGGGGTGAGTTTGTTGCGGATAGGTGTAGCCAGGTTCTACAAAAGTATCAGATCTGGACGGTGGTGGAGGTAGAACCGTTGGCTGAGGTGTAAAACGTAATAGTGTGGAGGGAAACACTGATGCATGTGGTCGACTGAAAAACTGACTAGACGGTGGCACAGACGCTTGCTGAGGTTGCACAGAAACGGTTGGGAAAGTACTCACCGGTAGATGAGAAAGTCCTAATGATGTCCAGCTTGTGGTCATTGGAGGCACAGACACTCCTGATGTTACTCCTGCTGAAGTGGTGATAACCGGTATACTGGGGTTAAACTGTGAAGGACCCCCTTGTTCCACTCTTCCCCTGATGACAATGCCTGGTCCTTGGTTCACCCCACGCATGATGTTGCTCACAGACGGGGTGTTCCCTTGAGAAATTGTAGGGCCCTGGGTAGCTAGTCCACTTCTTCTTCTTCTCGGAATCACAACCCCGGTAAATCCTGCCTCAATGCTATCCGTCTGGGTGTTATCCACCTCGGTGTTATTCATATTAGCTCCTCCTCTAGTAAGAACCATTCTGTAACCAAGAAAAGAGAGGGGTTACTAAAGCTCTAACACTTATCTAAAAGAAGAAATCAAGTCCTACACAGCAAGGAAAACCTTTCTCTGATACCAACTGCAACGCCCCTTTCCTGGACACCGAGTCCTTATCCGGAAAGAGCGCTCGGCACAAATATTATCAAATAAATTCAATAATATATGTAAGCCTTACGTCACACATCAGAACTAAAATGACGCGGAAGATAAAACGACTCGGGAAAACAGAAGATCGAACACACGGTTTTCAATGCTGTAAAACTAAATCCAATAAAGAATACTAAACATCCAACGTTAAATCCAAAGGAACTTAAACGGAACTAATCCAAAAGAAAGACAACATTGTTTGAATTAAATCAACAACATCATTGAAAGAATCAAAAGTAAAAGAACTAAGTCTTCAAGAGCTCCATCTCACACATCCTCGTCAAAGAACTCATCAGCGCTAGCAACCTGTTCATCTTCTTTGGGGAAAGAGAAAGACAAACAAAGAGTAACGGGGTAAGTACATAAGTACTTAGTAACGCGTAGAAGATCGTACAACGTCAGTCTCATAAAGAAATAAAAGCAACGCCGTCTTTTATTAATTCATTCCGTTATTAACCCTAGCTAACTATCATATTATGTTCATAGCATAACATGAGGTTCCAAAGGTATCTAGCTTAGCTCAAGTTTGTTACATCATTAATAACAAGGGCACTACGCCTAGTAATAGGATGTACTAGGACAATGGCGGGTGCAACCTACTTAGAGACACGCTCTAGTAGCCCCGGGAATATCGAGTCCCGATGGTGTGATAACCGGCGAAATGTACCGGACGCTTTATCTAGCCAATCGATTGACCGGCGTGGGTACAGTCTACTTTGTCTGGTCAGAGAACACATCGCGATATTGTACTATGCCTTACCAAGCATTGCATAATGTTTAAGATTATTAATCTAGCACATATGTTTGATTATATGTTTAACTAGCCACCTAAGTTGATTCACATAAAAGGCTCACCTATCAGTCTACTCCCTCTTCTTAAGACCACTAGACTCTAACAAAACCTAGCACATACACAGACATCGATAAACCCTAGCTTATCGAAGCACAAGGCAAATCCAAAGCTTTCGACGGTCCCACACTTCATCTTTTTAGGGAATCCATATGGTGACGAAACTAAACGCATCAAAAGCTAATTCAAGGTTTTGTCACATAAGGTTAAGCAGTAAAACATGATTATAAATCCTGAAACCAAGCTGACACGAAAAACAGTGAAAAACGGAATAAACATGTCAAACGCCCGTCTGACCCTAAGTGAACGCCCGTCTGACCCGAACGCTCGTCCAACAACCCCCAGACGCCCGTCCACGAAATTCAGCCGCATCCTGTATCAAAACTGGACCCTCAAACGCCCGTCCGTACTACTCAAACGCTCGTCTGAGCTGCCGCTACCTCGGACGCCCGTCCGCCCTCATGCAGACGCCCGTCTGCCTGGGATTTCCCGAAATTTCGCAAGCTGCGTAAACGCGATTCCAACATATATAATAAAAATAAAAAATAAAACAAATCATAAATCTAACTATTTTTTTCACTTGTAATGCGCCGCTTTTTTTACCATTGAATTACGTTTGTTCTATTATAATATTGACGCTTTAATGTTTTTTCAAGTATCACAAATTATACAAATCAATTCAAGTAATACTTTTTTTTTTGTAAACACATTATATTGAGTTTGTTTGAATTGTGCATACACATTTTTTTTTATGTAAAACATCTCATTATAAGCCCGCCCTGATGGGGGGCCTACGCATGTCACATGGCCCGCCTATGGGTGGGCATGCCATTCTTATGTATTTAGATGATTGTCCAACATAAGTAAAGGATAAAATGTAAAACTTATATGAGGTCTTCAACGTAAAGTTTATCTAGGTCCTGATACATGTATGATTTGTTGATGAGAACTAATAGAAAATTAGATAAATGTTGGTATAAAGTAAGACTTGAAACAAGTTTGGAGGGGTGGGGGAGGGAGTTGTAATATCCCTATATAATTTGATTAAGGGTAAAGGGTAATTGAGAGTTCATTAAAATAAAATAAAAAAACCCAATATCTATTTTACTTAATTTCAGTTATTTAGGTAGTTGCGTTGATGGGAATTAAACACCCATTAGAACTCCCTAATCCTAAACCCCCCCCCCCCCCCCCCGTATGACATGCCACTTATCAGAAATTCAGGAAAAAACTGAGCGACACTTTCAGAGAAAGAGGAAATAGAAGCACATAAGAGACTCTTCAACCGAGATTAATCTGGCTTTCCTAAAATTGCAGGATTTTCATATCAACACGATCACCACGACAAAGACAATGTTTTGATAGAATAATCGTTTTAATTCATCAAGGTAACCGGAGAGCCCTCTTCTACAATCTAGATATTTTCTTACAATTATGAGTAATTGGTTTGAATTAGGCCTTGCAGATTAACCGTAGAATGTTAATTTGATGAAGGAATCAAAGTTAGGCTCGTAGTTGCTTACAGGCATTTATTTTGCAAATTCAACGCGTATCTTCAATTAAACAGGGTAAAGAGGTGTTCAACCGCTGTGTGTGTGCGTTATTGGATTCTTTGGTGCGTATATATTGCTAGCTTGTTGCAGATTCTGGTGTTATAAGGTTGGAAAGTTGATTGGATGTTGGTTTGATCTGATTTCGCCTCGAAGTGCATGATGTACTACTTTTTCCCGACGTCTGGCATGCGACAGACTTGTCTTATTGCGTGCCAAAATGAATAGGGAACTAGAAAAATGGTTCTATTTCGGTTGGTGCGCGCCAAAGGGCATTAGCGCACGCCAAAGATGCAGATTCTAGAGCAGCATGCTTCTATTTTGTTTGGCGGGCGCCAACGGGAACAAGCACACGCCAAAGAGAGTAAAATAGTGCGTTATTTTCTTGTAGGGCTTGGCGGGCGCCAAAAAGAGGCTAGCGTGCGGCATAACCCTATTTCTTATTTTTATGCTTGTCCTCTCTAATGTGATAATCCTTACACGGTATTTGACATAGAAGTGAGTTCGGTTTCTGGTGTATTCGGTACAACACAGTGTGGAGAACCTCTGCGGGGAGAAACAAGATATCATCGAAAGACGGCTCTTGACTATGTGGGGTGTTGTTCTTAGTAGTCACTTCCTTGAGAAAGCCTTTTTATGTGTAATGAACTTAGCGTTAGGTTTTATGCCCGAAAGACAATTTGTAATTGTTTTATTTAAATAAATGACAGAATTTATTTCATCTTATTTATTCGCATTTTTTGCCAATATTAATACACTACATAAAACCCTAAGTATATTGATTATGTAATCACATAACTCAGTGTATGGCTATACACACGAGGATTGAGTTTGTGAAATATACTTAAAATTAACTTAGTCCGTAGCGTTTATTAATTTGAGTACGGGTCTCTAGATTAATTTGCTAATGATGCGCCCAGAACACTTTAGGTGTGACAGTCTTATCCGGACTATCGGTAATAGGGTACCTAATTGGGCATTTATATATGATGATAATCATATAGGGCTGGACCGATTTGATTTGAGTTCTCGATATAATTCCGTATTCGAGAAGTCTTATTGAATCACAAGATGATCATATATGGATTAATCTTAATCCTGAGGTGATCACAGACGACTGCTTAGACTAGGGTAGAATTTGATGTGTTAGTAAGTATCACTTCGCAGTATGTGGTCCAAGACTTCTCGTTGGCTCTATCTGGGATGAGTGAGTAGTCTGTGCTATCACAGATATGGAATCCATTCCTTCCCTCGGGAAGTAGACAGACAGTTCCCTTATTTGTTGACCCTAAAAACTGATCGATCGGCCGAGTTCATAGTATATTGGATATGAACTAATTGATCACTAGGGGGTTAATGGTAAATAAGGATAATATGTTTCGAGAAGGGTTTACGGAAATATCCCGAATCGAAGTGAACAGTCTATGGAGGATTTATCCGTATATAATGATTATATCAGTGGACGCTTTCAACTCATAAATTGAGTGTAAGTTATCTATATTCGATAGAGTTCAGTTTCGGGTTTATGGTGGTGTAATCCCGAAATTAATAGGTTGGATATTTTGACCAAGTACTTAGGTTGATATTTCGACCAAGTACTTCGGGTTTTGAGTTGGGATAATCTTCGGGATTATTCCGATAGCATATCAAGGAGGTCCGGCGGCGGGAAACACCATCCACCTGGTGTTGCTGGGAGACACACGTTGGAAGGCTGTGGCTTCTCAATACACGTGTTCTTGGAGATCTATTGTTCTTGAAGTTAAGCACCATAAAAAGATAGGCTCCTAAACCCCCTTGTAGTTAGATCTTTAATTTATATTCTTTGTTTCGTTTTGATCTAGATCTAATGCATTCCGCTGCGTAATCGGGTCAATCTATGATTGATCCGACGATATTACATCTAACACTTAGGTGGCCAGATTAACTTCGTCCAAACATATTTTAAAGTTCAAAACATTAAGTACACTTGTCCTTTGTGAGGCACAATTCTGTTTCGCATCCGGGAGGGTTGATGCCCAGGGTCGGTTAGTGTTAAGGGTCGGTTTTATGATAATTGATGAAAGAGATACTGAAGGAATTGACAAGAAGAGAAGAGATAAAGATCAAGAAATCGAAATTCAATCATATCAAACTGGCGTCCAGGGTCCGTCCAGTGGACGGGCGTCTGATGAAAATGAACGAGCGTCCATGGATGGAAAATTGATTCAGGAAGTTTGGACGCTGAAGTGGACGCTGGATGGACGAGCGTCTGGTCATGACTCGGCCCGACTCGAAGAAATTTACACAAGCTGGACGGGCGTTCACCCATTCCAGACGGGCGTCCAGCCGCCGCCATGCTGAAACCGACCTAGTTTTCTATATATAGCGGCGGTTTTCTCCACAATACACTTATATATTCGAACCCAAAACCCTAGGGGCGGTTAAGCTGCGTTTTCCTTTAGTTTACAAACAGTTTTTACTTAAATACTTTTATGCACTTTTATTCAAAACAATTCAAGTTTCAAAGAGGATGCTAAGAGGCTAGACCTCCATTGAACGAGCGTTGTGAAGCCGTCCGATTCAACAATTCAGTTAATTTCGTGATTACTTTGTGAGTTTTAATACAAGTTGTTTCTTTTATCATGTTATTAATTATTCATGCAATTTCATATCGAAAGATGTCTGCTTTGTTGATCATTTGTTTGATGAAAATCATGTTAAACGCTAGATCACCATGATAAAAGAATAGTTATTTGATCTATATAACGAGAGTTAATAGGTTAGATTTCTAGATTAAAAACGTTAAAGTTTACATCTTTGGTTAGAAGAAGCGTTAATCTTAGATCGAAAGATAGAGATTAATAGATGAACTATCTAAGAAATTAGGGTTCGTACTTTAGATGAGATGAATCACAACTTGGTTAGAAATCACGAAGAAGTCTGAATTGGAATTGAATGTTGATAGGATAGGTGGATCGATTGCTCGTTTGCTCGTTATAACTTGATCAAATCCCTAAAACTTGAATTGTTTAGCTTAGTAGTCTTTTATTGCACATCTAGTTTAGTTTAGTTTAAATTGGTTCGAAACATATCTTTCCTGGCTTTAGATCATATCTTCTGTCCAGTTTCACGTTTTAGTTAAAGTTTGTTTTCGTTTCTGTTTTGTTTTATTCGCTGTTTAGATCAGTTTCGTGACATAGTTTAGGTTAGACAACAACTAGAAATCCCAATCGTTTAGTTCCCCGTAAGATCGACCAGGCATTAACCACTATTACTACGATCCTTATACTTGAGGTTAACCGGATTATTACTTGTTTTGTGTTAATAAAATCCGTGACAAGGGTTAATAAAATCCGTGATTTTATACGTTTTATAAGGATATATTTTATATCAATTTCCCCCATATCTGGATGTTTTTCATAGAAATCGAGCTTTATATTGAAATATTGAGCAAATGAGTTTTAAAAGTCTTTAAGTGTAAACTTGAGCTAATTTCGTGATTTTATTGGTAATTATCTATGGTTTTACACTTTGCGTTTTCTTATGGTTTTGAAGGTACATTTACATGTCATGGAGAGGGATGAAAGGAGCTTAAAAGATGTTCAAGTGATGATTTGCATGGAAGGAAAGAGATAGAGATGAAGTGGAATGAAGATCAAGATGAATTTGGAAGAAAAAGGATCTGGACTGGCGTCCAGGAGAAGAAAGTTGAACAGAGAGTTTGGACGCTGAATGGACGGGCGTCCACCTCCGTCCAGAGGCATCGGACTGGCGTCCAGAATGAGTGGACGGGCGTCCACGGCCGACTTAAGCTAAACCGACCTAGTTTTTGACCTAGCCGACTGATTTTCCTATAAATAACAGCTGCGCCCCAACCCTAAATTACAATCAGAATTTCATACACTAAAATACATAGCAGCAGCCGCCCTTCTGAGGTTTTCAAGGCCGATCACCCGAGCCTTGTGCTCGGGTGATCCGGGTTAGATTAGGTTGTTTATTTTCGTTTGTGGAATCATGGAGATCATCCATTGTACCAAACTATGTGAGTTTATCTTGTAATTTATTCAATCCTTTGTTTATTTTTATGATCTTTGATTCGTTTTGTATCTTTCCTTTGTTTATTTGTTTATGCAATCGATATCGGAAGATGTATTGCTATTTGATGTTTACCGTATGATGGAAATCGGTGTAAACCTTAGATCACCATAGGAAAGATTAGACTTTTAACCATGACATAACGGAAGTTGATAGGTTAGATTTCTAGGTTGTTAGATCTAATAAATCTTGCACCTTGTTTTGAGAGCGTTAATCTCTATAGATCGGAAGATGATGAGATTGATAGACGGATTACTTACGGAAGTAGGAATTCATACCTTTGATAGGTGAAACCACAATATTGAATTAAAATCATGAGATGAACTTGGATTGAAATCACTTGGTTTGTATATTGTTTGATCCCATGTATCTTTATTATTTGCTATAAGTTTAGATTTCGTTTTTGCTTTTATCTTTCCTGGCTTTGGATTGACAATCATCTGTCCAGTTTATTTTATCGTTTTTAAATTTGTTTTAGAATAACAATTTAAGGAATTAATAAGATTAAATTCAACATCCCAATTCCCTGTGGATCGATACCCGTACTTACCCTACTATGCTAGCAATTACCCGATATTCGGTCGGTTAGGAGTTAGTTTGCATGTTAGGTATAGGTTTTATAAATTATTTTTTGTTTAGTGATGCAAAATCCTCCGAACAAAAGTGGCGCCGTTGCCGGGGAATCGGTGTTTTGTTGAATCTAATTGAGTTAATTCTTCTATTTTGTTACGATTTAATTTTTTTTTTTGGAATAAAAGGGGTCGTTAGGGCACATGGTAGTATTTTGGCCGTAACTTTCGGCTCGAGTGTCCGATTGGCGCGCAGGACCCCAATTCGGAAAGCTCGTTCCGACGCCGACGACGTGGTGAACGCCTATGGCCATTCAGTGCCATTTTCGAGGTCAAAATCCACCGTTTTCCCTTCTATTTTGGGGTTAGAAGATTTCAACACGTTTTTTTTTCCCCCTTTTTAGTGTTTTCTGTTTTTCTGTTTTAAATTTTTTCGTAGTTAGGTTTAGGTTTCTGTTTCCGTATCTTTTTAGGTAGTTTTCAATAAAAGTAGCGTCAAATAAATTGAGAGTTTTTATTTTTGCCATGTTTCGATGACCGTTGGGTTAAGAATGTGCAGAAAGTTTTTTTTACTCGATTTGTGAAACGTGAAGTGTAACCTAATCTGTAACCTAGTGCCCTCTGTGCTTAAATTTATCCGTGGCTGCTGTATGTGTGATTTGATGATATGAATTGCCATGAGTTTAAGATATTAGTTTAGGGTTTGCTGCGTTTTTCCTGCAATTTCTGCTGCAAATTCGATGTTGGACGAGCGTTCAAGGTAAGCGAACGCCCGTCTAGTCCATAACATGCAGGTGAACGGGCGTCCTGACTAGTAGACGCCCGTCCGTCCGGATTTGCTCAACTCTGTTCCAGTTTTCCTGAGTCAGACGAGCGTCCGTCTCATTGAACGGCCGTCCAGTGCAGAATTTCCAGGCGAACGCCCGTTTGGTATGTTGAACGCACGTCCAGGTTCCAAATTTTTCTTGACTTGATTTTTTTTAATGCTTTATTTGACGTGGATACTTTCATATGAGCTTCTGTGGCTAATTCTTTTTACGTAGATGTTCTGAACTTGCATGTTTACATCTTCCCATCTACGAATCCATGTTAAATAATTGATTAATTTTTATATATACATGCTTCATTAATTGACATGGATGTTTTAATGAGAGCCTCTGTGGCCTTTGTATACGCGTAGATGTCCTGTTCTTTCACCATTATGGTATCTTTCCATCTACTGATCCATGTTAAATAATTGATTAACTTTTATATACATGATTCATCTGTGCATGTTATAGTTAATGTCGGTTCTCGTATGCTATAACTGTTCTTATTGTTCTTATTTAGTAGCTAATGTCGGTTTCCGTATGCTACATATCGTTGTGATGAATCCTGTGAGCTTTGAGACCTATGTGCTTTCTTGTTATTCTTGTAACTCATGAGGGTAGCTACTGTCGGTTTTCCGTATGCTGCCATGTCTTCTTATGAGTTATATCTGTTTAGTATAGCTAACTGTTGGTTTTCCATAATGCTATCACCTTTGATGAGTCTTAAGGCACGTCTACACTGCATATACTGAATAGTACTGTCGTTTATCGTAAACTATCATTATTTGGTAGACGTTTATGATATACATGTCGTGTTGCAAATGAGTGGGCTAGTTTTCTTTCTTTTATTTTATATTTTTTTTTTTTGCATATCATTTAGTTGCATGTCATCTAGTTGCATTGTTTCTCTATTTTTCTTTTATTTTTCTTGAGGGTAGTTACTGTCGGCTTGCCGTACGCTACCACTTTATCATGTAGATTGCATTGTAATATCTTTTTCATGTAGTTGCACCTAGCCCTACTGTTTTGTAATGTTCCATGTATATGTTCCATCTTTATATGGGCTTAATTTGAAAAATCTCTATGACTTCTTTTCCATGTATAATCCTCTATCATTATTAGTTGGAGTTTGATGTTTCTGCTTGCACATGTGGTCTATATTATTCTACAAGCTTCTGTGGCTTTATTTCTTTTTGTGCTTATATCAAACTTCCGTTCAGTTGTGTTTAGACGCTTAGATGTTCTGTACTTTCCCTGTTTGATTTTTCCATCTGAAGCGATTCTATTTTGTGCTTTATATGTTAGATTTCCCCGTGTCCCCGAGATACTTTTTTTTTTTCAAGTGGTGCAGGTATCATTTTTAGTTGTTTTTGTTAAGCTGGCCTTGGAAGTGAATCTGGAGAGGAATACCTATGACATCTCGTGCCTCGGAAACGCGGATCGATTATCTATCCTTCTTCAGCCTATCTTCATATCATTACCAAATCAGCTAAGTTCTTTTATCTTTTCTTTCATTCTGCACAACATGAGGACATGTTGTAATTTAAGTGTGGGGCAGGGGAATAGTTTTATGTATCTACATTCATTTGTCATACTATTATATTTCTATGAACTATATTTCTATGAAAAAGTGCTAAATTTTAAAAAATTTTGTTTGTTTTGTCCCAAGTGAGCAAAGACATATCTTTATTTGAGTTTTTATATCATTGGTGCATTATTTTGCATATTTAGTAAATTTAGATGTCTCACCCAACACTATTTTTCACGTGCCATAGTAAATGATGAGCTATATTTTAAAGCTATGCCTATTTGATTAGAGATTTTTAATGATTATCGCATGATTCTTTGCTTACATACGAATTTTGAAAATTTTAATTGCTTGTGTTTAGAATTAAAGTATGACATGCTGTGAATATCTGAAGGTTTGAATGTGATAGGAAGGATATAATTTAAGGTTTGTACACCACTCTAAGATGAATAATATGAATAATATATGTATAAGTGTCGGAAGTAGCTGCCAATGATTTGAGTGCGGTAGGGCATTATCACGAAATGTCCTATACCACTATGAGGTTTAATAGCTCCCGAGAGCAAAAGCTAAGTTGTAACATCCCGACTTTTCGTAAAAGGGTAAAATAGTCATTGGGCGTATTTACTATGACCTAATTGTTATTTATCCTATTTATTTGAATAAAAGGGATTTAATTAAAAGGTTTTAGCTATTAATTATAAAGGATTTAATTATTGGCTATAAAAAGAGATAATCCCAATTATTCCCTCATTATTTCACACGCATATTTTGAAGAAAAAAAGAAGAGGAACAGCGCACAGAAGAACAAAACAACGCAGGAGATGCCAGAGAAAGACAGAACGAAAACTTCAACCGTGTGATCAATCCGTTCATCTGATCAAGATGCCGCAAGAGAGAAAAGTGATCGCGCGAGGAGACGCAACTTTGGAAAATAAAATATCCTTAATCCGTAAGTTTTCGGTTTAGCCCTAGTTTTGGTATTCGTAGAGTCCGATTCTTGGAAAATTCGTATCTTTCAATCCGTAGCTCGTTTTTCAGCCATGAGTAGTCGAAACGATCGTCTTGGAGCGTAGATCAATCTAAAAATAGTTTCGCAGCAGTTACTCCAGGTAATCTACAGTTTATGGTACTTTTTCAGTTTCGTTTTTTGAAAGGAAAAATAGGGTTTTAGGGTTTTTGTTGATCAAATAGGTTTTGGGGGTTGAGGATCAACAATTGTTGCGATTGCTTGGTGTTTTGCTGTTGGTTTTGCAGGCCTTTAAGGTAAGAGGCTCTTCCTATGATCTCAATTATGATTCGTAAAGTTTAGATCATGTTTTTAAGATGCGTAGGTGCTAGAAAGGTGTGTTTCTCGTTGATCAAAGGATCATAGATGTTATGGTATGTTTAGATATGTTTCTCGAGTTTTACTTGTGCTTAATTTTCTGTTATTTGGGTTAGAAACGGTTCGAAATCGTAAGTTGATGATTTTAGGGTTCTAGCCGATACCCGAGTCGGACGGGCGTACGCCTCCGTTGTAGCTCAAACGGGCGTACGGGCTTTACGGACGGGCGTTTGAGGTGTGGTTTTGATTCGGGATGTAGCGTTTTTAGACGGACGGGCGTATGTAGGATAGTGGACGGGCGTCCGAGTTTAAACGGGCGTTTAGGTTGTTAGACGGGCGTCCATAGAGTTTAAACGGGCGTTTGGATCAGTTTACTTTGTTTTTCATTGTTTTGTCGTGTCAGCTTGATTTCAGGCTTTATAATATTGTTTTTCTTGCTTAACCTTATGTGACAAAGCCTTGAATTAGCTTTTGGTGCGTTTAGTTCCGGCACCACATGGATTCCCTAAAAAGATGAAGTATGGGACCATCGAAAGCTTTGGATTTGCCTTGTGCTTCGATGAACTAGGGTTTATCGATGTCCGTGTAATTGCTAGGCCTTGTCCGTGTCTAGTGGTCTAAGTACGAGAGTAGGAGATGTGAGGGAGCTTACTTGAAAATACTTAGGTGGCTAGTTAAACATCTAATCAAACGTATGTGTTAGATTAAAAGCTTAAACATCATGCAATGCTTGGTAAGGCATAGTACAATATCGCGATGTGTTCTCTGACTAGACAAAGTAGACTGTACCCACGCCGGTCAATCGATTGGCCAGATAAAGCGTACGGTGCACTCGCCGGTCATCACACTATCGGGACTCGGATATTCCCGGGGCTACTTAGAGCGTGTCTCTAAGTAGGTTGCACCCGAGGTTGTCCTAGTACATCCTATTACTAGGCGTAGTGCCCTTGTTATTCATGATGTAACAAAGATAAGCTAAGTTAGAAACGTATAGTCATGACATGTCGATGGGCATGAAGTGAACCACTAGATTGAGTCGGTCACACATAAATAACTAAACGATTAAATATCTTCTCTTTATAAATTATAATTGTTGTCATAGCTTCTCACTTTGTTACTAAGTACTTTGTACTTACCTCCTTTGCATTTTCTTTTGTATGCATTGTGGGGTGAGAAGACGAACGGGTTTCCCAGTGTAGATGACGACTTTTGAAGACATTGAAGTCTTGGCGAAGCTTTTAGTTTATTTCTTTGTAAAGGTTGTACTAGACTAGTTGTATTACTTTTCTTAGATTTGTGGTACTTCCACTTTTAAGACATCGTATGGTATAAGTCTTTGGGGTTTTTCATCGTTGTGTTTTTATCTATCCATCTTTAGTATGGTTACTTTCTATTCATAGTGGCTTTTATGTTTTTACCCGAGTCCTTTTAGCTTCCGTTTGCTTTATTTTGATACGACGACGTAGAGGCTTGCGTATAATATTAGATTTATTTAATGCTATACGCGCCGAACGTTTCTCTTCCGGATAAGGGCTCGGTATGCGGGAGCGGGGCGTTACGGTTGGTATCGAGAGAAGCGTCCTTTACTGTTCTAGGCATCTCTTCCTCTAAGATAAGAATCCTTTAGACCTTTTAGAACTTGAGCTTGGTGGTAATCCTGTTATGACTAAGAATCCTTAAACCGTGGTCAAGTTATCAAGACCTAGTGAGGAGTCTTCGAGACGAAGGTTATGTTGAGTTCCCGAGTTCACATCTTTTATGTGATCACCTTAGGTTTTGTTCCTCCTAGGATCTTCATTAGAAACTCTCTTTTATTTTGAAGTTTCCAAACCGTAGCGGTCACGTAGGATTAAATGAAACCGTTTTAAGTAAAGCTTTGGGATCGGAGTTTTATGCCTACACCTTAAAGTCGAGGTCCTCTTGGTTGATTTCCTTTTTCCTTACTTTCCCTATTGAAATCTCTTCACCTTCTCTACACACGAATATCTAAGTTTGCTTATATCTTGGCCTAACTTTGTAGAGAATGATACTTGATTCAACTCTACAAATCCTCCACTTTCTTCACCATCACTTGGTTTGAGTCCATAAACATTCTTTGACCTTTTCTTTGCTTGAGATGGATTCTACACGAACTCAATGTGTAATTCTATTCCTTCCAAATACTTTTCGTCGTTTCAACTAATAGTGTTAAAGGTCTCTTACTTTGGCACATACTTCTCATCATTCTCGTGTTTGGCTTTATCCAACATGAGTGAATACTTCTGTTCTGTGTTTTCCCTTTAACATAAGACAGTCTTCCACTACTCTAAAAATTCTGAAAATTTTCAGCAACATAGATTACTGTTTTATCTACAATTTCTCTTTTTACATCAACTCGATAATAGTTATGGATTTTTCAGAAAGTTCGTGTTTATGCTGGACACTCTGTCCAGAAAATCTGCAGCAGCACTTTCGCTTCTTCTTCTGTTTTGAACAGGTTAAACACCTTCAAATGATCTGAATTTTTGATATGTTGTAGATAAGACTTTTATCTACAGTTTTCCTTTTGGAATTAAGTTCAGATTCTTTTTCGTTTGATATCAATTTGCAATTCAACTCAGTGTTTATGAATCTGGAAATTCTGACAGCTTGTGCAATTATCAGAAATAAATGTTTTTGACCAAGTTATTTCCATCCAAAAATTTTAAAATTTTTATATCATCTAGAAAACTCTAGTATCTAACTCTTATCTCTTTGTATCATGCTCAAATTCCTCTTCCTTTGTTCTGTAAAAACTGATAATGTCAGATCCGGAGTAAATATCATACACGGCAACCAAAAAGGAATTTTTCACCTCTTCGACTTGGGATTTGGGCTAAGAGGGTAGTAAGTTATGATTTTCATGTTTAGTAGTTCCTCGAAGTTTGACCTCCTTCGAGTTAAACCTTTTAGTAAATCGTTAAAGTTAACATTGTTGTTTCTTTTGCGGTTATAAACAATAACCAAGATGCTATCCTCGACATGCCATGCTTGTTGTTCGGACCCTTGTTGTGCTGTTGTAATTATACCTTTTTCTAGTAATTTGTTTCTCATGTAATCCCTCACTTGAGATCTTTAAACTCAACAAATTCTCTCCACTTGTTGTCATGAATTACCTCGAAATATATCACATTGAGCCCTTCTTACGAGCAAATTCATGCCTTCTTTCTTTTCAAATCAAGAAACAAGATCTCTTGAGCTGCGTGTCACACTCCCATCCTTCATTTCAAATTCAAGTTTGACTAAGCCTTATGAGGTCGAACATTTTTTTCTTACTTGTGTTTATTCTCGGCTTCCCTTCTAGGGTAGTGTTGATTTTGGTGATGCTACTTATTCTTTCGATGTATGCATCTCATCTTCTTACCAGTTTGGGACCTTTAACCCTATCTTGACATCTATCTTCGGTTACTTATCTTTAACCTTCTAGCGTTTTATGCTAGACTAGTTTCAACTAGAAGGTAGTTTTTGCCAAGGTGCCTTCGAACCTAACTAGCCAACCGACTTTTGAGTTCTAAACTTTTGATCTCCGTTTCGATTATTGTACCTTGTACCCTTCGGTTTTAACTCTCTTTCGGGCCATTTAGATCCATGAACTATCATATACACCATTTTGACTTTCCACTTTCTATTATGGCATTTCTATCACAATTCTATCATCTTGGTTGAAAGTCTATTTTCTTTAAACCTTATCCGACGAGTTCTTAAGTGTCGTTTCCCTACATTCAAAATCTTGGTTGCCGTTTACTTATTCAAACTTTTGTTAATCCCTTACAATTTCTTGAGGGAAATTTCTACTTCTTTTAAATCTTGAGATAACCTCTCTTTGACTACTGCAAACTTGGATACTTCTTGACAAGTGTTTATTTTATTCTGAAACCTTTTGGTGTACTCGTTTTGTCTCCATGGCTCCTTCCTGTTGAGATTCTTGTTCTCTGTTGATTTCTAAATCCTTTTCGGTCCTTACGGTGCTCGACCATGCACCTTTACTTGTTCTTGTTGTGTGATGTTTCCTTTAACGTCTCCACTTTGTCTAAAGGTTTATATGAAAGCTTATTACCATCCTTTCAAGTGTCTGTGAAGTCATTGTAGACCACTTTGTATCTTGCGAAATTTCACTCCCTCAAAAGAACTTCATTTGCAAGGTGTTCTTTTTGTTTTTCTTCTAGTGGCTACCTTTTGTATTATGATACAATGTCTCATTCTTCAGTTTGGAACCACCTTCAATTTTTCCCTAATATGGAATCATTTTGTTCTGCTTGTAACCCAAGAAAAATTTCCTATTTCAAGAGCATTGTACCCTTCCTTGGCTTATCTAGTTGACATACCACCTTGGTACTCAACTTGTCACTTTTCAACTTCATTCATTTTCCAAGCTTACCCTAATTGGCATGAGGATTGGATGAGACCGTCGAGAGAAAGGATGGCGGATGCATGTTCTCCACCCCTAAGAAGTCTCGAAGTCCTTCGGTGGGATCCTTGTAGTTCTTCGACAAGCTTGTGGTACTATGAGGGTAGTTGAGATCGAAGGAAGACAAGTACGCCAGGAAGATGTGAGTCAGTTGGGAAGGTCAAGCACTCAGGACATAGGTCAGCAGGAACAAGCAAAGAATGGTAAACTGATGATTGCAAGATTCGAGATAGTTGATGAGTTCATGATGAAACAAGGCAAAGATCCATTTGTCTCCGGGTTACAAGTCGGTGGGCGGAGCCAAACCGACCAATGGTCGCAAGTTAGATGAAGATGACAACCTTTGGAATCGGAATCGGCTTTGGGTACCGATTGCGGAAGATTGGGAAGGACAAAGAAGAATGAGAACCCGGGATGGCAATTACGAGTTCATCTCGGAGCGACTAAGATGTACAAGAGTTGGAACGATGCTTTTGGAAATCTTTCATGAAGATAGAGATAGAAGAACACGAGTTTCTAGGATGAAGTGGAGCGACAACGAGAATACAAGACCATATTTGATACGGCAAGTCAACGAAAGATTGAAGTAGATCGTCGCCACCTCGAGATAGCTCAAGACGGGTGGAAGGGTTGGAAGATGGAAGAAGAAGAAGGCATACGAGTTAAGAGACGAAACGCTTCGCAAAGTCCGAGTTCAAGCACCTCCCGGTTACATTCGAGTTTCGAGGACGAAACTCCTCTTAAGGGGGAGGAATGTAACATCCCGACTTTTCGTAAAAGGGTAAAATAGTCATTGGGCGTATTTACTATGACCTAATTGTTATTTATCCTATTTATTTGAATAAAAGGGATTTAATTAAAAGGTTTTAGCTATTAATTATAAAGGATTTAATTATTGGCTATAAAAAGAGATAATCCCAATTATTCCCTCATTATTTCACACGCATATTTTGAAGAAAAAAAAGAAGAGGAACAACGCACAGAAGAACAAAACAACGCAGGAGATGCCAGAGAAAGACAGAACGAAAACTTCAACCGTGTGATCAATCCGTTCATCTGATCAAGATGCCGCAAGAGAGAAAAGTGATCAGCGCGAGGAGACGCAACTTTGGAAAATAAAATATCCTTAATCCGTAAGTTTTCAGTTTAGCCCTAGTTTTGGTATTCGTAGAGTCCGATTCTTGGAAAATTCGTATCTTTCAATCCGTAGCTCTGTTTTTCAGCCATGAGTAGTCGAAACGATCGTCTTGGAGCGTAGATCAATCTAAAAATAGTTTCGCAGCAGTTACTCCAGGTAATCTACAGTTTATGGTACTTTTCCTGTTTCGTTTTTTGAAAGGAAAAATAGGGTTTTAGGGTTTTTGTTGATCAAATAGGTTTTGGGGGTTGAGGATCAACAATTGTTGCAGTTGCTTGGTGTTTTGTTGTTGGTTTTGCAGGCCTTTAAGGTAAGAGGCTCTTCCTATGATCTCAATTATGATTCGTAAAGTTTAGATCATGTTTTTAAGATGCGTAGGTGCTAGAAAGGTGTGTTTCTCGTTGATCAAAGGATCATAGATGTTATGGTATGTTTAGATATGTTTCTCGAGTTTTACTTGTGCTTAATTTTCTGTTATTTGGGTTAGAAACGGTTCGAAATCGTAAGTTGATGATTTTAGGGTTCTAGCCGATACCCGAGTCGGACGGGCGTACGCCTCGTTGTAGCTCAAACGGGCGTCTGGGCTTTCTGGACGGGCGTTTGAGGTGTGGTTTTGATTCAGGATGTAGCGTTTTTAGACAGACGGGCGTCTGTAGGATAGTGGACGGGCGTCCGAGTTTAAACGGGCGTTTAGGTTGTTAGACGGGCGTCCATAGAGTTTAAACGGGCGTTTGGGATCAGTTTACTTTGTTTTTCATTGTTTTGTCGTGTCAGCTTGATTTCAGGCTTTATAATATTGTTTTTACTGCTTAACCTTATGTGACAAAGCCTTGAATTAGCTTTTGGTGCGTTTAGTTCCGGCACCACATGGATTCCCTAAAAAGATGAAGTATGGGACCATCGAAAGCTTTGGATTTGCCTTGTGCTTCGATGAACTAGGGTTTATCGATGTCCGTGTAATTGCTAGGCCTTGTCCGTGTCTAGTGGTCTAAGTACGAGAGTAGGAGATGTGAGGGAGCTTACTTGAAAATACTTAGGTGGCTAGTTAAACATCTAATCAAACGTATGTGTTAGATTAAAAGCTTAAACATCATGTAATGCTTGGTAAGGCATAGTACAATATCGCGATGTGTTCTCTGACTAGACAAAGTAGACTGTACCCACGCCGGTCAATCGATTGGCTAGATAAAGCGTCTGGTGCACTCGCCGGTCATCACACTATCGGGACTCGGATATTCCCGGGGCTGCTAGAGCGTGTCTCTAAGTAGGTTGCACCCAGTTGTCCTAGTACATCCTATTACTAGGCGTAGTGCCCTTGTTATTCATGATGTAACAAAGATAAGCTAAGTTAGAAACGTATAGTCATGACATGTCGATGGGCATGAAGTGAACCCTAGATTGAGTCGGTCACACATAAATAACTAAACGATTAAATATCTTCTCTTTATAAATTATAATTGTTGTCATAGCTTCTCACTATTACTAAGTACTTTGTACTTACCTCCTTTGCATTTTCTTTTGTATGCATTGTGGGGTGAGAAGACGAACAGGTTTCCCAAGTGTAGATGACGACTTTTGAAGACATTGAAGTCTTGGCGAAGCTTTTAGTTTATTTCTTTGTAAAGGTTGTACTAGACTAGTTGTATTACTTTTCTTAGATTTGTGGTACTTCCACTTTTAAGACATCGTATGGTATAAGTCTTTGGGGTTTTTCATCGTTGTGTTTTTATCTATCCATCTTTAGTATGGTTACTTTCTATTCATAGTGGCTTTTATGTTTTTACCCGAGTCCTTTTAGCTTCCGTTTGCTTTATTTTGATACGACGACGTAGAGGCTTGCGTATAATATTAGATTTATTTAATGCTATACGCGCCGAACGTTTCTCTTCCGGATAAGGGCTCGGTATCTGGGAGCGGGGCGTTACAGAAGATCAAGATGAATTTGGAAGAAAAAGGATCTGGACTGGCGTCCAGAATTTTGGAATGGCGTCCAGGAGAAGAAAGTTGAACAGAGAGTTTGGACGCTGAGTGGACTGGCGTCCAGAGGCATCAGACTGGCGTCCAGAATGAGTGGACGGGCGTCCACGGCCGACTTAAGCTAAACCGACCTAGTTTTTGACCTAGCCGACTGATTTTCCTATAAATAGCAGTTGCGCCCCAACCCTAAATGACAATCAGAATTTCATACACTAAAATACATAGCAGCAGCCGCCCTTCTGAGGTTTTCAAGGCCGGTCACCCGAGCCTTGTGCTCGGGTGATCCGGGTTAGATTAGGTTGTTTATTTTCGTTTGTGGAATCATGGAGATCATCCATTGTACCAAACTATGTGAGTTTATCTTGTAATTTATTCAATCCTTTGTTTATTTTTATTAGACTTAAAATCATGGTGTTGGACTCCACTTATTGTGGTCTAGCCTTTATTCTATATGAAAGGTTGAATGTGTCATGGTGCAGTCTTTACCTTGAAAAGTGTCATTGGACTTATGCGCAACTCATCACTTTCTTGTTTGAGTCTTACTAGCTGGACTAGTAGAAAGGAGTGTGTTGTTATACATACTTGGTATTCAGTAATCATTATGTGGTTGTTGTTGTTCTTGTTATTGTTTATAATCAAAGTACTTCTACCCTTTGCTGAGTGATTGTACTCACCCTTTATATATTGTTCCCACCCCGAGAAGGTGATGTAGGTTACTTTGAGGATGATATTTATTACGAGGAGTGAGCTTATGGCGACGTTGGAAGTTTCATTTATTGTTTTCATTTGATGTTTCGAGAGATGAGATGATGATACTTCTATTTTGTTCATTAGACTTTTGATCTTTCCTTTGGAGTTATAATCATGGTTAGACTATATTACGTTTCTTTCAGTTAAATGTTGTTGGGAACATCATTTACATTTATTTAGTTGGATTGACATTGATTGTCGTTTAAGTTTTTTACCTGTCGTTTCATTTCCGCTTTAACTCTAATGTATGTAAGCCTTACGTATATAGATGATTTAATTATTGAATTATATATGTGTCGGGTGTTCATTTCCGAAAAAGGGCACGGTGTCTGGAATGGGGCGTCACAGTTGGTATCAAATAGAAAGTCCCTTAGTCTCGTAAAGTTTCTTAAGATAAGTTCCTTGAGTTTCTTGGAGCCTTAGTTAACCAATCTTTGGTTACAGGATGGTGGGCACGCGATCAAATCCTAGTTTGGGCGGTTTGAGTAGTTCACAAGGCCAGCAGGGGTCAGGAAGTGATGAGACAGGGTCGAGTTTGCCAGATTATATAGTGCAACATGGAACAGTGGGAGCAGGGGTTAAAATTACCATTGTGGATACCTTGCCGGCTTCAAACGGTCAGACAACAACTCCAGTCCTTGGATCCTTCAACATCCATACAAATATTCTGCAATCTCTACCCGACTCTTACTCCGTACAAATATGAGAACCACATACAGTATCTAATACCCAGTGGTTAGACTTAGAAGAAGCAATATTGATCTCAATCATAAACATATATGAAGTCGAAGCATCCCCATGTTTGTTTTCTTGGTACTCAAGAAGGCCTTGCAGTTTCTCCTACAATGGCCAGTCTGGCCACAATGGAAGCAATCATCCTTTGTCTTGTCCTTGGCTATCTTAGGCTTCGCCTTGGGAGCCTCCTTAGCCTTTTTGGTCTTCTTTTAGGGCTTTGTTTTCCATTGGAAGAAGTTACAAGAAACACTTGCTTGCCCTTATCCACAGTGCACTCATCAGTCTTGAACATGTTCAATAACTCCGTATTGGAGCAATCAATCTTGTTCATATGATAGTTCATCACAAACTACGAGTAGGAGTCGAGTAGAGATTGCAGAATAAAGTCAACACTTAACTCATGCTCCAACTTATGGCCCAACTTCTGAAACCTCTCTTATGTACCCGATCATTTTAAGCACATGCGAACCAACCAAAGTGCCTGGAGCCATTTTGCAACCAAAGAGGGCCTTTGAGACCTCATACCTTTTAGTACAAGACTGAGAAGCATGGAGTTTCCTTAGGTGACAAATAATGGTGTAAGCATCCATAAACTCATGTTGTTTCTGAAGTTTCGGTGTCATTGAAGCAAACATGATGCATCTAGCCTCAACACTATCAGAACAGTGCTTCTTATTCTTCTCGACCAATTCCTCATTATCAGCATCTTAAGGGTCCTCAGTTAAGGGTGTTTCCAAAACATAGCCAATCTTTACATGCCTCAAAATGATTTTGAAAATGAGATTTCTTTCCCAGTCGAGAAATTTTGATTCGTCAAGTTTGTTATCAATAATAAAATGTAAGTTCATTTTGTTCGACATTTCTACAACAATAAAGTAAATATAGAATAAGTACTAGTTCATGCATACAAAAAATAAAATTGCACTTCATAATTTATTTAGGTTTTGCTCCCACTAGCCAACTACTCTCAATTGGCTTTCAAAAAATTTAATTAATTCTTTAGTGGCTAGGACCCAATCTAGTTACCTCAGTTCCCGACGAAGGCCGATCAACTGAGATAATTTCGAAAGGTGGGTACTCCTACCGGGTGCATCATATGCGGCTCTCAGTGGTTGACTAGTCAACTCTTTGACAATTCACATCTCTATGTGGTAGTCAACCCCTTGTCGCTAAAATTAGACGGTCCTGTCGAGGTCCAATCACCGAAAATTTGTAGTTAAGTCATAACTCAATATTCGTGAGATCTCATCCAGTCATATCTCAATAACGATGATATACCCGAGGTAGTTCAACTCCCGACAAGGGCCGATCAGTTGGATCCAAACAATGGCTCTTCATCGTCGTTATAATATTCGGAGACAATATATCAACTTGATTTTTTGTTGTGGAGTAATTTTAAATTAATTCACTTAAATAATTTTAATTCATTACGGCATATTTATACGTTATCGACATAAAGTTGAACATACACCATTCCGCGCACAAAAATAACCGGTATGATCATGGACTTTTCCTAAGTGCGGTTTCGAATACAAACCGACGATACACGGATCACAAATCTAAGGGTAGCTGTAACCACCAACAGGATCTCTAAGTCATCTTTCTTTGGCCTTCATCTTCTGCTCTATTTTGTTACATAAAAATTATCTAATAAAATTTACACCCGCCGCACACGGGGGAGCTAACATGAATGAGATAAATTCAGAAAATAAACTAGGCTTATTCTTCATAACAGTCTAGGACAAATTTTAAACCAACGAAAAATTAAATCATTCAAATCTATCATATTGGCCGAGTCCATGATCAATCGGGATCCATATAATCATATTGTATCAATCACAACATCTAATCCATACAATAGCGTCTTAGGAAAAAACTAAAATCTAAAGTTACCAACTTGCATCCTTTTTCATCTCATTAATTAATTAAATTAACATTTAATCAATTAAATAAATATTAATTGAAATTAAAATTAATTATTAATTCTAAAATCAATTTTAATTTTAAGTTTATTATTTAGAATGACCCAAAATAAAATTAAAATATAATTGTTCTCTTATGTTTCTTTCCCTTTTTGTTCATAACAAAAATGATGTCTTTGGTTTAATTCAAAACCAAAATTAATGCATCAACCTAGGCCTTTCCAAAAATTTGGAATGACCTACGTTAACTTTAGGTCCACAATTGTAGACCATAGGTCTAACCCTTTTACTCAACAAATTGAGTGATATCAATTTCATGCCATTTGGTATCCGAATTATCTAAACTATTTAAATCATTAGTTAACCACATTGTATCAACTAAATAAAAGAGATATTACCATCACTACTATGAACTATAAGAAATTACAAAATACACAAAACAAAAATAGGGAGTCCATTGCGTAGCACCAGACGACACCGACAGCCAGGAGGCTGCCGACGCCGCAGGTGAGTAGTCGGTGGTTGTGCCGTAGCCGATCGGCCGAGCACCACCCTGTCCGAATTATTTTTTTTCTTTTCGTGTATCGTTTTGCGAATCAAAATCATTCATTATTATTATGTGATTTAAACGATGAAAATAACTACCCAAATTTATGATACTTATTGCTTAAGTTCGACGACCGCTTTGATACCATTGTTAGGAAATCAAGACTTTTACGCAGCGGAATTTAAAAAGTAATCTCTTTTTTCCCGGTCCGACCTCGTTAAACAATAAACATAAAAGTAGTAGACAAGAAATATACCTTAACGTACGATCTAAAAGATCAAAGCTTTTCGTGTACGAAAGAGTATTAGTGCGCAGAGCCACCCAAGCGTTCGGCATCCACCGATATCCACATGAACTTCCAACCGGAATTCCGCCTTGGACTGCTACCAGAAAAAGCTCGGTTGCTAGACCGACCTTTTCTCTCACTCGAAACTCTCTGTAGGAAGCTCTCTTATTTTCTAGTAAATTAGAACTCTTCCAATTGTGATGATACAAAGGAGTTTGACGCCCACACCATATATATAGTGTGACATGTGCCCCTTATGCCCCAATCTGATTGGGGTCTGCTTGGAGTTGGGAGAAAGAAAAATTTTTCCTAATAAAATAAGGAAATATCTTTTCTTGATTTATCTCTTTTAATTTAATATTTTATATTAAATAATATATTAATTAAATTACAAAATCCATGTGTATCTTATACACATAAAAATTGCGATATATATATATATATATATATATATATATATATATATATATATATATATATATTGATCAACATAATTAATATCTTGCATTATATTTATTCATTATAAATAAATACCACAATATTAATTCATCACTATAACACTTTATAGTCGAGATAAAAAGTTTCTTTATTTGGTTATCACTATAAGCGCATTTTAATCTGGCTAGATGTTCTTATGTGTGTGACCCGATAGGCTTCCGAATATGTTGGCAGTAGACATAAAGAACATTTACTAAAATTCCCTTTATACCTACGATCATGAATAGCGTCTAGCAACACGTCATGATCCCCAATCATCGGAAGAGTCAAGTGTATTGACTACTACCTTTCATGTGAAACGGTTACCGTGTAAATAAAATCCTATCGATGTTATAATATCCATACAGTCGTATCTCGAGTGTCATACATTAACAAACGTATCTTATAATCTGGATATCATGATATCTCGAAGTAACTCATTTACTCCCAATTTGCAAAGATTCACAAGAGCTATACATTCCTTATAAAAAGGCCCTTTCGGATATTTACTCCTACTATGGTGGATATGCGATTCCGGACGAACAACATGAATACTACGCATGCTTCAATATCATAACCACGCGCTACAGCATGATCACCCCGCGAATACGGGAAACCTCAATAACGTCAAAGCATGACAATCCACATTGTGATGTCACGAAGACTCCGGTCTCAGGATAATTACACAACCACCACCCCGGTCGGCTAGGGTCTTATGGTGCCCGAAAAATGGGGGTGGAAGTAGGGTTTTCGAAATATAAGGATGTTTATAAACGGGCGAGCGGGTAAACAAGCTGGGCCAGCCGAACTTGGGCCTGGTGATTGGATAAAAAGCAGAGGGCTTGTAAAAGATTGGTCCATCCGAATTTAATTAAAATTAATTGTTTTTAATTAATTAAAATAATCATAAAATTATTTTAAAAATATAATTAATTAAAATAATCACAAAATTAATTTTAAAATAAAATTAATTTTATTAATTATTCTAATAATTAATTAACTAATTTTGATAAAAGTAATCTCCTACAAATACTTTTATAGCTGTTTTAGCCACATGATGTAAGCATTAAAGCTTCATGATCATTAGTCACGTATTTATTAATTTAAGTCACACAAGAGTATTTTAGGAAATTAATCAAACTACGATGCAACAGAGGCTCATGATTTAACAACATGCACTTTTAGTTTGAGTATAAATTTTGCTTAGTTGTTCAATAGATCCTTGTAAACTTTTGTGTAAACATGTGGTTACTTAAGAAGTGCTTTTGCATAATTTTTAGGTACAATTTTGTTTATAGTCTAGCTATTTATGCATTGTTTGATATTGGTGCCTCAAATACATTTGTATTAACCTAGGTAGCAACACAATTAGGATTTACCTATGGAAGCCTTTTCTATTACCATACCTTTATGAGAAGAAACCATTGTTTATCAGACGAACCCATGATGCAAGATTCAAGGTTGGAAGTATAAGTGCAGACATGACATCATAGTTCTTGATCTTACGGACTTTAATGTAATTTTGGGAATAGACTGGTTGTCACACAATCATGTTCATCTTGACTGTAGAGCCAAGAAAGTGATAAAACCCCATAAAAATTCTTCAATCACTTTTTATGGCTATGTCATAGAGTCAAGTAAGAGGAGAGATATCTGATAATATCCGCCTTATGAGCAGCAAAGCGTTACAACAAGGTTGTTATGGATACTTGTTCTTTGCCCTTTATGTTAATAAGAAGGGCTTTGAATTAAAGGATGTGCCAATAGTAAATGAGTATCCAAATGTGTTTTCAGATGAGTTACCATGTAATACTCCGGACCGAGAAATAGAATTTGAGATCAAGCTTGTGTCAGGAGTAGAACCAGTAGTCAAAGCACCATATCGGATGGCCCCAGCAAAACTTAAAGAGTTGAAAGAAAAATTGAAGGACATACTGGATAAGAACATTATTTAGTTAAGTACTTCACATTGGGGAGCCTCAATTTTTTGTCAAGAAGAAGAATGTTAGTATGTGCATGTGCATTGAATATAGAGGCTATATAACCTAACAATCAAGAATAAGTACACTTTTCATTGGATTGATGACTTTTTCAACCAGCTACAGGGTAAAATAGTGTTTTCGAAGATAGTGTTGTTCCATTGGAAAGGCTTGAAAAAAATTTAGAGGGGGGTGAATAAACTTGTTAAACTTTGAGTTTTGAAACTTATCTTAGCAAAAAGCAGGTCAGTTGAATTGCCTTGATCAGGTGAGTTTTATGCAGTGGATATTAAAGACTTTAAAATTGTTGTTCTAAACTATATGAGAGTGTTAATGTGCTCTGATGTGCTGTGTATTGGTAAGCTACTTGACTGAATATAAAATGAAGAAAGTCAAGTGCACAAAGTAAATAGACCAAGGTTTATAGTTGTTCAGGGTGGTGTAATCCCTTATTCCACTCTTTTCTTGTGATGTTGGAGGAATTCCCTAATAATCTCTTACACAAATACAATAGATTCAAAAGATTGTCCTTGGTTGTTCTATGCTCAGCTTCACAATCTGAACAATCAGTTCTTCACAGTTGTATATGTTGCTTCACTGAAATGGTTCTAATGTTCCTTCAAGGGTATGATTGCCTCTTCAACAGCTCCACCACACTAACTCAAAGCTCCTTCTCAAGTTCACTGATTCAAAGGACTTTGAAAAACAAAGTTCAAGTGTTGAATCCTAGGGATTCTGGTTTGAGCTTGACCTTGATGTAACTTGTAATTCAGTAGCTCAAATTCAAGTGTTTCAAGATGGATATGATCTGGATATAGCCCAACACTTGAATATCTTGATATATCTTTGAATGCCTTAGGAATTTTAAGAGAACTTAATAAGGCAGTTGAATTGTTTGCTTGCTCAAATTGAAGTAAATTACTTGTTCTCGTGTCTTTATGATGTTGTTATTCAAATATGGTATTTATAGGCACATATCCAATGTTCAAATTTTGAATCCAATTTGCCGTTTTTGGATATGCCTAATTATTGTAAGAAAAATTATGTCGGCCATTAATTGAGCCCGTGTAATTTTCTTCCCCGTAATAATAGTCTTATAGGAAATTCGTTTTTCCTAGGAAATATGCTATTTATTATTTATTGGTTATTTAAAAGGAGTTTTAATCCGATTAAAACTCGGCTTTGATGGACGGCCGAGATTAAAGCTAAAACCTAGATCATTCGGATTTCGGCCCTCTCTCCGCTAAATGTAATGCTTTACTCCATCATAAAGCATACGAAAGAAACCAACACATAACGGTTGTAGGCAAGGAGAGAGATGTCGGAATCCTCTCATCAAGACGGCAACAACAAAGACGTAGTCGAGTAACAATGGATGTAGGGAAACGATCCTGGGTGATTTCTTCCGCTGTTCAGGTACTCTGAATCTATTGTTTAGTTTACATGTGGTATCAGAGCCGTCCTACAATCATGTTATTCGATTAATTATGAAACTATTGATGAATCGTCTTTTATTCAATTAATTTGGATGATACGATTGAATTTATGATGTATATATTATAAATTTGCTCTTTGGGATTTTGTTTCGGCTTTGTCTATGAGATTAGGAAGCCACGGCTGCAATTTGATGAAGTTTGTATAATGGATGCATAAATCTGTATTTGTTTTCGTTGGTTTCATTATCAATGTAAATTATGTTTGCGGCGGCAGCTTTAACAAAGTTGAAGTGATAATAATAATGTAAACAACTCCTTTAGGGATTTTTTTTTTCTTCGGCCTGTAATCTCAACAAAAAAAAAAAAAAACAATTTACATTATGCTTTATCACAATCTAGCGGCCGCCAGATTAAGAGTATACTGCATATTAGGTTTGGTTGCATTATTATTATTATTATTATTTTTTTTACTAGTTTTAAAGGTTTAAAGTAATTACGTTGTGATTACCGCCGCATTAAGTGTGCACAACATTGTCCCATTATATATGTAGTACTCCACATATCACTATCTATGCTGTTGGAAAATTTGCATTACGGTTCTATTGCATTTATGCCGCATTACGGTTTTTCTGGGCATTGAAGGTAATAATTATATTGAATATTGTTAGTAATTACTCTTTATTGACTGCACTATGTCCGTATATATTGTCCAGTTAGGTGCATATAATTTCTTGCATATGTTGAGTATATATGGACATCATTGTTTGATTAGCTATAATAACTAATCTTTCCTTTGATTATTAGGAGCATTATTTGCTATCAATTTTATGTACATAATTATTGTTAGAAAGATTATAGTAATCAAACGTTTCATGCCAAAAATAATCTATCATATTTATAGGTGATTGATAGTGATACAGTAAGTTTTACTCATTTATCACATTTTAATGATGACAAAGATTGGCACATAATAAGTTTTCTCACAAATCACATTAAATAAAGTGAGTGATTTGAACTAATTCTTTTAATTTTATGATTATTTGTTTCTCCCGTATATGTTTGATTAAATTAAATCTTAGTCTTCCATTTATGTATTAGCATGTTTTGATTGTTTGCTAATATGAATGTACTGCACATGTACATATTTTGTTATAGGGAAGATCGTCTTAATCAAACTTGTATTTGTCATATTCAATGGAAGATAAATAGCGATAATAAAAGAATAAGTCTCATTGATACATGTCACTTGTGATGTTGATCATTTCTATAATCGCAGGTAATTTTGCATTCACATGACTAATTTGATGTGTACATAATTTGTAATTAATTAGAAAGACTATTTATCGATTATTTTATGTATTACGAAATAAAGATTTAATCACATTGTTAGTGATTACAATGTGACACATAAAAAGATTAGTCACATATGGATAAAGTGACTAAATATCATTAAAGTGCAAATTACATATTTTGTTGATATTTGGTTCATATAAAAGTTGTGACACATCATAAAGTTTTGCCCTTTAAATTATTGACTTTTGGAAAGATTAGAAATATGTCATTATCGTCGTGTCAAGTTTAGAGTATTATCACAACAGCTCAAATTCTTGACATACTATTCACATTATGTTTAGTGATTAGATCATGACATATTTATTTTGAAGTCTAGTAAGGCAATTTATATGCATACTTGAATCATATTTAAGTATTACATTGCACATGTTTATGTCAACATAAGATTTAGTTGACATATGTATGATTGTCAATACTTGAATGTCAATGGTGTCACATGTTAGGTATAGCCACAGCAGCGTGACATGATGATGCATAAATGTTTTGATCCCATTATGTGAAGTGATTGAAAATTTTATTGACATTCAGTTGAATTGACAATTGGTTCAAATTAAAGGATATGTCAAAATAAGGAATAAATTGGTTTTGACCCTAGTTAGTTGGTACCCGCAACCTTTATGTTTCGGTTGTTAGCTTTTAAGTGTAGCCCTTTTATAAAATTTACCTTGATACCCCTTTTGCTAAAACTCATCATTATCATTACAACATAAAGGAATTATGGAGTGTATGTTATGAAGGTCAAGGATATTCACAGATACCTTGTTCGTCTTCTTTACAAAAATATCACTCACTTACGTGTGAGTATCACGAAATTATGTGAAGAATTTATGGTGACTACCCACAGGAGCACCTTATTTTCTTGTGTATACTCTACTCTTATGCAAGTGTTGTTTAAATTAGCCTTATTAAATATTTTGTATCTCAATTTAGCCACAAGAAGTACCCAGCTTCTTGAAATAATACATACAAACGTTTGTGGACCTTTGATGCTCCCACCTTTGGAAGAGAAAATTATTTTATCACTTTTATCGATGATAATTCACGTTACTATTATCTATATTTGTTGTATGACAACTCTCAATCTGTGGACACTTTACAATTGTTCATAACTGAAGTCGAAGACAACAAGATAGAAAAGTGAAAATCATAAGGTTGGATAGAGGTGGTGAATTTTATGGAAGGTATGACGAAACAGGACAACATCTTGGACCTTTTGCAAAAATTCTCCAAAGATGGAATTATTGCTCAATACATAACGCCTGGATCTCCATGGCGGAATGGTGTAGCAGAAAGGCAGAATAATACATATATGGAAATGGTTAGATCTATGATGAGTCATGCTGATGCCTATATCATTGTGGATGGATGCTTTATGCACAGCTATTCACATTTCAAATCGGATTCCCTGTAAGGCCGTTCCAAAGACACCTTTTCAACTGTGGAAAGGGTGGAAACCAAATTTGAAGCATCTTCAAATATGGGGATGTCCAGCTGAGGCTAGAATTTATAATCCACAAGTAAAGAAATTGGATTTAGAAAAGTTAGTGGTTACTTCAAGGTTATCCAGAAAAATCCAAAGGATATAGGTTTTATTTTCCTAACCATATTACGAGAATTGTTGAAACCGGTAATGCTATATTCTACAAGAATGGCGAAATCAGTGGGAGTGATAAAATTCGTGATGTGATCATAAAGGAAATAAGGGTATCCGACCCTTTTAACCCTATTCCCAAAAATATTGGGAATCTCTCCATTGTTGAACCGTTGAACAATGAAGAAAATCCAATAAATGATCAACAACCCATGATGAGATTGATCATCGCCAATGAAAATAGGTATTGAAGCACCAAAGGAACCAACATTAAGAAGATCTCAAATACAAAGGAGATCTGCTATTCCTGATGATTACATGCTTTATCAAGTAGAATATGAACAAGGGACAAGTAAAGATCCGGTTTCGTTTTCACAAGTCATTAAGGAAGTTAATTCTAGTAAGTGGATTGATGCCATGAAAGATGAATTGAAATCTATGGATGAAAATCAAGTATTGGAAGTCGTTCAATTAATAAGGCAGATGAATTGTTTGCTTGCTCAAATTGAAGTAAATTACTTTTTCTCGTGTCTTTATGATGTTGTTCTTCAAATATGGTATTTATAGGCACATATCCAATGTTCAAATTTTGAATCCAATTTGCCATTTTTGGATATGCCTAATTATTCCCTCTGAAATTCTAGTTGTCTGGTCCTAATTATGCCAATATCAACATTATATTTTTTTGCTTCTTCATCTCATTTCTCCTTTTCTGGAAAATCTCAATTTTCTTATTCTGTGTAAGAAACAAAGCCAAAGCTTCGTCTTTATAGTAACCATAGTTTGAATTCCTCTTGGATGATAAATTTCTTGAATTCTGCCCACAAACACTCTCTTAAATAAAATCTTTCTTCCGTTGGTCGGCTGTATTTGTCAATTAGCTCTTGATCATTGAGTTGTGGTATCCTCACAAACTGTGACTGTGAGCTTGGCTGTGTTTCCGGATTGAGATTTTTCTCCTTTGCTGGTTCTTTTTCTTTCTCTTTTTTCCTTGGCTGCTTCAATTTTTTCTTTAGCAGTATCAATAACTTCCCACTTTTTGGCAGCACACAAAAAGTTATTAACCAGGGTTGTGTTAAGAAGCTCCTGAGTATCAGCTAATCTCATTTGAGCTTGATACATAATTTCCATCTTTGCATCTAAAGTTGTCACTTTTGAAGTGATGTTAGTTTGGAACTTTCCAAAATCTTCTATGTCAGCCTTGTGCCTTGTCTTGATTATGTTGTCCAAGCTATTAATTTTGCTGACAACATCATTTGCTGCATCCCTCACATTTGTTTTGGAAATTCAGGAGGTGATGTGCATTATCACCACCATTATTTCTATTGTTGCTATGCTCATAAACCACGATTTCCATGTTCTCTTTCACTATTGGTTACTTTTTTTTATCTATTTTTTGTGACATTATTTAAAATTGAGAAATGCTACGACCACAACGATGTTGGAACAATCAATAACACAATATATTTTGACGCCAATAATGATCATGTGTCATACATTGATTGATTTAGATCTCATCGTGATCAATAGTATAAAAGCAGGCCGAGTCAATTTTGTTGTTAGTGGCATTGCCCTTTTAATTTTAATGTGACGTCACACCTTTTTTTTCAATCTTTTGACAACTAAAAACACTATTAAATCAACCTTTGAAAAATCAATTGCATATAATGCTATAGTACTTGGTTTGATTTTAGATAAGAAACCCCTATGGACATAGCTCAATGGTAAAATTGTAGTGGATAAGGAGCACGGGTGTTGTAGTAGTAGTTTTGCCTTTGAGTTGCGGTGAAGGGGTTCAATCCCCTAGATCGACTTTTCTTAGGAAAAATGTTCATAGACTGTCTCTTGTAAACTAAACCCATGAATCCAATCCATAGATTTACATCTTTCGAGAAACTCTCGGGGCGCTGCTCAACTATTTTTTTATGTTAAACAAGAAAGCCAGCCTTTTTTTTTATCATTTTTATTTAGATTCCTTTGAGAGGATCTCTATTCAGCCAAAGGCAGATGTTTTTTTTTTGTCATATGTCATACTATAAAGATGTTTCTTTCTATCACAGTAATCAATCTTTTTATTAAAAAAAAAATTTGATGTTGGACAAGAACGCCAGCCAGCCTTTTGTATCATTTGTATTTAAATTAGTGGATGTGAGCCGTGCAAGGCACGGCGGACCCAACATAAATCGTTACTATAGTTTAAAATGGTATATATTGCTATAGTTTTAAATAGAGCCGAAGAAGTCAAATCCAATATATTAACATCCGATTTCAACCTACATTTCATAGATTTTTAAGCCCTTAGTTGTTTAAAATGGTTATCTTTGTTATTTTTTAGACACCGAAGAAAACAAGAAACAGGAGAGGGGGAATAAGAAACCTCGATTTTTTTTGTGCACACATGAATCATTTTGCGGAAGTCTTAATGTGAGCAAAATGGTTCTAGTTTTGTTCTCTTTCATCATTGCTAACAACGCGAAAGCTTCCATCACGGTTTTTCTCCATAGCATCTATCTGCAAACAATAAAGTTAAAAGTTATTTTTAATGCATCTTTGACTTAGACATTTGTTTGGCTACTTTTTTGTTGTTGTTGTATTTTATAGCTAAATATTGTCTCATCTTCCATCGTACACAGCACAACTTGAAATCCATCGGCCTTTTTTTTTTTTTTTTCTTTTCAGCACAAACTACTAATGGGACACGTTTGGTTTTTTTTTTTTTTAAAAAGCAAGCCACAAAGGTCTGATAAAAAAAACAAAAAAAAAAACCCGAGAGTAATCATGGCGCTATGACTATTTTCGTGGTTGCGGATATTTGTTCGGCCATTTTTTGTTTGTTGTGTATTTATAGATAAACTTGACCCATCTTCCATCGTACGCTACACAAAACAACTTCAAATCCGTCGGTCTTTCAGTTTTTTTGCCTTTTCTGCACAAACTGCTAACGGCATACGTTTAATTAAAAAAAACCAAACCACAAAGGTTTGATTAAAAAAAGAAAAAGAAAAAGGTCACGTGTCAAGCTAGGAGGGTGGCCACGTGGCCACTTGTAGCTAAATTTAGCTCATCTTCCATCGTACACTACACAGCACAACCTGAAATCCGTCGGTATTCACCTTTTTTTTCCTTTTCAGCACAAACTATTAATGACACACGTTTGATTTAAAAATAAAAATAAAAAAAAAGCAAGCCACAAAGGTTTGATAAAAAAAAAAAAACGAGAGTAATCGTGGCGCCGTGACTATTTTTGTGGCCGCGGATATTTGTTCAATTTTTTTTTTGTTTGTTGTTCCATATATATATATATATATATATATATATATATATATATATATATATATATATATATATATATATATATATATATATATATAAGATTCATTTGAAAGAGTCTCTATTCAGCAAAAGCCAAACTATGGGTATTTTTTTTTTTACACCAATCACATATATAATTTTTTGATCCATCAATTAATTTTCATACAATATTTCCTTCTTAGATTTTTTTTGTCATATGAAATACTATAGAGAAATGTTACTTTCAATCACAATAATATACAGTATACACAATATATATTTATTTTTGTCAAAACACAAAATATAAATTTATTTATTTTTTGAGGAAAAAACACAACATATAATTAAATTACAATAGATATAAGTAATTTTTTCATTTATTTTCATGGCATATATTATAGGTGTTGTCATATTTATTAACTATATATATATATATATATATATATATATATATATATATATATATATATATATATATATATATATATATATATATTATAAATAGTATTTATTTTACATATTCTAGAATGTTCCATTGTGGCATACACTTGTACCTATATATTTTGTATCACTGTATTGGTTATTGTACCAATGAAATTATTCTTTGGATATTGTTTCAATTACACTTTGTTATGGTATCGATCAAAGTGTTTTTATCTTAGGATTTCCTTCTCTCTCTTTTCTCCTCCCCCCCCCCCCCCCCCCTCCACGCCGCACCTCCCTCCTCCTTCTAAGTCATCGTCGGCTTTCTCTCAGCAACCTCCGGCCTCTCCCCCGTTCTAGTTAACAGCACCACACCAAATTATTCTACATCTTTTTTTGGTCTTCTTTCATACAAAATAAACTATAATAGTGTTCATCAGTATTTTTCATCTTGAAAGAAGAAACACAGTACTGTTCATTTAAAAAAATCTCAATCTTCATGGACAATTCAATCAGCGGTACTTCTCGTGCACATCCCACTACAGCTTATCATCATCCTTGGGTTTTGGATAGTGGTGCTCTCATCACATGATAGCAGATATTCGGAATCTCAGCCATCATGTTCCTTAATTATCAGAGTCATGTCGATATTCTTACTGGTGATGGAAGTGCCCTTCCGATTGATCATACTATCTCTACTTCATTGCACTCTTCTGCCTCTACTTTTATTATACCTAATGTTTTGTGTTCCTCGTATATCCTATTATTTGATGTCTGTCACACGATTTTGTTTTGATAACTTTGTTTTCATTGAATTCTTATCTGACTCGTTTCCACACGGGGCAAGTTAAATAAGGCATATATCTTTGGGCAAACCACCCTCATTTTAGCTTTTTCTACAAGTAGAACTAACTATGTGACTTGGCATCATCGTTGTGGTCATCCGGCATCAGATGTTCTTAACCACATTCTTCACCAACACTCTCTTGCTACTAATCACCTTTCTGATGCATCTCATTGTGATGCTTGTCTCTCTCTCACAAGATTCATTGTTCGCCTTTTTCTATTTCCACTTTACATTCTTCCCAAAATAATTTTTTCCCCTGATGTATGGACATCACATATTTACTTTGAGGATGGTTTTAGACATTATATTTCATTTGTTGATTATTTTGCTCGTTATATTTGGCTTTATCCCATTAAGCATTGTGTTTCAACGTTTAAATTAGATTGTGGAAAACTTTTTGATGCCTCTATTAAACTCATTTACTCTAATAATGGTGGCGAATACATTGATATGCGTGATTCTTTTGCCTCTCATAGCATATCTCACTTCACCACGCCCTCATACTCCCAGCATAATGCATTTATGAACGTGTCACCTCCATATTATGGAAATTCTCATGAGTCTGATATGGATGCTCTTTCAAAGAAGTTTTGAACTGAGTGTGAAATTCTTCAAGGTTAATAGTGAGAGACTCGCCAATATCAACATTATATTTTTTTGCTTCTTCATCTCATTTCTCCTTTTCTGGAAAATCTCAATTTTCTTATTCTGTTTAAGAAACAAAGCCAAAGCTTCGTCTTTATAGTAACCATAGTTTGAATTCCTCTTGGATGATAAATTTCTTGAATTCTGCCCACAAACTCTCTCTTAAATAAAATCTTTCTTCCGTTGGTCGGCTGTATTTGTCAATTAGCTCTTGATCATTGAGTTGTGGTATCCTCACAAACTGTGACTGTGAGCTTGGCTGTGTTTCCGGATTGAGATTTTTCTCCTTTGCTGGTTCTTTTTCTTTCTCTTTTTTCCTTGGCTGCTTCAATTTTTGCTTTAGCAGTATCAATAACTTCCCACTTTTTGGCAGCACACAAAAAGTTATTAACCAGGGTTGTGTTAAGAAGCTCCTGAGTATCAGCTAATCTCATTTGAGCTTGATACATAATTTCCATCTTTGCATCTAAAGTTGTCACTTTTGAAGTGATGTTAGTTTGGAACTTTCCAAAATCTTCTATGTCAGCCTTGTGCCTTGTCTTGATTATGTTGTCCAAGCTATTAATTTTGCTGACAACATCATTTGCTGTATCCTCACATTTGTTTTGGAAATTCAGGAGGTGATGTGCATTATCACCTTCATTATTTCTATTGTTGCTATGCTCATAAACCACGATTTCCATGTTCTCTTTCACTATTGGTTACTTTTTTTATCTATTTTTTGTGACATTATTTTTTATCTTTTTTTCCAGGTTCTTTGACGCCAATAATGATCATGTGTCATACATTGATTGATTTAGGTCTCATCATGATCAATAGTATAAAAGCAGGCCGAGTCAATTTTGTTGTTAGTGGCGTTGCCCTTTAACTTTTAATGTGACGTCACACCTTTTTTTCAAACTTTTGACAACTAAAAAACACTATTAAATCAACCTTTGAAAAATCAATTGCATATAATGCCATAGTACTTGGTTTGATTTTAGTTAAGAAGCCCCTATGGACATAGCTCAATGGTAAAATTGTTGTGGATATGGAGCACGGGTGTTGTAGTAGTAGTTTTTGCCTTTGAGTTGCGGTGAATGGGTTCAATCCCCTAGATCGACTTTTCTTAGTAAAAAATGTTCATAGACTGTCTCTTGTAAACTAAACCCATGAATCCTATCCATAGATTTACATCTTTCGAGAAACTCTCGGGGCGCTGCTCAACTATTTTTTTATGTTAAACAAGAAAGCCAGCCTTTTTTTTTATCATTTTTATTTAGATTCCTTTGAGAGGATCTCTATTCAGCCAAAGGCAGATGTTTTTTTTTTGTCATATGTCATACTATAAAGATGTTTCTTTCTATCACAGTAATCAATCTTTTTAATAAAAAAAAAATTGATGTTGGACAAGAACGCCAGCCAGCCTTTTGTATCATTTGTATTTAAACTAGTGGATGTGAGCAGCGCGGCACGGCGGACCCAACATAAATCGTTACCAACCTGAAATTGATAGTCATTAATATCAACCTCTCTTGAAATGTATATATTGCTATAGTTTTAAATAGAGCCGAAGAAGTCAAATCCAATATGTTAACATCCGATTTCAACCTACATTTCATAGATTTTTAAGCCCTTAGTTGTTTAAAATGGTTATCTTTGTTATTTTTTAGACACCAAAGAAAACAAGAAACAGGAGAGGGGGAATAAGAAACCTCGATTTTTTTTGTGCACACATGAATCATTTTGCGGAAGTCTTAATGTGAGCAAAATGGTTCTAGTTTTGTTCTCTTTCATCATTGCTAACAACGCGAAAGCTTCCATCACGGTTTTTCTCCATAGCATCTATCTGCAAACAATAAAGTTAAAAGTTATTTTTAATGCATCTTTGACTTAGACATTTGTTTGGCTACTTTTTTGTTGTTGTTGTTGTATTTTATAGCTAAATATTGTCTCATCTTCCATCGTACACTACACAGCACAACTTGAAATCCGTCGGCCTTTTTTTTTTTTTTTCCCCTTTTCAGCACAAACTACTAATGGGACACGTTTGGTTTTTTTTTTAAAAAAAGCAAGCCACAAAGGTCTGATAAAAAAACTATAAAAAAAACCCGAGAGTAATCATGGCTCTATGACTATTTTCGTGGCCGTGGATATTTGTTCGGCCATTTTTTGTTTGTTGTGTATTTATAGATAAACTTGGCCCATATTCCATCGTACACTACACAGAACAACTTCAAAAAACCACAAACTTGAAGTTTCTCATCACATTATATTGCAACTTCAAGCCTTCTACACAAGATGTATAAAGTTAATTCAAGCCATCACAGACTTAATTTAATATACCTTTATAGTCCCGGCTTAGTCTTCATTACTGACTTTGTACCCTCAGCCTTTAGCTATCCAATCTTCCGTACTGAGTTTGTACCCTCAACCTTCTTCTTCATAACCGAGTTTGTTCCCTCAGCCTTCAGCTTGCCTCAGCTTAGGATCCTAGTCTCTGCTGGATTTTTTAAAGCTAGTCCTAGTCTATTGAGATCTGATCATCCGACTATTACAGTGCTTGTCTGAGTAACCTATACAATATCAGACTTTAGTAAAGCCTATACATTAAGTTCTTGACATTTTTTTGCTTGTCGGGCACTCATCATCAAAACCTATATATTTCTAACGATTTCTCCCCTTTTGATGATGCCAAAACCCTAACTTAAAGTAAAGCAAAAAGATAAAAACAAAACCAAAAAATTCCTTGATAATTGTCATGAAAAACTTGGCTCAACTGAGTTATTACAAACTACTTGAAAGATAATGACAGATTACCGGGAATTGGATTAGATAAAAAAATAAAAAAGTTAAAGATAAGGAATGATTTTTACAGGAATCTTTAATCGCTCAAGTCGATGAAAGAAGCTAGGGAATGCTACAAAAGCTAAAGAGGGTTAGGTTTAAAAATTAAGAGACAAAATCATTCATTTTTTCTAACAATTTGCGAATTTTCTTTTCTTTAGCTTCCTTCCCTCCGGTAGTGAAATAACGGCCTCAAACTCCTTCAATGGATGAACATTTCGCCGTCAATGTCAATCTCGGTCATTATCCGCTTCTGTGCCGTCGGCAAGGTTTCGGAACCAAGGAAAATCAGAATAGAACCGACCTCCGATGACAAAACTTTTTCGTCTCCATCCGTACCTAACGTTTAGAACATCTGCCCCATTTCGTACATGATCTTATGGTTATTTTCATTTAAGGATGATGATTAAGAAGTAGTTCAGAAATTTGAAATAAAGAAAAGTCTTTTTTTTTAACAGAAAAGGTTGAGGTGGTATAGAATATAGATGATCGAGTATAATTGTGAGACAATGATGGGGAACTTCTGATAGCTGAACAAAACAATTTCGTTTGAACAAACGTCCATTCGACATATCGTTTTCTCCCTATTAATATCTATTTAATCGTTAACTCATAATTGACTTAGACTACACTTGTCGGATATGAATTGTAATTTGCTTATATATATATATCCAAATACGTTAATTCCACATTATATTTTAAGTGGTGAAGTACAGTACGTATTAACCATTACTAAGAATATAGTATTCTTTCAATCATTTTTAGTAAGCAGTAAAATAAGAAAAACAAAATGGAAACTCGAGTAATTAGCAACAAATGGAGGAGATTACTCCTTGTAATGAACTGTCTAATCCTATTCATAGGCCAATGTGGTGGTCCGTTAATCCTAAGGCTATATTTCATCAAAGGAGGCAAAAGAATATGGTTTTCTAGCTTGCTGCAAACCGTGGCTTGGCCACTTATTCTTATCCCTTTAACAATAGCCTATTTTTCTCGTTGTCGCCGGAAAACCGACCACCCTAATAAGCTGATCCTCATGAATTTTCCGGTATTCATGGCTTCCTCCGCCATCGGAATCCTCATCGGCCTAGCGAATTACCTCTATTCCGCCGGCATAGCATGGCTTCCTGTGTCAACAGCTTCTCTTATCGCCGCCTCTCAGCTTGCTTTCACAGCTTTTTTCGCTTTTCTTCTTGTTAAGCAGAAGTTTACGGCTTATACGATAAACGCGATAGTTTTGTTAACTGTGGGAGCTGGGATATTGGCTTTGGATGGAAAAAATGATAAACCCGAAAAGGAGAAAAAGAAGCTGTATATATTAGGGTTTATAATGACGATCGGGGCAGCTGGTTTAGGTGGATTGATATACCCATTGGTGGAGTTAATGTACCTAAAGGCTAAACAGGCTGTTACTCTTACACTTGTTTTGGAAATTCAGGTGGTGATGTGTTTTGTCGCCACTGCTATTTCCGTTGTTGCTATGCTCATAAACCACGATTTCCAGGTTCACTTTCTCTTTACATTACTTCTTTATCTTTGTTTATTTAAATTAATGAGATTATTTCAGATTATAGATTTTTTTTTTTTTTTGTTCGATTTTTAGATATTAAATTAACTTTTAAATAGTCGAATATATGTTTAATTACCCTAAAAAAAAATTTGTTTAATTTAACGACGTAAGTTTTGGTGCTCTTATATATAGTACTTGTTTTAGATTTCTTTGAAAGATATAGTCTAAAAAGATCCGAGCCGCTTGATGCTCGTTAAATGCTCGTTTGAATATGGTTTTAGGCGAACTCGAGCCGAACTCAAGCAGCTCATCATAATTAACGAGTCGAATTCGAGCAATTTAATGTTTGACTCGACATGCTTGCGAATCTTATCGAGCATTTTTATATTATATTAAAATATATGATATTTCTTAATATTATGATTGTTGACTTTTATTTTATATGCATATCTTCGCATTTGTACCATTTTTTCAAGCTACTTGAGCTCGAGCTCGTGTTTGAAGGTGGTTGATTTTTTTTCGAACATGATTAATATGTTATCGATCCGATCTCGAGCAAATTTTTTTTCTACTCGAGCGATCACGAGCCGAGTTCGAGCATCACCGTCTTAAGGGATTGCTCGATTTGATAAGTAAATATTTTATTCGTTTATGAGCCGAACAGCAACTATTCCAGTAGAGTTTCGATTTTTTTTTTTTTTTTGTCTTATGTAATATACTATAGAAATGTTACTTTTTTTTTATAATATAGGCACAAACAATGTTTGTCCCACTGAGACTCGAACGCAGAACCTTCAAATTATAAACCTTAGGGATTACTACCAAGTCAATGCCTTATCGGTAGAATGTTACTTTCAATCACATAAAAACAATTATAATATAAAGAAAGTAACCGATTAATAAAAAAACATGTAATCAATTGGATTACTTAACTTAAGACTTGTTGGTCTTATAAACACAGCCGTTTGAATAGATTCAACTTGACATAAAGTAGTGAAAGAAAATTTATCAATAATTTTTATTTTCATTAATTTGTCTTTGTCTTTAATGTTGTTTTTTATAATTCGCCTCTAGAAGTTTGTTTGATCTTTCTGTCAGATGTAATTCAATAATCATTTTTGTCATTCAATAATCATCTACAGCTGTTTTTTTTTGTTTTTTTTTTTTTTTTTTTTTTTTTTGGACGAAACAATAATAATCATCTATAGTTGCCTTTATATTCCATGAATAATTATAAAAAAAAAACAATGATAATGCCACAACATATTTACACAACAAGAGGTGACAATGACACATTGTAGTGGGTTCCATTGCTACCTCATGGCAAATCAGATTATTTAGTGGGACCCACTGCCATGTGTCATTGCCATCCTCATTTATGGATAAATATTGTGTAAAAGTGCTATTGCATTATAATTGTTCTTACAAAAAGGGCTTGTTACTTCACAAATGCCAAGAGTATATTGTTCCTTTGTAATTACGAGCAATTAGGAGCTCGTTAGGTGTAGGGACGAATACAATTTATTGTAATTGTTTTTATTATTAGTATATATAACAGATTTACTTATCATTTTAATATTTGCTTTTGTATTTAAATATACACTCATGGAAATCTTTAGTCATATCATATGTAAGCATAATACTTTGTGTGTACCAAATGTGAGGATTAAGTTTATGGTGATATGTTTAAACTGTTTAGTCTATAATTAACTTAATTAAAGTATGGAGTCGACTGATTAAAACATCATTAATACGCCAAGAACGCTTTGTGTGTGACCGTCTTACACAAACCTTCGATATTACTTATCTAGGTTGGCATTTATGTATGACTCCGTCATGTAGGATTGTGCCCGATTTAATTTGTATTTCTCATATAATTTCATGATTGAGAAATTTTAGTATGATGTGGAGCAAGAAAAGAAAATTTTGAAGGAGATTGAAAACACTCTAATTCGGGGAAAGTTGGAATGGATATCATCTTGAAGAGCATGTCATATTTTCAACATGAAGCTTCTGCAAGGAAGGAAATGAATACCATTAATTCACTTATTGATGAACAAGGCCGATCTATATTTTAATAAAATTTATGTGGAAGATGCGGAAAAATTGTCCTGTCCTTCCACAACTAAAGAAGTCCAATTAAGTGGCTCTCTCCCAAATACCGGGTAAGAAGTCACCAGGGCCGGTTAAGATGCACATGATCTTCTCACAAAACAATTTGCATGAGATTGCCCCACAAATAACGGGAGTCATTTTGGCATGCCTTAATGAAGGCCATGGTTTTTCAACTATTAATAAAATTTAGACATATTGTGCTAGAAAGGTTGTGATAATCATAGGAAGCTTAAACTTGATACGATGAAGGCTTTTGATAGACTTGAGTGGGGTTTTTTGTATTCCGTAATAGAGGCTATGAATTCTTAGTCTTTTATTGTCTCTGTTATTATGGCATGCATCACATTACTCACTTATCGGATTCTTATCAATGGACACCCTTCACCCATCGTCAAGCCTAGCAGGGGTATTAGGCAAGGGAACCCTCTGCTCCATTTCTATTCATCCTATGTTCTAAGAGGTTCTCTTCCATGTTTAGGCATGCTTTCTCTTCACTCTCCCTTCATGGAGTGGTTCTGGCAAACGCAATCCTTGTGAATTAACACGTTTATTATTTGCAAATGATAGTTTGATCTTCACTACATGGTTTAATCATGTGCTTCAATCCCTTCTAAACTTGTGGAATATGAAAATTTATCGGGCGAAAAAATTACCATGTATAGAGCATCGTTGTTTTTAACAAAAGATATTGATTAAATCAGTTATGCAAGCTCTCTCTAGTATGTTATGCAATGTATTGCCTTGCCCAAGGCACATATTGTTGATCTTGAAAAATCACTAGATGGTTCATTTGGGGATCTTCTGATGGAAATGACAAAATACACTACAAATCTTAGGACGTCTGTTGTAAAAAGAAGGCAAAAGGGGGAATTGTCTTTCAAGACATAGAAAGTTTCAGTTTAGCCCTTCTTGCATAACAAGCCTGAAGGATTCTTACTGGACTATTTCTACACTAATATTGAAAGAAAAAAATACTTTTAGGCTCACGATTTTATGGATACTACAACCACTGACCACCCTTTAAAAATATAGAGGAGCATTCTCCAAGGAAAAGACTTGGTTCCTTCTGGCCTTAGATGGAAAGTGGGAAGAGGGTATCACATTTATAGTATCGATGATCTATGGATTCCACTATTACATTTATTTTGGGTTCATCCCAACCTTGGTTTTCTACCAGACCGCCTTGTAAGTTGTCTTATAAATCCCTATAATCACCTAGGGAAGTATGATATCATCAGATAAGATTTTAATCCTTTTGATGCTGAGAAAATTCTTTCTATACGATTATATCTTGGAGCTAGATAGGACAAGCTCATTTGGCATTACTGGGATACATAATATACTTGGTCTAGTTTGGTTACCAGGTCGCTTCTAACCTAAAGAACCAAGCCATTCATGGCTTTAATTCCTCTTTGGTCCAAAGTAAGAACCTTTGGAATAGTCCTTGGATGCTTCCTATGAAGCCTCGCATTTTACACCTTATGTGAAAGCTCATGTATAATGTGCTATAACTATAGTGTTGGGTCTACGCTCCCTAGGAATTAGATATGGATTATGTGTGGCTTTCCATTGTTATAAGGAGTCGGCATGGCATTATCTTTTTGAATGTGAAAGCCCAAGGGCATTTTGAAATCAGAATTACATTGGAGTTTTTTTGGTGTAAATTTGTGTCTTCATTTTTTATGGTCGTTCTGAAGACTGAAGAGATACTGCGCTTGAAGGAAGAAGAAGATTTTTCCCGGTTAGTCTGCTTGCTTTTGGAACATTTGCAAGGCGCAAAATGATTGGCGTTTTAAGGAAAGGAAGTGCATGTGAGTTATGAAATATCCCTATCAAACTCCGAAGCAGACGAATATTGTTTAGCAATATCGAGAAGGCAAATTGTGACTCTGGGCCACCCCTTAAATTCAAATGGGAACCTCATACTGATGGAACCTTAAAATCCAATGTTTACGCAGCCATTAAGAAAGGAATCATTATAGTGGGAGGCTTGATACACAACCATCATGGATTGATCATTTATAGTTTTCATGCAGATTTGAAGGAGGATATGAAGTGTGAGAGACAGTTGATATTTATCATGCACTTGTTATGGCTCTCAATTGAGAATTCTTCAAGGTGTTTGTGGGAGACTTTTTAACCACCCATCACAGAATTTTATAGAATGTTGTAGATCTTTCTCCGGTTGGTAGTATTTTAGAGGATTGCCGTATTCTACTACATGCTAATATCTATGTTTTTTATTTTGTTAAGACGCAAGTTAATGTACCTAGTCATATTAGCTTTGGAAGGTCTCCATCTTGCCAGCTAAATCAAACTATTCTGGAAAGAGCAAGATGTGTGCTCTCTAATGCTGGTTTGTCAATGAGATTTTGGGCAGAGGCTATAACCACAACTTGCTATTTAATCAACAGGAGTCCTCACACAGGGATCAGTCTCAAAACACCTTTTGAGATTTGGTCAGGCAAGCCTGCTGACTATTTAGTTCTAAGGGTTTTTGGAGGGATTATTTCTGGAATGCCACCATTCTGTGGTGTAAATGTGGAAATACCATTTCAGTGTAATTTTCATGATTTTGGTTCGCGATTTTCTCATATTTTTTTCACAAATGTGCACGATCTTAAGGTACACAAATCCCCTAATGGGGTTCCCCTTCCCAATTAGGGTTTAGTTTGGTTCCAAAAACACCTAAAACGCGAAAAACGGAGTGGTATTTTGACAATTGAGTGGTAGCCCAACATTTGCCTTATCTCAATAGTGGTATTTTGACAAAGGTCCCATTTTTGGAAGCACAGTTTACTATCATGTGAGTGAATGGAAGCTGGAACCAAGATCCAAGAAATGAGTGTTTGTGGAGTATGGCGAGGGAGTAAAGGGTTATAGAATTTTGTCATCAGCAGAAAACAAAGTTTTTTTCGGCAGAGATGCGGTTTTTAATGAAAATTATATGCTCAGTTATCAGTGAGAGGGACTGCTGAATCGAAACCAGTGCTGAAACTTAGAGAGCAGACAGTAAGGTGGAGCTTCAGATGGAGTCAGCTGAGATGCAACACTCAGCTGATCCAAGTCAGCACTCAGTCAGCTGAACAAATGTCAGATGAGCGTCAAACTGATATTGGTCAGCAAAGTATAGCTGTCAGCAGAGCTAGAAGATCCAATGTTGGGATACCTCTCAAAAGGTATGGGTTTGATGATTTGGCTGGATATGCACTTCATGTTGCAGAAGAAGTGGATGGTCTTGAACCTTCTACTTATAGGGAAGCAGTGACATGTTCTGAAGCATCTCAATGGCTTGCTACCATAGGATATGAACTGGAGTCATTACTGAAGAATCAGACTTGGGATCTAGTAAAACATCTAGCTGATAGGATAGTTGTTACTTGCAAATGGATCTTCAAGAAGAAGGAAGGAATAACTGAGGCGGAAGGAGTAAATTATAAGGCACGTTTGGTTTTAAGAGGGTTCAGTCAGAAAGAACGGGTGGACTTTGATAAGATATTCTCAGCAGAAGTCAGACATACTTCAATCAGAGTGTTACTAGCAATGGTGGCACAGCAGGACTTAGAACTTGAGCAGTTAGATGTGAAGGCAGCTTTTCTATATGGTGAGGTAGATAAAGAGATATACATGACTTGGCTAGAAGGATTCCAAGTTCCTGGCAAGGAAGATTGTGTATAAGAGTTGAAGAAGTCTTTGTATAGACTGAAGCAAACTCCTAGGCAGTGGTATAAAAGGTTTGAAAGTTACATGATCCAGTTGGGTTATATCAGAAGTCCTTATGATTGTTGTGTTTACAACAGTCAGTTGAAAGATAGATCATACATCTATCTTGTGTTATATGTGGATGACATGTTGATAGCTACAAGAAAGAATACTGATGTTTAGTATCTGAAAGATCTTCTCAGTGCTGAGTTTGAAATGAAGGATTTGGGTGCAGCCAAGAAAATTTTGGGATGGAGATCTGGAGAGATAAAAGTTAGAGGAAACTGATTTTATCTCAACAGGGCTATATACATAAAATTTTGGCCAAGTTTGGCATGTATGCTGCAAAGCCAATAGATACTCCTATGGCATCAAATGTTCATTTGTCAGTTTTTGCTTCACAGTCAGCAGAGGAGAAAGAGTACATGTCAAGATGTCCTTATTCTAGTGCAGTTGGCAGTCTGATGTATGTCCTGGTGTGCACTAGGCCTGATCTGGCTCAGGCAATTAGTGTTGTCAGCAGGTTTCTGGCTCAACCTGGAAAGGAACACTGGAAAGCTGTGAAAAGAATATTCAGGTACCTTAGGGATATAGCTGATGTTGGTCTCATTTATGGAGGTGATACTCAAAAACTGGTCACAGGGTATTGTGATGCTAATTATGCAAGTGATGTAGACAGCGAAAAATCTATGACTGGTTATGTTATCACATTAGGGAATTCAGTTGTCAGCTGGAAAGCAACTCTTCAGGCCACTGTAGCTTTATCAACTACTGAGGCTGAATATATGGCTCTTAATGAAGCAGTTAAGGAGGGTATCTGGTTGAAGGGTCTAGTCAGTGATTTAGGGCTACATTAAGATCAAGCTAAGATTTATTGTGACAGTCTGAGTGCAATTTGTCTAGCTAAGGATCTGTTTCATCATAAGAGAACCAAGACCAAGCATAATGATGTGAGATATCATTTTCCAAGAAATAAGAAGAGGGTTGTAGTGAAGAAGATCTGCACCAAGGATAATCATGCTGATATGTTCCTAAACCAGTTCAGCAGAGCCTAGTTTCAGTTGTGTCTGGACTTGCGAATATTCAAAACATATAAACTGAAATCTAGATACTCAGCTGAGGGTAGATTAGCTGAGTGGATTCTGTGAAGAAGTCCGATACAAGTACATCCGGGCATTGACAAATGCATCTAGTACAAGTACGTTTGATTATGCAATCTGATTGACTGTGAATGAGAGTTCAACTCAATGTGGAGATTTGTCAGTTAAGTGACTTGATCTCTAAACTGATAAATAAACTGGTAGAACTGATCTGGAAAAGTCAACTGAGAATAATGGTCAGCTGAGTAAGTGTATTCATTTCTGTGAAAGTCGGTTCAGTGAAGTGCAACTGAGTTTCTTCTGAAGTCAGCAGTCAGTTTTGTGTGCTGAGTTTTGCTGAGTACAACTGAGTTCTTCATCTGCAGAATACAAGTCTGGGAACGTCAGCTAAAGCTGAGTTTCATCTGGTGGATAACCGTTGGAGCTAGGGTCCACATCTGGGGTATTTATGACAGATCCGACAAAGATCTTATGGCGGGTAGGCTTTAGGGAATTGTGTTTATAAATACCAATGTTGTAATCAATGCAATGTGTGTAATGTAATATATAAAACTTATGAATAACTCTATTAATGCGGCCGTATATATATACAGTGACCGACGTAAGATTCTCTAAAACCCTAACCGACCTAGATAATGCGGCAGAATCACTTTCGTGTCGAACAAGTCGCCGGTTTACCGGGCCTAGCCCTCGGGTTACCGGGCCTACTTTTCCTCTCTTTCTTCGGCAGACTCTCTTTTGGAATTCAATCAGTTGGCCCAACGTACTTCCTTTGGTCCAGATCCATTCTCCAATGCTCCAGATTCGGTACATCCTATAAAACACGCAAAACGAGACAAAACAGTACCAAAACCACAGAAAAATAGCATAGATGCAGAATTAAGATCCTGGAAACTCTCACATAGCATTTAACATATATTCCATATAATAACGAGCCTATTTATCCTCTCTTGAGCAGAATTCGGGGTGAATATAGGTAAAATTATTGGTACCATTTAGGGCGTTATCAGAATTCCAAGTTCCTAGCAAGGAAGATTGTGTGTAAGAGTTGAAGAAGTCTTTGTATGGACTGAAGCATGCTCCTAGGAAGTGGTATAAAAGGTTTGAAAGTTACATTATCAAGTTGGGTTATAGCAGAAGTCCTTACGATTGTTGTGTTTACAACAGTCAGTTGCAAGATAGATCATGCATCTATCTTGTGTTATATATGGATAACATGCTGATAGCTGCAAGAAAGATGTCAGATGTTCAGTATCTGAAAGATCTTCTCAGTGCTGAGTTTGAAATGAAGGATTTGGGTGCAGCCAAGAAAATTTTGGGATGGATATCTGGAGATATAAAAGTCAGAGAAAACCGATTTTATCTCAACAGGGCTATATACAGAAGATTTTGGCCAAGTTTGGCATGTCTGCTACAAAGCCAATAGATACTCCTATGGTATCAAATGTTCATTTCTCAGTTTCTGCTTCACGGTCAGTAGAGGAGAATGAGTACATGTCAAGATGTCCCTATGCTAGTGCAGTTGGCAATCTGATGTATGCCCTGGTGTGAACTAGGCCTGATCTGGCTCAGGCATTTAGTGTTGTTAGCAGGTTTCTGGCTCAACCTGGAAAGGAACACTGGAAAGTTGTGAAAAGAATATTCAGGTACCTTAGGGGTACATCTGATGTTGGTCTCATTTATAGAGGTGATACTCAAGAATTGGTCACAGGGTATTATGATGATGATTATGCATGTGATGTAGACATCGGAAAATCTATGACTGGTTATGTTATCACATTCAGGAATTCAGTTGTCAGCTGGAAAGCAACTCTTCAGACCACAGTGGCTTTATCAACTACTGTGGCTGAATATATGGCTCTTACTGAAGCAGCTAAGGAGGGTATCTGGTTGAAGGGTCTAGTGATTGATTTGGGGCTACATCAAGATCAAACTGAGATTTATTGTGACAGTCTGAGTGCAATTTTTCTAGCTAAGGATCAGGTTCATTATGAGAGAACCAAACATAATGATGTGAGACATCATTTTTTGAGAAATAAGAAGAGGGTTATCGTGAAGAAGATCGGCACCAAGGATAATCCTGCCGATATGTTCACTAAACCAATTCAGCAGAGCTAGTTTCAGTTGTGTCTGGACATGCTGAATATTCAAAGCTTATAAACTGAAATCTGGATACTCAGCTGAGGGTAGATTAGCTGAGAGGATTCTCTGAAGAAGTATGATACAAGTACATCCTGGCATTGACAAATGCATCTGGTACAAGTACGTCTGATTATGCAATCTGATTGACTGTGAATGAGAGTTCAAGTCAAGGTGGAGATTTGTCAGTTGAGTGATTTGATCTCTAAACTGATAAATAAACTGGTAGAACTGATCTGGAAAAGTCAGCTAAGAGTAATGGTCAGTTGAGTACGTGTATTCATTTCTGTGAAAGTCAGTTCGGTGAAGTGCAACTGAGTTTCTTCTGAAAAAGTCAGCTGAGATTAATGGTCAGCTGAGTAAGTGTATTCATTTCTGTGAAAGTCAGTTCAGTGAAGTGCAACTGAGTTTCTTCTGAAGTCACCAGTTAGTTTTGTGTGCTGAGTTTTGCTGAGTACAACTGAATTCTACATCTGGTCTGCTGAATACAAGTCTGGGAACGTCACCTAAAGCTGAGTTTCATCTAGTGGATAACCGCTGGAGCTGGGGTCCACATCTGCGGTATTTATGATAGTTCCGACAAAGATCTTATGGCGGGTAGGCATTAGGGAATTGTGTTTATAAATACCAATATTGTAATCAATGCAATGTGTGTGAAATTCCTTTTAACTTTGTGCATAACAAAATATCTCGTTTTCTGTCCGAGGAGCAGTCGGCACAACGCCGGAAGCCACATTAAATCACTGTGTTCTCTTTGTTTATGTGTTTTATCAATTTCCGTCTTATTTTTCTGTTAGATTACATCTGTTTTATCTTTCTTAGAGTGCAACTTTTTCATCTCTGTTTTAACAGGTGGCCTTCTAATTAAACATTGGCTTAAGTAGTTTCTAATAATTAATCAAATTTATGTTAATAATAATGCAGGCCATACCAAAGGAAGCAAGAGATTTCGAGCTGGGAGAAACTAAATACTACATAGTGGTAGTGTTTAATGCAATAATAAACTATTGCTTCTTCTTGGGGTTTGTTGGAGTCATTTTCAGTGCTTCTTCATTGTTTTCTGGGATTATAATAAGTCTTGGACTCCCTGTAACTGAACTTTTAGCTGTTATTTTCTACGGTGAGAAATTCCAAGCAGAAAAGGGGGTTTCTCTTGCTCTTTCTATATGGGGTTTTGTTTCTTTCTTTTATGGTGAGATTAAACAAAACAAAAAGGCCAAGTTTGAAGCTATGAAGCTGCAGCAAAGCCAAGCTCCTCCTGATCCCGAAACCGAACTTCTACATCTCATGTCCCATAACTAACTCTCTTTTTTTTGAGATTAAAGTTCAGTTTTCAGATAATGTTGTTCATCGATAATGATGCCATTTGAATCAAACAAGAGAGTATTACTTGTTTATCTCTATAATCATTGCTATTGTACTATGTATGTATGTCCAATATACAGAGAGCTTGGGTTTACAGCACTCCGTGAACAAAAATTTTGCAACCGCGAATGACTTCATGACACTACGGATAAACGTGCAGAAACGTAATTAAACATAGCACGAGACCTATATAAGAACGCATTACAAGAGTGATAAGCGGGCCCGCAAAACATTTTGAGTGATTCGATCGATCATGTATTCGAACTTGCAAGAAAGGCGTTATATTATTGTGTCAACAATAGTTGCAAGGATAAAATATGCCAGCATCAAACTGTTGGTCTGTACACTCTAATGGCATGTTTGTTACGCAGGAATGGAATGGAATGGAATGCAATTGAATGAAATAAGCAATTCTATTCATGCGTTTGGTATCAATAGGAATGGATATCCAATTCCATTCCAACGTTTGTTATGATTAGAATGAAAAAAAAAATCATTTCCTTTGTTTGGGATGATATATATATATATATATATATATATATCACCATGCCACTATATTCAAAATGCACAAATCTATAAATAAATAAAAAAATCTTCTATAAAACAAAAAAAATCCACAAAACTTAAAGATTGCAAATTAGTCGTTAGCCAAGATCAAATATCATTATTCTGCTCGACATCAACCGCCAAAAACATATTTACATTCCATTGGAAACATGCTACATTATCGTACCACATTATACATCATCGTATGCTAAACAAAACTAATTTCACTTGCAATGCTGGATAGAACTAGCCTATTAAAAAAAATGCAACATAATGCAAACTACCAAGCAAAATAAGTACCATTACAAAAACCTAAGCCATAGTACAAAACTATACCATGAGCCATAGTCTACAACAATCAAACATCATGATCATAAAGTAGTGAGTCACAAATATCTCATTTTCATCATCGAGTCCAAAGAACATATTTCGCGCATCAACATCCTTGCCAAAAAAATTTCGAATTCATCCATTAGTTGCCTTTGCATCTCCATTTTTTGACCATCCTGTAAAGTTTCAAATAAAGCCACTCACATTACAAGGCACTTACTAACAAGATGCAAACAACAGGTTGTTAGCCCAAACTTGAGCAACTAAACAAGTTTGAACTTATCATAACTCGAGAGATTCGGTTACCAACTCGGATGCAAGTACTCGGGCGATCAAAAACTCGAAAGAACCGAACCAAACCCGATCCGAAACTCGGCAAACCGTACGAAAAGAAAAAGGATGGGAACACTACACATTCTTTGTAGAAAAAAGAAGCTGCCAAAACATCGTTGGTTGTAATTACCAAATATTGAAGGGAAAATGTGTGATCTTTTGTTTTTCGAGAAAGTGATCTAAGCGGCTAATCGACAAGCTCATAACAACAAAGCAAACCGATTAACTATGAAATGAACACTTAACAAACAAGCGAGATGCAAGACTATGTTAATCGAGAGACACATGTTCAAAGACAAAGCATCATGACAATTTGCGACTTAAGTTCTAAACCAGATTTTAAGACACGTTTAAAGGCTCAAACTGAAGGCATAGTTAGGCAAGTTAAGAACAGCATAAAACACAAGACGGAGCAACCAATAAACTTGAAACATATTTCCAAGTCAAGGAACCCAATACAACAAATTTATACAAAGTAGATCTACTTAGCACATTCAAAAATCAGATTCACGGTTCACTAATTCTCAGTTCACTTAGCAAGATATCAAGATTCAAACTTTTTGCTGATATCTGTTTTTTCTTCAAAATTTAGCAAACCAAATCCATTTTCAAAATTTAGCAAACCAAATCCCATGAATCCAGGCAATTGAAAACAGAGGCATCTAAATCGGACAAAGAAAAACATAGACCAAATTGTCAGTAAACACAGATATGTCGATCTCAAAAGAAAACATCAAATAAAACACCTTTAACATTATATTATCCCATCTTAACCCTAAAATTAAAGCTCCGGTCGAAGTTTACATAGAAAACCAAGGGAGAAGAGAACCAACGAAAAAGAGAATAAAGAGATAGAGAGAAGAGAACGGAAATTACCTCTTCAAATCGCCAATAACAGGCAGCCTGACTGCATCGGTGGATGAAGGAGCGGTGGAGGAAGCAAGCTTCTTCGCGCAAAGAAAGGAAGCGAAATGAGAGGGTTGTTTTTTTTATTCCGAAGCACGTTTTTTTTTGCCAGCGTCCATTCCAACCCATTCTACTCATTTTTGGATGGAATGAAAACCCATTCTTTTCATTCCATTGGAATATAAAAGCATTCCATTCCACACCTAAACAAACATGCATACTATTGGAATGGAATGATAAAATCAATATATTCCATTCCATTCCCATCAAACAAACATGCCATAAGGATTGTAGAATTTAGAGATTCTGTAGTTTAGAGATCTGAATAGTGGTACTGTTGCATATGCTGTTTTTTTATGAAACTGAATGTTTCAAATCTTTATTTTACAGATTTACAACACTGTTTTTTAAGGATAGTAATGCAGATGCTTTAACGCAGGTGACAAATTTAGGGAACGGATCACCTACGGTACACATGGTGAGGTACAAGGTGTTGTGCACCATTTCCGTCCAAGTTTTCGCCGGATCCGTCCAAATTTAGACGGTTCCGTTGAAATATATATATATATATTTTTTTAATATGCTTCACTCCGTCCAAATTTGGACGGATCCGTCGAAAATTTGGACGGAAATGGTGCACGGCACCTTATACCTCACCATGTGTACCGTAGGGGATCCACGTCCACAATTTTAAGCCGATATTTTGTTCGCCTTATCAACGTTTTTCGGGTTCAAGGTCATTTCAAAATCGTTCTTGGTAAGAATGGGCAATCCAGGTTTACAACAACTATTTTGTTATCATACTTCCTTTTCATGTTAGAACTATCCACAACCAGGGGTGGCTCCATGTATTAAGATTTGGGTCACCCGACTAAAAAAAATATTACAGTGTAAATTTTTTTTATATACACATTTTATATTTGTACCGACCCCCTTATTTTTATATATTGATCCCTATTAACCCGTATTGAACTATAATATGTAACACTACTCTTAGTAATTGAAAAATATGACAAATTTCCGATCCGTATCACTAAATTCCTGGAGCCGCCCCTGTCCACAATGGTGGTTTAAGAAAAGGTTATAAAGCTTTAGAATGAGTTTATAACCGTTGAACTCATGCGGCTTCAACATTTCTTGGCTAACAGAATTTATAATTAAAAAAAAAAAAAAAGTTGTGTATTCGTCTATTTCATTATGGGAATTGGTTCGATAATGTGATACATGGCTTAATGGAGCTCCTTTACAAATAATATACCATTGATTTATTGGTGCTGCACTCTTTTTCTTGTTGGGACGACTTATGATAGACCACGTCCCGTAAATCTTGACTATATAAAGTTTAATGGAAAAAAAATGTGATAGTGGAGAAATTGTTTATGCCTGGTAGGTTCATGTTATATAAGTAATTTCATAAGGTTTCTGCATTGTCGAGTATGTGTGTAAAAAAAGTTTATGATTGTGAGAAAATGTTTATGTGTGATGAGTCCATGTTATACAATTTATCAAAAAGTTTATGCATTGTGAAGAAAATGTTTATACAGTAGACATATTTTATGATGCAGTGATTGTGTATGTTAAAAAAAGTAAGATTGTAACCTACGCCAGTTGATACATCCTTCGCACAACTGGTTGTATAGTAAAATTTGCCTATACAGTGATGATGTGACATTGTGATAAAACTTTATCGCCAGAGATACTCTTAGGAGTGCGTAAATGTTCGCATGGCGTTCAACTAACAGAGTTTTCTGCTAAGTAAACTCACCGACGAGTGACCTGACAACCAATCCAAATTTCAATCAAAACCAATAAAACAAGTATCAATATCTAAAGACACTTTAAATGCATCAGAGCAAATTTGTTATTACAGAAGTTTTGAAAAACTTGTAAATGATTTCTCTAAATTCCACGACATAGATCCTTCGGCAATCAGCACCATAATATATCACGTAGAAATCTATTGCACACAACTTCATCTTCGTGAAAACTTGGCTAATATGTATATCACAAAAAACAGAACAAGTGCAAAAACAACAACATGCATGATGTTGTTGGATCCTTCTTTTATGATACTTCTATTCAATCTTCTCATGTTGTTCTTCACTCCTGCTTGAACTTTAATCATCGTCATTTGCTGCATCGACAATGAAGTAGTAGGGTAGGCAAAAAACATGCACATTAAAACTCTGTTTGCTATGAGCCATTCAAAACTTAGAGCACACTAATGCAAGTACTATTCACATAACAGTTAGATGCAGTCTATGTGAATATTACCAGAAAATGGTGACATATTCTGAAAAATACCAGAAAATGATAACCTTGTCTTCGACAAGATAGTTACCTCCTAAAACAATAATGCATCAAATGTGGCATCATGTTTCTCCAAATTATGAGTTTTCCGGTATATACAATAAACAGTAAAATCTCGTAAACCCTCGTGCTGTGATTGGTTTCATCCTCTCTCTTATTCATCTATCATATAATAGCTGAGTCTTCCATTTCACATTCTATCCAATCATAGTGAATCAAGAGTGCTTAGTGTATGTAAATGAAAAAAGAAACAAATTAAAAAGTATTTCTTGGTCAATACGTGAATGCTTTTAACAATTTCAATTATTTCACTTGAATGTCGATTAATATCCTAATCAATCTTCAGCTAGCTAGTCCACTGACTGCTTCTCCCATAGCCTTTCGATCTATAAATCACCATGGATACAACGCCAAAAGCGTATTCCTTCTAGGTGTGGTGGTCACTCATGGATCAAATGTATATAACTATATAACATCATACACTATTCATGCACCAGATTTTGATTTGACTCAATCACAAAAGAAGCCAAAGTATCCCGATAAAGGTGGCATACAGAAACACTATAAGAAATGAGAAAACAGAAGACGTAAGGCTTGAGAACATACCAACTGATTGACAAAATCATTCTGGAACTTTGCTTCTGTTTCGATATCTTGAGCAACCTGCACATCCATGCATTATTAAGAGCTTGGGATGGTATTTGACACGAACATACATTTCACAAACAAAAAGCCAGTGAAAGCAGATTTACAGCACAAGCCAACACTAAAATCAACAAACATCAAGTATGCCCAAGTTTACTGGGATCTAGACAGCATGCCAAGTCGCCAACAGATGGACACAGGGGTGAATCCAAGAAAAGCTTCTACAATGGAGACACAACAACAGTGGATAGATCACCAAACCCTTAAAGCAATTTTTTTTTAGTGAGGGCACGTGACACCGTTTAGGACACATGGGTCTGCTGGAAAGAGTTCAAGATAAGGTTCCATAAGGCAACAGAAATAGATGAAATCAAAACAACATGGTTGATTCCAAGAAGCAATGTTCATACACATTTTAAACAATTTCTAAATTCTTCTAGGGGGAATCAACATTCTTAAACCCGCTAATTTATAGCACACAGCTCTTTCTTTTGATTTACCAGAAATTACAACAATGAGAATGAAGAAACAAAGTTGAAAAGGGTAATTATTGATAAATCTAACATACGTATGGCATACTTCTATAGTGCGATAATCGCTTTCAAACAAGAACAGAGTTGGAAAACCCCAAATCCATCACCAGTTATTACCTTTCTCTACAATTCCAACCTAAGTAGCAGAAGTACAATGAAGATAATGCCTACACTAAAAACACCTGATTCATCATTTATAAAAAAAAACCTCAAATGAAAGGTTTTATCTGCTCCATTTTACCAAATTTAACACCTCCGGCCCCCGCCGGCTTGGGCCACACAAAGAAAGACACCAGCAGGTCTAATCGGAAGTGGAAATACCATGTTGATAGTAAAAAATTCTACGCATACAAAAAACACTTACGTTCCTAAGCTGTCGAACTTGCTTGCGAAGGCCAGTAATCTCATCATCCAAATCTCCATGAATCGGGTCGATCCTCAATTGGATTTCATCCGATCCAACCGCGGGCCTCGTGCTTAAACCCTCTCTGTTTTCAAAATCGACAAATGAATAATCAGAAAACGAAACAACAGCTAATTAAAAAAACAAATTTCTAAGTCTACCTCAAAAATTGATGAAAATTTTACCTCGATCTATATGGAGCGGCTCCGTAAAAATCACCGCCTTTGTGAGAACTCGATGCCATCCCAAGTCAAAATCCCTGACCTTATAATTAACAACAAAACTTTGAGAGGGAAAAAAAATACAGAAAGAAACAGCTTTTCAGAAACGAAAATTCAGATAAACAGAGAGGAGGAAGGAAGCAATGCCTATGACGTGGAATTTTGTGAATACGATCGTGTATGAAGCAATGCTTATGACGTGGCTTGAGCCGTATGACGTTTTACTTGCAAGATCGAGCCGTTGAGTTTGATGATTGTGTTTTCCATCAACGGTTGTTATTTTGATAGAGGTAGAAACCGCTGACCTGACATTAATTAGAATTTCAACTTGGTGTTAGAATTAGGGGTGTCAAGCGTTTTCAAAACCGAATTAAACCGATCGAACTGATGCAAACCGAACCGTATGGATTGGTTTTAAAATTATAAAAACCGAATCAAACTGGCATGAATTGGTTTGGTTTTTGTATTATGAACTATAAATGAAAAAACCGAACAGAACCGAACAGTCATAGTTAAAACATATATGTTTAATATATATATATATATATATATATATATATATATATATATATATATATAATATATATATACAATAATATATATATAGTAATTCAACATAAGAACCTATGTAAACACGACTGCTGAAGTATGTTGAAATTCACTTAGTGTTGATATATTTTTTATGACTTAATTTTTCTATCGTTCATTTTCTGGTTATTATTTATTTTGATATCAATTTTAGAGCGTTTTGTCGCTATTAATTGCATATATTATTCGACAATTTAAAGTGTTTTCATTTTGAAATTATTGCGACTTAATACCTATTGAGTAGCAAGTAATGACATTACGAACATATAACTTTAGTAATTTGTTTATCTTGAGGTAATTATGTGTTATTAGATCAAGTTAGTTACTATGTTTAATTTGGAGTAGTATTTGTAGTGTAAACCGACTAACCGAACCGAACCAAACCGATTAATTCAAAAACCGAACCGTCTATGATATGATTGATTTTAGTTTTCTATTTTTTAAAGCGAAATATTTGGTTTGGTTTTGAAAATACTTAAAACTGAACCAAACCGAACCGTGACCACCAATAGTTAGAATGGATTATACATTCGCTTCCTAAAATACTCCATTTTTTCCTAAAACCAGAAAAAAAAAATACTTTAGAGGATGTTGCATTCACTTCCTATATTCATTTCACCTATCATCTTATATTTTCATCACTATTGATTCTGATAAAACTCATATTAATCTGGTCGGGCCTGACCCCTAAATAATAGTCAGACTCTGCAGGCACGATCTGACCTGAACTTTGGATTAATCGGATCAGTTGGTTCCGGATACCGGGGATATTAAACCATAAAAAAAAAAAAAAATAAAAAAAAAAATAAAACGAAAATTCAAAATGTATTCGCTTTGGTAAAACAGTTTTCATAGTAAACCCTATTTTAAATTGATACAATCATAACCCACCAAAGACCCACCCGGCCGTGTAATATTCAACTCGAGTTGTGCTATATATTCATGAAGTAAGCTATTTTTTACTATGGTCAGCCTAAAATAACATGGTCACCCCTCCTTTTCTTTTCCTTCCTCCCATCCCTACCAAGCCACCGGCGACATAAAAAGACTAGGCATTTATTATGTTCAGCATGAAGAAAAAGAGAATTTGGTATGAAGAAAGTTTTTCTTATTCAACTTACTCAAAAATTCGACGTGTACAGGGATACAAATATATAGATAACATACTAGCCAACCCTAATTAGTCTTTTCCTAAAACGCCCTTTTTATTTAAATGTATGTGAACAAACATAAAAACTAAATCATCATTATTTGAGAGATTGAGTATCCGTCTAGCTATTAATCACCAAGATTATGAATTTTGGTCAAATCGCCTTATTACTCCAATCACCTTATCACTCCAAACACCTTATCACTCCATTGACCATAGTTTCCTTTTTGAGACTTATGCATGTGTGTCAATACTCCCCCTCAAACGAGGCTGGGACAAGGGAGCACGCCAAGTTTGTCTCTGAGTAGTTTGAAGACATATTTCGGCAATGATTTGGTAAAAACATCAGCGAGCTGATCAGTAGAGGAAACATGTTTGGTGATCAAAAGCTTTCGGGCTACCTGCTCTCTCACATAATGATAATCTAGTTCAATATGTTTGCTGCGGGCATGAAAGACAGGATTGACGGTCATGTATAGGGCGCTTAAATTGACACAGAGAAGAAGCGGCGTGTGAGTTTGAGAAACACGCAATTCTTTGAGAAGGGAAGTAATCCAAGTGAGCTCAGCGGCAGTATGAGCCATGGCACGATACTCGGCTTCAGTGCTGGAGCGGGAGACGGTAGGTTGTTTTTTTGAGCACCAAGAAATGAGATTGGGGCCAAGGAACGTGCAATAACCGGTAACAGACCGTCTAGTGATAGGGCGCCCGCCCAATCCGCATCGGAGAAGGCATAGAGATTGAGTTTACGCGTGGCGCGGAGCGAAACACCAAAGTGCAAAGTTGACTTGACATAGCGCAGGAGGCGCTGAACGAGTTGCATGTGGAACTGTGTCGGAGTTTGCATGAATTGGGACAAATGGTTGAGAGCAAACACAATGTCGGGCCGTGTAAATGTCAAATATTGAAGAGCACCAATGAGACTCCGGTAAAATGTAGGATCAGTCGGTGGAGAGGTGGGAGGAGCAATAGACTTCGTGGCCATTGGCGTATTTGTAGGCTTGCAGTCTTGCATGGAAGCACGGTGAAGGATTGTAGTGGCATAATGAGACTGATGTAGATGAAGACCATGAGAGGTGGACTGAACTTGAACCCCCAGAAAGTGGTGAATGTGGCCAAGATCCTTCATAGCAAATTCCGTGTGAAGAATGTTGATGAAAGACGCCAATAGAGTGGAGTTGGAACCTGTGACAAGCATATCGTCGACATACAAGAGAAGCACTAGCGTGCTGTTATTAGCATGATAATAAAATAAGGAAGGATCAGATAAACTGCAATAAAAACCGAATGTGCGGAGAAAGGAACTAAACCGGTCAAACCAGGCCCTAGGGGCTTGTTTTAACCCATAAAGAGCCTTTCGCAACTGACAGACATGCTGAGGCAAAAGTGGATCAGACATACCTGGGGGTTGTTCCATATATATAGTCTCAGAAACGGTACCATGTAAAAAGGCATTCTTGACATCCAGTTGACGAACTGACCAATGGTTGGAGAGAGCTAGGGAGAGTATGATGCGAATGGTGCTGGGCTTAACGACGGGGGAATAAGTTTCAACATAATCCAATCCATCTATCTGAGCATACCCTTTGGCGACAAGGCGGGCTTTTAGGCGATCCAAGGTCCCATCAGGCTTAAGTTTGGCTTTAAAAACCCATTTACAGCCAATAACATGCATATGTGGTTGACGAGGGACTAGTTGCCACGTGTGGTTGGCAGACAAAGCCTGTAATTCATCTAGCATAGCATTTTTCCAACCTTCATGTTTAAGGGCTCTTTTCATAGTTTGGGGTTCGGTAGGAATGGAGGAGTAAGTAGAGATAAGGGCATACTTAGGATTGGGCTTGAAAATGCCATGTTGTGCGCGAGTAGCTCGGGGAGAGGAGGGCTGGATATTTCTGGGAGGGGAGGGGGACGGATCAGCAGACATATGGGAGGTGGGACTAGAAGGGGCCGAGGGTATGGATTCGGGTGATGGAGGGGAGTCGGCATCGGTGGGACTAGGCTGGGCCGAAGATGGGGGGGTTGGAGTTGAAGTGAAAGTGATATCAGAGCGGGGGGCTGAATCATCGGGGCTGGTTGTGGGAGGGTCCATGGGTGGAGATGAGGATATATGCATGGAAGGGAGCTAGGCATCGAAAATAGTGAGAACATAAGGTCGATTAATAGGGGACATGGTCTTGTAGGGCAATATTGTTTCATCAAAAATGACATGCCGAGACAGAAAAAATTTCCGAGTCGGCGGATGAAAACACTTATAGCCTTTATGTTGATTACTATATCCCACAAAAATACAAGGTAAAGTTTTCGGGTCAAACTTATGGCGCTTAGAGTCCCAAGTATACGGATAGAATTTGGACCCAAAAATACGAAGATTAGAATAATCAGGGTGTGTGCCGTGAACCATAAAATATGGTGACTCCGTGTGATTGGTGAGAGACGGAACCCTATTCATTATATACACCGCGGTGGAGAAAGCCTCAACCCACAAAAAAGAGGGGCGCGACTGTGAAATAACATAGTAAGACCAAGCTCACGTATAGTCCTGTGGCGACGTTCAACTGTGCCATTCTGTTGTGGTGTGTGAGGACAAGTAATTAGGTGTGTAATTCCTTGTTCTAACAAGTGAGTGGTGAAAGGGGTGCTCGAAAATTCTCCCCCTCCATCCCTGTGGAATTGTTTAATGGACTTGTTAAATTGGGTTATAGCATACTGTTAAAATACAAGAACACATTATAAAAATCAGACTTGTGTTTTAATGGGACAATCCAAATATACTTAGAAAAATCATCAACAAAGCTCACATAATAATGAAATTTTCCAATAGATTCAACAGGGGCAGGACCCCAAAGATCACAATGGACTAATTCAAAAATCGCAGACGACACATGTTCAGAACTAGAAAAAGGAAGCTTTGAGAGTTTGCCTAACTGGAAACTCTCACAAATATGTTCCTGTTTATTCGGGCCTGATAAATTAATTAAACCTTTATTCTTTAAGGCATGAACAGTTGGTAACTGGACATGTCCTAAGCGTTGATGCCAAACTTCAATCGAGCAAGACTGGGTAGCGTGGGCCGCATGAGCAAAATGACCACGTGGGAGTGTATAGAGGTCTCATCTACATTCTCCCATCAAAAGTGTCCTGTCTGTCTTATTTTCCTTGAGAACAAAACCAATATTAGTGAATAAACAGTGTGCATCATATTGTTGTGTGAGTTGCTTAATAGACAGTAAATTTTTAGTCATATTTGGAACTAGTAAAACATCACTGATAATTAGAACTTTATTTTCGAAAGATAAGTGAATGTCGCCTGTGCCATGAATTGGGAGTGCAGTGCCGTTTCCAACAACAACATGAGCCGAAGTAGAATGCGAACGAAAATTATGTAGAAGCTTAGGATTACCTGTCATATGATTTGTGGCACCTGTGTCCATTAGCCACTCAGTGTCGGCAACCGTATTATCCAAGGTAAGAGCCGACAACTCTTAGGGAAGAACATCCTCTTTAGCCTTATTACTCCACCAACAAATCTTCGAAATATGCCCCTGAACCCCGCAAAAATCACAGATTTCACCATTGTACTGTTCACGTTCAGCCCGAGTCATTCTCTTAAAGACTTTTTTTGGCTGATCGGAGTTTGAATTTGTCGCTCCTCGGGACTGTTGGGCTTGAAAACCGCGGCCGGCAGAAGTAAAACGAGGCTGCCCCTCAGCCCGATGGGATGGTTTCTGTCCATAGAAGGCAACGTGAGATGTCTCAGCTTCTTTAGCAGCGAACCAGGTGCGGCGTTGATCGAAATTGTGCAGATGGCCGACGAGCTCCTCATACGAGTGTTTGTGCATGAGCATCGTCGTAGTGAACATCTCATATTGCGGTCCCAAGCTAGTTAACAGGAAATATACTTTTTCGTTATCAGGGAGAGGCTTACCAATGGCGGCCAGGCTGTCGCAGAGGCTTTTAAATGAGTAAACATGATCAGCAATGGATTTCGAGTCATCTTTGCTCATATAAGTAATCTGTTGCTTGAGATTGAACTCTCGTTCTTGAGAGTCCTGAGCGTAGGCCTGTTTGAGTGCATCCCAGATGGATTTGGCTAATTCTAGGCCAAGAACAATGCTAAGGGATTCTTCAGAAAGGGTCCCGATCAGCCATGCCCGGAGCAGCCGATCGGATTTCTTCCACACGAGGTAGTCGGGATTTGTGGCGGCCGGAGTTGTGGTGGCTGCTGTTGTCGTGGCCAGAACCTTTTCTGGGGCTGGATTGTCTCCGGTAAGATGGCCAAGAAGATCCTGACTGTCAGCGAAGGCGATGACTTGCTCACGCCATAGTGGGTAATTTTTTGACGTAAGCTTGATCGAAATTATGCTGTTGATGTTTATGGATGTAGTGGATTGAGAGGTCATGATTAATGTGGTGATCAGACACCAATTGTCTCTGATACCATGAAGAAAAAGAGAATTTGGTATGAAGAAAGTTTTTCTTATTCAACTTACTCAAAAATTCGACTTGTACAGGGATACAAATATATAGATAACATACTAGCCAACCCTAATTAGTCTTTTCCTAAAACGCCCTTTTTATTTAAATGTATGTGAACAAACATAAAAACTAAATCATCATTATTTGAGAGATTGAGTATCCGTCTAGCTATTAATCACCAAGATTATGAATTATGGTCAAATCGCCTTATCACTCCAAACACCTTATCACTCCATTGACCATAGTTTCCTTTTTGAGACTTATGCATGTGTGTCAATACAGCAAACAACTCCCTCTTCTCTTCCCCCCACCCTCTTCTTCCTCCCGTTATGCCAATTAACAGACCATTCCGTCCAAACTCGTCTTTCATGCTTTTGTTTCTCCAATCCATCATCGACTAGTTAATTTGATGTAATTTAGTTTGAGGAAAAGGGTTTGCTGAAAATTTTGTTGAACCAGCAATTTTTTTTTTCGTAGAATAGGTAATTTGTTTTAGAAAAATAAAGAATCTACTTTCTTGATTTTGTGTTAAGATCAAGCGCTTATCGTTGTACTATTTCTTCTGGATTGTGGGTAATATCTCCCAACACTTGCACATTATTTTTTTAAATAATGTTCATACCAAATAATGTTCACATCAGGGTTCGATCCTGATGACCTCTGGCTCAAATATCATGTTAACATCAAGCGTTTACTGTTGTACTAGAACTAATTGATAGTACTAAAGGCGCTACTATATTTCTTTATACAATCGAGCGTGTGGACAATCTCTTCCAACACCCCCACAAGTATGGCAATTTATCTCAACATTTATACAATTTTTATTCAAAAATATGAGAAAACTCTCCCAACATTTTGTTTCTCCATTCAGTCATTGATTAGTTAATTTGATTTGAATTAGTTCGAGGAAAAGGGTTTGCTGAAAATTTGGTTGAACCAGCATATTTATTTTGGTAGAATACGTAATTTGTTTTAAGAATAAAAAAAAGAATCCAGGCCATGATATTTAGGCCGGCCGTGTGAAATCTTTTGGCCAACCCGTGTTATTTTAGGCCGGCCGTAATGAAAAATAGCTCGGCTTCATGAATATATAGCACGGCCCGAGTTAAAAGATACATAGCCAAGTGGATCTTTTGGCGGGGTATGCTTATATGAATTAAAAATATGGGTATACATAAAAAAAAACTATGTTGGTCCCTTGAAAAGGCTTTAGTTAAGTTTAGAGGGGGGGGGGGGGGGGGGTGTGAATAAACTTAACACTTAAAACTTTGGAGTTAACAAATTCGCAACTTCGGCGGCCCGTGCGATACTTCGATGTCTGTCGAGACCTCGATAACTGGCGATAGACGATAGTCTACGACGGTTCGATCTGCTAAATTTGTGCGGCGGAATAATATCAAAATTAAGCCTTGTTACTTGTTGTTAAATATGTTACTAAGTATTAGATACTCGGTAGTGTATGTGTGTGATTTCGGTTGCTAGATTCGGCGGGTTGATATGAGTAATGACTAAGTGCGAAAAGTAAATGCGGTAAGTAAGTAGAGAGATTTTATAGTGGTTCCGGGTGATGTAATCCTGTCGGTCCACTCTTCTCCCGTGATGTTGGAGGAAATTCACTAGTGATCTTTGAGTTATACGTTACAAAGAATCCTAGGTTGCTTGTCCTTCACCAATAGCTATGGCTTCACAAACGAAAACGGGAACGGTAGGATTGCTTTGCTCCCGAGTCTTCCACTTGGTCCTTGAAGGGTAGGATTGCCTCTTCACCGGCTCCACCACAAACCAACGATCTTTCACACCCAACGGATGCTTCATTGTCTTCGTGAGATTCTTTATAAGATAAAGAATGAATCAAATAAATGATTCGGTTGCGGCGGCTTGATTAGGATGATGTAATCGGCGGCTTGCGGTCTTCAAGTGTGTATGCTTGATGCGGCTTGAACACGAAAGCACTTGAAGAAGATAACTAGATCGGCGGCTTTAAGCTCGGTAAGTTCGACGGGGTGTTTTTTCGGCTTTCGGTATTGTTACTTAAAATTTTTCTCAAAATTCATCCTCTTTGTTTCTGAGTTGAAAGTCTTCTATTTATAGGTGAGAGTGCATGTGACTTGAATTTAAAATTCAAATGTGACCGTTCTTTGTATTTGTCCCATCTGCACTGCATTCTGTCACTATTCATAGGACTGACACTGTCAGGATTACTTTTTGACAGTGCAGTCTGTCCACCCCTTTGACTTGTATCCAATGGATAAAAATAAGGATCATCCCAACGTCTTTTTAATCTCAGCCTTTGATTTGCTTGATAAGTCAGAGGTAGTTGGCTGTTCTTATCCATGTAATCTTCCAATAATCTTGAGTTAATCGAGGTATATATCGGCGGGTTCATCGATCTCGTCGTAATACCAATCGTCTGTGAACATCATTATTTTGTCCGTAAAATATAATGCGGTGATTACTTTTATCTAACTTTTATTTGTGAAGTTAGATTACATCATTTTAAATATAACCAAGTTCCAAACATCATCCAACTTGTGGAACTTAGACCTTCTACACAAGGCATATGTAATCGGTTTAGGTCATCACGGACTTGCCTAAAATCGATTCCATATCCTTGACTTTAATTACTAAGTTTGATCCCTTAGCCTTCATTAACGAGTTTGAACCCTCGGCCTTCGGTCTTCGGTCTTCGGCGGGTTCCGGACCGGTCTACGACCTATCTACCCTATCGACCTAGACCGATCTGCGATATCAATCGGCGGCCCTTTACGATGCTTGTTTGATTAAACCTATTTATGAATCAAACTCTAATAAACCTATACATTTTATCTAGACATCTTTTTGCATTTGCACTATAACGACTAGTATGGCACTCATCATCAAAACTAAGAAATAAGTCCAACAATTTCCCCCTTTTTGGTGATGATGCCACTACCCTCACCTAATCGGCAAAGCAAAAAGATAAAAACAAAAACGAAACAAATTCGGTCATTTCTCATTATAAATATTTGTTCACGGTATTACAATCTAGCATCGGCAAAGATAAAATAATGATAAGTAGGCGATCTATTGTCTCTTCTCTCTTTCTTGTCGGCCTTCTCGGCTTGCTCTTGATAGGCTCTAATCTCTTCTATCATGTCCCTCATCCATTCATTTTCAATAAGTGTGAAATCAATATAAGAGTTGACTTGTTTCCACCAATTCCATGCTTCAGCGGGACAAGATTGATATCATTCACTCCGAATCCAAATCTCATATAAAGTTCCTTGAATTCATTAAGTGAGTCTTTTGCTTTTGTGATAGGCAACACCCTATCACCTCTGCCACTTCTTCCACCTCTGCCTCCTCTCGTAATTTGACCTTAAGGCTCTGACTCTTGCCTCCCAAAATTTCAAACTCAAGAAAGAGTTAAGGCCTTCATGAAATCCCATATCATGGTAAGGTTTCCTTCTGTTATAAAATTCTTTCTTGTATTGTTACCAGAAGATCATCAGTGAGTTGAACTCTGCCAGGTGCAGGTCTCCTAAAGGCATTTGTATCATCAATCCATCTTTTACGTGCAAAGAGTCTTGCGACCTCCTTTCTTTGCGTGTACTGATTTGCCCTCTTCCCCCTTAGTGACATCATCAACAAAACGGGAGATGAGGCCATGAATACCCTCCTGTGATACAATCACTCTATGCAATTGGCCTTCCATGGTTCCAGTTCTAGTATCAATGGTAGTGATCCTAGATTGCAATGTCTCCTCCAGTCTGTTGATCCTTTCAGTGAGTTTGGGATCAGGCATAGCAGGTTGTTGTGCAGCAACAGGCTCAGCAGGTTTAGGAGCTTCAGCAAGCTTGTCAAGTTTCTCATGTATAGAAAGAAGTTGGTCTTTTAGAGACTTGTCTTTGGCTTTATTTCCAACTTTGATACCCCTGACATCTAGTATCAAATCATTCATAGCATTTTGAGTAGATGCAAAGTTTGAAGCAACTGTATCAGTAGATTGTCTGTTATCATTTACCATCTTCATCGAGTTCTTCAAATCTCCGTTCTTGCTGTCCAATTGAGTTCTTAAGCGTTGCATGTCATTTCTTACGGTTCTTAACTCATTGACAACTTCAATTGGCACTCCACTAGTCATTCTACTATCGGTAGGTCCATCGATGAGGCTCCTCAACTCTATATTGTGCCTGTTGTCTACGATGACCATTGCTTTACTCAAATCTCTCCCGGCGGGGGGAGGTCCTTCCTCAACCATTGCACCAAGAATGTCTTCCATGACCGGATCTTGTGCGGGTTCCTCGGCAACTTCTTCTTGTCCAAAAATTTGAAATTCTTCATCACTTGTAGTCATAATCCAAGAAATTTGTTCTTCTTGATTAACACCGGCGGCCTGCCGATTATCCTTCCCTACGGTGGTCTTGGCTCCGAGAAGGCTCCACTACGGCGGCCTCGGCAACGAATGGGGGGGTTTCCTCCAAACCCAAAGTTTGTTCCAACTTTGTGTCCAGTCTTTGTTTGAGACTCGGCAACTTTGTACCTCTGTTCCAACCTTTGTCCAGTGTCTTTTTGTACCCCAAAGCAACTGTACCTCCTCTTCGGTTTCTGTGGATTAAAGATATTGGTATTATCCACTTGAAAACCTTCGCATGACCAATCTTGTGCAAGATGATGGCGAGTTTTAGTAAGAGTGCCTTCAATGTCAAATCCATCTTGATATTCAATGGATTCCTCGAACTAGCACTTGGTTCACGAAGTCAACGACTTTTTCTTGATCCAAATCAACAATCTGTTCATTTTCGGGTTGTCCGGCAGGCTTTACAACATGAAATGTAGCAGATTCATCAACTAGCCTACCATCACTCAATGTAATTCCCTCATTGATCAATGCTTCTAAATCATCCATGGTGAGATCTTGTAGATCCTCATCCATTTCTACAGTCTGCTGGCCCTCAGCAGACTTACCAGTACCAGTGGACTGTTGTGCAGGTGGATCATTTATCAATGCAGTCCCACTGGGTTCTCTCCCGGTCCCGAGGGGAAATCTCCCCGAGTCGGATGATGAGGAAGAATCATCATCACCATCTCTTGGATCTCGAACTTAATACCCTCCTCCTTCATTTGCTCATCAAATAGATCCATCGATCTGGATTGCGGCAGTGGTATCAACCAGATCCGGCAAGTTCTCCACTCCCAAATTATTAAAAGCCCATTCCTCAAAATCGGTCATAGGTTCGGCGAAATGGCTTTTGTTTCTTGTAGAAACCAAACTTCCATTGAAAATAATCGGCAATTTGCCAAGTTTGGGATCCACAGATTCTTCGCTTTTCTTCCTCTCTTTCATATGCCTTTCAAAGGGCATGAAAGATCTCTGGGAGCGACTTCGGTGGCTTGTTGACCTCCAAAGGTCTCAACAAGCGGACTCATGGTCTCTTCTACGGATGTTTGAAAATCGAGCGGAGTTGCTTGTGAATGTGTAGTTGTACCTACTACTTCCATCCGTATCACACTTGATTCCCCGACTCACATGCTCATCGAGCGGGGTTAGCGAGATCGGTACTCTTCCCCCGAACTATTGCCAAACTTGCGGGGTCTTCAATCAAGTCTTCAATCACCTCTTCAACTACCACAAGAGTTCGGTAGATTGCTTGTGGTTCTTCGACAGATTGCTCAACAACAACTGTGCGGCTTCGGTAGATTCACCAATAACATCTTCTATAGCGAGGCTCGGTACAATGACGTCGTGATTCTTCAACAGATTGCTCAACAACAACCTGTTCACTTCCAGTAGACTTAATAACCTCATCAGGTGAGGAATCACTGATTACAACTGGTGGAATAACAGTTAAGGGCTCAGCCTCAACAGCCTCTTCTTCTTCTTCTACTGACACCTCTTCTTGGACTTTTTGTTTTTCCAAGATTCTTAATTCTTTTCCTTTGCCATACTTCTTTTTTTTGGCAACCTCCTTCATCCTCTTGGATAGGGGTTCATCATCATCATCATCATCATCATGTCCAGTAGATTTTCTCTTTCTACTATCTTCTTTCGTTGTTTTGTCGAATTTCAACAACGCTTCTTCTTGCGGCTACAACGGGGTCGGTAACCTCCACTTGACCCTCGGCGGACTCGACGATCTGTGCTTTGTTTCCTTTCTTGTTCTCTTTGATTTCAAGATTTCTGTAATCTTTCTAACATCAGCACTTTTTCTCTTTCCAGCGGTTTTCTTTGATGCAGCAGGTTTGATGGATATCTTCTTAGTTTGCTGAACCTGCTCACCACCAGCATCACCGTCATCTCCATCATCATTATCACCAGCATGCTCTCCAGCAACCTCTTCATCATCATCTAGTCCAGGAATCGCATGATCAATCTCCTTCTTGTATCTGGACTGATTTATGTCAACTGGTTCAAGATCAGGAACCTCCAGATGATTCAGCAGGGTCTGAACCATCAAACCTAGGGGTAAGGCCTTTGATTTTCTTTTCTTTAATTTGTCCTCCTTGGCTACTTTCTTCATATAATGAATGAAATAACCACCCCAATCAAATTTCATGCTTCTGCAAATGATAATCATCAGCTCTATCTTGGGTCCTGATAGAGTATCCATACTGCCAACTAGCCCAAGTATGTTCTTTGCAATGAGCTTGCTCGTAGATTTGTATTCATTACCAATATTTTTACAATTGATGCCTGGTACTTGATTTGATAGTTGCATTTGTCTTGATCGATCTACAAAAGCCATCTTGTCCAAGCCCATAGCTTCGGGATTGACCGAACCATCAACAACTTCTTCAAAACCAAACACTTCTCTCGGCGATTGGAGGAGATTACAAGCTCCTCACCATTCACAAGTGGTTTTGAATGCTTCAGCTTCCTTCTTCTATAACAATATTCTTCCGAAATCAATAACATTGGTGTATGATATTGTTTCTAATCGATGTTGAGTTTGTTCTCCGGGCTGCAAACCTTCTTATTCTTCGACCTATATTAATAGCCGTTCCGTTTTGTTTGCATCAACAACATAGCCTCTTACACTTTGGCTTGATTCGATTTGAACCTCAATCCTTTCCGCCATTGAAATAAGAAAAAGATGAAGAAAGATTGCTCTCAAATCTGTGTTCACACGTTGTAGATTTTGCGAGATAAAGCGAGAAATTGCAAGTGGAGAAAGCTGTCGTAAAACGATCGATTTTATAGACAAGTGGGTAGTTGAAACCTGTCATAGCACGTACATTGAGGTAACCACGATTAAATTTGATTAAATGCTTGTCTTGACACGTGGCCCATTACACCTCCATAACGTTTGTAACCGTTGGATTGTCCGACATTGTGGTAATAATGGATAAAATAAATATCCCGCCAATATGCTTTTTGACTTTAATTATTTTGATCGAGTAACGTTCCCTCCAAATAGGGGTAATCCTCGAGCGGGGTGGGCTCGGCGGTGTCTTGATAAGAAGACTTCGGCGGCCTGGCGACAAAAGTACTCTGCCGAACCTTGTTTTCTTCTTGTTTTGTTCAATTGATAATACAAGATGAGGTTTAATACCAATGACCGATCCGTCAAGTGAGCTCACCCAAAATGACAAAGACCAATCCCCTTGGCAACCTCATTTGCTCAATTGTCCAAACATAAGTACATGGAATTGTTGATACCAATGACTAATCTGCTAAGTGAGCTCACCCAACATAGCAAAGACTAATCCCCTTGGTGAATTCCGATACACCGCTGCGAATATCGAGTCAATCTTTATGATTCCAAGTTCGATCCTTAGTTTAGCAAATCTTTCACCGTCAAGAGGTTTAGTGAAAATATCGCAAGTTGATCTTCGGTAGGAATGTATAGAACCACTACATCTTTCTTTTCAACATGATCTCTTATAAAATGATGTCTCACATCAATGTGCTTGGTTCTTGAATGCAAAACGGGATTTTCTCGTGATTGCAATTGCACTTGTGTTGTCACACATGATTGGAATTTCCCTTTCTTCAATTCCATAATCCCTTAATTGTTGTCTTAGCCATAGTACTTGTGCACAAGCGACTTCCAAAGCGGCAATGTATTCGGCTTCGGCGGTGGAAGTTGAAATAGAATTCTTTTCTTGCTAAACCAGAGACCGGTCTATTTCCCATTAACCGATAGGTTCCCGAGGTGCTTTTTCTATCAATCTTGCATCCAAGATAATCGAATCCGAGTAGGATATTACTTTGAAGCTTCCTTCCTTGGAATACCATATCCCTACTCCCAAAGTCTCTTTAAGATACTTGAGAATTCTCTTAACTTGCACCTAAATGACTTTCTTTAGGTTTAGATTGAAATCTTGCACAAACACCTACGGAAAGGATATATCGTGTCTGTTGGCGATGAGGTACGACAGGACCGCCTATCATCCTTCCGTATAAGGTCGATCAACATCTTTGCCTTCTTTATCTTCATCTAATCGATGTTTGTACTCATAGGAGTTGAATTCTTAGTGTTATTTTCCATACCAAACTTCTTCAAGAACTCCTTGGTATACTTGGTTTGATGAATGAAGATTCCATCATTCACTTGTTTGACTTGCAATCCCAAAAAGTAATTCATTTCTCCCATCATACTCATTTGGAATTTGCTCTTCATCGATTTGCAAATTTTTCACAAAGTAAATCATTCTCGAACCAAATATTATGTCATCCACATAAATTTGTACCACGAGGTCTTTGTCCCCTTCAACGATTCGAGAAGAGTCTTGTCAATGGTGCCTTTTGTGAAACCATTGTCTACCAAGAATTGAGATAGAGTCTCATACCATGCTCTTGGTGCTTGTTTCAATCCATAAAGTGCTTTGTTGAGTCTATACACTTTATCTTCTTGATCTTTAACTTCAAATCCAGGAGGTTGCTGAACATACACTTCCTCCTCTAGGATCCCATTCAAAAATGCACTCTTGACATCCATTTGATATACTTTGAAGTTCTTATATGCAGCATGTGCTAGGAATAATCTGATAGCTTCCAATCTTGCAACAGGTGCATAAGTTTCATCAAAATCTATTCCTTCTGCTTGAGAATAGCCTTTTGCAACTAGTCTGGCCTTATTTCTTACAATGGTACCTGATTCATCAAGTTTATTTCTGTATACCCACTTAGTACCAATGATATTTGCATGACTTGGCCTTTCAACTAGTGTCCAAACTTGATTTCTTTCAAATTCATTTAATTCTTCTTGCATAGCAATTATCCAATCTGGATCTGAAATTGCTTCTTCAACAACTTTAGGTTCCATTTGAGATAGAAAACAGTAAACATAGCTTCCGGCTTGTCTTCTAGTCCTCACACCTTGCTTGTACATTGCCAATAACTTGTTCAGCAGGGTGATTCCTTAACCATTGAGGATTTTGGTTATTTTGATTTTCAGGAACATCATCTTCAGTAGGGTCTGCTGTAGTTTCTTCTACATGGGGGTCAGCAGATCCTTGAACTGCTTCAGTTGTTGCATCAGTAATATTGTCTGCAGGGTGTTCAGCAGGGGCAGTATCAGAAACTTTTAAGTCATTGAATCTTTCCAAAACTTCAACACAATCTGGATCAGTGACTTGTTGATTCCTAGCAGGTTCATGATCTTCATCTTCCATTCCAGTAAACTTAGGTTCATCAAACACAACATGGATTGTTTCTTCATGTTTTAGTGACCTCTTGTTCAGTACCCTGAATGCTCTGCTGACTGAAGAATATCCCAAGAATATGCCTTTCATCTGATTTAGGTTGGAATGTTTTCAAATGAACTTTGTGATTTAGAATAAAACATTTACTTCCAAATGGATGGAAATAGGATATGTTGGGTATCCTTCCATTCCGGACCTCATAGGGTGTCTTCACGGCTTCTTGTTTACCAAGTTCTGTTTTGTGTATAGCATGTTGTATTTACTCGCTTTCCCAATATCTTTCGGTAGCAATGCTTCACAAATCATTGTTCTTCCCGCTTCCTTTGATGTCCTGTTTCTTCTTTCGGCAACCCCATTTTGCTTTGAGGTGTACCAAATACGCGACAAGTTGATGTAGTACACCATTCTTTCACAATATTCTCTTATAACTTTGTTGAGAAATTCGGTACTCGATCGATCTTATCTTTATGATCGTTAAACTTTTCTCATTTTGTAATCTCTTCAAAAGATTAGGCATGCTTTGGAGTGTCTCACTTTTCTTGTTCATAAATATCACCCGGTGTATCTAGAAAAATCATCCACAACTACTAAGGTGTATTTCTTTCCTCGTTACACTTGTTGGAGTTATTGGTCCAAAAAGATCCATATGCATAAGCTCCAACACTCTGTTAGTTGATTGTTTAGTCTTTGACTTGAAACTTGACTTTATCTGTTTACCTTGCTGACATGCATCACATATAGCATCCTTCTTGAATGTGATCTCAGGTAAACCAATCACTAATTTCTTTTTCACCAACCGATTAATATCATCAAAATTTAAGTGATTTAACTTCTTGTGCCATAACCAATTGAGTTCAGATTTGGTATGCACAATCAAGCAGGTTTCTGGAACTGCAGTGGACCAATCCACAACATACATGTTCTCCGTTGCCTTCTACCACAAGTACAACTTGATCACCTCTCTCACTAATGACAATACAATTGTTTTTGTCAAAAGTGACCTTGTATCCCATATCACGAATTGTCCAAAGGTGCTCGCAAGTTGTAGTCCAGTCCTTCCACATATGCCACATTCTTGATTGTAAGTCCATTTCGATAAGTGTGCCATATCCTCTTGTATATCCAGTGTATTTTTGTTGCCAAAATTCACCCTTGGACCATCTTTTGCCACAAAGTTTGTTAGACAGTGCTTATTCTTTGTCATGTGTCTGGAACATCCACTGTCAAAGTACCAGACACCCTACAAAACAAAGTTAGTGCATTTTAGGTACCCAAACTGTTTGGGTCCATAGTGGTCAGTGGCAAGCATGACCCTTGGTATGTTTCCATAAGGTCTTCTCCTAAATGTGTCATACTTTGGTTCATACTTTGGTTCATACATGTATTCCACACATCCATAGGTTCTAACAATAGGTTGTGTAGGAACCACATATGTTTTCTGGCCTTTTGGTACATAATGCTGTTTGAAATGATTCTTGTTGTTAGAAACATTTGCATAACCATAGGTGTGCTGTCTGTTAGGAACAGCCCTGTAATATGGAGTCTGCTGAGGTCTTGTGTAAGTCCTCTGCTGATTCCATTGTCTAGGTCTTACCCTAGTAGTATGGTTATACTTACTGTTTCTAGCATTAGATGCGGGAATATTCCAATCATTATCGCAGGAACAGTCTACCTTTCCCCCGAGATAAGTATCCCTTGAATGATCAACATTTTTGGATTTAGGATTCTTATCCTTGGAATATTTCGTTTCTTTCCCTTCGTGGTCCAAAGACTTAGTAGCGAGTGTCCGCTATCGGCGAGCTTAGAAGGCACGAGCGATCCTATTTTTTGATTTATTCATTTTACTAGAGCCGTTGACTTCGAGACTTCGATTTTGCTTCCTTGAGGCATTCTCATTGGGTTTTACCGCTTGGCGGCCTTGCGGGAGATGGATCTAGTGCGGGCACAAACTTAGGACCAAATGCGGTACTAGGTTCGGTAACCTTACTTGGATCCACTCTTGTTAGATTGCCGAGTTCCAAATCCAAGCCCGCTTCTATCTCCATAAGCCTTTCCCGATTTGTATGCGTATTGGAACAAGATGGTTCGGCGGATTCGGAGGTCGCCGGATGTTCAAATGAGCTTATGCCGATTCTCGTCCAACTTCTTTTTCCTTACCATTGAGAACCCTTAATTCGGCTTTCAATCTTCCAACTTCTAACTCAAGAGCCTCTTTTTCACCTTCACAACCTCATAACCAGATTGTATTATCCTCGGTTGATTAAGGATGGCATCCAAAGTCTCATTGTTGTCGAATTTCTAGGATTTGAACCACGGGTTGATTCACAATCACTTCCGGCGGAGTGTTTATAGATACGATGTTGTATACCTCCTCGCCATCCATATTGGCCATCAAAGCATAATCCTCCATATCGGAACCGGATCTTTGTGTCATCCGATTCATTTTTTTTTCGATTCCACTTCATATCCCGATTCATCTTCGAACCATAGCCTTCTTGCCATGTCTTCTTTGTTGACTCTTGGTCTTCGCAGGTCCGGACAATCGTGTCTAAAGTGTCCAGGCTTCTTACGCTTGAAGCAAAGATAATCGGGTTCCTTGCCTTGTTTCAACTCGGGACAATCGGTCCGAAGTGTCCCGGTTTCTTGCAATGAAAGCATAGATAGTCATTATCTTTCTTTGGTTCTTCTTTCCTTCTTTCGGTAGGCCTCTTTGTGAAATTTCTTGTAGGGGCCTTTCCGGTCTTCATCATTCGATTTTCTTGCTCGGTAGGGCAATTTGCTCTTGCATTTCATCTAGCATATCATCCTGTCCTCCCGATGTTTCTTCATGATGTGAAGCACCAATGCAGTGGTTTTTGGCTCTTCCTTTTCGCCTTTTGCACCCGACTTCTTGCTAAATTCATAGGCCTTAAGATCGTAGAACAATTTGAAGGTATCTTCTTCATGCAACTTTCTCATTTCTTCAATTGCGGTCACCTTCATTTTCCAAACATCTCTTGCGGTAAAGCTTCCAAGATTTTGGTGTTTACTTCCTCTTTTGAATAACTTACACTCAGTAGGGTAAGTTCATCCAGTATAGTATTGAATCTTGATTCCATTTGCTCAATGGTTTCATTAGGTAGCATCTTGAACTTTTGAAACCTTTTTCTGGCCACACTGATTTTGTTCTTCTTTATTGCATCAGTGCCTTCACAGATTAAGTGAATCTTATCCCAAAGTTCCTTTGCAGTCTTGCAATCTTTGACCTTCATGTACATATTGCTATCCAAGGTTCTGTAGATGATATCAATAGCAATGTTGTTGAGGTTTGCTCTTTTTCTGTCTTCTGCATTCCATTCTCTCTTTGGTTTAGGAATGTACTCAGTTCTGTCACCCACTGTTACTGCCTTTGTAATCTCCAGTGGTCCTTCAGTTAGTACATCCATCATCTCATCATGAGTAGCGACAAGATATGCCCGCATTCGACGTTTATACTCATCAAATCATCAAGAGAACACATCAACATAGTTCTAGCATACCGTGTGTTGTCCATGATGCAAGTCTTGAAAATCGGTAATTTGAAAGAAAGTTTTAAAGAATTTTCACAAGTACAACAAGTAGGATTCCTTCGAACGTAAAGCCTTTGCTCCGATACCAATTGTTGGTCCCTTGAAAAGGCTTTAGTTAAGTTTAGAGGGGGGGGGGGGGGGGGGTGAATAAACTTAACACTTAAAACTTTGGAGTTAACAAATTCTGCAACTTCAGCAGCCTGCCGATACTTCGCAGTCCGTCTGAGAGACCTCGCAGCCCTGGCGATAGACGATAGTCTACGACGGTTCGATCTGCTAAATTTGTGCGGCGGAATAATATCAAAATTAAGCCTTGTTACTTGTTGTTAAATATGTTACTAAGTATTAGATACTCGGTAGTGTATGTGTGTGATTTCGGTTGCTAGATTCAAGCGAGTTGATATGAGTAATGACTAAGTGCGAAAGTAAATGCGGTAAGTAAGTAGAGAGATTTTATAGTGGTTCCAGGTGATGTAATCCCGTCGGTCCACTCTTCTCCTGTGATGTTGGAGGAAATTCACTAGTGATCTTTGAGTTATCTGTTACAAAGAATCCTAGGTTGCTTGTCCTTCACCAATAGCTATGGCTTCACAAACTGAAAACTGGGAACAGGTAGGATTGCTGCTCCTGAGTCTTCCACTGGTCCTTGAAGGGTAGGATTGCCTCTTCACCACTCCACCACAAACCAACAAATCTTTCACACCCAACGAGATGCTTCATTGTCTTCAAGCAGATTCTTTATAAGATAAAGAATGAATCAAATAAATGATTCGGTTGCGGCGACTTGATTAGGATGATGTAATCGGCTTGCGCCTTCAAGTGTGTATGCTTGATGCGGCTTGAACACGAAAGCACTTGAAGAAGATAACTAGATCAGCAGCTTTAAGCTCAGTAAGTTCACCAGGGTGTTTTTCAGCTCAGTATTGTTACTTAAAATGTTTCTCAAAATTCATCCTCTTTGTTTCTGAGTTGAAAGTCTTCTATTTATAGGTGAGAGTGCATGTGACTTGAATTTAAAATTCAAATGTGACCGTTCTTTGTATTTGTCCCATCTGCACTGCATTCTGTCACTATTCATAGGATCGACACCGTCAGATTACTTTTTGACAAGCGATCTCGTCCACCCTTTGACTTGTATCCAATGGATAAAAATAAGGATCATCCCAACGTCTTTTTAATCTCAGCCTTTGATTTGCTTGATAAGTCAGAGGTAGTTGGCTGTTCTTATCCATGTAATCTTCCAATAATCTTGAGTTAATCGAGGTATATATCAGCAGGTTCATCGATCCGTCGTAATACCAATCGATCCGCCGAACATCATTATTTTGTCTCGTAAAATATAATGCAGCTGATTACTTTTATCTAACTTTTATTTGTGAAGTTAGATTACATCATTTTAAATATAACCAAGTTCCAAACATCATCCAACTTGTGGAACTTAGACCTTCTACACAAGGCATATGTAATCGCTTAGGTCATCACGGACTTGCCTAAAATCTCGATTCCATATCCTTGACTTTAATTACTAAGTTTGATCCCTTAGCCTTCATTAACCGAGTTTGAACCCTCGGCCTTCGGTCTTCGGTCTTCGGCGGGTTCCGGACCGGTCTGCGACCTATCTACCCTATCGACCTAGACCGATCTGTGATATCAATCGGCGCCCCTTACGATGCTTGTTTGATTAAACCTATTTATGAATCAAACTCTAATAAACCTATACATTTTATCTAGACATCTTTTTGCCTTTGCACTATAACAGCTAGTATGGCACTCATCATCAAAACTAAGAAATAAGTCCAACAAACTATTTTTACCATAAAAAATATATATATTTTAAATTCTCCAAAAAAAAAAACCTCATATTAATCGATAAGTCCGGCATTTTATTCAATGATTATGAAAGTATCGGAGTGGATTTATCATTCTCCATTCTTTTAGAGCAAAACAGCGATATTAATGATTTCATTAGTGTATGATACACTTCCTATACTCACAGAGAAATTATTATTGCACATTTGCACAAATAAATTTACAGAAAATGCTTAACGTAGCAGAGAAGGGCATGCATAGAGACATGCTTAAATGAAAAGATTAAGTCACAGAGAATTGTTGCAGTTGCTTCATTGAACATAGGAAACTCACATGAAAATTTTTAAGGCACAAAGAAAACTCATTGAGAGATCGATATTCACAAATAAAACAATCATGCTCAGAGAAACTCGCACAAGATATAATCAGGGGCGGATGCAGGATCCTGGACGACGGGGAGCGAAAATTCTAAAGATTTTTTTTGTAATTTTACGATACTATAGAGCATCTCGGTTCGAGTCCGAGTAGCGGTATGTCACCATTTCACTTTTAAAAAGTATTTATTGTATTTTCCTGAAAGGGTAATTTGGACATTATATATAAATGACGGAACCCTATATATAACGTCCGTCATCTATATATAATGTCCAAACTACCCTTCCAGGAAAATACAATAAATACATAGTATCGTAATAGTAATAAAAAAAGTATAGGAAAAATTAGGTATAAGTCCACTTTTCCCCTCTTAGTTAAGCATTAATCTACACATATTTTTTTAGTTGCAATAATGACAAATAATTTCATACTGACCAAATTACCCTTAATTCGATCTGTTATATCTTTCATTTCATACGGAGCAAGCAACAATTTCAATCATAGAACTCCATGGATGACCAAAATCAAGCTCATGTGTTGATGTTCCCTTTGCCATTACAGGGACATCTAAACTCCATGCTCAAGCTCGCCGAGCTTCTCCCTCGTGGCGGAATCCGTGTCACTTTCCTCCTTTATCGAAATATCCACACCCGTCTCCTTCAAAACACCAATATCCATTCAGATTTCAGCAAGTATCCTGGCTTCTATTTTGAAATTCTTCCGGAAGAAATATATGAAGGCGGATTTCGTACTATCGAAGACTTCTCCAATTACATCGACTCGCTCGAGTTAGTTGCCAAGCCGTTTCTTAGAACGCTTTTAATCAGAAAGAAACCTCGGATCGAAAGCGTTGTCGCGGATGGATCATTGATTGCTGTTTTGATGATGTGAGTAAAGATCTGGGTGTTCGTGTGTTTTCGGTTTGGACCATGAGTACTAATGTTGTCTGGGCTACCTTCTGCATTCCTCAACTAATTGAAGCCGGTGACCTACCTTTTACAGGTAATTAAATATCATGAAATTATATCTGATAATGATATAATGGGCACCGCTATTCCCATCACCGTCCATGGAGTCTACGAATTTACATAAGTCGATTAAAGTCGAATTTTGTTGAACTACCAACATTTTATATATCACAATACGCCCCTTCAAGTGTGGATATGTAAGAGGACAGAAAGGCCACCACTTGATTGATTTTTCTTTTCTGTTTTTTTTTTTCAATGTTCGACTAGGAAGTTGCACTGTTTTTGAAGAAGAAGAAGAATGTATGGAATCTGTGCTCATGCTTTGGAACTGGGATGACGTGGTTGGCTCGGGTGAAGTCATAAATTAGTGTGATTTTTTTTGCCTCTGATTAAGACTAAAAAGGACAAAAATGCTTACGAACGTGGAGTAAACCGAGATTTACGGTTTGTTTTGTGCTTGAGGAAATGAAATCGAAAGAAAAACTGGTGATGGCTGAGAGCAAAATCATGGATACAATTCAGATGGACTCTGTATTCGTCGGTTTGAAGCCAAAGTGTTTGATTATCGATGAAATAGATGGTGCTCTTGGAGAGGGCAAGGTGATATATACATCAAGCAAAACATAAGACTTAAATATGCTTATTGTTTGGAACATACTAAGAGTTGTCTTATTGTTTGGAAAACATTGTGTTGATTCAGGTATCAGAGCTATGCATTTCACTGACAAAAATCTTTTAAAAGTCAAGATAATTTCTTCTAAAATGAAGTAGAATATCAAACAAAAATGCAATTTTAGTACTTCATTTATCTTTTTTTTTTTGCCAAACCTAAGTGGCAGCTCTGTTAATGAACCAAATCTAGGTACCTCCATGTCTACAGCCAGAAAATGAGCCTTATTGTGTCCCTTGAATTAAGCCTTAAATGAGCCAAATATGTGTGCCTTGAAGTAGTCACTTGAATTAAGCCTTAAATGAGCCGATGTCAAGTTTACGATATATCGTTACGACACGATACGATACGATACGATACTGATATTGATATTGTTACTGATACTGATACTGTTACTATATGCCTTATATGATACTGTTAGTGATATTGTATGGCTTATATGAGCCTTTTTTGAGCCAGATATGATATTGTGCCCCTTGAATTAAGCCTTAAATGAGCCTTATATGAGCCACATATGTGTGCCTTGAAGTAGTCACTTGAATTAAGCCTTAAATGATACTGATTACCTCATATGCAAATTTTACATCGATACGATATCGATATTGATACTGATACTGATACTGATATGTAGGTAAAAAGGTTGTTACAGTATGTACAAAGGTTGGGGTGTTACTTTTCAACTATTTTTTATGTTGAATTTTGTTGTTGTTGGTGTTAATTTGAGTGGAATAAGTAAAGGTTGGAGCTTTATTCTTCTGCCATTGTTGCTATTTTTTGGATTGTTCTTTCTTCCATGGTTTGACATTTTTGATGTTTATTTTGGCCTTAATTTCTGCCAATTATTGCTGATAATTTAAGAGAGATATGCAAAGATTGGAGCTTTACTTCATTGCAAATATGAGGAAAATATGCAAGAAGCATTTTGTTGAAGGTTTTTTTTTTTTTTGCCTTATATGAGCCTTATATGATATTGTGTCCCTTGAATTAAGCCTTAAATGAGCATTATATGAGCCAGATATGTGTGCCTTGAAGTAGTCACTTGAATTGAGCCTTAAATGATACTGATTACGTCATATGCTGCTGTTTACTGATACGATACTATAACTGATATTGTGTTAGTGTAAAGGCTTCAATAAAATTCGGCTTTCAAATACTACGTCGAAAGGGTATCAAACACGGTCTCAAAATGTAGATAAAAAAATATGAACTTTGGTGAAACAATTTTGATGATCGGTGTTCTTGTCTCGGATTTTATCTAATGAAAAATAAACAAGTAATAAATTTATAAATCCGGTTTACCCCAAGTGCAGGGATCGTAGTATAGAGGTTGATACCGGGTCGATCTTACGGGGAATCGGGGTTGCTTAATCTAGTTTTTATTATCTAACCTAACTATGTCACGATTACTACTAAGAAGATACGAAAATAAAACAGTCGAAAATAAAACAATGAAGAACTAAAATGAAAAACGAAACTAACAATATGAATAACTGGACAGAAGATCGAGATCTAAAGCCAGGAAAATATGGTTGCGAACAAAATTATCTAAACTAAATCTATTCTAAATCTATTATGAAATTAAAGATTGTAAATTTACTAAGCAATTCAAGTTCAAGTGATTTAATCAATAATTTACGAACGAACAAGCTATTGATCCACCTATCCTACAACAATCAATTTCTATCTCGATTATCTCATGATTTCTAACCAAGTTGTGATTCACCTAGCCAAGGTATGAACTCCTAATTTCTAAGACAAATTCGCCTATATCTTTCGATCCTAAAGATTAACGCTTTCCAATCCAATGTGTGAAATTTATAAGTTTCTAACCTAGAAATCTAACCTAATAACTCTCGTTATTTAGATCAAAGATATATTCCTTATCATGGGGATCTAGGGTTTAACGTGATTCTCATCAATATAAACAATCAACATGCAAAGATCTTTCGATATAAATTGCATAAAAACATGATAAACATAATAAAGAAACAACTTGAATTAAAAACTCACAAGACAATCGAGAAACGGAACTGAATTGTTGATCGGATGGCTTCACAATGCTTGTTCAATAGAGGTCTAGCCTCTTAACATCACCTTTGAGCTCGAATTACTTGAATAAAAGTACATAAAAGTGTTTGATCTAAACTAGAAATTTAAAAGCATAAACTTTGAGTAAAAACTAATAAAAATCGCAGCTAGGCCGCCCCTAGGGTTTAGGGTTCGAATAATGATGTTATTATGTGGAGAAAACGCAACCTTTTTATAGATTTCAGAGGCGGTTTGGATAAGTCGGTTTATGGACGGGCGTTCACTCTACTGGACGCTCGTTCGGTCTTCAGTATCAACTTCGAATCGGGCCGAGTCATGATCAGACGCCCGTCCTTCTTTAATTTGGACTCTTGTTCACTAAATATCGCAAAACTCTGAATCAAACTCTTCAGCCTGGACGCTCGTCCAATATGCCAGACGCCCGTCCAACTGGACGGGACTTGAACGCTCGTTCAGTGGACTTGAAATTCGATTTCTCCATCTTTATCTCTTTTCTTCTATTCAAATCTTTCTTATCTCTTTTTCATCAATTAAATCCGACATTTATCTTCACTTAATCATCTTTTGAGCCGCAATTATGCATCTACAAGTCATTAAAAACATCGCAAAATGTAATAATATTCAAATAAACATAAAATCATCAATAAAATACATAAATTAACCAATTTTGCGAATAAACCGTTTAAAAACTCATTTGCTCAATAAATCAATTAAACACTTAATTTCTATGTGAATTATACGAATATGGAGAGAATTGTTACAAAATATAACGATATAAATCATATAAAATCACCCTAAACAACTCCCCCACACTTAGCTTTTGCTCGTCCCGAGCAAAACAAGACAAAACCAAGGCTCGGAAAAAAGATAGATATCTCAAATATAACACATATTCAATAACTTAGAAGTTCACCCTGGTGTGTGTGCAGAGCCATAACAAACTTCCACTAAGTCCAAACTTGAAAATTTCAAAGCAAACTAGCTAATACCCCCTTCAAACTTGAGATAAATGATACTTATAAGATGTACCCTACAAACGTGACATATCCCGAAAAAGATGATAGAATACATCTAGGGCCTTTCTGATATACTCAGAGGATAATCCCTACAACATATCTGCCAGTTTATACTGGGGATAAGGTATACGATAACTAAATCTTCCATTCATTTCATACTAGATTCCTCATATAAGTTGATTTAACTATTTTCACATTTAAACGCACATCAGAATGAGCTCTTGCCCGTCATAGAAGAATAGGACATTCGAGATATACCCTACCTTACTCCAATCATAAGGCAGCTTCTTCTGACTGTCGTGAGCTTTTGGTCATCATAGCGGTATAGGACATTCGAGATATGACCTACCTCACTCAAATCATCGACCAGCTTTCGACACACACACACTTATTTCATTTACTTAAAACAACTTTTCAAAAACATTAGTTACGTTTTACTTATCACATTCAAACCTCAGATATTCACAGTATATCATACTTTGGCTATAAATACAAACTATCATAATCGTCACGATACATACGTTAGCACTAAGCACATGACTTATAAGATAACAAAAATCACTAATCAAAAGGGGTATAGCTTATATTATAGCTCATCATTCACTATGGCTCGTGAAAAATATATATCGGATGAAACAACTAACTTACTGGACATACAGTATATAGCATCAATGACTATAAAAAAAAACGAACAAAGATTATGCATTGCTTACTCAGGACGGAACAAAAATTTTGAAAAATTTAGCTCATTTTGCATAGAAACATAACGAAGTATGCAAATGATCGATACACATAACCATTCCCCTCCCCCACACTTAAACCACAACATGTCCTCAGGTTGTGCAGAATGTAAAAAGAAATGAAGTACTTAGCTGATTGCGTAGATATTCGAGCCGTTGGTCAGGCTGGTGCATGAAAAGGCCAACGCTCTCGAAGGCGTATAGAACTCGTTCCAACATGACTCAAATGTTCCCTCGACAAAACGTCTAGAAAGATATCTGCACTACTTGACAACCACAGAAAAAAATCTCGGGGAAAACGGGGGAATATTATCGCAAAAATGAAAAAGAATGATAAGGATAAAGATAGTAAAGAATAATCATTCAGCACAATAAAAATTGACAATAATAGCAATGTCAATCATCGAAATACAAGACAAAGTAGGAAATAGCCTTATGGTGTACATGATCCATCGAAAATGAGAAGCATACGGAAACCGACAGTCGCTTACAAAAGAGAAATACAATGAATCAGCAAGAAATCAATAATAGTAGCAAGATACAACAAAATCGAAGATGAAAATACGAAATACAGAATCAGAAATCAGTCAGGGCTGCCCTGGGGGTGTAGAAGCATTAGCCGGAGGTACATCACCCGCAGAAGTAGTAGAAGAAGGTCCAGGCTGTGACGTAGGAGCCCTGCTGCCCTGTCAGTCTGCTCCTCATCAAAAGACGACGAATCCTGAATAACCTCCGCAATGGCCTGCTCAATCTCGTCAGAGTAAACGTAATCTATAATGCTTGGGTCGAAGACTCTGTCGTCCCTCGGAGGCCGGCCCTCACTCATACAACGCAGAATAGCCAAGATATTGTTCTGTGAAGTCCTAATATCCTCCATCCAATCCCGTATACTGTTAGCCATGCTCAACCTCATCCGGACTGAGGGAGATAAAGAATGATTCGTCCTCAGACTGACCTGTAGACTTCACTTTCTCCCGCTGCAAGTACCTTGGATTCTTCGGTTTGTGATCAGTCTTGTACTCGGGAACCCTAGCATCCTGACAGAGACTGTGGATCAAATACGGACATATCAAACACCTAGCATAGACCTTCTGATTCGTCTCTATCTCGTCAAAAATGGCTTGTCCTACATCAACATTCAGCTTGAAGTTCAATGCATACAACATCCCGAGGTCACCAATGTGAAAATGAGTCAGGTTGTTCTTAGGTAACAACCAGTTCTGAATAAAACGACATTGGACCTTCCAATCCTCCGTCCAACTCGTTGTGACCAACTCCTTTCTATCTCCGCCCGGTCTGAGTGTCCACGGCACATCCGGGCACACCAACAATCTCAACTCCTCCAACGGATCCTCTCCCGCATCCTGCTTAGCTTTTATCGCCTCCTTATAGTCCAACCCCTCAAAAGGTGCCAAGTTGTATCTCTCGTTTATAACCTTAGGCGTAAACGGCACCTTTACTCCCCTCACCATCACAACTCTGGTTTCCAAATCCGTTTCTGAGCAGTTTGCATAAAACTCTTGCACTAACGTTGCATTAACCGGAGTCCTCGGGGTCTTCATCAATGCTCCCCACTTTCTATCCGTTAACAGTTTCACGAAAAAGGGATCAACCTGGGTCTCAAGGACGGCTCGCTCTATTAACATTGTTCTCGTCAGATAATGCGTATTATAGACCTCAAAAGCCTTAGGGTTAATGAACCTACGAGCCAAGGGAATAGGGATAGGATGTCTCACATTCTGCCTAGCCGGCTCCACTACCTCAGTTGCTTCCTCGGCTCTAGGCCTAGGTGCATCGTCATCTCTCTCAACTTGAGCCTCCGCCACCCTAGTCTTCTTCCTCACTAATGGCTCATCATCAGTGTCCGTTCCCGACTCAGACTCATCCCTTAAAGGAAACCCAGGTTGACCTCTAGGAGGATTTTGACGTTCACCAATACGGATGCCTTGGTTCGGATTGACTAATGTGGGGTCTACAGCCTTTTTCTTCTTAGGAGGTTCATTGGCAACCCCCTTACCATGCCTCTTCTGCACCGCTTTACGCACCATTGTAAACTAAGGCTAAACAAACAATGATCCCAAAACCAAATTCAAACAAAACCACCAGTTTATCATCCAAACGGGATTTCCCAAACAATTCAACACCAAACCAACATCAAAACCACAATGCAATCCATCCATTATCATCCATTACCATCCCAGAACACCAACAAAGGCAGAAAGAAAAACAAAACAAGAAGAAAAAGCCAATAAGGTGAATTTCAAGTAAAAAGAGTCGACTCGAAGATCGAACTCAGAAAAACGTGCAATAATCTAAGAAAAGCTTATAGAATCTTACCAAGTACGTTGAAGGGATGATGATGAGGATGATTAAAAGTCCTAACAGTGAACAATCGAACCCAAAGATTGGATTTTTCTTCAAAGAAAACCGCACTGGCTAGGTTACTGGATCGAAATAACAGTTGTTTGTTGGAGGATTTGGTTTGAAAAATCGAAAAGAGGGGATTGAGAGCTGTTGATAGAGCCTGGAATCGCTCAATTTGGTTTAGAAATAAATATTTTAGGGCAAAAGAGGGTTGAGAAGTCGGGTTTGCTTTTGAATTTTCTGATGCAAATAAAAAATGGGAAGCAGGGGTATATATAGATGCAGGTCTGAACGGGCGTCCAGTATAGTGGACGGGCGTTCACTGGGGATGGTATGAACTGGACGGGCGTCCATTTAGACAGACGTTCGTCCACTTTTCAGAACGAAAACAGAGTTGGAGGGAGATATTCAGACGGGCGTTCAGTTAAAGTGGACGCTCGTCCAAGGAAAACATAGATCAGACGGGCGTCCATCACTATGAACGGACGTCCAATGCAGAAAATAAGCAACACTATATAATTTCCATTCAATTCAAATTCCAACTTGCATTTTCTCATTAAAACTAAATAAAACTTCAATAATACAAAAGAAAACTAGAACAAAACATAAAACACTAGAAAATAGTGGGTTGTCTCCCACCGAGCGCTTTTGTTTAATGTCGTTTGCTCGACGAAACGGCCTAACGACACTAGTCATCGTAGATCTCCGCCCAATCCACAATCCGGATCAGACGGCGGAGCATGTCAATAGCAGGAGGAAAATCATACTCGTCCTGTAAAGCCCAGTCCTCGCCAGCAACATCCACTCCTCGGAAATGCTCAGCTTGCAGCACTAGCGCCAAGTCAGTCAGCATCGGATCATTGAGGATTGTATACGGTCGTCCTAAAGTCTACTGCATGTCCTCTGAGCTAAAATCTCCACCTCCCGAAGATCGGGGTACAATAACGGTCCTGATGCGGGTACTAATATCAAAGTCTACGTCCAAAATTATAGTCCCTCCGGGTCCGTCACCTAGAGTGATAAGTGGGATCCTACTAATGAAAGGAAACTCCTGTGGTAGAACTCCGTAATCCATATCTAAAAACACAGCTAAACTGAACAGATTCAAACAAAATCTTAATTAGATTTAAGATAAAAGCTAAATCAAAGAAAAAAAAACATAAAAGAGAGTACTAATATAATAAAGGATATCTAGGATGCCCCTTAGTGGCGCTTTTGGTTAATGTCGTTAGCTCAACACTCTTTTAGCTCAGCCTGGATCAGGCCATTTAACTTTTCTGCCAGCCACTACCTCGTGTAGGCTTTGATCCGTAGTGTGGCTGCAGAAACAACAACTAACACATGTGGTTAATTCTTTAATTGCCTTCCACACATGTTTAATCCTCCCCACGGTTGATTTCTTCTTCTTCTGACGACGTTTCAACTGTTAAAGACAAAAAGGGCAGTGAAAACGTAGTGGCTGATCATGTTTCAAGAATGTTGAGTGAGGAAAAGGACGACCCTGACGATATAGATCTTTACTTTCCTCTGGAGAATGTCATGCTTATCGACGGTTGTGCTCCAGATGTTCCATGGTATTCTTCCATCGTAAACTACCTTCATTCCCAATATCTTGATCTAGAACTGTCCTATCAGGAGGAGAAGAAATTCTTCTCTGATTTGAAAACATTCGTTTGGGATGAACCTTACCTCTTCAAGATTTGTAAAGATGGTTAGCTGAGAAGATGTGTTCCTGAATCTGAGCAACGTGATATTATTGAGCAATGCCACAGTGGACCCACTGGCGGTCACTTTGGTCCCTGGAAAACCGTTGCTAAGATCTTTCAATCCGGCTTCTATTGGCCCACGATCTTTAAAGATACAGAAGCTTTTTGTAAAGCTTGTGATAGGTGTCAAAGAACCGGAACTTTAACAAGGCGTTTCGACATGCCATTGAAACCCATTCTAGAATGCGAAGTCTTTGATGTATGGGGTATCGATTTTATGGGACCATTACCATCATCTTGTGGAAATAAATACATCTTAGTCTGCGTGGATTATGTATCGAAATGGGTGGAGGCTCAAGCCACGTCTGACAATGATCATAACACGGTCATGAAGTTTCTAAAGAAAAACATCTTCGTGAGATTCGGGTGTCCACGCGCCTTGATTAGTGATGAAGGGACACACTTTTGCAACCGACCTCTGGAGAAAGTGCTCGAGAAGTATGGTGTCCGGCATAAAACTGGCACACCATATCATCCTATGACTAGTGGTCAGGTTGAAAAAAGCAACCAAAGTTTGAAGAAGATCCCGGAGAAATTAAAGTTCCGGTTCTTTGACACCTATCACAAGCTTTACAGAAAGCTTCTATATCTTTAAAGATCGTGGGCCAATAGAAGCCGGATTGAAAGATCTTAGCAACGGTTTTCCAGGGACCAAAGTGACCGCCAGTGGGTCCACTGTGGCATTGCTCAATAATATCACGTTGCTCAGATTCATGAACACATCTTCTCAGCAAACCATCTTTACAAATCTTGAAGAGGTAAGGTTCATCCCAAACGAATGTTTTCAAATCGGAGAAGAATTTCTTCTTCTCCTGATAGGACGGTTCTGGATCAAGATGTTGGGAATGAAGGTAGTTTACGATGGAAGAATACCATGGAACATCTGGAGCACAACCGTCGATAAGCATGACATTCTCTAGAGGAAAGTAAAGATCTATATCGTCAGGGTCGTCCTTTTCCTCACTCAACATTCTTGAAACATGATCATCCACTACGTTTTCACTGCCCTTTTTGTCTTTAATTTGGACATCAAACTCTTGTAGGATCAGTATCCAACGTAGTAGCACGGTTTAGCCTCTTTCTTTGTCATCAAGTATCGCAAAGTAGCGTGATCAGTCCACACAACCACTTGAGCACCCAACAAGTAACTACGAAACTTGTCCATAGCAAAGACTACGGCCAATAGTTCCTTTTCAGTCGTCGTGTAGTTTACTTGAGACGGATTTAGTGTGTGACTGGCGTAATAGATTGGCTGGAATTTCCCTTTTATTCTCTGTCCTAAGACTGCGCCAACATCATAGTTTGATGCATCGCACATAAGCTCGAAGGGGAGATTCCAGTCAGGCAAAATAAGGATCGGCGCGGAGATTAATCGACTTTTAAGCTCCTCAAACGCTTGCTTGCAACTTTCATCAAAATTGAATACAACATCTTCTTTAAGTAGTGTAGACAGGGGCTTGGCTATCTTGGAAAAGTCTCGAATGAATCTCTTATAGAAACCGACATGTCCAAGAAAACCTCTGACTTCGCGCACATTCTTAGAATAACTCATCTTCTCGATAGCTTCTACTTTGGCCCTGTCTACCTCAATACCTTTGGCGGAGATCTTGTGGCCAAGAACTATTCCCTCATCTACCATGAAATGGCACTTTTCCCGCTTTAGGACTAAGTTCTTTTCCACACATCCGGATAAGACTCGGTCAAGATTGTCAAGACAATCATCGAAGGATTGACCAAAGACCGAAAAGTCATCCATGAAAATTTCCATACACTTTTCAACTAGCCCGTCAAAGATAGCCGCATACATCTTTGAAATGTAGCCGGGCATTGCAAAGACCAAATGGCATCCGCCCGTAAGCGAATGTACCATAAGGGCATGTGAAAGTGGTCTTTTCTTGGTCAACCGGATCGATGGGTATCCGAAAATATCCCGAGTATCCATCCAGAAACATAGAAATGCATGTCCCGCCGTGCGCTCTAGCATCTGGTCAATGAATGGTAGGGGAAATGATCTTTCATTGTAACCTCATTGAGCTTTCTATAGTCGATACAGACTCTATAACCAGTAACGAGCCTCAAAGCTATTTCTTCTCCCTTCTCATTCTTCTCAATAGTAATTCCTCCTTTTTTAGGAACTACTTGAGTCGGGGATACCCATTCACTGTCAGCGATTGCGTATATGATACCCATATCTAAAAGCTTGATAATTTCCTTCTTGACCACCTCTTGCATATGAGGGTTGAGCCTCCTCCGGGGCATCTAACACATTTCGCACCCTCTTCGCCTTGATTTTATGCATACGGATGTCGTGAGATATCCCTCTCGATGTCTCCTACTTGCCAACCAAAGGCTTTCTCATTTTTTCTCAAGACGTTTACCAGCTCCATTTCTTCTAATCGAGACAGCTTGGTAGATATAATTAATGGAAGCTTGTCACCTTCTCTTAAAAACTCATACTTTAGATGTTTAGGCAACGGCTTCAGTACCAGATCTGCAGGGGGGTCTTCCAAACTTGATTTAAGATCTCCACTTTTCAACTCAACATCACTGAGTTTACTTAGTGGTCCTACTGCCAAAGCTTCTCCTTTCAACAACTCATCCTCAAATTCAGCTTGTAACTGTTCTAGATTCACCACACCATGATTGTTCAGCTTCTCAACTAGTCGCTCGTATTCAGTTGCAACAACCATGACTTGCTTTTCCATGAAATCATTGAAGTCATCAGACATATCGTCAATGGAGAAGCCGGTTGGTATTTCAGAGGGTCTCTGGATAGCTTTGGAAACATTGTAACTCACCTCTTGATCACCAACTCGTATCGTCACTTGCCCACCATCACAGTCAATAAGGGCTCTGGCTGTAGACAGAAAAGGTCTTCCAAGAATTAGAGGGACATTCTCATCCTTCTCTATGTCCAGAACGTACCAGTCAACAAGGGAAGGTAAATCTATCAATTTGAACTAACAAGTCCTTTAATATTCCCGCAGCTTTCTTGGAAGATCTATCCGCGAATTGAAGATTCATGGTGGTGGGTTCTAGAAGATTGTCTAACCCAAACTGTTTGCAGACAGACAATGGCATCAGGCTTATGGATGCACCCAGGTCACATAAAGAGTTTGGGAAGACTAGGCCTCCCATCGGCAATGTGAGCACAAATTTCCCAGGGTCACCCCTCTTGATTGGTAGATGTTGCGGAGATTTTGCATCATTAAACAAAAGAAAATTTATAAACCCTAACTACCATGCAAAACTAACTCCTAACCGACCAAAACATCGGGTTGTTGCTAGTAAAGCGTAATGAGTAAGGGGTCGATCCTCAGGGAAAAGGTATGTTCAATCTAATCTTATTAATCCTACCAATTGCTACTCTAAAAACGAAAAGCAAAAACATAAAAACATAAAGAACAATCAAAATAAATCTAACCTAGGAAACAAAATAAACAATCTAAACTAAGGGACATGGAAACAACCAATATACAAACCTATGTGATCTCAATCCTAGTTCAATTCATGATTTTAATTCAAGTTGTGGTTTCACCTTTTCACGAGACATAAACCCCTAATTCCTTAGTGAATTTATTTCTCAAGCTACGGATTCCTAATTCCTTAGTAAATCCAATTTATCAATCTCTCATCTTCCGAATGTTGAGGCCCGATTTTCAATACAAAACTCGGTGTAGATTCAAGCTAACTCTCGTATTTTAGAATCTAACAACCTAGGAATCTAACCAATTAATTTGTCACATAATCAACGGCTAAAAACCCTATCTTTCTATGGTGATCTAGTGTTTATGCAACTTCCGTATTATAAACATCAATCGAAAACGAATCTTTCAATTCTATTCTCATGGCATTCAAATCGCATAGAAAAGATACAAAAAGAACTAAAGATCATGAAATAAAACTCGAATTAAATTAATCAAAAAAGAACTCACATAGTCTTGAACAATGGTTGAATCACCATGAAAACGGAAAAGAAAATCTACATGATCTACTCCTAATCTAACCTCGGTTCACCCGAGCACAAGGCTCGGGTGACCGGCCTTCAACTCTCCAAGAAGCGGCGGCCGAGCTCTCTTTTTGATGTGAAGAAAAATATGGATGATATTAGGGTTGGGGCGCAGCTGTTTAAATAGGAAAATCAAGTCGGTTGCTACAAGAACGGTGCCGGACGCCCGTCCATAATGTCGGACGCCCGTCCAGCTCTCCCGGAACAGATTCTGAACTTGTAACGCTCATATCTCGGGCCTCGTAAGTCGGAATGGAGTGATTCAAAATCCTGTAGAATCCTCTCTTCAAGCCCTACAACTCTTCTCTTGAGGTCCAGAGTCAAATCGGTTGTTATCATATCAAGAACTGCGTTGGAAGTTCAGCGCTACCCGGAATCCTGATTTTCTTCCTCCGGACGCTCGTCCGATCTCGACGTTCGTTCCTTCGGCCTTGAACTTGTGCCGGACGTTCGTTCACTTCACGTCCAAACTCTCTCGAATGTAAAATACACCTCTCGAACGCTGGTTCCGCTTCTCAAACGTGCGTTTGAATCCGGACGCTCGTCTCGCTTTATAATGGACGCTCGTCCACTTAGCATTGACATCGAATTTATTGATTTTTCCATCTTTATCTTGATTGATTTCTTTCCTTATCTCTTCCTATCTTCCATAAACTTGATTGATCCTCTATTATCTCGAAATTAGCTCTTTAGGATCACCTTTTCCAACATAATTGAGTATCTACAACAATAGGAAAACATACCAAAACATAACACAATTCCAAAATAACATAAAATCATACTTTAAGCACATAATTTGTTACATTTTCATATTTAACCATTAAAAACCTCATTTACTCAATATTTACATATATAGCTCAAAATCTATGAAAATCATACGAATGTAGGGGAAATTGATATAGAAAATATATGTAAAAATCACTATAAATCGACCCTTAACAACACCCCCACACTTAAACTTTTGCTCGTCCTCGAGTAAAACAAAAGAAAATCAAACTCGAGACAAATAAACATCTACACAAATATAAAGTATATTCAATAACTTAGAAGTTCACCCGAGTGAGTGTGTGCATAGCCATAATAAAACTTCCACTAAGTTCCACAATTTGAAAGTTATTCAAACCAAAACTAGCCCGGTTTCCCATCTAAGTTAGAAATATTCAAAAATTATAACAGGCACTTTACAAAACATACATATCCCAAAAAGAAATAGTAGAGAATATCTAAAACATTTCTGACAAACTCAGAGGATAATCCCTACAACATATCCTTCAGTTTATACTGGGGATAAGATTAACGATAACCAAGTCCTTACTTATTCATAATAATATATTTCAATATTTTCACTTTTTCCACATTTTTCTAACACACATCAGAATAAGCTTTTGCCCTCATAGTAGAATAGGACATTTCGAGATAATCCCCTACCTTACTCCAATCATAAGGCAGCTTTAAACTGACTGTCGTGAGCTTTTGGTCATCATAGTGGAATAGGACATACGTGGTACACCCTACCTCACCCAAATCATAAACCAGCCTTCCGACACACACAATTACAATTATGTTTACTTAGAGATTTCGGTCGGCGAGTGGAAAAGATTATTTTCTAGTAGCACGGACCACCGAGCATAACACCTCAAGTAAACAATTTATTACTAGTGCAAAGACTTAATCACGTTTCACTTATCACATTCAAACTTACGTATATTCACAAGTATGTCATACTTAAATCCTAGAATACAAACTACTAAACTTTTCAAGAATTGTACATAAGCAAAGAAACATGCTATAATCATCAAAAATCTCCAACTAAAATGGGGTAGGCTTTCAACATTTAGCTCATCATTTACTATGGCATGTGAAAAAGAGTGTCGGGTGAAACAACTAAAATTACTAAATATACAGAATATAGCAAAAATGATATAAACTCAAGCAAAGATATGCCTTTGTCTACTCGGGACTTAACAAATTTTTTTTTAAAATTAAGCACTTTTCATAGAAATATAATAGAAATTGAGCAAACGACTCATAGATACATATAAACCATCCTCTCCCCCACACTTAGATTGCAACTTGTCCTCAAGTTGTGCAGAAATAATAAATTAGAGAACTTAGCTGATTGGATGCTGGCAATTCTGGAGGAACCAACAAGAACCAGGATTGCTTGCATAGCTCGGTAGACCGTGGAGCATCACAGGTAAACTGAATACATCGTTAAAGTGCACAATCGCTATAGAAAGTATCCTGCAGACTTGATTAGTGCAAAAAGAGTCTACGGGGAAAAGATTAGACTTATACAAATAAAGCACATAAGGAAAAGAATTTATAGAGATATTCAAATTATGCTCACATAAAGATGGACACATATACATGAAATTATCACAAACTCGTAGGCTAGGTGCAACTATATGAAAATATACTACAATGCAGCCTACATGATATGCAATAATAATAATGATGGCATATGGAAAACCAACAGTAACCATCATGAAAAAAAACGAGGTAGTATTACGGAAACCGACGAGCTTAACTACACTCAAGAAAAATAAAAGAAAGAAACAATGCAACTAGATGACATGCAACTAAATGATATGCATCTAAATGATATGCAAAAATAAAATAAAATAAAAGAAAGAAAACTAGCCCACTATATGCAACACGACATATATATAAACGTCTACCACATAATGACAAAGTTACGATAAACGACGCAGTCTTGTCACTAGTGCCGACGCGCCTTAAGACTTATCGAAAGTGATAGACTTATGGAAACCAACAATCATCTATCTAAACAGTATAACTCATATGGAGAAAGGACGTAGCATACGGAAAACCGACAGTAGCTACCCATATGAACTATAAAAACAAAGGAAGCACGTAAGTCTTAAAAGCTTAAAAGATTCATCGGAGCGGTATGTAGCATACGGAAACCGACATTAGCTACTAATTAACAAATAGACCAGTTATAGCGTACGAGAACCGACAGTAACTATAACATGCATGAATCAAGCATAAGAGATAAGATCAATTATCTAACATGGATTCATAGATGGAAAGGTAAAAACATATAAGTTCAGGGCATCTATGTAAAAATCAATTATCCACAGAAGCTCTAATGACAACAATCCATACTAAATAAAAGCATTAAAAACAAGATCAAGAAAAACCTGGGAACCTGAACTGGCGTTCAGCACAACAGACGGGCGTTCAATGGAAATTGTAGCCCTGGACGAGCGTTCAACAAACAAACACTCATTTGCCCTTGAAAACACCTGGACGGGCGTTCAGAATATCAGACGCCCGTCTGATTCCTCAAAATCGATCGGGTTGAAAATTTCGGAACGGACGAACGTCCAACAATTCCAAACGCTCGTTTACCCGCACGTTAGGGCTGGGACGGGCGTTCACGTACCATGGACGCTCGTCCACACAACAAATATGCACGGACGCGGAAAAACACAAAGAAAACCCTAAATACTTATGAACACAACACAACACGAACACACGTATCACAAAGACAAAGCCTTATCAAATTAAGCACAAAAGGGTTAGACTAGGTAACACATAAACATATAAACTTCACGTAAAACAAGTTGAGTAAAAAACTTTTGCACATTCTTAACCTAACGGTCATCGAAACACGGCAAAATAAAAACTCTCAACTTGGTATACGCTACTTTTATTAAAAACAAAAATAAAACGTAACAAAATCGAGAACTAACAAAACTAGATTCAACATGACACCTATTCCCCGGCAACGGCGCCACTTTTGTTGGAAGGAGATTTTGCATCATTAAACAAAAGAAAATTTATAAACCCTAACTACCATGCAAAACTAACTCCTAACCGAACAAAACATCGGGTTGTTGCTAGTAAAGCGTAATGAGTAAGGGGTCGATCCTCAGGGAAAAGGTATGTTCAATCTAATCTTATTAATCCTACCAATTGCTACTCTAAAAACGAAAAGCAAAAACATAAAAACATAAAGAACAATCAAAATAAATCTAACCTAGGAAACAAAATAAACAATCTAAACTAAGGGACATGGAAACAACCAATATACAAACCTATGTGATCTCAATCCTAGTTCAATTCATGATTTTAATTCAAGTTGTGGTTTCACCTTTTCACGAGACATAAACCCCTAATTCCTTAGTGAATTTATTTCTCAAGCTACGGATTCCTAATTCCTTAGTAAATCCAATTTATCAATCTCTCATCTTCCGAATGTTGAGACTGATTTTCAATACAAAACTCGGTGTAGATTCAAGCTAACTCTCGTATTTTAGAATCTAACAACCTAGGAATCTAACCAATTAATTTGTCACATAATCAACGGCTAAAAACCCTATCTTTCTATGGTGATCTAGTGTTTATGCAACTTCCGTATTATAAACATCAATCGAAAACGAATCTTTCAATTCTATTCTCATGGCATTCAAATCGCATAGAAAAGATACAAAAAGAACTAAAGATCATGAAATAAAACTCGAATTAAATTAATCAAAAAAGAACTCACATAGTCTTGAACAATGGTTGAATCACCATGAAAACGGAAAAGAAAATCTACATGATCTACTCCTAATCTAACCTCGGTTCACCCGAGCACAAGGCTCGGGTGACCGGCCTTCAACTCTCCAAGATGCGGCCGAGCTCTCTTTTTGATGTGAAGAAAAATATGGATGATATTAGGGTTGGGGCGCAGCTGTTTAAATAGGAAAATCAAGTCGGTTGCTACAAGAACGGTGCCGGACGCCCGTCCATAATGTCGGACGCCCGTCCGCTCTCCTGGAACAGATTCTGAACTTGTAACGCTCATATCTCGGGCCTCGTAAGTCGGAATGGAGTGATTCAAAATCCTGTAGAATCCTCTCTTCAAGCCCTACAACTCTTCTCTTGAGGTCCAGAGTCAAATCGGTTGTTATCATATCAAGAACTGCGTTGGAAGTTCAGCGCTACCCGGAATCCTGATTTTCTTCCTCTCGGACGCTCGTCCGATCTCGACGTTCGTTCCTTCACCTTGAACTTGTGCCGGACGTTCGTTCACTTCACGTCCAAACTCTCTGAATGTAAAATACACCTCTGAACGCTGGTTCCGCTTCTCAAACGTGCGTTTGAATCCGGACGCTCGTCTGCTTATAATGGACGCTCGTCCACTTAGCATTGACATCGAATTTATTGATTTTTCCATCTTTATCTTGATTGATTTCTTTCCTTATCTCTTCCTATCTTCCATAAACTTGATTGATCCTCTATTATCTCGAAATTAGCTCTTTAGGATCACCTTTTCCAACATAATTGAGTATCTACAACAATAGGAAAACATACCAAAACATAACACAATTCCAAAATAACATAAAATCATACTTTAAGCACATAATTTGTTACATTTTCATATTTAACCATTAAAAACCTCATTTACTCAATATTTACATATATAGCTCAAAATCTATGAAAATCATACGAATGTAGGGGAAATTGATATAGAAAATATATGTAAAAATCACTATAAATCAGCCCTTAACAGTAGATCTTCATAATTGATCATAGAGCAATCCTCACCAATCAACCGATCCATGTCTGCTAACTTCTTCTTAGAAGAAACAACATCCTTGATGAATTTGGTATACATAGGCATCTCAACCAAAACCTTGGATAATGGAAGATTAACCTGAGTATTTTTCAGAAGGTTTAGCACTTTTTCATACTTTTTATCCTCATTCAAGGAGATGTTGCTTTTTCTAGGTGGAAATGGAAGCTTTTTCAAGTCACTCTCAGAAAAGACTTTCTTCGAGGATGAACTGACAGCTTTGTCTTCCAAGTCCTTCCACCTCACCACTTTTTCATTCTTCTTACTAGTCAGGGGGTCAGCCTCCTGACTCTCACTTGATTCTTCATTCCTCAGGGGTTCAGCCACCTGAGGACTTCCAACTCTTTCACCTCTCAGGGGATCGCCACACCTGAGTATTCTCTTGCAGCCAAGGGGAACGTAGGTGCTCGACTTCCCCTCCTGCCTTATCACTGGCAGGAGGGGTTAGTGGTTTCCCTGGTTCGGGGGACCACTTAGTTGAGTACCCGATCTCAGATTCATCGCACTGGCCTCTTCTCTACCGTACGGAATTGAAGGTACCAGGTCAGTGCATTGGCTATTATTCAAATCGGTCTGAGCAACTTGACCACCCTTTGGATTTTTTTCTGTGAAACTGGGCAACTGCCCTGGGGGTCTAGAAGCTAACCGTGTCACCAATTGCCCTATTTGCCTCTCAAGATTCTTGTTTGTGCTCATCGTGAGTTGGATGTTTTTATTTTGCTCCTCCCGAAAGGAGCTCCATTCAGCTTGGATATCATTCGAGTGCGATGGGCCTTGAGAGTTTTGGAAGTTCTGCGGATAAGGCTGGCTGGACCGATTCTGAAATGTAGAATTAGAATTGTTAGGCCAATTCTGACTGAACCTTTGATTCTGATTGGAAAAATTGGAGTTTTGGTTTTGGTTGTAAGTAGGGTTTCGATTGAAGTTTTGGTTTTGATTAAAATTCGAATTTGGATTGAAATTTTGATTCTGACTGAAACCCTGGTTTTGACGATTACTCTGGCTAGAGAATTGATTATTAAACCTCTGATTGGACTGGCCAGAGAAAGCGTTTACTTCAGCATTCTGTCCGTTCATAGGACAGAAGCGAGATGTATGCCCCACATTGTCACAATTCTGACATGTGACTGGATTATGCTGTCCATAGTCATGAACAACATTAACTTGATAAGCAGAGGGGGAGACAAATTGACACTGGCCAACCATATGGCCAGTCTGATAACAATTTTCACAGTACAGAACTTGAGAGTTCTGTTGAAAGGAAGAATTCTGATTGATCGGATTAGGAGAAATTTGAGAAGCTGCCATCTGCTTTTGCAGTATGGCGATCAGACTTTGCATATTCACCTCCTCGATCTTGGGAAGAAGGGGTGCTTGGATAGCTTGATATGAGGGGGCATAATTGTATTTGGCAATATCCTCGAATAATGCCCACCCCTCTTCAGGTGTTTTCTTTAAAAATGCCCCACCAGAAGAACTATTGACCATGCCCTTCGTGAGCTCGGTCAATCCACTGAAAAAATTATTGACTTGCCTTTGTAACGGCAAGCCATGATGGGGACACTTTCTAAGAAGAGACTTAAACCTCTTCCAACACTCGAAAAATGACTCATTTTCCTTCTGGCAGAATGTGAAAATAGCACTTAAACATTGGGCTGTCTTAGAAGGTGGGAAGTATTGACTCAGGAACTCTTTCTCGAGTTCCGCCTAGGTAGTGATGGTTTCAGAGGGGAGAGAGTGGTACCACTCTTTTGCCTCCCCTCGTAAGGAAAATGGAAACAGTTTAAGTTTTATAGCATCCTCACTTACTCCTTGGATGCGAGTTGTACCGCATATCTCTAGAAACGTGTGTAAGTGAGTATGAGGATTTTCTGACTGAAAACCGTGGAAGATAGATGCATGCTGCATCATTTGAATTAGCCCGGGTTTCAGTTCAAAGGTAGGTGCATTGATGGTTGGTAGAACGATAGCTGGGTTGACCCTGACTTCGCCGGGCATGGCGTAATCAGCCAACGTACGTCTATCTTCAGCAGCCATAATGACTATATTTTCGATATCTTCGTCAGGGAGGTCCGCAAAACGGAGTCTTCTTCTGTTTGGTCGGACTATGGTCCGCTCGAGGTTAGGGGTATAGAGTAGTGGCCCCTTTTGACTCCGAGTTTGCATAAACCGAAACCAAAATCTAGGTGTCTAACGAGAACGAACAGAAAGGGAAAGTGGTGGCAGACAGGCCAGACGGGCGTCCAAGTTACTGGACGGGTGTCTGCCTGGAGAATGAACAGGACGGGCGTCTGGATACCCGGACGCTCGTCTAACTGGGTAAAACACGAACAGAGTTATAAAAATTTGACCGGACGGGCGTCCACTACCCTAGACGCCCGTTTACTGGAACAGAAGCGAAACAGAAACTAAAAACAAAATATCTAAATTAAATTACTAACGAAAATAAAAACTAGACAACCGTCCGGTTCCCCAGCAACGGCGCCCCAAACTTATTTCGGATTTTATCTAATGAAAAATAAACAAGTAATAAATTTATAAATCCGGTTTACCCCAAGTGCAGGGATCGTAGTATAGAGGTTGATACTTGGCCGATCTTACGGGGAATCGGGGTCGCTTAATATAGTTTTTATTATCTAACCTAACTATGTGACGATTACTACTAAGAAGATACGAAAATAAAACAGTCGAAAATAAAACAGTGAAGAACTAAAACGAAAAACGAAACTAACAATAAGAATAACTGGACAGAAAATCGAGATCTAAAGCCAGGAAAATATGGTTGCGAACAAAATTATCTAAACTAAATCTATTCTAAATCTATTATGAAATAAAGATTGTAAATTTACTAAGCAATTCAAGTTCAAGTGATTTAATCAATAATTTAAGAACGAACAAGCTATTGATCCACCTATCCTACAACAATCAATTTCTATCTCGATTATCTCGTGATTTCTAACCAAGTTGTGATTCACCTAGCCAAGGTATGAACTCCTAATTTCTTAGACAAGTTCGCCTATTAATCTTCTATCTTTCGATCCTAAAGATTAACGCTTTCCAATCCAAGGTGTGAAATTTATAAGTTTCTAACCTAGAAATCTGACATAATAACTCTCGTTATTTAGATCAAAGATCTATTCATTATCATGGGGATCTAGGGTTTAACGTGATTCTCATCAATATGAACAATCAACATGCAAAGATCTTTCGATATAAATTGCATAAAAACATGATAAACATAATAAAGAAACAACTTGAATTAAAAACTCATAAGACAATCGAGAAACGGAACTGAATTGTTGATCGGATGGCTTCACAATGCTTGTTCAATAGAGGTCTAGCCTCTTAACATCACCTTTGAGCTTGAATTACTTGAATAAAAGTACATAAAAGTGTTTGATCTAAACTAGAAATTAAAAAGCATAAACTTTGAGTAAAAACTAATAAAAATCGCAGCTAGGCCGCCCCTAGGGTTTAGGGTTCGAATAATGATGTTATTATGTGGAGAAAACGCAGCCTTTTTATAGATTTCAGAGGCGGTTTGGCTAAGTCGGTTTATGGATGGGCGTTCTCTCTGCTGGACGCTCGTTCGGTCTTCAGTATCAACTTCGAATTGGGCCGAGTCATGATCAGACGCCCGTCCTTCTTTAATTTGGACGCTCGTTCACTAAATATCACAAAACTCTGAATCAAACTCTTCAGCCTGGACGCTCGTCCAATATGCCAGACGCCCGTCCAACTGGACGGGACTTGAACGCTCGTTCAGTGGACTTGAAATTTGATTTCTCCATCTTTATCTCTTTTCTTCTATTCAAATCTTCCTTATCTCTTTTTCATCAATTAAATCCGACATTTATCTTCACTTAATCATCTTTTGAGCCGCAATTATGCATCTACAAGTCACTAAAAACATCGCAAAATGTAATAATATTCAAATAAACATAAAATCATCAATAAAACACATAAATTAACCAATTTTGCGAATAAACCGTTTAAAAACTCATTTTCTCAATAAATCAATTAAACACTTAATTTCTATGCGAATTATACGAATATGGAGAGAATTGTTACAAAATATAACGATATAAATCATATAAAATCACCCTAAACAGTTCTAAATCAAAAGTTACGGTCGTTTATAAGGAAAATTCCCCGGTTAATGCTGATAGCAAAATACTTAACCACTAACTTTCACCGATAGAGTATCGGGTCAACGGGAGTATAGTGGTCACAATGTTGTATCCACAAGGAATAATGTCTAAGTACCAAAGATGACGTAGAACTTAGTTCAGGTCAATCAAAGGTGGTAAGATCTTATACTAGTGCAGAAATAAAGATTAAACTACCGGTTTTACTTCTAGTTATTAAAAGGCATAGCCGAACTATGATCACACGAGTTAATTTTACCCCTAAGCAAAGACTTGACAGGGAGTGTGTCGTAACCGACCTACCTATCCTATGAAGTTTAACGACATCCACGGGTGCCAACTCCCAATTCTAGTGATTAGACTGAACAACTCGATCTAACCACCCTATGTGAAGATAACCGACTCTCCATTTAGAAAACTGATTATCCTAACATGATTAAGGTCTAGAGTTGCTCGAACAACGATGACAAACCTCTGTATTGGAAACGATCCTAACAACTAGGCCGAATCTACGCAATGATCCCAAAACCCTTTTTCCCAAATCTCGCCGCAAAATACATCTATAAGTTCGATGTGTGTGACAATGAACTAGGTGATCAATCTAATTCAAAGATGTTATAATAAGTTCTAGGACGTGGATTAATCATTAAAACATTCAATTACGCACTACACAACTCCCAATCTCGTCCCCTTAGGGTTTTCACTCGCTTTCACATAATTCGACTACACATGGATTTAGCTACTCATGATTATACTAATAAACGAAATAAGAATTGAAATCATAACTAGAACAGTAAAGGAAAAAGTATTCATTACCATATAATCTGACGAAAATCTGATCCACAAAGTATTAAAGAAATAATTGCTCTAAAAGTTGAATCTTTGATCTTGAAACGGAAATCTAAGCTATGGAAAGTATTTAGAATCAAAGGATGTAAACTAAGGAGTCAATGGATCGAGGTATGATCAACCTACACTAAAAACCGCACCAAGATCGCCCCAAATATGCCTTAGGTAATAAAACTGCTGAATGAAAGAATAGGGCTGCGTATTTATAGTGCTAGGTCAAAATCTACTGCTGTCGAGGGCAAACGCCCGTTTGCCTGGAAATCTAATTCTCTAGGTCAAGATCCACCTCAACAGGCGTGGTTTTGCGTCCTTCTTAGCAAAAAGATATTTCAACGCAGTGCGGTCGGTATGAACTATGACTTTTGACCCAACTAAGTAGACCGGAACTTATCGAAAGCAATAACGACGGACAGAAGTTCCTTCTCAGTGGTAGCGTACTTTTGTTGAGCCAGATTCAGGGTGTGACTCGCATAGTAGATAGGTCGAAACAGCTTATCGACCTTCTGACCTAGGACCGCTCCTACAGTATAGTCACTCGCATCGCACATGACTTCAAACTCCTTGGACCAATCAGGTGCCACTAAGATAAGAGCCGAAGTAAGAAGTTTCTTGAGTGTTCTGAAGGCATCTAAACATGCTGCATAAAAAACACCGGGAGCTCCCTTCATCAACTGAAGGGTAAGAGGTCTAGCAATTTGGGAAAACCCCGGGATGAACCTACGGTAAAAACCTGCATGACCCAAGAATGATCTTAGGGTCTTCAGATTTGTGGGCATAGGAAGCTTAGATATTGCCTCTATCTTAGCTTTATCAACCTCTATCCCCTTCCCCGTCACTTTATGTCCTAACACAATTACCTCAGTGACCATGAAATGACACTTCTCCTAATTTAGAACTAGGTTTGTCTCTTCACAACGCTCAAGCACCTTATCAATGTTAGACAAACACTAATCAAAAGTGTCACCAAAAACACTAAAGTCATCCATAAAGACTTCCATAAATTGTTCTATCATATTAGCAAAAATGGCTACCATGCATCGCTGGAACGTCGCGGGTGCATTACACAACCCGAACGGCATTCTTTTGAATGCGAAGGTGCCATAAGGACACGTGAAAGTAGTCTTATCCTGGTCATGTATATCAATGTGGATCTCATAGTATCCACTAAAACCATCTAAAAAGCAATAAAATGCATGGCAACTTAGACGCTCTAGCATTTGATCAATAAAAGGGAGGGGGAAATGATCTTTCCTTGTTTTATCATTAAGCATGCAAAAATCAATACACACCCTATGACCCGTAACTAAACGAGTCGGAATGGGCTCACCTTTATCATTCAGCTCAACAGTGATGCCTCCTTTCTTGGGCACAACTTGCGTGGGGCACACCTACTCACTATCGGATATCGCGTAGATTATCCTTAGCTCCAGCATCTTCACCACGTCTTTCCTCACCACTTCTTGCAAATGCGGGTTCAGCCATCTCTGAAACTGCCGGACCGGCTTGGCACCCTCTTCAAGGATTATTTTATGCTTTCAGATATCAACACTAATCCCCTTGATATCAACCCTCTTCCATCCGAAGGCTTTTTTGTGTTGCTTTAGAACGTGAATCAACTTAGCTTCCTGCAAAACGGTTAGTGTAGACGAAATAATAAGAGGATGTAATTTATCAGGTTCTAAAAATACATACTTTAAATGCTCAGGAAGTGGCTTCAACTCAAGATCAGTTGATGGTTCCACGATTGACGGCTTTGGTAGCTTGCCAGTCAAACCGAGCTCTAATTTCTTGTTCCATCCCGCGTCGACATAGGCACTTGCCTCCAAATGATATACCTGAATTCTCATTCTCGGATCATCATCATCCACGGTGCTTGACTTCATCAAGCATTCCTTCATCGGCTCTTGATATCCTTGCAGGTTAGTGTGCTCCAAAATACAAGGATATATAGCATCAATAGAAAAACAATCACTCTTTTCATCCTCAGGATGTTTCATTGCATTATACAGATTAATGGACACACTTTCTTTCCCGACTCGTAGTATGATTTTCCCCTTCTAAACGTCTATCAAGGTCTCTCCTGTATTCAAGAAATGCCGACCTAACAAAAGAGGAGTTTTTGCATCCATGTCCATATCTAAAACTACGAAATCAACAGGAAATACAAACTTGTCAACCTGCACTAACACATCTTCAGCTGCCCCCATAGGTGTCCTAACTGACCTATCCACCATATGTAGGGTCATCCCTGTCGGTTCTAACTTACCCAAACCCAACTTCTCATAAATTCCTCTAGGCATTAGGCTCACAGAAGCTCCTAAATCACACAGCACATTCTTAAACACCGTCTTTCCAATGGTAATTGGGATGATAAAGCTACCTCTATCTTGCAACTTAGGAGGTATCCTATTCTCAAAAATCGCAGAACACTCCTCACTTAAATGCCCCATCTGTTGCATCTTCTCCTTATTCGACAACATTCCTTTCAAAAATTTAAAATATGGGGGAATGCTTGAAATAGCCACTAATAGGGGAATGTTTACCTCTACCTTCCTTAGGAGATTTAGAAATTTCACTTGACCTTGGGTCAGTATGTCCTTTCTGGGTCCCTTAGGAGGGTAGGGTAGGGTAGGGTATTAACATCAAAATCGGGGGAGGAGGAGGAATTCTGTTTTGTTTACCTTTTGCTTTCGGCGGCGAGGGCTCCTCTTCTTTGATGTCCAAGACCATATAGTCTATCTTCGGTTTAGCCTCTTCTGACGCCTTCTTCTTTGCTTCCGCCAAGGCTTTCTTTGTGGTTTCCAACTCTTTCCTCATTGCAGCCATTTCCTTCTCAACACTGCCAATTTTCAAATCTTCAATCTCGACTTCACCATACATGGCCCCTTCACGGTCAACTACCTTCTCTTTCTCGGCTTTCTTAGTTTCCGCTTTTTCTGCCCACAGTTCTTTCTTCTTATCACTTGGCCCAACCATTTTACCACTTCGTGTGAACACAACATTCACACCCTTCGGGTTTCTCTCAGTATTACTCGGGAGCCCACCACTCATATTTGTCTTTAGAGTGTCAGTTATTTGCCCTACTTGGGTCTCCAAGTTCCGAATAGCAGAGTGGGTGGCCACTTTTTGCTCTACAGCGTTCTTATTCAACTTAGAAACACTCTTATCCAATCTTTCCAATAGCATCTCAGTGGGCGTCTTCTGAGCACCAGAATTGCTCGATTGCTGATTGTTCTGGTGGAGATGAGCATTCGGGTGTTGATAGGTGCCAGAATTGTTATTCCTGGGTGGCTGGCTTGCTTGCTGATTATTATTGTTTTGCTGGCCCTGATTCTGATTCCAACCTTGATTCGGCCCCAATTCTGCCCTTGCTGTTGCTGTTGGCCCTGTGATTGAGATAGCTGATTCTGGTTATTCCGATAGTTGCCCTGGTTCTGATTCTGGTAAGAATTCTGACTCTGGGAATTTTGGTTCCAAGGTCGGTTGTATGAGCTTTGGTTTTGTCTAAAACTTTGGCTTTGATTATTGCTGCGATTCCAGTTCTGATTCTGCCCCTGATTCCAACCTTGACCTTGCTGATTTTGATTCCACTTCCCCCACTACCTTGTCCAACATAATTCACATCATATTGTTGTGAATCATCTCCCATACCATACTCTATTGGCGGCCCTTGCTGATTGTCGAAATTCCACTACTGTTGCTGACCAAACTTTTGCTGATTTGTATTCATCTGCCCCTTTGCATACACATTCATCTTCTGCTGATCATTCTGATTCCCAAACTGTTGTTGTGCTGGGCCAGAGGTCAACTGTTGTGGGTAAGTGAAGTTTTTCGATGATGTACACTCCAATGCTGAGTGTCCACCCCTACAAAGTTGGCATTGATGTGCCTTCTTTCTCTCTAACTCCATTTGGTCCATCTTCAGTATCATTTCTTGCATCTTATCATGCATGGTTGTCTCTCTATCCAACTCTTCTTTCAAAGACTTCCACTTTCCATTAGAGCCTTTTTCTTCTTTCTAGATGACCCCCATTGCCTTTCTCCATCAGCCATATTCTCAATCTGTCTCATCGCTTGATCCGGTGGAAGATTCATAATATCTTCGCCACTTCCGACATTCTGCTTGTTCTGGTCCATTGGCTCTAAGGCTCAAAACAATATAATTACTTGCTCAACTGTGGAAAAACCGTGTGGAGGGCATCTCTTCGACCCCTAAACCTCTCATACATTTCCTTCAGTGTCTCTCCCTCGAGACCATCAAATGAAGATATTTCTTCTTTCAAATCCAGAATCTTAGTCGGAGGAAAGTACTTCCTCAGAAACACTCTAACCACGCCCACGTATGTAACAAATCATTAGGCAATGAATCGTACCAGTCCTTAGCAGCTCCTCGAAGTGCAAACGGAAAACTATCCGCTTTATTGCCTCGTCACTTTATACTTTATCGTCCCACAAATCTGAAGGAAGTGATCTAAAAAACTATTCGGGTTCTCAGTTGACTTCCCGTGGAACAAGGCGTGTTCCCCCAACATGTTCAAGATATTCTTCTTTATGTCCATGTTGTTGGCATTGATAGGGGCACTCTAATTGGATTGTGCCCTGTAACTTCCTGTGGGGTAGTCACATAGTCTCGACATGTACACTCTCGGTCCCTGTACCTGCTGAGCCTTCTGTGGCTGATAATTCTGCTGTGGTTGCTGTTGATTAAACTGCTGCATAGGTGGTTGCTGAATATTTTGGTTCGGGAACACCTGTTGTTCCCCTGATTCCTAAGCATTTGCAGTACTCGGTTTACAGTATCTTGGTCGAGTTCTGGTTCGAAATTCTGGGCATTCTGTCTCCCCCTGTTCTGTCCAATCCCTGATCTCTGATTGAATTGCGGGGTGATCAACTGTGTAACACTGTGTCGTCTCCCCCTAACGGTTCTACATGAGGGTCTCTCGGTGGAGTTTGCAACGACAATGTTGCATTACCACCAGTAGTGTTCAAGGTTTGCCCTTGTGCATTATGTTCAATGAAGGGATCAATGGTATCTCTACCGTTCATTATATCCTCCATTTCTTCAGAGGAATCTGAGATAGAGATTTCTGCTACCCCTTCTTCTTCAAACAGAGGGTTCGGGCTAGCAATCAGGATTTCTTGTCGGCGTTGACTGTTTCTGTGGCGTGCAAAAGCTTCAATCTCTTCAATTGGCTCGATAAGAGGTTGTTTTGAAGATCGGATCATGAACTGTAAAATAGGAAACAACAAGAAAATGAAATAAAAACGACCTAAGCCCAAGCTTTCGGTCAACTTAAAAGATATCCGACGTTACTCACCGGCAACATTGCCAAAATTCTTGATAGCAAAATACTTAACCGCTAACTTTCACCGACAGAGTATCGGGTCAACGGGAGTATAGTGGTCACAAGGTCGTATCCACAAGGAGTAATGTCTAAGTACCAAAGCTGACGTAGAACTTAGTTCAGGTCAATCAAAGGTGGAAAGATCTTATACTAGTGCAGAAATAAAGATTAAACAACCGGTTTTACTTCTAGTTATTAAATGGCATAGCCAAACTATGATCCTACGAGCTACTTTTACCCCTAAGGAAAGACTTGATAGGGAGCGTGTCTTAACCGACCTACCTATCATATGTAGTTTAACGACATCCACAGGGTGCCAACTCCTAATTCTAGTGATTCGACTGAACAACTCGATCTAACCACCCTATGTGAATCTAACCGACTCTCCCTTTAGAAAACCGATTATCCTAACATGATTATGGTCTAGAGTTGCTTGAACAACGATGACAAACCTCTATATTGGAAACGATCCTAACAACTAGGCCGAATCTATGCAACGATCCCAAAACCCCTTTTCCCACATCTCAACGCAAAATACATGTATAAGTTCGATGTGTGTAACAGTGAACTAGGTGATCAATCTAATTCAAAGATGTTATAATAAGTTCTAGGACGTGGATTAATCATTAAAACATTCAATTACGCACTACACAACTCCCAATCTCGTCCCCTTAGGGTTTTCACTCGCTTTCACATAATTCGACTACATATGGATTTAGCTACTAATGATCATACTAATAAACGAAATAAAAATTGAAATCAAAACTAGAACAGTAAAGGAAAAAGTATTCATTACCATATAATCTGGAAAAAATCTGATCCACATAGTATTGAAGAAATAATTGCTCTAAAAGTTGAATCTTTGATCTTGAAACGGAAATCTAAGCTATAGAAAGTATTTAGAATCAAAGGATGTAAACAAAGGAGTCAATGGATTGTGGTATGATCAACCTACACTAAAAACCGCACCAAGATCACCCCAAATATGCCTAAGGTAATAAAACAGTTGAATGAAAGAATAGGGCTGCGTATTTATAGTGCTAGGTTAAAATCTGCTGCTGTCGAGGGCAAACGCCCGTTTGCCTGGAAATCTAATTCTCTATTAGGGCTTGTTCTTCAGTGAACCATCGTTTGGCTTCTTTGAACACTCGGTTGATGGATCATGTCTTGAGGGCAAACGCCCGTTTACACTGATCTTGAACGCCCGTTTGCTGAATATGAGCTCAGTATTCGGGCTGAACCCATCCAAACGCCAGTTTGGGGGTAATTTGGCCGCTCGTTCGTCTTCTAACCCAACTTTCAGTATCAAATGCAAACTTGACAGACGCTCGTTTGAACTGGCCAAATGCCAGTTTGGTCAATGTGGCCTTAACCTTGCTGCAAACGCCAGTTTGGGGATGAGCAAACACCCGTTTGCCTTGATTTCACTCCAAACTTGATTTTTCTCCACTTTCATGCTACTTCCGTGCCACAACCATGTTTCTCACTCCAAAACATCGCCTTCCGGGTCCTCGAGTCACCTAAGTCCTGCTATAACATATACGAACAAAACACCACGCGTAATTCCGCAAGACAAAAGTGCTCGGAAAAGAAGTAATATCGTCAAAAAGGCGGAGTTTACTATCGATGTGACAGTTTAACTCCCCGTGTGTATAACTCTAGATATTTCTCTCGAAACGGTCTATATCTACCCGGAACATGCCAATAAAGTGATAAACGGGGGCCAGATCACATACAAAAGTGCAGTGAAGTTGACTCCCATCAAATGCAAATATTTTTTCGGCTTTCAAAATTTACGCCGGAAGGGTATCGTATTTGGGCTGAACTTAAAGAGCAAAAAAAAATGAATTTTGGTGAAAAAATTTTTCTATGATCGGAGTTATAAATCAAAATTGACGGATGTTTGAAAAAAAATAAAAAATAAAAATAAAAACAAACAAACAAACCTGAAGCAATGGAAGATTAATGCATATGCGCGCGTCCCTTTAATAAAAGGGGTAATTTTGTCCGTCTAAAATTGTTTGTCCTTTCGCAACTAAAAAAATGAGTGTGTCATATTTATTTATTTTGTGCTAAAAAAAGGACTTTTGGCTCTTTATCTCAAAAGTATATAGTATGGTTTTTTTTGCCCCCTACGATTCGAAAAAAACTACTACTATACATTGCAAAAAAAAAATACGACTATACATTTCACTTTATATGTTAAAAAACTACAACATATCGCATGATCCGAACATATTACCCTTCTACTTCTACTTCTACAAATAAAGATTAAAAACACTACAAACAATGTTCTTAAAGGAAACCAATTAATATTTTTTTTGAATATATCCCTTTGATAATATCTATGTATTTTTATTTACATGATAAAAGTTTTATGTCAAATTATCGGTTTATTATAAATGATACGGGTGAATATAAATTTTATGAAAGGCGAAAAAGATACGTAACATATATATAATAGTTTATTTTCAAGAGATCCGAAGGGGCCTTTGGGGTGGATCCGCCCCTGGATATAATTGTCACAGAGAAAACTTGAAAAATGTTTTATAGAGAAATTAGTATTTCTCTAAGGAAAGCCACGGAAATCATTTAGTTAATAAAAATTAGCCAAGGTTAAGGTTGAAATATCCAGGTAACAAAATTTCATGGTAATACTAATGAATGGATAGTACATTTTGAAGCAAAACATCACATTACATCCATATTCTAATGATTTACTTAACAATCTTGTTTTTGTGTCTGGAAGTTTTTTTAAGTTACTTAATGACAGTGGCGGAGCTACATACAATCAAGATGGGCAATTGTCCCCCATTGATCCGGAAAAATTACATTAATATATGTACATAGCATATCGTTTGCCTTTCCATAAATTTTTTATTTGCCTTTAAAATTTTTATTCCCCTTACCCGAGATCCTGCGTCCGCCCATGTTCAATGGTAATGAATCTTTTTTTTAACTGCAATTTTATTAAAGGCTATATCTATTAAGAAAATAGATAAGCCAAAGAATAACGATTCAAGTTAGTAGCTCCTCCAAAATACAAAATACACAAATCGAGAGATAAAAACTCACGACTAAAGCGAATCCAAAACTAAACTAGACAACTAGCACAAGCTATCTAAGGGGCACTCCTTCCACTTCGTCCAATCTACAGAGAATTTATCACACCGAACGTTAATCAAGCAAAACTAAGCAATTGAATTTCTCCAAAAATGTATTCTTCTGAGCTAGACGTTGCATTGAAGATAGAGTTATTTCTTCGTTTCCATATACTCCAACACACAATTTTTCGGGTTGCACCCCAAACCTTGGAGAATTTGGCGAGCTTCACGTGCAACGGAGTGAAGTGATGGAAAGATTGCCAGACTTGTGGGGGAGCAAGTTGTAAACGCCACCAAGCAAAGAATTTATCCCAAATCTTCATAGCAAAAGGACATAGCATGAACAAGTGATTTTCATCCTCTATATCCAAGTTGCAAGAAGTACACGAGAGGCTAGGAAGTCCAATACCTTTTTTTGATAGGTTAAGTAGGGTAGGGAGCCTACACCTCGCCGCCGTCCAGTAGTGAATATTCACCTTAGACGGAACCATGTTATTCCAATGGAAAGAGTGTGACACATTTGAGGCAAAGACACTAACAATATCAAACAAGGTAGTCTTTAGAATAGCTACAGAGAAAGCGCCGCGACTATTTAAGCTCCAAAAAGGGGTATCATGATGCCGAGTATTAAGCGCAAGATCAAGGAGAAAAGCGATGAAGTCCACCAGCTCACTGAGTTCTCTAACCGAATTTGGTGTCTCCAATCCCACACCCACTCCCATCCTTCCACATTCAATTTTCTGCATTGATTAACCATGCATTCTTTGTCAGAGGCAAGATTAAAAAGTCTAGGGAACCTACACATGAGGGTATCATCTCCTGTCCAAGCATCCTTCCAAAATTTAACACTACTACCGTCACTCACTTTCCACCTCAAGAATGATAAAAGGTTCACCCCTTGCTTTTCAATTTTTTGAATAATGCGGGCTATGCTACACCAAACCTTACATTTTTTACACAACCCAATATCCTGTCTAAGGCCTCCATTAGCCATATAAAGCAAGTGGATAAGATCTTTCCACATACACCCTTTTTCAACTTCGAACCTCCACCACCATTTTCCTAACAACGCGGAGTTTTGGACTCCCAATCCCCCTACGCCCAATCCCCCTTGTGATTTATGTTTGAGAATAGTTGACCAGGAGATCCGAGAAATTTTCCTCTCGTCCTCTGTCCCACCCCAGAAGAAACGAGCTCTCATTTGCTCTAATGTGCGGATCACGAAAATAGGAGCAGAGAACAACGAGAAGTAATATAATGGAAGGCTACCAAGTACCGATTTGAGAAGAGTAAGTCTTTCTCCCACAGAGAGAAGCCTGCTCTTCCAACCCGCAAGCTTCGATCGGAATCTGTCAATCACTGGTTGCCATAAGCTAATTCAATTCATATTTATGCCTAGTGGTTAACCGAGATAAGTGAAGGCGAGCTCAGCAGTGGTACACCTCAAAGAAGAAGCTCCAATATTCAGATCGGTGAATTGAAACTTAAAGCCAAACAACTTGCTTTTAGACATATTGATTTTCAGACCGGATATGAGGGCAAAAATCCTCAAAATTCGGCATAGATTCCGAATATTCTCCACGTTACAATTCCCAAAAAAGATTGCGTCATCAGCAAACTGAAGGTGGGAAAGGTTTACAGTAACATCATGTTTGAGATGTTGATACCTCGAAATCTATCATTGGCAAATGATTTATTGAGCAACACATTGAGGGCTTTAGCAAACAACAAGAAAAGCCTAAGATGGTGTCATTTCCGCATTACCAATTATCGGGACAAAATCCGAGGCTCGTATATTAGGATTCCACATGTGCATGAAATGTGTTATATTACACAATGAAAAAGTGCAATACGTACGTACGTACATATATATATATATATATATATATATATATATATATATATATATATATATATATATATATATATATATATATATATATATATATATATATATTGTATACTAGTTATAAAATTCAAATCGTGCTAAGCACGATTATGCCTAATCCAACGAAGTCCAATAAATTTAAAAAGAATAGTAAGATATGAAAGTAGTATATGTGTAGCTTGGTAAAAAAGAGAAGCACAATTCAGAATGTTGCCTATCTATACAATGAGAGTAATGACATAACAAGAGTTGAGACTAAGATATTGCAATAGAGAAAATAAATTTCAATGCTCAAGATAGTAAAAAGAACAACCATAGTAAACACAAAATCAATAACAAAGGACTAATTAATAAAATTTAATAGTGGTGAACATAATAAAAAACTCTTCATCTTCTTTAATGTATTGATCAGGAAACATTCTCTCTAGAATGTTCTAATTCAACGATATAAATCAGGAATGTCAATATCACTTTTGCGTTGGTGATACTCCGCAGATTCTTACACAATATTTTTTAAGAATTAAAAATTGTAAACGAAGGTACTACACCCTTAGCCTTCTTTGTTGCAATTCTCTAGGCTATTTGGAAAAGTAGAAGCAAACAAAGCCGTTTTTAATTCTACCATCATCAATGCAAAATCCCTTGCTGAATCCTTTTGGAATTCAAAACTCTATGTACCTGATAGTGATACCTCAACCATGGATCGATCCGAAAGAAATTCTACCATTTTCAATGAAAATTTTACTATAACAAGAAGAAATCGAGGTAGGAAGAAGAAGCATTGAAACTAATTTTCATTCAACTGTGAAAGTTTAATATGAAAACTTAAGTTAATGAGACTGCAAACTTGCTTTATATAGCAACAAGTAGAAATACAAGATGGTAGAAATTTAACAAACTTATTAAATAACTAACTTAAGTAATTTCAAGCTTGTATTAAAGGTTGTAATACCTCATCATAAGATGAAATTACTTAATCTTGTAGATGTTACAAATGGGATAGCAAGAGAGTAGATTTTGGAAGGTGTTCTTTCTAGTGGCTTTGTGAAGAGATCAACCAGCTGCAGGTGTGTAGAGATAGGCAATGGTTTCAACAATCCAGACTGATATATGTCCTTTATCACATGACAATCTATTTCTATGTGCTTTTTGTTCTCTCATGGAATATAGGGTTCTCCATAATTTACAAGGCACTCTTGCTGTCACAGAACATAGGTATAGGTCTATCTTGTTTTATGTCAAATTCTGTCAGCAGATAGGTTAACCATTGTAACTCACATGAGGCCATGGCTATGGCTCTATATTATGATTCAATAGAACTTCTAGAAGTTGTGGTTTGCTTCTTTGCTCCCAAACTTATCAAGGAATCTCCAAGGAAAACTGAGAACCCTGTGATAGATCTTCTGGTGTCATCATACCCAGCCCAATCAGAATCCACATAAGCTTTGAGTTCTAGAAAACCCTGAGCAGAAAATAGAATCCCTTGTCCAGGTGCATTCTTCAAGTATTTGAAGAGTCTGTGTGCTGCCTTTAATCGAAGTTTAGTAAGTGCATCAAGAAATTGACTTAACTACTGAGTGGCCAAAGTGATGTTAGGTCTGGTTATGCCAAGGTATAAATGTTTACCTACTAGGCGTTTATAGTAGCTATTTGATTCTAATTTTGGGGAATCCTTGTTGTGCAATTTCTATGAAATGTCCATAGGAGTTTGCATTGGTTTGCAATCTGTGTAACCATAGTCTTCCAACAGCTCTAGGCAATACTTTCTTTGAGACAAGACTACGCCATCCTTTGATCTAGAAACTTCTAATCCTAGAAACTATTCATGATCTCCAAGATCCTTGATGCCAAATCTTGAATTCAAAAAACTTTACGACTCTTTTATCTTATTCATATTTGGACTAGTGACAAGTACATCATCAACATACACTAGTAGGGCAATGAAATCATCATCTTTACCTTTAACAAACAGGCTCTAATCTTGCTTTGATTGTCTAAACCTTCTCTCAAGCAGAACTTGGGTTAACTTGATGTTCCACTGCCTACTAGCCTGTTTTATACCATATAGAGAGTTCTGTAATTTGCAGACATGTCCAGGTTCTGAATTGCATCCTTGTGGAATGATCATATATGCTTCTTCTATTAGGTCTTCATGCAGAAATGCATTGTTGACATCCAATTGTTGTAAATTCCAACCTTTAGCAGCAGCAATGGAAAGTAATGTTCTGATAGAAGTGAGCTTGGCCACTAGAGAAAATGTATCAAGATAGTCAAACCCTAATTGTTGAGTGTAACCCTTGGCCACTAGTCTTGCCTTGAATCTTTCCATAGATCCATCAGCATGTCTTTTAATCATGTACACCCATTTACAACCTATGAGATTCTTGCCTTTTGGTAATGGAACAATCTTCCATGTTTCTGTCTTTTGCAAAGCATCAATCTCATCCTGCATTGCCTTTCTCCAGGCTACATCCTTTACTACCTCTTCATAATTCTTTGGTTCCGTGAGTACCTGAGCACTTAATACATAATTCTTGTAAAGTTTTGACAGATGTGTCAAAGAATCAACATTATGGATGCTATGAGGGTAGTCCTAAATTTTGAGTGATGATACACATAATCATTCAAATAGAAAGGAACACCTCTAGATTTAGATGACTTTCTTGGCTCAGGAACATGATTAGTGATCATTGGTTTCTCTTGCTCATCAGGACCATGAATGTCCTGATGTCCTTGCTCATAAGAAGATTCTTGACCAGTAAGATCACTAATCTGTCCTTGTGACTCCAAATCAGCGAGGCCATCATTATGCCCTTGTGATTCAAAATTTTCAAATTTTTGTTCTTCCATGAACGGTAAAGAAAGGGAGAAAGTATCAGTAGTACCTGGTGATTGATGATAAGGGAACACAAGTTCATGGAATGTGACATCCCTAATAATGACAATTTGTCTATTTTGTATATTTAGTAGACAATAACCTTTAACATTTAAAACATGTCCCAAATAACATATTTAATACTTCTTTGAGCAAATTTATTTAGTAGATTTAATATATTTTTATAATGCCAAAGTAAATGAGACTGACTGGAAGATACATAAGCTTCAGACATAGAAACAACATTAGACTGAGCATTAGAACATCAATATTTATCAGCTTTTAGAATGTATAACCCTTTGATTAGTTCAACTGAACCAATCCTCCTCAAATTGAGCATGTATTGAATCACACAAGAATCTTATAAAACTTGACATTATAAGCTCTAGTTCTTATCAATTGGCTAATAGACATGAGATTAAAACTAAACTCTGGCACACAACACATTGTCAAGAATAAGATCTTTATTAATCCTAACTTGACCTATATGAGAGATTCTGGCATTCCTACCATTAAGCATACTAACTATCATGTTTACCACAGATTTGCAAGAACTAAAAAGTGACTTATCAAACACTATGTGATCAGTGGCACCAGAATCAACTATCCAATAGAAAATTTAAGACATACATGACTCTTCTGATGAGTGGAAATTGGTAGTTAAGTCCACAGAGTTAACATTGGAACTTTCAAATTCTTAATTTTCCTTTAGTAAGCTCAAGATTTGTTGGTACTTCTCTTGAATTTCCTTAACTTGAGGATTGTACTGTGTATCTCCAGACTCATTTTTAACCCAAGAATAAGAATTCACATAATTTGAAGAGTATTTAACCCTTTCCCTGCCTTTAAATTTTGGAGGATGCCCATGTTTCTTGTAGCAACGGTCCATAGTATGACCTAACATTCCACAGTGTGAACATTGTGGCTTGTTGTTGCCATTGTTAAAATTCTTTCTGTAATTCTGGTTTTGAGTTTGTGCAGCTAAGGCTGCCTTTCGATCTACCTCATTAGACCCAAAAACAACAGCAGATTCAACTATCTTAGCCCCAGAAACAACACCATAATGCTATTGTTTCTCTTGTTTAACAGCCATAGAAAACACAACCTTAATTGAGGTCAAGGGATCTACCATCAAAACCTGTGACTTAATGGTAGAATATTCATCATTCAAACCCTTCAAGAAACGAATTACATATTGTTTTTCTATGTATCCTTGAAACCAATTTTTTCCACAATCATCAATCCGATGGTGTAGTGAGACTAACTAATTGATCCCACAACACTTTCAATTTAGTGAAATACCAAGAAATAGTGAGATTACTTTGCTTGGTATTATGGATTTCTTTCATTATATCTGACAGGGTATATGTATCTCCCCCTCCAAACCTATCCTCAAGATTATCCCACATGTCTTTTGCAGTCTCATAGATGCAATGCTCTGGGCAAGGTCTCTAGAAACCGAATTCACCAACCACGCTTTAACTATATTACATTGACGCCAGGCTGAGTAATGATATGTGGGTGCAAGAACATGAATTGAACCATCTACGAACCCCATCTTGTTCTTTGAGGATAGTGTTGTAGTCATTGAAATCTCTATCTTGAAACAAGAAAACCTTCAAGTTTGAAGAAGAAAACAAACGAGTACGAAGAAAAATAAATTAATTGAGCTCCGATACCATGATTAAACTAGAAATTTTACTATGAACAAGAAGAGATCGAAGTTGTAAGAAGAAGCATTGAAAATGAATTTCATTCAACTGTGAAAGTTTAATCTAAAGACTTAAGTTTATGACACTGCATACTTGCTTTATATAGAAACAAGTAGCAGTTACAAGATGGTAGAAATTAACTTAACAAACCTATTAACTAACTAACTAACTTAAGTAATTTCCAACTTGTATTGGTTGTAACAAAATCCCTTATTGAATCCTTTTGGAATTCAAAACTCTATATAAATGATAGTGATACCTCAACCATGGATCGATCCCCTCTTTCAGAAAATTTATATCATATATCCATAAAACCAACAACAAACTACTTATTCTTACTTTTTAACTTGTAACCATTCATGCACTCAGCAACCTCCTGTCCCCCGTTCACCATGCACTAAATCAAGAAAATGACAGTGCTTAAAATGGAAACCAAATATACGGTGAAGAAATATTCATAGGCGGCTTCTATCGGCACCACGGTATTTCTATCGGCACCCTTTTTATTATTATTTTTCATTTACTTCAACACACCACAAAATCAATTAACGCACCACATAAATATTATAACATTCAAACAATTACACTTTAGTCCCTAAACAATTACACGTTAGTCCACAATTAATATAAATACGAATTCCCCATATTCGTATCCAATTCAGGCCCTAATTAATTTTCTTCACTCAACCCTCTCCCCTAGCTGTCTCCTCCTCCTCCCCTGGCTTTCCCTCTTCAACCGACTCCACAATTGCACCTTTGCCTCCTCTTCCCCACCTTCCGGCTGCCGCATTCTCCCCTTGAAAAAAACCACCCTTCCCCCTCAACCATTCATTTCCTCCTCATTAGTCACCATTCCTCTTCCCTCAACCACTTCTTTCCTCCTGAACCCTCCCCACCCTGCTGCAAATCGTGGCTCCTCCCGTCTTCCCTATTGCAAATCGTGGCTCCCCTTCCCCACTGCAAATTGGCTCATCCCCCCATCCCTATTGCAAATAATGGCTCCCCTTCTATCCCAAATCTTTTTTTAAATTGATGTTTTGGGTGGTGTGTGTTGGTGGCGGGTGGTGGCTATTCTGATTTGGTGGTTGAGGGAGAGGAAGGGTGGTTGATGGTGGCAGGTGCTAAATGGTGGCTGATGGTGGCGGGTGTTAATGGTGGTTTTTGGATGGTGAGAGGTGGGTGAAGATAGTGGAGATGATGAACATAGGTGTTAATGGAGAATGGATAAAATGTAGAGTTTATTTTGATATTTTTTTTTAAAACTTATGGACTTAATGGTTTTAAAAAAAATTGTTATAAAGAGTAATTTTGTTATTGTATATGTGGTGTCTGAAGTAAAAAAAATAGAAATATATTGTTGTGGTGCCGGGAGTAATTTAAAAGGATATCGAGAGTGAGTGTGGTGCTGGAAGAAAAAACCCGATGACAATATAAGCCGCCTATTCGTATATTAACAACAGTTTCTCGTTTATATCCCTTCAAAGACTGCTTTGATGCAACCTTTGCAATTGGCCCCAACATGAAATACGCACACAAGTTTTTTTTCCATTTAAAAGAGTATAACCCCACCCTAAAAAAAAGAGTATAACCCCTTGAATAAATTAACAGAGTATATATGTTTTTTTTTTCTTTTTTATTATTATTTACACTCTATGAGCCTGCGTAGTATTAGGTTGTTGGTCAGGTAAAGGCTGACCAAGCCAATGATGTTTAGCTGGTCTTTTCGGATGATCAGCCACACTGGGACTGAGACACGGCCCGGACTTACCGACCGCCCGCCTATTGACTAGCTCATGAACTTAAAACAGATGCGTACTATTATATTTCCCCTAATTTACACATACATCAGTATACACACTACACTACTCCTAATAATCCAAATCTACTTTTACACCACACTTAAATTTTCACAACATTTAATTACATTTTATTTTTCATTTATTTCCACTCCTAAAATCTATATTAATTTTTACAATTTTACCATCCATTTTTTTTCATATTATTTCCCCACTATGGCACTAAAATTTATAGGTTAGTAAGAGCAAACACAAATCACATAGGCGGTTTTCCATTCTTTAGATAAGATGTTGGGAAATCTCCGATCACCTAAGTCATACAACTTCCATCTCCGATCACCTGAGTCTGCATACGGGCCCGCGATCACGATTTCCACCTTATTGAATAGAGGAAGAATATACAGATTTTTATCGGTACAGGTTTGCTTTTCTTCAATTCAATTTTAAAAAAAAATTCAACAGAATCGAGGAAAAAGGTGTTCTTTTTTAAAAGGGCTTTTCTTCCTAATTGCTAGATTTGCTTATGTTCCATATTACGGTGGTTAAAGGATGACGATGCTCATCGTTTCCTCTATCATGTACTTATTAACGGATAAATTAATCAGCAGGAAGCTACGTAAGCTTGATAAGATATCATCTGATTTGGGAAGATGAGTGAAGCTTTTGAGAGATACGAGCGTCAACATTGTGAGCTTTCTGCAGATTTCTTCAAGAAATGCTCATCCGCTACTCATCAGATAAGATGTTGGTGTATAATGTAAAGAGTTTTAGTTGAATTTAGAAAACATTTCAGGAAGTTGAAGTTGCCACTAAGATTTGATGCAATGTTACACCAACATTTCAGGAAGTTGGTTTATGTGTCTTGCTGCTTCAGGTATGTGTACTTCTGCTTTTCAATAAGCTTTTCGATGGGCCAGCTCTTTATGCCCCTAACATTCTGAATATGACAGAAAGGCAACCCTTGGCGGCTGGAGAGCGAGTTGAGATATGGACCTGTAAAAGACGATGATCAAGAACTGATGATGTGCGGCCCTCGCTTGACACTAAAAACGTCATGGTAGGTACTTTTATTAACATGTTTGAATTTCAGACTGTATTGTATAGAGTAGAACAAAGTGTTTGCTTATTATTTGTTCTTGCTGCAAGTATGGTTGTCTTCCTTTTTCATAATAAATCCCCTAATGCAAGGACCTCTTTTGGTTTTCAAGGTTTAGTTGGGTCTAATGGGGAATGAATAATTAACAACAACAAAAAATGGCTAAAATGGCTTGCCAGGTAGCTGCATTTATCTTCATCTTCATCGCTGTTGTCGACGGCATTGTTTCTGCAGATCAATCTCCGTCTTCTTCTCCTCCGGAAGCTGCACCAAAATGATCAAGCACCACCCTATCACCACCACCAAAAATGGCTGCTGCAGCCCCTAAGGAATCATTGCCAGCAGCAGGGAGGATTTTCTCACCAATTGTAACAATGGGCTCTTGATTATTCATCTCCACGCCATTTTGCACCCACTGACATGGATAACTAGGATTACCGTAGACATGAAGTGGCTTCGAGGCCAAACCCATCACCGCAAAATTGTAGGCTGCTTTGCCAAACGGGATAAAAGATCTTGGTCTTTTGGTGAAGATGGTGGTGGTGGGGTGGTGGTGGTGGTAGGGGGTTGAGTAGTGGGTTTTCCAGTGGCGGTGCTATTTTGGTCAAAGATGGGGTGGGGTATAATTATTTTAGAACACTTGGGTGTTATTAGAATTTTGAAAACAAGGCAATACTAAAATTTGCTTGGCAAAAGTGTTTTTTTAATTCATATTAGACATGAGGTGTATAGATAGAACGTGGGACCTGAAACATAATATGTGTGGTGTATTTTTTTTTGTTGGGGAAAAGGTGTGGTGTATCAAATTTTTTTTATACAATACATGGGGTGTATGAGTAGAATACCGGGTGTAAATAAAGGGCGGCGGTGGGCCAGAAGAACAAGATAAGATTGAAAATGATGAAATTGAACAAGAAAAAAGGACACTGGTTTTAAAGGACAAAAAAAACAGATAGATGTACAGAAACACTCTTATTTAAAAAAATAACCTTGGCAGATATTTTTTTTATCAAGATATTATTTTATTTTATTTTTAGAAATTTCGGCAGCAATATCTTTATAATTAATGATGGAGGAAGAAAATTAATTTGGCAGCATTAACTTCGCAGGCATTAACTCATAATTAATAATGGAGGAAAAAATTAAGGGAAAAAAAGAAAATAGTTAATGAATGTATTGACAATTAATAGTATCTTATTTGGGTGTAACTACATGTATTATAGTGACTAGTACTAATCTTTTTATATTTTAATACATTTAAATTGTCGTAACTACATTCTCTTTACGTGTGTTACTACACTTTTTTGTTGGTACTACACTTAATTATTAGTTGTTACTACATAATTTCTTATGTTAATACATGTATTTGGTTGAATTGTACTACATATTTTTCTACGTTAACTACATATTTTCCGACGTTAAATTTCAACCTAATATAAATTGTTACTTCATATGTAGTAACTCACGCACTTGTTGGAATTAGCGTCCAAAAGACAATTTATGTAATTGTTTTTAGAATTAATAAATGACAGATTTATTCTCATCTTATTATTTGCTTCGTGCTTATATATTATACACTGCTGAAAACCCCAAGTCGTATCATATGTAGCCATATAACTTAGTGTGTGTGTCACACATGAGGATTAAGTTTATGGTGATACACTTAAAATATTAGTCCGTGGTGAAGTTAATCAAAGTATATGGTCTATTGATTAAACCACCATTAATGCGTCCAGAACACTTTATGGTGTGTCCGTCTTATCCGGACCGTCGACATTGGATAGGGTTTGATGTGTTCGTTAAGGATCGCTAAGAGGCGCGGTCCGAATCACATTCACGTTGACACTATTCTGGGATGAGTGAGAAGTGTGTGTCTCACAGATATGGAATCCATTCATTCCTACGGGAAGTAGAAAGACAATCCCCTTATTTGTTAATCCTAGAAACTGATCGATCCGCAGAGTTCGTATTGGTTATTAACTAATTGATCACTAGTGGGTTAATGGTAATAAGGATAAGATGTATTGAAGAAGGTTTAAGGAAATAATCCCGCTTCATTACGGATAGTCTATGGAGGGTTAGTCTGTATGTAATGATTATATCAATGGATACTTATCGACTCGACGTTTTGAGAATAAGTTATATCTATAATCGATAGAGTTCAGTTTCGGAGTTATGGTGGCGTAATTACGGAATTAATAAGTTGAGTACAAATATTCTGTTCGATGAATATTTTATTCAATTTATTGTAGCCACTGGTTATAGGTCCATGGTCCCCGGGTTGGCTCCTAACACGCGAGTGTTTTCTCGTTTTTTAGAACCTCGAGAATAAATTAAATAGTTGGTATATTTAATGAATATACAAATATTATTTATTTGGTAAATAATATGTAAAATAGCAAAGACATTTTCTATTAATTTAATGTTGAATTTGGCGCCACACTTTGTAGATAAATTAGGAAAAGAAATTTTCCTAGATTATGTCACATGTGTAATTAGTTAATTATCTATTTATTGGACAATTAATGGAAAAATAAGAGATTGATTTTTTGAGAATTATCTCTTATCTTTTGGCAAATATCTTTTACTTGTGGGAATATGTAATTGTGGTGTGAAAAGGATAACTCTCTAGACTAGTTATTTTCCTATATAAAGAGATTTCCTCCTAACACAATACACATTAATCAATTGCGCCACACTTGAAAATAAAGGAAGAAAAATTAGTTTCTTGCCTTAGTCATTTAGAGAAGAAAAACCTAGGGTTTTTCTTGTGCATATTCGAGGAGGTTCTACGGCGAGGATCGACGTCCACCAGTCGTCGCTAGGAGATACAATCCGGAAGACTACGGCATCTCATTTTGGTCGACTATTTCTTCCTTTCCGTTGAGGAAAATCTACTAACCTTCTTGTAGATTGTTAATTAATTATGTGAATTAAAATCATGGTAAAATAGCATGCGAATTTATTTCGTAGCTTCCGCTGTGCATGATTGAGTGTCTTGATCGGTGCTGTGAACCAGATTTGACGATCCAATTTTGGATCGGATCCGGGTTCGGGTTTCTGTATATCCAGCATGTGGTATCAGAGACAGGTTAAAGCGATTTTGCGTTCTTGACTGTATAATTAAATAATAAGGAGTGGAATAGAATAAAATTGCATCTTTTAATTTTTTTTATGCGATTGAATGTTTTGGTTGACGAGATGGATTGGGGTTGGTACTTGTTTACTGTTAGATCTATTATAAACCCGGTTTTTGGGTATAGGATATCATGTAAGTTAGTTTTGCAATTAAATTTTCTGGTTTTATTTTTTGGCCGAGTGGCCTTTTAAATAAATTTGGATGAAGACATGAAGAGAAAAAGACGCAACACAGTGGTAAAGACACAAGTTCAATTGTGTGAAGACCCGAGTTTGAATCCCTTTGGTTGTATCATTATTTCAAATTTCTTTTATTTTTTTCCTCTCGTAGTTTTTTTTATTTACGAAAACTTAAAAAAAAAAAGGAGCGGGGAATCGAACTCGGGTGGTGATGAAGGAAGAAGGAGCTTCAACCAACTCAGCTAGAAAAGTATTTATTGAAGATTTGGAGCAGAAAATTCTTATACCCGTCGGCGGCTGCACAATAATTTAGGATTTATTTGTTTACTTATAGATTAGATACGGGGTACCAACGGTCCATCTTAGTGGTTTACTTTTACGCATTTATTTTCATGTTTGATAATTTATGTGAGATAACCATGCCATGACATGCATCATATTCATGAATTCCACTCCTAACATATGCAAACATGTAGATACTTAATCATGATATTAAATCGGCATGTATGAGACGTAATTAATTTAGATTAATTTCGGTAATTAATTATTTTAATTGAAACGAACGGAATTATATCGGGATATAAAATTCACATTGTTAGGAATATTTTATTATGTTTTGATGATGGCCATACTAGCTGTTATAGCAAGCCTGAAATTAGTTACAATTTTTCTGTATAAGCTTTACTTAGGGTCTGACATGTTGTATAAGTTGAGTCAGACAAGTATTGTACTAGTTGGTAGAACGGCAAAGTAAAAATAGATTTTCGGCAGAGTGAAGCCATCCAAGTATCAACAGTGAAGCAATAAAGACATATGGTCTGACTTATAACCAAGGAAGTCTGTGATGACCTTGGATAAGTCTAAGTTATGTTTCAAGTGATGAAACTTAATGTTTAAATATGGTGTACACTGATCTCCCACTAATCAAGGATCAGTGAAGTACAAGGATTCTTCTTAAACTGAAAGAATGAAGGAAACAGTGAATCGGCGAAGTAAACTGACATTTGGCTGAGTGAAGACAAAGCAGTGAAGGAAGATCTAAGCGGCAAAGTCAGATGGATCACTTGACCAATCAAAGAACGGCTGAGTAAATCTTACACAATCGAGAAGAAGATACGAATCAAGTATTAAATACACAATTAATAGATCAATCAAGGACGGATTTTCCGGTAAACGTTTGAAGAAAAACCCGATCACTAAAATCTAGGAGAAAACAATCAAGGGGGAATCAAGAATAAAATCAAGGATTATTCCCCTCATTTAAATATGAAGAAGATCCAGAAGATCAAGTATTAAATACACAATTAATAGAGGATCAATCAAGGACGGATTTTCTGGTAAACGTTTGAAGAAAAACCCGATCACTAAAATCTAGGAGAATACAATCAAGGGGGAATCAAGAATAAAATCAAGGATTATTCCCCTCATTAATATAGCCAACGGACGGAAATTCAAATAAAATTATAATCAAGGCTATAAATAGAAGACATTGACAGAAAAAGAAAGATAAGACACACGAACAATCATCTGAGCAGAAACTCAGTCAAAGTGAAAAATCTTCTATCTGTGCTAAAAAGAAATATCCAGTGATCAACTCAAATCTAAGAGCTACAAATCAAACATCAAGCATTGAGATTGATCAACAAGTTGGTGAATTCAATTCACATAAATCAAACAACTGAATCAGAGCCATCTGAGAGGGAGTTGTGTTTGTGATAGCTGCTGAAGGATTTGATCCCAATGAGCAGTGAAAAAGATTGAGTCACTGAAGCTATTGCAGTCAAGGAGTGATAGTCTTGTAGATTGTGAAGTTTGGGAAGTCAAGGACAATCGTACTATTGTATCTGTAAAAACAATAGTGAATTCCTCCAATCATCACAGGAGAAGAGTGGATTAAGGGATTACACCACCCTGAACCACTATAAGCCTTGTGTCAATTTACTTTCTACAATTTACCTTACCGCATTCAATTAATTGCTTATATTATATCATATATTATTGATTGCTGAAACTACGTTGAAATAATCAAGTAAGAAGGGGCTTATCCGCTGCCCAAAGGCTTTTAATTACAAGAAAAGTTTTTGAAACTCCACTATAGACATTCACCCCCCATCTGACTATAGTTTTACCGTTCTCTGGGACCAACAATTGGTATCGGAGCAGTGTTCCTAGTATCAGAACTTGTTCAGATCTAATTTCTGGTAACAAGGAGATCACATATTTTCAAAGTAGTTTTCAATTCTGTGCTTTCTACTTATATACATAAATATATCAAATCTGTACTTATTGATTCCTCAAACTTTATGTCTAAAGTACCCGTTTTTAATGTTAATAATTTTGATGAATATAATATAAGAATGCTATCTCATCTTGCAGCAACTCATGAGGAGATGCTGGATGTAATCAATGATGGCCCAATCATGATCATGACTGTGATAACCACATGAGCAGATCAAGGAAAAGAAGTGGATAAACCCAAGAAAGATTGGACCAAGGATGACAGAAGAAGAGCAAAACTAGACTTTGTTGCAAAAGATATGATCTTGAAGACCCTAGATAGCAACATGTTCATGAGAATCAAAGATTGCAAAACAGCAAAGGAAATGTGGGACAAGCTGGCACTGATAAATGAAGGATCTGAGGCAGTTAAGGAAAACAAATTATCTGTTGCAAAACAGAAATTTGAGAACTTCAAGATGAAGGCTGGTGAATCCATTGATCAAATGGACAACAGATTCTCAAGCATCATCAATGATCTGCAACAGCTTGGACACACATACCCCCAGAAAGAAGTGTGTTTAAAGATCTTGAGATGCTTGCCTGAAAGATGGAAGATCATAACATCGGTAATCAGAGGTACAACAAATCTTGCAAACACTGACACCCTGACTCTGATGTCCCAACTAAAAGCTCATGAATTCGAATTGAACGGTGAAGATGGTGCTCCGGCAGAGACACAAAGAACCATTGCACTGATAGCACCACAACAAAGTAACTTTGCTGATTGCATCAGCAAAGAGACACTAGAACTCAAAGAACATGTAGCTTTATTAGTTAAACGTTTTGACAGGTTTTGCAAAAAGAAGCCATTCAAAAGAAACTCACCATCAAACAAGAGATCAAGCTCAAACAAAGATATAAAAAAAGAGATGATAAATACAGATGCTTCAACTGCAACAAGAAATGGCACTTCAAGGCTGATTGCCCAGAAGAAAACAATAAAGATAAGGAAAAGAAGAAGTACAAAGCATTTGAAAAGAAGAAAGGTAAGAAAGCACTCAAGGCTGAATCCAGCAGTGAAAAGAATGAAGAATCATCTGACAATGATTCAGATAATAGTGATGAAGAAGACAGTTCAGACAATGAGAAAGCATGTCTATGTCTCATGACCAAAAGAATTTGATGAAGACGAATGTGACACATCAGATAATGAAAATGCAAATCTATGCCTTATGGTCAAAGAATCTGATGAAACTGAGGTAACATCCAGTTCTTACTCATCATCAAATGCATCCACATCTAACACTGCACAATATTCTATTCTCCCACTGGATCCAGCAGCCCTAGTCCAAAATCTCATGACTAAATTTGATGAAATCAAGATGAATCATGAAATTCTGGAAAAGGAATGTAAGGATCTAAGAAAAGAAAATAAAAGATTGAAAGAACAACTGGACAAATTGAAAGCTGAACTAGATACTAAGGAGATATACTCACCTAATCAAAAAGCAGTAGATGATGGCTCAACTGCTAAGAGATAAGCTGAGGAAATCCACCTAGCAGCTAAAAACACCACTGCACCACTAAATGCAACAGCTTACAAACCCTCAAAAAGGTTTGGATCCAGATATGGTCTTGGCTACAATAGTCAGGATGAGAATAGAAACAATGGACAAAACAATTCGAATCTAGGACCAACAATGGACCAAAGTTCAGAAAAGGATAGACCATAATTTCAACCACTCATCCTGTACCAGTGAAGTCAAAACCAAATATAGTAAAACAACAGACAAACCATCATTCCAGTCAACCAAAAACAAAGACCTACTTAAAGGTAAAGGAAGACTTTATCCTTCAGAGGATGATTGGAATGTTGCACCTCCAAAATACAAGAAGAAACCATACCATGATATGCATCATGTGTTTTTCGAAAAGTCAATTGAGGCATGTTCCTAAACACATGAAGCAACATAGGTTTCCCACTGCATATTGGAAGGTGAAGAATGATGCAAATGCACCAAAAAGTAGAGAAAAGTATCAGAATACCTTCAGTAGAATTATCAGAAGCTATTCTGCCATGCCTTATACATATGAAGTTGATGATTTTAACTATCCAAAAAGAAGATCATTTGGATATACACTTGGAGTATGAGGCATGACTGCTAACAGATTAGGACCCAAACAATGTTGGGTACCTAAACTTAATTAATTTGTTTTGCAGGATGTCTGGTACATAGACAATGGATGTTCCAGACACATGATAGGAAACAAGAGGTGGCTTACTGAATTCAAAGCTTTTGATGGACCCAAATTCACATTTGGAGGCAAAGAAAACCCTGGCAAGATTAAGAGGGAAGGCACAATGCTCAAGAACAACTTGAAGATTCAAAATGTAGCATATGTTAAGGGACTCAATTTCAATATGTTAAGCATCAGTCAATTATGTGACAAAGTCTACAATGTACACTTCAACAAGGAAGGATGCAAAGTGATTCACAACCAAACCAACACAGTAGTTCTTGCAGGAAAAAGGGAAGACAACATGTATGTGGTGGATTGGACAACAGCTAAAGCAGAAACATGTTTGTTTGTCAAAAATAAACAATCAACCAGCTCAATTTGGCATAGAAGATTAAATCATCTAAATTTCAAAACCATTAACACATTATCAAAGAAAAAGTTAGTTGAAGGGCTGCCAGAGATCACATTCAAGAAAGAAAGTCTTTGTGATGCATGCCAAAAAGGGAAGCAAATCAAAAGTTCCTTCAAATGAAAGCCCTACCAATCTACAACTAGAATTCTACATCTGTTACATATGGACCTGTTTGGACCAGTCACACCAGTAAGTGTAAGTGGTAAGAAATACACTCTAGTAGTAGTTGATGACTTCTCCAAATTCACCTGGACCATCTTCATGAACAAGAAGATAGAGACACTCAAGAAGATGCCAGATCTACTAAGAAGAATTCAAAATGAGAAAGAACTAAAGATTATCAAGATCGGATCAGATAGAGGCACAGAGTTTCTAAATGAAGTAATCAGAACTTATTATGAAGAAAATGGAGTATTACATCAATTATCTGCAGCAGGAACTCCACATCAAAATGGTGTAGCAGAAAGAAGAAATAGAACTCTCAAAGAAGCAGTCAGAACAATGATTGCAGAAGCATGGCTACCAAAGAGGTTTTGGGCTGAAGCAGCAAATACGGCATGCTATACACAAAATAGATCAATCATTAACAAACATCATGGAATGACACCATATGAGATATGGAATGGAAGAAAACCTAACATCTCACACTTACACATGTTTGGATCTAAATGTTTTGTCTTGAACAGGAATCAGTTACACACTTTTGATGAAAAGGCTGATGAAGCAATATTTATGGGATACTCAGACACCAACAAGGCATTCAGAGTTATCAACAAAAGAACATTGGTGATTGAAGAATCAATACATGTAGTATTTGATGAAACTAATACAAATGGTGAAAATCTTCAAGATCAAGAAGAAGAAGCAACACAAAGGGAAGTATATACAAATACAACCATACCAGCTACCATTCCGAATCATAATTTTGAAAATCAAAATGAGCCACATGTCATTACAACAGAAGAAGCACCAGAACTTGAAGCTCATGCAGAACCTGAAGTTGTAGAAGCACCAAGTGAAGAACAACTTCAACCTGACCTAATTTGGCTGAGATATCATCCTGAAGAACAAATCATTGGAAATATTCACACAGGAGTTAGAACCAGAAGACAACTGGAGCATATTCCAACATGTTTTCTATCACAAGTGGAACCCAAGACTATAGATGATGCAATTCAATATGCAGATTGGATTACAGCCATGCAAGAAGAACTAAATGAATTTGAAAGAAATAAAGTCCGGGATCTTGTTGACGGACTGATACGACCAACATCATTGGAACAAAATGGGTGTTCAGAAACAAGATGGATGAGCAAGGAACAGTTGTCAGAAACAAAGCAAGACTAGTTGAAAAAGGCTATTCTCAAGCAGAAGGAATATATTATGATGAAACATTTGCACCAGTGGCAAGACTGGAAGCAATCCGACTCTTTCTAGCTTTTGCTGCACACAAAGACTTCAAAGTCTATCAAATGGATGTCAAAAGTGCATTTCTGAATGGACTTCTCGAAGAAGAAGTATATGTGGAACAAACCCCTGGTTTTCAACTCAAAGGAAAAGAAGACAAAGTATACAAGCTCAAGAAAGCTCTTTATGGACTCAAACGAGCACACTGAGCTTGGTATGAAACACTATCACAATTTCGATCAAGAATGGATTCAACAAGGGAACTATAGACAAGACTCGTTCAAATTAGAGGAAGGAACAAGCACACTACTAGTACAAATCTATGTTGATGACATCATCTTTGGATCAGAGGATGAAAAGCTGTGTGAGAAATTTGCAAACCTGATGAAGAGCAAATTTCAGATGAGCATGATGGGAGAATTAAATTACTTTCTTGGTCTTCAAGTAAAGCAAATGAAGGATGGTATTTTCATTAGTCAAGCCAAATATACAAAAGACTTAATACACAAGTATGGCATGGATACAAGTGGCACATCAGATACACCAATTTGTGCAAGAGTCATTCTTGGAAGCTGGAAAAGATGTTGATCAGAAAATGTATAGAGGAATCATTGGATCCATACTTTACCTAACTGCAAGTAGACCTGATATAGCATTTGCAGAAGGAGTATGTGCAAGATTTCAAGCTCAACCAAAAGAATCACATCTTCTAGCAGCCAAAAGAATAATCAAATACCTGAAAAACACTATTAATGTTGGAATTTGGTATCCAAATGATGGAGAATTCAAGTTGATATCATATTCAGACTCTGACTATGCTGGATGCAAGATAGATAGAAAAAGCACCTCTGGAACAAGCCAGATGCTAGGCACCAGGCTAGTCTTTTGGTTCAGTAAAAAGCAAAAATCCATATCTACATCAACAGCTGAAATATAATATATAGCAGTAGGCAGTTGTTGTGCACAAGTACTTTGGATCAGACAATAGCTAAGGGATTATGGAGTGGAAGAAAAGACTATCCCAATCAGGTGTGACAACACAAGTGCCATATCTATCACTGAAAATCCAGTGTTGCATTCAAGAACAAAGCACATTGATGCGAGACATCATTTTATCAGAGATCATGTTGAAAAGGAGATGTCATCCTAAAATACATACCCACTGAAGATCAATTGGCTGACATCTTCACTAAACCACTTAAGAACTGAGTTGGGAATGATTGAGATTGATTAAGTACCAAAGAGCGGCTAACTGGAGTAATTAGCTAAGTGACTTAATCAGCTGTTTAAACCTTTGCCATTACAAGAGATGTATCAGGTAAGGCACTGCTACTCGGCGAACTTAACTTCACTGATTGTTAGGAACAGTAGAATAAAGCAGCTCAGTGACAAATTTCACTACATCGGCTAAGTGACCAACCAAGGCACTCCACCGAAATATAGAATGGAGAAATGGGAAAATTATAGTGTGAACAAAATCAACTTTTATACACGTGGAAAATAAAGAAGTTATGGAAGATTAATCTATGGATGATTTAACACGTGGAGAATAAGGAAGTTATGGAGAATTATACTATGGGGAATTATACACGTGGAGATCAATTTATAATTATGAAGGTAACCATATTATTTCTCTGATTATAAACGCCTCGATTCCTAAGATTTATCATTAGTTACCTCAATCCACTTCCCCACTTCACTCGAATATCGGGATTTATATACACAAAATCACGTCATTATGTCATAAAATCCTTCCACATTCAAACCACGTTCACACTACCCAAACCATCCTATATAAACAACACTTAGAGGTATTTCAGAAATCTTTACGCTCTCTTTCAAATCAAAAATTCTATTGCAAATTCGAAGCTCTCCTTCAAAAAAAATTCTCTTAACTTCCAACAATGGCTTCATCCTCCTCAAACACCCAAGCTGGATATGAAAATTTGATTGCTACTGGGTCGTTCTTTCAGGAAGAACACTACTTGAAACTATGTAGAAATGATGAGAAAGCAAAACGCTTGGCAGCTGGATGCAAAAACCTAAGATTATCAACGTTTCTAAATCCTCCAATAACCGAAATCTGTTATGAAAGTCTAATCTCCTTCTGGAAAACTGCAAAATATGTTGCTGGGCTCCGTGCAGAAGAAGGTGATGAATAGGAAGAAGACAAGATTGTTGCATCTATCAACGGCACATAAGTGGTCATCATGGAAAAGGTAATTTGTACTCACCTTAAACTTTCAAATAAAGGTCAAGCAAAAGTGACTTTGGTACCATAAAACTTGGATGATTTCTGGACGACAATAGCCAAAACTGCAAATCCAGGATCTAAGAAGGTCAATTGCCTTAGATCTGCACTAAAGAAACCATTCAGTGAGTTCAGTGCCCCAATTGGAAAGAGCATTGAAGGAAAGTTAAAGGCAAATAATGCCATGACAGAAGCCAGAATGCGACTGATGGGAATCATCTACAACAATTTGGAATTCAATTGGGCAACCTACTTCTTCTTGAGAATCAAAGAGCAAATTCAAAGTGAAGCTAATGCGGCCAAAAAGGGGATAGCAGAAAGGAAGAAGAAGAAAGGCCAATTTTGGGTGAAAAAGTCATATGGGATTCAGTTGCACTATTTGCTGCAATGTCTCTATGTTCTTGTTGTAAAACATCACAAACTGCATGAATCCAAAGTCATGTTTACCTATGTCAAACAGCAAAAGAAATCAGAAGGAGGGAAGAGAAAGAAAACCACAACACATCTCTCTGGCCAAAGAAAGAAACAAAAGGTTCAAAGAAACTTGGACAAAGAAAAATTTGGACGGTTAATTGATGAAGAAGAAGCAGAAGATTCTGAAAGTGAAGCAGAACAATCACAGGAAGAAAGTGGCAGTGAAAATGAACAACCTCCACATAAGGAGACTGCAAGTGATGCTGGAGATAACGATGAAGAAACTCCAGAAGAACCTGAATAAATGTCTTCAAACGACATTGATGATAGAATTGCAGAATATCTTGAATGGAAGGAAGGGGATTCCAGAACTCAACTTTAAGACTCCGAACGCATGCTTTCTGAGGAGGCCTGGTTTTTCAATTTTCTAGGAATCACAACCCTGGTTGGTGTACTTGATGAATCTCCACTCTGGGATATGGTTGATGCGGCAAAGGCAAAACTGCCACCAATCCCTTACCAAAATAGTGATGACTCGGAAGACGGTGAAGATGATCAGGACAATACTGATCAGGATGATGGTGATGATCAGGATGACAATGATGATGATAATCCCCACGCTAATGATGGTGATAAACAAGGAGAAGAGGATACCCCAACACCAGATGCAATTGATGACAACATTATCCTAAGTTCGTTTCTACAACCACAAGGTCCATCAAAGTCAACACCAGCTGAGACAATCTCACCAACATCACAAGCTAAGCCAGCTGACAATCCTGAGCAAATTCCACAAACTCCTGTGGATACTACTAGTCAGCCGACAGAGTATTAGACACTGGCTCAGCCGCTGCCACTCCAGTCAAGAGAATCCCCAGCACAGAGCAAGAGGGAATAGCTGCCCAAACTACACCAGCATACACATCCACCCAAATACTTGAAAATTTGGCAGACGATGCGAGATGTTACACAACATCAAGACAAAGGGCATCAAACAGAACCAGAACCAGCTCACATCCGACACAAACTCTCTCAACTTGCCACTGGCATCTCCAATGAGACATTTGAAAAGGCAGCAGATCTGCTGGCTGAAGAATTGAGCAGCAAGCCATGTACCTCAGATCCATGACTTCAGCATTTAATGATAAAAGTTACTCCATTGAGAAAAAGTTTCAGGCCATTGCAGAGTACATTGATGCACAGAACATTGTTGTCCAACAACAAGGAAATCTCATGAGACAGCTCAACATCAATATTACAAACAACCTTGCAGGTCTCAGACAACACATCTCTCAGGAAAATGACTCTATGGCAGTGGCATTTGGCACCAGATTCCGCAGTGTCACTGAAAAATTGACTGATCATGACAATAGATTCACATCCATTGAGTCAAAATTCGACTCTCTAATTGGTACAGCAGAGGCTACAAATAGCATCTTACTCCAGCGAAAGGATGATGCTGCCAAAAAGGGGAAAGTAAAGATAAGCCTGAAGGTTCAATGATTAGACCCCCAAACTTCACTGAAGAACAACCGAGGGCAAGGGATAGAGAAATCAAGATCATAAATGAGGCAGAAGAGCAGCAAAGGAGGGCTAGAGAAGAAAGTAAAAAGGCCTAAAATGAACCCTGTATTGGATTTCCTTATCATTTTCAAAGAAGGGATGATGATAGAGATGGATCAGGTGGACAACAAAGGCCTGGACAGCAAAGACGTGGATCAAATCAACAAAGAAGGTCAGCAAAAGATCACAGATCTAGCACTAGCAGAGAGAAAAGAAGCTTCCCAACTCACAGAAACAGGCAAGAGTATGAAGCGGAAATCCTAGATCATGTGAGAGAATTTTTCAGAGTCCATGAAGGACTATATCCAAATCAAACACAAGATGAATCTTGGGCAGACTGGCTAAGCTACTAGGATGAACAGAGGAGAGTTTACATGGCCAAAATATACAATGACATGAAAAGACAACATGCCTCTCTCCAGCAAAGAGGTGAAACCAGCAGACCAGGTTCAGCCATACTACTATCTGCAAAAGGACCAGAAGACTTGCCAACTGACCAACAAGAAGACTTCAATTATATGGCAAAGTTCTTCAGCCCTATGGAAAAAATGAATAAACAAGAACAATGGGGTCTGTACAAAAATCTAAAATTTGCTGACTCACACATTGCAGAGGCCAGGGACAGACTTGAGAAGTACTTTGGGGAGCCCAGGGCAAATAAAACTATGCCTGACTTTAACAGACTCTTTGCCAAGAGAGTATTCCAAGGAGTATCTGAATATACTGCCATGGCATACTGGAAGTGGAAGTTTCTTGAGATTGATTGGAAAGATGTGGAAGAGTTCCAAACCAAAAAGTTCAAAAGGTACAAGGCTGAATTAAGCAAAATGTAGTTGTAACACTTGAATAATTTTGAACTGGATGCCCTTAAATGGATGAATAAAATTTTTGAGTTCTATTCTTTTAATAATAATCATTGAAAAATTAGTTACACTTATGTTCAGGCTTATGAGGGTTTTGGCATCATCAAAAAGGGGGAAATTGTAAGGAACATTTTATAATGTTTTGATGATGGCCATACTAGCTGTTATAGCAAGCCTGAAATAAGTTAGAATTTATCTGTATAAGCTTTACTTAGGGTCTGACATGTTGTATAAGTTGAGTCAGACAAGTATTTTACTAGTTGGTAGAACGGCAAAGTAAAAACAGATTTTCGGCAGAGTGAAGCCAGCCAAGTATCAACAGAGAAGCAATAAAGACATATGGTCTGACTTAAAACCAAGGAAGTCTGTGATGACCTTGGATAAGTCTAAGTTATGTTTCAAGTGATGAAACTTAATGTTTAAATATGGTGTACACTGATCTCCCACTAATCAAGGATCAGTGAAGTACAAGGATTCTCCTTAAACTGAAAGAATGAAGGAAACAGTGAATCGGCAAAGTAAACTGACTTATGGCTGAGTGAAGACAAAGCAGTGAAGGAAGATCTAAGCGGCAAAGTCAGATGACCAATCAAAGAACGGCTGAGTAAATCTTACTCGATCAGATTATTGAAATTTGAAGAAGATACAGAAGATCAAGCATTAAATACAAAACTAATAGAGGATCAATCAAGGACGGATTTTCTGGTAAATGTTTGAAGGAAAACCCGATCACTAAAATCAAGGAGAATACAATCAAGGGGGAATCAAGAATAAAATCAAGGATTATTCCCCTCATTAATATAGCCAATGGACGGAAATTCAAATAAAGAATAATCAAGGCTATAAATAGAAGACATTGACAGAAAAAGAAAGATAAGACACACGAACAATCATCTGAGCAGAAACTCTGTCAAAGTGAAAAATCTTCTATCTGTGCTAAAAAGAAATATCCAGTGATCAACTCAAATCTAAGAGCTACAAATCAAACATCAAGCATTGAGATTGATCAACAAGTTGGTGAATTCAATTCACATAAATCAAACAACTGAATCAGAGCCATCTGAGAGGGAGTTGTGTTTGTGATAGCTGCTGAAGGATTTGATCCCAAGGAGTAGTGAAAAAGACTGAGTCACTGAAGCAGTTGCAGTCAAGGAGTGATAGTCTTGTAGATTGTGAATCTTGGGAAGTCAAGGACAATCGTACTATTGTATCTGTGAAAACAATAGTGAATTCCTCCAATCATCACAGGAGAAGAGTGGATTAAGGGATTACACCACCCTGAACCACTATAAGCCTTGTGTCAATTTACTTTCTGCAATTTACCTTACTGCATTCAATTAATTGCTTATATTATATCATATATTATTGATTGCTGAAACTACTTTGAAATAATCTAGTAAGAAGGGACTTATCCGATGCCCAAAGGCTTTTAATTACAAGAATTTTTTTTGAAACTCCACTATAGTCATTCACCCCCTCCCATCTGACTATAGTTTTACCCTTCTCTGGGAACAACACACATGATAAAATAAAATTTACTCGGTAAATTTATTTTGGGATCTAAGTGGATTTTAATTACGTAGTGACTACATAAAAGAATTTAATAATTGAAAATTTGGAAAATCCGGAAAAGTTGTACACCAACTGAGCAAAAGGTTCGAAAATTAGTTCGGGAGGTCAACAGGGCTTTGGCTCGACTCGACTTGTCCGTCCAAGTGCGGGGTTAGCCACGGGGGTCCGGCAAGGTCAAGCTATCCGGCGAGCTGAGGATCAATGGGGCAACCTTAGCCCGATTTTCAACCTAGCACCCGCACACGTGCGACGTTAGCGTCGGGGTTCCGGCAAGGTCAAGCTATCCGGCGAGTTTCGGCTCAATGGGGTAGCCTTAGCCCGATTCATCCAACAGTCGTATATGAACCAACGAAATGGACATGTCGGTTTTGACAATCCCGACACCGTTCGGCGAACACGGTTAAAGCTCAGCCAGGGTTTAATACCGATAAGTTGGTGATTGCTTTTCAACATTTATTGTTTTCAAATTATTGACATAAAATTCTACGATCCCAAATTTTTATCATGACAAAATTAGGACCTTTTGTCTAAATTCTTTGGTGAATTTTAGTTGTGTAGTGTCTACACAAGAAATTTCTAAATATTCGAAAAATTGGAAAATCATGAATATAGTGTCACTAGTTAGACGGTACTTGGAACTAATAAACTAGTGGGAGATTAAAATTTTATGATTTATTGTTCTTTGAATTATTAGAAAAATCATAAAGTCCTAATGTATTAAGATTATAAAATTCTTGGCAAATTTTAAATGTTCAGTGTCTACACAAGGAATTTTAATAAATCCATAAAATTGGAAAATCGTGAATATGGTGACACTAGTTAGACGGTATTTGGAACCGATAAACTAGTGGGAGGATTAAATTAAATATTCATGATCTATTGTTTTTTGGATTGTTAGAAAATTCTAAAATCCTAATGAGACTACCTAATTTTCAAAATAATGAGTAGGAGCGGAGAAGGTGACAAAAGACCCCACGGCCTCTACTGTTGACACAAGCACGTGAGAGAATGGTGACGCCTCGTGCTGCTTTGATTTCGACCCCCTACGGATGGCCTTCACCGCTATCAAAATTCAAGGCTTGGTCTCCGAAAGGATAGGATTTTGAGTACTCGTCGGGTCACTGACCTATCCTACGGCGGTATACTCGGGGCGTACTTAAAAATCTGAAACAGTAGGTCACACTCACAAGGATATTTTTGGAAATATCTTGGATGAAAAAGAAGGTAATCAACAATTAAATGGAGATGTCCGATTCTCAGTTAATTATTGAGAGAGATTGTCTCAATTTAATCGTCACCTCTTTGACCTACCCTACGGCGGCACTGTAGGTGTGAGATTAAATCATTGGAATGGTAGGATAAACTGCATGCATGACATCATGTTTATAATTCCAAAAATATATTATTTGTTGTGGTGTATGATTTGATTTATATTTCTGTCGTAATTTAATTTTACAACTACATATCATCTCAAGGCATCTAAACTACTAAACATGATAAATTGACTGATGATGACTTCGTAAAAGTGGAAAAGTAACAAGAACGTTGAACTCAATAATCGAGAATGCACATTAATTTTTTTGGAAGAGGATGTTCCTCTTGAGCTTACAAACTTAAGTGACATTAATAAGAATGTCACTGCTGTCACTCGTGATGAACGGGAGACAAATTAAAATTAGTTCAAAGATGACGAGAATGATTTGGTATCAATATCACTGGACATTCCACAGTTCACGAGTAGTGTCTACTCATATGAACTGCTAGTTCACGGCTATTTCCTTAAAAGAAATCCAAGAATGGGAAAGAATGTCTACAAGCGCAAGTCATCTAAACTAAATAAGTTAAAGGCTAAACCGAAATATTAATAAAAGAAAGTAAAGGATAAGGAAAGTGATTTCGGATCACTAACCTATGAATCTTTAAAGACTTTCTTAACCGAGTAATTTGACACAGAAGCTAAAGTTTGCTTGTAATGAACAAGGTAGCTTGGCATTCATGATTAAAGAGTAGACAACGAGCAGTTATTTCAGTGAGATAGTGGGATTTATATACGGAAATAAATTTCGGATGGTGAATATGAAATTACAATTACAGTTACACGGTTACAACTTATAAGATTCTAACAATCCAAAAAACAATAGATCATGAATACAAGTTACACTGTTACAATTTAATCATCCGATATGAGTGAAGGTTGGTTATAAGATTCTTTAGATCGGATGGTGACAGTTACACTGTTACAACTTTTTTTAAGAGAATGTTTAAATAACAACCTTAGACCTTGAAGTACAGTTACTCAAGGAGTTACTATCTGATTTAATCGGACCACATCCAACATTGGTTGTTGGGGATTACATTGATTAATACTACTGAACTAGATCATAATATCAATCCACCCAAATGCAGTGGGAGTATGGTCTTACCATTGACCCGATGTGATTATGCAATCTTTACAACCTGCTTGGGGTGATCGATCACTATGGTCCTTCTGGAAGGACTGTATAGGATTCTGACAATAGGAGGTTGATTTAAAGCCATAAACCTATAAATAGAGTTTTGGTGCTCCAGTTTTGTTCACAATCTTGTAGAACCACCTGAGTGTCTCAGGCCCAGATGGAGTAATTGGATCTACGTAATGAAGAGTTGAATGAATGGGACAGTTTATTTTTCAAGGCAAATCCAAGTGGTCTAAGGGTAATTCCCTGAGAAGTAGATAGTTTAATAAGGGCCCTGAAACTTTCTCACCACTCAGCCTTACTTGACTCCATGGAAAGAAGAAAGATTAACAGGGGTTATGCCTTGAAACTTTCTTGCCGTACAATGGAGCTTGAATTCATTCGGAACAAAGGGTTTTTAGCTTAAATCCAATGGCAGTTGACTGCCTATGCTTATATCCATTGGTGGATTAAAGAAAACCTCTAGGTCATTAAAAGTCACATGTTTGAAATGTGTGGGCTCGACCAGAATATTGATGAGTCTTTTGTAGACTGGATAATCAACATTGGTAAAGTAGTAGATGTTAGTGTTTATAAATGATAACACTGCAACAGTTGTAAGCAACATGAGTGTGTTATCTGAAGTCAAGATTTGACGAGCCAAAGCTTCTCTAAATCAGAGAAGTGGACTGTATTCTTAGAAATCGATTCGGTCGAATTCATGAGAACAAGTTGTGGCAGTATCCCATCCATCTTATTGGTTAAGATGATGATGCATTTCTTAGTATGCTAGATTCAACGAGTGGTTTCTTACCCTACCCCTCACGAAATAATTCTCTAGATCTTCGGATAAAGAAAGAATGTGACAGATTCTCTTTTTGATAGAGAAAGTCAAATCACTAAAAGTCAATTATAGTCGAGTCTTGGATTCGAGCAATAGATAGCAGTATAGTACATCCTCAAGTATCTTTAGAGAATGAGGAATCATATGCTTGTGTATTCGGGTGCAAATCTGAGTATTGTTGACTACACTGATTCTGATTATTAGTCGGATTAAGGATGATCGTGAATCGATCTCAGGCTCAGTGTTTACTCATTGTGATGGAGCCACAGTCTGGAGCAATCTAGCACTGCCAATTTGACTATGTTAGTCAAATACATAGCAGCTTTCGAGCAGCTAAAAAGGTAGGGTGGCTTGAGAAGTTCTTTGTTGGATCGGGAAGTGATTATAGTCCTCGATGAGCCATTTTACTGTGAAAATAGTTGAGAGGTAGCTCATGCAAAGCATCTTCGCAGTCACAAGGGTCAAAAGCATATTGAAAGTAAGTTCCAGCTGGTCAGACAGATCGTGCAGAGAGGCGACGTTTCGGTCCTAAAGATCGCCTCGAGCCGACAACCTAGCTGATCAGTTTACCAAGTCGCGTGGCATCTATTGTCACTGACAAGTTCTTGGCGGGTATAAAATTGGGAGATATGTCTCATCTGCTTTAGGGCAAATGGGAGAATGTTTTGGATAGAAAGAATAAGGGTGTGGTTCTCTAAAAACAATTGTTGCTTGTTATTTGCTTCGTGCTTATATATTATACACTTCGAAAACCCCAATGTCGTATCATATGTAGCCATATAACGTAGTGTGTGTCACACATGAGGATTACGTTTATGGTGATACACTTGAAATATTAGTCCGTGGTGAAGTTAATCAAAGTATGGGGTCTATTGATTAAACCACCATTAATGCGCCTAGAACACTTTATGGTGTGACCGTCTTATCCGGACCGGCGACATTGGTTGTCTAAGTGGGGCATTTATATATGATGAGAGTCATATAGGACTGGACCGATTTAATATGAGTTTCTCATATAATTCCGTGATTGAGAAATCTTATTAAGTCACAAGATGATCATATATGGATTAACCTTAATCCTGAAGTGATTACAGACTCTACTGATTTCAGGATTTGGTTTGATGTGTTCGTTAAGGATCGCTAAGAGGCGCGGTCCGAATCACTTTCACGTTGGCACTATTCTGGGATGAGTGAGAAGTGTGTGTCTCACGGATATGAAATCCATTCCTTCCTGCGGGAAGTAGAAAGACAATTCCCTTATTTGTTAATCCTAGAAACCGATCGATCCGCGGAGTTCGTATTGGTTATGAACTAATTGATCAATAGTAGGTTAATGGTAAATAAGGATAAGATGTATTGAAGAAGGTTTACGGAAATAATCCCGCTTCATTACGGATAGTCTATGGAGGGTTAGTCTGTATGTAATGATTATATCAATGGACACTTATCGACTCGACGTTTTGAGAATAAGTTATATCTTTAATCGATAGAGTTCAGTTTCAGATTTATGGTGGCGTAATTCCGGAATTAATAAGTTGAGTAGAAATATTTTGTTCGATGAATATTTTATTCAATTTATTGTAGCTACTAGTTATAGGTCCATGGTCCCCAGGTTGGCTCCTAACATGCGAGTGTTTTCTTGTTTTTTGGAACCTCGAGAATAAATTAAATAGTTGGTATATTTAATGAATATGCAAATATTATTTATTTGGTAAATAATATGTAAAATAGAAAAGACATTTTCTATTAATTTAATGTTGAATATGGCACCACACTTTGTCGATAAATTAGGAAAATAAATTTTCCTAGATTATGTCACATGTGTAATTAGTTAATTATCTATTTGTTGGATAATTAATGGAAAAATAAGAGATTGATTTTTCGGGAATTATCTCTTATCTTTTGGCAAATATCTTTTCCTTGTGGGAATAGGTAATTGTGGTGTGAAAATGATAACTCTCTTGACTAGTTATTTTCTATATAAAGAGAGTTCCTCTTAACACAATACACATTCATCAATTGCGCCACACTTGAAAATAAATGAAGAAAAATTAGTTTATTGACTTAGTCATTTAGAGAAGAAAAACCTAGGATTTTTCTTGTGCATATTCGAGGAGGTTCTACGGCGAGGATCGACGTCCACCAGTCGTCGCTAGGAGATACAATCCGGAAGACTACGGCATCTCCCTTTGGTCGACTATTTCTTCCTTTCCGTTGAGGTAAATCCACTAACCTTCTTGTAGATTGTTAATTAATTAAGTGAATTAAAATCGTTGTAAAATCGTATGCGAATTTAATTCGTAACTTCCGCTGTGCATGATCGAGTGTCTCGATCGGTGCTGTGAATCAGATCTGACGATCCAATTGTGGATTGGATCCGGGTTCAGGTTTCTGTATATCCAACAACACTAACACACATGTATATTAATTTACTACTTATTACTATATCAATTTTTTCGGGTGTAACCATGTGTATTAGATTGTCTTATACTAATCTAATCTAATGCCTGTTACTACATGTTTTTTTGTTGTAACTACATTCTTTGTATGTGTGTTACTACACTTTTTTTTTGCTGAAACTACATTTAATTTAATAGTTGTTACTGGGTGTTATAACTACATTTAATTTAATAGTTGTTTCAAAATTTTGATTTCCTTTTACCCAAGATCGACTTCATTTAAGCAATAAACAAATAAGCTAGTAGCGTTACCTATCCGACGCTTTGACCGTCTAAGGAGAGTAGTTCTTTTGTTCGGCCTCTACCGCTAGTCTTATGGCATATCCCTTCTTTTGACTAAATCAAACTCCTTTGATTATCAAACAAATAAATCGTCTGGCAATCCACACCGTCATGCCATGTAGACTCCGGTCCTAAGGATAATTACACAACCGCCACATAGTGTGACACTTAACCGTGTAAGTGGGTCACTCTAACATACGCATTCTCTAATACACGTCAACGTACAGTCCAAGTGTCTCTACACTTTGAGAAACTTGTTTGAGTCCACAAATGGATCTCGGACTAGGCTCACATATCATGTTATCGTCTATGAAAATCGAGACTCATGTATCGCTCTCTTTGCGCCTCCAAGGCACTATTGTGTTTTGGCCTAGTTGTAGAATTTACAAGTGACCCATAGCTAAGAACATTTCCACCTCACCGTCTCACTTAATCGCCCCAACGTCTTCAACACTATCATATAGCCATGATACGAAGTTATAACAAGCGTACTAAATCAAACTCCTTTGATTATCAAACAAATAAATCGTCTAGAGAAACTTGTTTGAGTCCACAAATGGATCTCATAGGCTCACATATCATGTTATCGTCTATGAAAATCGAGCTGTCTGCCCAACGTCTTCAACACTATCATATAGCCATGATACGAAGTTATAACAAGCGTAGTCTGAATAGAATTGGGCTCAGCCTTTCAGGGACATTCCCTCTAGGTAAGACAAACTAGGTTCACAACCTAGTTGTCACTGATGGAATCTAATTAAGATATTATGGCTCCTGGACATATCTCTCAATCTTGCCTTTCAAACATTCCTTCATAAGTCGTGAGATATTCATTCTTCAAGATGATCATACCGGCAGCCATTTCAATCTTAAAGTTATCCACAGACTTACAGAACTTTTGTGTGCACTGAGGAGTGTTCTACACCTCATCGCTATGCGGTGTCTGCTCATGTTCCAATGGTTGAATATATCTTTGTGGTTCTCAAACTACTTTTGAGATCTAATTCACTCCCACTGTTTCTCTTGGAAGAAATACTTCCTTGAGAAGACAGCATTGTTTGGAGACAAACGTTTTGCTCCGCGGATAAGTAAATAAAATCCAGCATGCTAGCTAAGACATTTCACAAAGTTGCATATGTCGTACTAGGCTCCAAGCCTTTCTGACTCTGCCTATGACAACTTCAAATCATCGGTTAAGATAGATTCGAAATTATCCTCTTCCATATCTAATATTGAATTTATTCAACCTTTATTCTTTGGAACTCGGTTAAGTATAAGGGCACTATCCCGAAACGGGTGAGGGATACTTCGCATGGCTTGCGTCACACATTTATCATATAAAGTGTTGTTTTCATTTTGGGAACACAGTCTAATTGCGTATCCCAAAGTTGGTATCCTTCAAGGGAAGAATCTCATTCATTTTCAGACGACTTCTGAAACACCATTCAGGTATTAATTGCTTCAATACAATTGAAGATTAATTCCTAAGTAGCTCATCAATCTCATATTCGTACTAGCTCAAACTTTTCGGGCTTTCCAAATTATGCACTTCACTGAGTACACTTGACTATATCTAAAAATAGTCGTAGAGATTAATAAACAATTATTTATGGCATTAATTGTCATAAGCCATCAAACATCGGTATGTTTAGGCTTTAGACAACTTTCTAGATTTTGTAACCTTTTCATAAAAGGGTATTTTAGTCATCTTTAGATAAGATACGTATTACCCACATAATTCATAATCATATTGTTCAACATCATCAGAATGACGTTTAGTTACACGCTTCCCTTCCAGAGAGACTATGTCTAGAACAACCATAAATATTAAGGATAACAGCCACACAAATATTTAGTTGAGATCTCATCACATATATCAACTATATATATAGTGACATCAATCTAGTATGTTAGATTTAGTGACCTTCCAACTTTATCGGAATAACATTTATTCTTTACAATTGAATATGTCTACTAAATCCTAACAAATAACTGAAAGTATGTTCTTCATAAGAACCGGAACATAATAACATTTATTTAGTTCCCTTATCAGTTTACTAGATCCAGAATATGGTAAGTGTCACAACGCTTGCTTCATCTTCCATATCTGCATTAATCTTTCTAATTTAATCACACTCGTAAGATATCATATATCTCAGAGTCTACTTTGAACTTAGATAGATTTATCTCAACTCACTTGCCTATAATAGAAACTTTGATAAATTCTCTATTTAAGCACATGCCCTAACTTTCCTTTTTAATCCTTTAAGCATTTGTATTAATATTTCTTAGTGTAGTCTTCATAAGACTAAAGAAAGATCACAAGAGCTATGTCTTTAATTTCCTTTAATAAAGAAAATCTAAAGTTTATTAAATAGTTTATTTAACCTTTTGAAATGTATTCAAAACATTGACTATTTAATCAACCTTTAAGCAATGATTAAGAAATAAGTCGATACTTAAATCTTACAATTTTGAATACAACATTTTCAAAATTAGATGTGGCCAATTCTTATCCAACGTTTGAATTAATTGTCATCGTATGACTGAATGATCATCTTGGATCGTATCCAATATATGATTAATTCGTTGAAACTTATTTCAAATGATTTAATCATGAGCTTCCGCTTTCATTAATAATTAAAGCCTTGGAGAACTCCATCAAATATGTAGTCTCCTTGTCTCTAACTACTATGACGGGATTGCTCGTGTCATTGCTTGTTTTAAAAGGATTAAAATTTACTTAACCATTCTTGAGAACGTTTCTCAAACAGTCATAATTTGGTTTTACTAATCAAGAAAAACATAAATATAAAAGTTCGCTAAAACTACAACATAAAAATAAAGATAAAAGAGTGTTGTTGTTTATACACGTAAAATCAAAAATGGTCTTTTGATTTATGATTTTCCTCCCACTAGTCAACTACTCCCAATTGACTTTCAAGAATCTTTTCAAAATTCTTTAGTGGCCAAGATCCCATCTGGTTACCCCGATTCCCGACGAGGGCCGATCAACCGGAATAATTCGAAAGGTATGTAACACTTACCAATCACATCTCTATGTGACTCTTGGTGGTTGACTAGTCAACTCTTTGACAATACACATCTTTATGTGGTAGTCAACCCCTTGCCTCTAGAATAAGACGGTCCTGACGAGGGCCAATCACCTTAATACTCTAGTCAAGTCATAACCCAATATTCACGAGATCTCATACGATCATATCTCAATAACGACGATATACCCGTGGTAGGTCAACTCCTGACGAGGGCCGATCAGTTGGATCCGAACAAAGGCTCTTCACCGTCGCTATAATATTGGGAGACAATATTTCGACTTGATTTTCGTTGTGGAAGTATTTATGTAAATTAATTCACTTAATTAATTTAATTACGGTCTCACCAAATATATCTATCTCTATAGACATATGATGAGAGGCAACTTTACTATGCTTCGGTGCATGTTTTAACCCCCATTTATGACACTTTTGGCTTGTATTGGGTAGTTTTAGACCATTTATAGGGCAAAATGCATTCCACACTCACTTTGAGGCAAACCGTCAAATAAACGGAAAACCTCACTATTTTACGGTATTTTGACCATTTTTGAGCACTAGTTATCTTGCGGAGTTATGCTTGGTATGTGTTTGAATGTTGTGATACAGGATGTAGGTGAGTTATGAGCCCGGAAGACAAGGCATGAGACTTAGAGTGGCATAACCGAAGCCCGGGGATGGAAACGGATCAAATATAGTGGGTGTTTTCGCCTTACATTCACTTTATCAGCAATTTGAGCTATGTTGGAGCCATTTTATGGACATTTAGTCTTCATAAAAGTTGTAGATAATTGAATGAGCTTTCTAACGCACTTTGAATCACTCAAATCGGAGCTTTGCACGCGAAGATATTGCCAAATTACTGAAGGCCGTCAATGCTGACAAGGCAATGCGCACGCATTCAATCGAATGCGTACGCATTCCTGGAGCAGAATGTGCGGATTTGGGGCATTTTGAGCAATGCGTATGCATTCGAGTGAATACGTACGCATTCGGACGTTTTTGGGCACATATATATACATTTTTACACATATTTTTCGGGAATTCTTCATCCTCTTAGAACCTTAACAACTAGTATAGCTCGACCCCTTCTCTTTTTGCTCCTCTAAACTCTTTCTTACTTTGATTTCTCTTAGATTAAACATAATCTAGCTTAGATTCTTTCTTAGCTCTCTTGGATTTTTTGCATTTTGTGTTCTTCTTCCCCAAGTGACATGGGTGTGGATGAAGCTTGATGCAACTTCGATTTCTTGCGTTTTTGGTAACTAATCGTTCTTCTTTTTAGTTTTATTGCTTTAATGTCTTCTTTGATTGTTATCTCATGCTTTGTGATGAGTAGCTAAACTTTTCATAGCCAAATTATGTGAAGATTGAAGAAATCACCTGTAAAGTCTCACATCGGTAAAATAAGAGAATGCTCACCCCCATATAAGTGTGAGACATAAATGAATCCCACATCGGTAAAATAAGAGAATGCTCACCCCCATATAAGTGTGAGACATAAAGGTATTGTCAACTCGGGTTAGTCCTTTTATATCAAGCGAGGACGGCGGTCTAAGCAGTTGACCGGACATTTATGACTCATTTAGCGCTACCAGGCCTGTGGTCCGGGTGTTGGAAAGGTGTCCTAAACCCAATCGGGTTGGACCGGATCCGACCGGGTCGGGTCATTTACAAGCCTATTTAGTTCATGTAATAACTTTATTATGATTAATAAAAGCACTTATGTTATTATATATTGTCCGTCTTCATATTATTTGTTGTATACATATATAGTAACGTCCCTAGTATCAATCATGATGTAGAAACCATGATAGTGATTATGGTTGATGAGATCTCTAATCACCATAATAAGGTTGGTACTTAAATGTCTCTAGTCTTATATATTATCAAATGGGACATTGATAGTATAATCGACTAAGACGTATTGGATGTCTTCTATCTTTTAGAAGGTAGGGATAGATCTCGTCTATCGAAGTGTGAGACACTTGACCGTACGTGGACGTGTATTAGAGAATGCGTACGTTAGACCGACCCACTTACATTAAGTGTCACACTATGTGGCGGTTGTGTAATTATCCTTTTGACCGGAGTCTTCATGGCATCACGGTGTGGATTGTCATGCTTTGACACTATTGAGATTTCTCCTAACCACGGGGCGATCATGCGGTAAAGTGATTGGGTATGATATTGAAGCATGCGGAGTATACATGATTGGTCGTCCGGGAATCGCGTATCCTATGATTGGGATTGAATATCCGAAATGGCCTTCTTATAAGGAATGTCTAGCTCTCGAGAATCTTTGCAAAGTGGGAGTAAATGTGTTATTCCGAGGGAGCATGATATCCGGATTATAAGATACGATCGTCAATGTATCGACACTCGAGATACGATCGTATGGATATTATTATAGCGATAGGATTGTAAGTTACACGGTAATCGCTTCACATGAAAGGTAGTAGTCATTGCTTTTGACTCTTCCGATAATCGGGGGTCACGGTGTGTTGCTGACGCTATCCCGTGATCGTTAGGTATGAAGGGCATTTTAGTAAATTGCACTTTGTGTCTACGGCCAACATATTCGGAAGCCTATCGGGTCACACACATATGAACATCGAGTCGGATTAAAATGCGGTTATAGTTGATAACCAAATAAGGAAAGTTTATCTCTAGACTATAAAGGTTATAGTGGTAAATTAATATGGTGGTATTTATTTATTATGAATAAATAAAATACAAGATATTAATTATATACAAATTAGATTAATTAAAGAATATTCCGGAAGTCAATTTGTTGACTAACGGGCGCCACTTTTGTGTGTATAAGATACACTTGGATTGTGCACTTTAATTAATAAAGATTGCCATGATATTAATATAAGATATTAATTGATTTTGAAAAATAGATTTATGGTAATAAGATAATTATAATCAATATATGATATTGACAAAATAAATTATAATTAAAGAGATAAATCAATCTAGTTGATTTTCCTTATTTTATTAGAAAAATGTTTTCTTCTCCTCCACACTACTATCGGGCGCCACCTCCTCTATAAAAGTGGAAGTGGGTGTCAAGCTCTTTTGTACAACACAATTGCAAGAATTCATAATTCTTGTGTAAAATAGAGAGCTCTCCATAAGTGAGTTTGTGAGGGAAGAAAAGGTCCGGTCTAAGACCGGAGTTTTTCCGGTAGCAATCCAAGCGAGGATTCCGGCGAGGGGTTCGTGTGGATTAGCGATGAGAGGCCGGACGCGTGGACGGCTTGCGCATTGAACTACTCTCCGTTGACGGTCAAAGCGACGATCTAGTAGATCATCAAGGTATAACCGTCAAACTACTTAACGTGTTTATTGCATTAAACGAAGAACGATCTAAAAAGGAAATCAAATTTTAAATTCCGCCGCGTTAAACTAGTGATTTCCTAACAAAGGGTATCGTAGCGTACTTCGTGCTTAAGCAATAAGCTTATTTTAATTGCGTAGTATTTAATCAATAGATGCAAGATTTAAATCACGAAACGTTAAAACAAAAAAAAAAAAAAAAAAATTAGGGTTCATCGGGGTCGGCCGACCGGCGGCGCCCCTCCCTCTCGCGGCGGCGGCGGCGGCGGTAACCCTGGGTTGCCGTCCGTCGGCTCTCCTCTTCCAATGGGGGAGATCAACCCTTTTCGTTTTGTGATATTTTATTGTGCATAGATATCTCGTTTGTTTAGTTGTGTCATATGGCCAACCAATGGTTCAAATAGTTTGGACCATCGGGAAACCATATGGCATGTTGGCCTTTCCAAATTTTGATTTGAATAGTGCCTGGCCCTTTTCAAATATTTGATTTGTAAAGCCTAGCCTGCCACTTCCAAAATTTTGATTTTGGAAAGTGGCCAGCTGCGCCTAAACCAAAATTATTTGGCCTTTCCAAATTTTGATTTGGAATAGTTTAGCGCCCTTTTTCAAATATTTGATTTGTAAAGCCTAGCTTGCGCCACTTCCAAAATTTTGATTTTGGAAAGTGGCCGTGCCTAGACTAAAATAATTTGGCCTTTCCAAATATTTGATTTGGAATGCCTGCAGCCCTTTTCAAATATTTGATTTGTAAAGGCCTAGCTTGCGCCACTTCCAAAATTTTGATTTTGGAAAGTGGCCAGCCTAAGCTAAATATAGTTTTGGAAAGGAAACAAATAGAGAGACTTTATAATTTTAATTTTATGTTTTGAATAGTTCAAATTTAATTAAAATTGAAATCGATTTAAAATTAAATGTTAATTTTAATTTTCGATTAAGTCATATAATTAATTAAAAGTTATTTAATTATTTGACGTGATAAAATAAAGACGCATGAGTAGTAGTAGTTAAAATTAGAATTTAATCTTTTTCATAAGATAAAATTGTATGGATTAGATGTGTAGATATAATGTGATTATATGGACCCCGATTGATCATGACTCAACCAATATGATAGATGGGAATATTTTCTTTATGTTGGTTTTTGAAAAATTGTCCTAGGCCGTTATGAAAGAACGTGACCTAGTTTACTTTTTGCATTTATCCCATTCCCCGAGCTCCCCCCCCCGTGTGCGGCGGGTGTAATTATTTATTATGTAACAAGAATGGAGCAAGAAGTTCAAGACCAAGGAGAGATAAAGAACCCATTGGCGTACAAAGAATAAAGATCCTATTGGCGGTTGCGTATACCCTTAGTTTGTGACCCGCGGTTTCGTCGCTTGTATTCGAAACCGCACCTAGAAAAGTCCATGATCATACCGGTTATTTTATGCGCGGAATGTTGTGTATGTTTTACTTTATATGATATCGTAGTAATATGCACATAGTAGATGAGACCATAATTAAACAAAATTAATTAAGTGAATTAATTTAAAATTATTCCCACGCCAAAAATCGAGCCAAAATTGTCTCCCAATATTATAATGACGGTGAAGAGCCTTTGTTCGGATCCAACCGATCGGCCCACGTCGGGAGTTGACCTACCACGGGTATATCGTCATTATCGAGATATGATCGTTATGAGATCTCATGAATATTTGGGTTACGACTCGACTAAGAATCTTGCGGTGATTGGCCCACGTCGTGACCGTCCGATTTTAGAGACAAGGGGTGGCTATCACATGTAGATGTGAATTGTCAAAGAGTTGACTAGTCAACCAATGGAAATCGAATAAGATTCGATCGGTAAATAGTACCCACCTTCGAAATTGACCCGGTCGATCGGCCCACGTCGGGGATCGAGTCAACTAGATAGGATTCCATCCACTAAAGAATTAATTAAATTCTTGAAAGCCAATAGGGAATAGTTGGCTAGTGGGAGTAAAACCTTATAAATTTCTTAGTGCAAATTTAGGTTTTTTATACATGAGCTTTTACTTATTCTATCTTTATTTATTGTTGTAGAAAATGTCAAACAAATTGAACCTTCGTTTTATCATCGAAAACAAGCTTGACGAAACTAATTTTCTCGATTGGGAAAGAAACCTCAAAATCGTTTTCGAGGCACGAGAAGATTGGCTATGTCTTGGACGAGGCCCTACCGGAAAAGCCCGCCGAGGGTTCGGCGCGTATGTTGTCGAGAAGTACAACAAGCACCGTTCGACAAGATCGATGCTACATGTATCATGCTTGCTTCTATGACACCCGAACCGCGTAAACAAGACGAGTCTATGGACGCCTACTCTATCATGGTCCACCCGAAGGAACTTTACGCTTCTCGCCCGCACCGAGAGGTACGAGGTCTCGAAGGCCCCGTTTAGCCGTAAGATGGCATCCGGAACCGCCGTGGGGTCACACGTGCTTAAAATGATCGGGTACATGAGAGGCTTGGGAAGCCGGGCCACAAGTTGGAACGAGAGTTGAGTATTGACTTGATTCTCGCAATCTCTACCCGACTCATTCTCGCAGCTTTGTGATGAACTATCACATGAACAAAATAGATTGCTCCCTTGCGGAGTTATTGAACATGTTGAAGACCGCCGAGGGCACCGTGGGGAAGGGAAAGCAAGTGTTGCCGGTCACTTCAAGCAAGGGCAAGCCAAAAGCCCGTAAAAGTCCAAGAAGGCAAAGGCCGCACCTAAGCCAACGCCTAAAATAGCGAAAGACAAATCCAAGGATGCTTGCTTCCATTGCGGTGAGACCGGACATTGGAGGAGAAACCGCAAGGGCTTCTTGAGTACCAAGAAGAAGCATTCCGATGCTTCGACTTCGTGTATATTTATGATTGAGATCAACATTACTTCTTCTAAGTCTAACCACCGGGTATTAGATACGGTTGTGGTTCTCATATTTGTACGAATATGCAGCACTAAGAAGAACTAGAGATCCGAGGAAAGGAGAGGTGGACCTACGCGTTGGAAATGGAGCAAGTGTTGCGCGCGCCGGCCGTAGGAGTTTATTTTCTTTCATTGCCCAAAGGGCTAGTACTAGAACTCAATAATCGTTATTTTGTTCCCGCTCTTACGAAGAGTATTATTTCTATTTCGCGCATTAGATGTTGATGGATTTTCTTTTACGTTTGAGAATAAATGTTGTTCTTTTTCACGTGATGGAATCTTTTATGGTACCGGCATACTTAGCAATGGTCTCTACATATTAGATATGAATGTTGACGTACTTAATATAAATAACAAGAAAGCCAAAACAAATGACTTGAATGAATCCTACTTATGGCATTGTAGACTTGGCCATATAAATAAGAATCGCATTTCCAAACTCCATAAAGATGGAATGTTGGATCAATTCGATTACGAATCGTTTGACACATGCGAAGCTTGTTTACTTGGCAAGATGACAAAGTCACCTTTTAGGGCAAAGGGATAAGATCCAATGAATTGCTTGAGCTCATACATACCGATGTATGTGGCCCAATGTCAATTCAAGCCAAAGGAGGATACTCTTATTTTATCACTTTCACCGATGACCATTCACGCTATGGTTATATATACTTAATGAAGTTTAAATCAAGCCTTCGAAAAGTTCAAGGAATTCGAAGTGAAGTGGAGAAACAACTCGGTAAAGAAATCAAAACACTTCGATCCGATCGAGGTGGAGAATACCTAGACGGAGAGTTTCAAGATTATTTGAAGGAGAATGGGATTCTCGCCCGAATGGACCCCCCCGGGACGCCACGATGAATGGCGTATTCGAGAGGAGGAACCGCACCCCGTTAGACACGGTGCGATCCATGATGAGCTATGCAGCTTCTCCCAAAATCATTTTGGGGGTATGCTCTAAAACCGCATCCTACACACCGAACCGAGTTCCATCAAAGACGGTTGATTCTACACCATACGAGGTATGGGCAAAGAAGAAACCAAATCGGCATATCTTAAACCTCGGGGTTGTCCAACTTATGTGAAGCGGATGATGCCCGACAAATTAGAGGCCGCATCCGACAAATGTCCGTTTGTGGGATATCCTGAGAAACTAGAGGATACCAATTTTACCATCCCGAGGAACAAAAGGTGTTTGTTGCCAGATCGGCCACTTTCTCGGAGAAAGAGTTTATTCGGATAGGGTCAAGCGGGAGTAAGATTGATCTTGAAGAAATTCGAGAACCACTTACGGATAACAAATCCGTTGATGGAAGTAGAGGAGACACCACATACAAATGTGGCGCCACCCTCTACCGTAGACACAATAGCACCTCGAAGATCCACCAGGGAACGCCGTGAACCCGAGAGGTACACCGGCGTGTATCTCATGGAAGATGAGGACCCTAGAACTTACGAGGAAGTGCTATTAAGGCATGACAAAGAGAAATGGCTGTAAGCCATGAATTCCGAAATGGAATCCATGAAGGACAACCAAGTTTGGAACTTAGTTGATCCGCCCGAGGGAATAGTTCCCATAGGGTGTAAATGGGTCTTTAAGAGAAAGACTGACATGGACGGTAACGTGACTACCTACAAGGCTAGGTTAGTGGCAAAAGGTTATAAGCAAAGACAAGGAGTTGACTATGATGAAACCTTCTCGCCAGTTGCCATGTTAAAATCCATTAGAATTTTGCTCGCTATTGCGCAAAGATACCATGATTACGAAATCTGCGTATGGATGTGAAAACAAATTTTCCTTAACGGGAACCCGTCCGAGGAAGTGTATATGACACAAATCGAGGGTTTCACAACCAATGACGCCAGGATGGTGTGTAAACCGCAAAGATCCATTTATGGATTAAAGCAAGCTTCTCGGAGTTGGAATCTTCGCTTTGATGAGATTATCAAACAGCTTTGATTTCATCAAGAACGAAGATGAGCCCCGTGTTTACAAGAAGGTTAGTGGGAGTGCCATTGTGTTCCTAGTGCTTTATGTGGATGACATATTGCTCATAGGGAATGATGTGCCTATGTTACAATCAAAGCTTGGTTATCCAAGAACTTCTCAATGAAGGACTTGGGTGAGGCAAATTTATATTCTAGAATAAAGATCTATAGAGATAGATCTAAGAGGTTGCTTGGTCCGTCGCAATCCACCTACATAGACAAGATGTCCGAAGAGATTCAAGATGGAGCAAATCCAAGAAAGGATTGCCGCCCATGTCACATGGGGTCTACCCGTCGGGGGAATGAGTCCTAAGACAGAGGAGGAAAGGGCACAAATGAGTAAAGTCCCTTATGCTTCGGCAATCGGGTCTATCATGTATGCCATGTTATGCACAAGACCGTATGTCTCGTACCCTCTTAGTATGACTAGTAGTACTCACCCAATCCAGTGATGGTCACCGGATTGTCGTCAAGAATATCCTTAAGTACTTGAGACGTACTAGGGATATGTTCCCGGTTTTCGGGAATGATGATTTAGTATTACGAGGTTACACAGATGCCGCTTCCAACCGACAAGGATGACTTTAAGTCACAATCCGGATTTGTTTTTACGCTTAACGGCGGAGCAAAGAGCCGGAAGAGTTCCAAGCAGAGACTACCGCAGACTCTACAACGGAAGCCGAATACATAGCAGCCTCGGAGGCGGCAAAGGAAGCAAGCTTTGATGAAGAAGTTCATTACCGAACTTGGTGTGGTTCCCTCCATCAAGGTCCAAGGCCTCCGTACCGTGATAATAATGGAGCGATATCTCGCCAAAGGAGCCAAGGTCTCATCGAAGTCCAAACATGTGCTACGGCGCTATCACTTGATTAGAGAGATAGTAGATAGAGTAGAGATGTAAAGATAGAGAAAGTCCACACGGATGATAACATAGCCGATCCGTTAACCAAGGCATTGTCTCAAGCTAAGCACGAGAAACATGTTCACTTGCACGGGCTTAGGCATACGGGTGATTGGCTTTAGGCCAAGTGGGAGATTGTTGGAAAGGTGTCCTAAACCCAATCGGGTTGGACCGGATCCGACCGGGTCGGGTCATTTACAAGCCTATTTAGTTCATGTAATAACTTTATTATGATTAATAAAAGCACTTATGTTATTATATATTGTCTGTCTTCATATTATTTGTTGTATACATATATAGTAACGTCCCTAGTATCAATCATGATGAGAAACCATGATAGTGATTATGGTTGATGAGATCTCTAATCACCATAATAAGGTTGGTACTTAAATGTCTCTAGTCTTATATATTATCAAATGGGACATTGATAGTATAATCGACTAAGACGTATTGGATGTCTTCTATCTTTTAGAAGGTAGGGATAGATCTCGTCTATCGAAGTGTGTAGACACTTGGACCGTACGTGGACGTGTATTGAGAATGCGTACGTTAGATCGACCCACTTACATTAAGTGTCACACTATGTGGCGGTTGTGTAATTATCCTTTTGACCGGAGTCTTCATGGCATCACGGTGTGGATTGTCATGCTTTGACACTATTGAGATTTCTCCTAACCACGGGGCGATCATGCGGTAGTGATTGGGTATGATATTGAAGCACGCGGAGTATACATGATTGGTCGTCCGGGAATCGCGTATCCTATGATCGGGATTGAATATCCGAAATGGCCTTCTTATAAGGAATGTCTAGCTCTCGAGAATCTTTGCAAAGTGGGAGTAAATGTGTTATTCCGAGGGAGCATGATATCCGGATTATAAGATACGATCGTCAATGTATCGACACTCGAGATACGATCGTATGGATATTATTATAGCGATAGGATTGTAAGTTACACGGTAATCGCTTCACATGAAAGGTAGTAGTCATTGCTTTTGACTCTTCCGATAATCGGGGGTCACGGTGTGTTGCTGACGCTATCCCGTGATCGTTAGGTATGAAGGGCATTTTAGTAAATTGCACTTTGTGTCTACGGCCAACATATTCGGAAGCCTATCGGGTCACACACATATGAACATCGAGTCGGATTAAAATGCGGTTATAGTTGATAACCAAATAAGGAAAGTTTATCTCTAGACTATAAAGGTTATAGTGGTAAATTAATATGGTGGTATTTATTTATTATGAATAAATAAAATACAAGATATTAATTATATACAAATTAGATTAATTAAAGAATATTCCGGAAGTCAATTTGTTGACTAATGGGGCGCCACTTTTGTGTGTATAAGATACACTTGGATTGTGCACTTTAATTAATAAAGATTGCCATGATATTAATATAAGATATTAATTGATTTTGAAAAATAGATTTATGGTAATAAGATAATTATAATCAATATATGATATTGACAAAATAAATTATAATTAAAGAGATAAATCAATCTAGTTGATTTTCCTTATTTTATTAGAAAAAGGTTTTCTTCTCCTCCACACTACTATTGGGGCGCCACCTCCTCTATAAAAGGGAAGTGGGTGTCAAGCTCTTTTGTACAACACAATTGCAAGAATTCATAATTCTTGTGTAAAATAGAGAGCTCTCCATAGTGAGTTTGTGAGGGAAGAAAAGGTCCGGTCTAGCAGCCGGAGTTTTTCCGATAGCAATCCAAGGAGGATTCCGGCGAGGGGTTCGTGTGGATTAGCGATAGAGGCCGGACGCGTGGACGGCTTGCGCATTGAACTACTCTCCGTTGACGGTCAAAGCGACGATCTAGTAGATCATCAAGGTATAACCGTCAAACTACTTAACGTGTTTATTGCATTAAACGAAGAACGATCTAGAAAAGGAAATCAAATTTTAAATTCCGCCGCGTTAAACTAGTGATTTCCTAACTTAGCTTGTACACCTAGTTCATGAACTCACACACCACCTTTATAAATGTATGTTGCGAAGGGGTGTGGGAAAATAGGTTTTAAGATTGTTATTTAAAATTGACTGAGTTGTGTAGATCAAATGGGTAACGAGGTTTGTCGGTGTAAATCGAGCGGCTCTAGTTCTTAATCTTGTATCGGTCAGTTAAATCCTTAAAGGCGGACTGTTGAACCGGGCAAAGTGTACTAGGTTGTTGCATGGCGTCTAGTACTATCTTAGGAGTTTGCACCGATGAACGAGTCGATATAAGCATTAAGATAGTTGGTTGGTAGTTTCCATTCCTAAATAATCGATTAGAGGGGCGAAAGTATTCAATTGGATCGTGGTTTGGCTATGTCTCTCTTTCTTTATCTCTTGTTTAGATAGCATTGTAGTATAATTACCGTGAACAAACTTTGACTGACCTAAACTAAGTTGAGAAACGACTTTGGTACTCGATTGATTCCTCGAGGGATACGACCTTGCTCACCTCTATAGTACTTCCGACCCGGTACTCTGCCGGTTAAGGTTGGTCGTTACTATTTTGGTCATCAACATACATCCTACACATTTATCTAGATCGTGCCTAGTCATTCATCTATCATATCATATAAAATAAATACAAGCACAAAATAAATAAATGCGTAAAGTAACCGGTATGATCATGGACTTTTCTAAAGTAATTTTATCAAATCAATTAACTAATTAACATTTAATTAATTAATTGATTTTAATCAAAATAAAATTAATGATTAAATTTAAACAATTTTAATTAATTAGAACTATTCTAAAAATAAATCAAAATTAAAATTACCGCCTTGCCGCCGCCGCCGACCAGCCGCCGCCAGTCGGCCGAGCACCACCCGATCTTGTTTTTTTTTCTTTTTCTTTTCATGTATCACTATTGCGAATAAAAAATCTTTCATCTTTTAATTATGTGATTTAAACGATAAAATTAACTATGCAAAATAACATGCTTATTGCTTAAGCTCGAAACTCGCTCTGATACCAATGTTAGAAAATCTACGCGGGAACGCAACGGAATTCAAAATTTTGATTTCCTTTTACCCAAGATCGACTTCGTTTAAGCAATAAACAAATAAGCTAGTAGACGGTGGTTACCTTGGTTGATCTAAAAGATCGATGCTTTGACCGTCTTAGGAGAGTAGTTCTGTATAGAGCCGCCCAAGTGTTCGGCATCTACCGCTAGTCCACATGAACAGCCCGCCGGAATCCCATCATGAATTGCTATTGGAAAACTCCGGTTGCTAGACCGGTCTTTTTCCCCTCTTCCCAACTCTCTATAGGATGCTCTCTATTTTACACAAGAACTATTAGCTCTTGGAATTGTGACATACAAAAGAACTTGACAACCACCTCTTATTTATAGTAGAAGTGACGCCCCTATTTGGTGTGGAGGAGAAGAAAACATTTTCCTAATAAAATAAGGAAAATATCTTTGATTGATTTATCTCATTAATATTCAATATCTTATATTAAATATTTCCAATATATTGTCAATATCTTATATTGACTATATTTATCTTTTATTATATTACCATAAATACATTTACACATGTGTGCAAATCTATATATATTAATATCTAATATTGATAAATAATGCAATGTTAAGATTGACTAAATATAGTGATTCACGTGTATCAACATATACACAAAAATATGCGCCACATATGTATCCATATATTTATATATTTAATTAGTCAACATGATTAATATAATACTATGATTAATTAATTTGCAAAATACATGTGTATTATATACACATAATAATTTCGACATACATACACCATGTGTATATTTAATTAATCAACATAATTAATATCTTGTATTTAATTTATTCATAATAAATAAATACCACCATATTAATTTACCACTATAACCTTTAGAGTACGAGATAAATTCTTTCCTTATTTGGTTATCATCTATAACCACATTTTAATCCGGCTAGATGTTCATATGTGTGTGACCCGGTAGGTTTCCGAATATGTTGGCCGTAGACACAAAGTGCAAATTACGAAAATGCCCTTCATGCCTAACGATCACGGGATAGCGTTTAGCAACACACCGTGACCCTCAATCATCGGAAGAGTCAATTGCAATGACTACTACATTTCATGTGAAACAGTTACCGTGTGAATTACAATCCTAACGTTGTAATAATATCCATACGGTCGTACGTCGAGTGTCAAACATTAACGACCGTATCTTATAATCTGGATATCATGCTCTCTCGAAGTAACTCATTTACTCCCACTTTGCAAAGATTCATGAAAGTAAGACATTCCTTATAAGAAGGCCCTTTCGGATATTCACTCCTACTGATAGGGTATGCGATTTCTAGACGACCAAACATGTATACTCCGCATGCTTCAGTATCACACCCAATCACTACCGCATGATGGCCCCGTGGCTAAGGGAAACCTCAATAGTGTCAAAGCATAACAATCCACACTGTGATGCCTCGTAGACTCCGGTCCTAAGGATAATTACACAACCGCCACATAGTGTGACACTTAACCATGTAAGTTGTTTAGTCTAACGTACGAATTCTCTAATACACGTCCACGTATAGTCCAAGTGTCTCTACACTTTGATAGACGAGATCTATCCCTACCCTTAAAGACAGAAGACGTCTAATACGTGCTAGTCTGTGTATACTATCAATGCCCTGTTTAATAGTACTGTTGGACTTATTTCTGAGTTTTAGTGATGAGTGCCAGACTAACTGTTATAGTGCAAAGGCAAAAAGATGTCTAGATCAAATGTATAGGTTTATTAGAGTTTGATCTTTGAATAGGTTTGATCAAACAAGCACTGTAATGGTCACCGATTTATATCGACGCCAGATCTATATCAGTAGGGTAGATAGGTCAGCTGAAGACTGAAGGCTGAGGGCTCAAACTCAGTTAATGAAGGCTAAAGGATCAAACTTAGTAATTAATGTCAAGGATATGGAATCAGAATTTAGGCCAGTCTGTGATGACCTAAACTAATTACATATACCTTGTGTACAAGGTCTAAGTTTCTTAAGTTGGATGGTGATTGGAACTTAGTTATTTCCAAAAGGTGTAATCTAACTTCACAATTAAAAGTTAGATAAAAGAAGTCTGCTGCATTGTGTTTTAAACACAGCAAATTATGGTTCAAATAGATCGATAGGTATTTCAGCAGACTGATGAACCTGCTGATATACATACCTCGATTAATTCAAGATTACATTGGAAGATTACATGGATAAGGACAACCAACTACCTCTGATTTATCAAACAAATCAATGGCTGAGATTAAAAAGACGTTGGGATGATTTAGGACTTTATCCAATGGTTACAAGTCAAAGGATGGACAGACTGCATTCTGTCAAAAAGGATTCTGACAGTGTTAGTCCTATGAATAGTGACAGAAAGCAAGTCAAATGAGACAAAACCAGGAACGGTCATAATTGAATTTCAAATACAAGTCACATGGACTCCTACCTATAAATAGATGACTTCCAACTCAAAAAAGATGATGAAAATTAAGAAAATACAAGAGATAATTCTGAGCCGCATTTTATCACCCTGCTGAACCTACTGAGCTTAAGGCTACTGATCCAGAGAAAATCTTCAAGTGTATCATGTATTCAAGCTACATCAAGTTTACACACTTAAAGACTGCAAGCTGCTGATTATATCATCCTAATCAAGTTGCTGCAACTGAATCATTTACTTGATTCATTCTTTATTTTACAAAGAACCTATTGAAGACAGTGAAGCACTTTTGTGTGAAAGACTATTGTTTGTGGGGGAGCTGGTGAAGAGGCAATCCTACCCTTCAAGGACCAGTGGAAGACTTTGGAGCAGCAATCATACATGTTCCAAGTGTTCAGTTTGTGAAGCCATAGTTATTGGTGAAGGACAAGCAACTTAGGAATCTTTGTAACAGCTACATCAAAGATCTCTAGTGAATTACCTCCAACATCACAGGAGAAGAGTGGACTGACAGGATTACACCACCTGGAACCACTATAAAATCTTCCTACTTACTTTCTGCACTTACATTCTGCATTTAGTCTATTATACACATCAACCTACTGAATCTAGCAACTGAACTCACACACAAACACTACTGAGTATCTAATACTCAGTATCACATTTAACAACAAGTAATAAGGCTTAATTTTTGCTATTATTCCGCTGCACAAATTCAGTAAACTCAACTCGTCGCAGAGACTACGTATCGCAGCTGCGAGGTGTCGCGGACTCGAGGTATCAACAGGCTGCTGAAGTTGCTGAGTCTGTTAACTCCAAAAGTTTTAAGTGTTAAGTTTATTCACCCCCCTCTAAACTTAACCAAAGCCTTTTCAAGGGACCAACAAGTACATCAGCCTAGAGACATTTAAGTATCAAACTTATTAAAGTGATTAGAGATCTCATCAACCATAATCGTCAATCATGGTTTCTCTATCACAGTTTAATACTAAGGGTGTTATCATATAACAATTCATAATTGGTTCTTTAAAAGAATATATATATGACAACAGAAAAGCCATTTTATATATGTATAAACATAAAGAAATAGTAGAAATGATCCGACCCGGTCGGATCCGGTCCAACCCGATTGGGTTTAGGACACTATTTCAACAAAATTTCAACCCAATATAAGTTTGTGCTCAACAACATGTAGTAACCCCTGCACTCACACACATGTATATTAACTTACTACTTGGTACTATGTCAATCCTTAGTACTTGTTACGATACTAATATTTTTTTGGGGTGTAACTACTTGTATTAGACTTCATGGTACTAATATTTTTCGGTGTAGCTAGCAACAACACATACAATCAATTTCACTATACACCCAATCCACACAACGCAATTACACTAAGTAATTAACACGCAATAACATCAACATCATACAATGCAGTTACACTGCGTAACACGTTGTAACATCAACATCATGTAGAATAACACATGTCGTAACACATTCCTTTTTCATCATTTAGTAACACCACTATGCACACTTTATAAGATGTAGTAGCGCATAATGTAGTACCACAGTGAAAGTCCACAAATGAAGTAACACGTATTTCACGGTGGTTTCGTGAACACCCGTAGACATAGTAACACCGCAATGCAAACACCCTCAAACGTGGTAACACATAATGTACACCCTAAACCCTGAACCATGAACCCTAAACCCTGAACCCTAAACCATGAACCTTAAACCCTAAACCTTAAACATGAACCCTAACCCTAAACCTTAAACATGAACCCTAAACCCTAAACATGAACCCTAAACCCTAAACCTAAACCTTAAACATGAAATCGAAACACTAAACATGAACCCTAAACCCTAAACATAAGGGTTATGGTTTAGGATTTAGGAATTAGGGTTCGGGTTTAGGGTTTAGGATTCAGCTTTAGGGTTTAAAGTTTAAGGTTTAAGGTTTTGGGTTTAGGATTCAGGTTTAAGGTCTAGGGTGTACATTATGTGTTACTATGTTTGAGGGTTTTTGCATCGTGGTGTTACTACGTCCGAGGGTGTTCACGGAATCAATGTGAAATACGTGTTACTCCACATGTGGACTTTCAATGTGATAGTACATTACGCGTAACTACATTCTTTGTGTGGAGGGTGCATAATGGTGTTACTACATGATGAAAAGGGCATGTGTTACAACAAAAGTTACTACACGATGTTTATGTTACTACATGACTAATACTAATCTAATCAGGAAAAAAATGTGTAGTAACACACTTACAAAAATGTAGTTACAACAAAAATCATGTTGTAACAGACATTAAAGTATATTAGTACTGGTCACTCTAATACATGTATTTACACCATTTGTTTTTTAATATATTAATAAGTAGTAAAGATTGATATAGTAACAAATATGAAATTAGAAAGAGTTTTTATTTTTTATTTAAAAATGGCTATTTTCGGGTATTTTTTTTTGAGAAAATTTACCATTAATTTCGAGCAATTAATGTGGCAGCATTAACTCATATTAAATATAGGATGGATAAGTTAAAAAAAAGTGTTTGAACAACATTGAATTGCAATTAATGAACAACATTGAATAACAATTAATAATTCAGGAAAAAAATAAGGAAAAAAATAATATAGGACATTATTGAGTATTCATTATTTTTTTTTGTCTTTTACGACCACCGTCTTTTTTTCTTGTCTTTTTTATTCAAATTAGATAGATTAAAAATGGTCCATTACAATTTACAACATTTTCCTTTTTTTTATTGGGAAATTAGGGATAATGATACAATCTGGAATATTTTTAAGTAACATGACAGCTACATATTTTTTATAGGGAGAATGACAACTGCATAATTTTTATAGCGAGAAGACAAACAAATGAATCCGAAAATCGGTGAATCTCCCCAAATGAATCCCGAAATCGGTGAATTTCGACGGTGAATCCCGAAAATCAGTGACTTTCGACAATGAATTTTGAAAATTAGTGAATTTCGACAGTGAATTTCGGCAGTGAATTTAAACAGTGAATTTCGAACACAAATGAATTTCGACAGTGGATAAATAGTTTTCTCCTTTATGCAAATGTTTCAAAAGACTGCTTCTACTCAATTGATGTAATATTTCTGTCATTCTCCCTCGTTCCCTTTTTTTTTTTTTTTTAATTATGTCGAGTATATAGGTTAAATGCACATATATACTTCACGGGAAAAATACAATTCCTTAAAAGCTGTAAAAAATACCGCAAATGGGCTGTACTATTCCAAATAATAATAATAATAAAATGCTGAAAGTAGATGAAATATCATATTGGGCTAGACAATAACATCATAGAAGCCCAACCACATCGTTCTATTTACTAATTCCATCTCCTCAAACTGGAGCAAACGCTGAAGCTGTATAAAAATCCCACGTCAGCCTAAAAAAATCTGCAAACAAGCTCTAGTGATGCCACATCATCACTCCCATTGATTTTTTATTTCACACGTGAGGGATATATAGTTGGGTTAATTATTTTCTAGTCATTCAATTTGCATCATAGACACATGCGGATGATTCTGGACCACACAGTTTGAATTTGAGTTGAAACTGTATGATCCAGATTAATCCACATGTTTTACTCTTTAAATACTCACAATGGAATAACTTCCCAGTTAGTTGGCTAGGATCAGAGGCGGCGTCACTAAGCATAATTTGGGCAATCAGGACACAAACAGTTGGCTAGGATCTAGTATTCAAGGTGACACATCATAATAAATATAATGATTGCTCAATATCTCTATAAATATAATACACATAATATATACATCTATTACCACCCCTAAAGTTGGGCGAGGTCGTAAGATAGCCCAACTTGGCACGTTGGTGAAGAAATGTAGGCTTTAGAAGCGACTTGTCAAGAAGATCAACAAGTTGATCGGTGGCAGCGACATGAGAAACCCGTACGAGGCCAGGCTGAACTCATTGACGGATGTAGTGAAAATCCATAGCTACATGTTTTATGCAGGAATAAAAGACAAGATCAACAAATAATTGTGTGGCACCAAGGTTGTCATAGTAGATTATCGGAGGGTATGATATAGGGAGACCAAGATATTGAAGGAGGAATGTAAGCCCACTAAGCTCAGCAGAAGTGTAAGCAACACATCAATATTCAGCTTTAACTGAAGAACGAGCGATTGGTAGTTGGTACATGCACTACACATTTGTGTGGTGTCATATTCACTACATGCTTTATTTCCTTTGATTAAAATGTTGAACCATTTCTTGTGATGGGTCCCAACAAAATCAATGGTGTTGATAGTGTTGTGGAAGATGTTGTGAATAAATAGGTAGTGGATGTATCACTACTCTAATTTAAAACTATGGTTTAATGATAGTCAAATTTATTCTAAATTTTATTATTAAAATTTATGACACTTAACTATTTTTTTAATTATATTAAAATTTTAAATGATTTATATTTTGAGACGAATGGAATACGACAGAACTACAAAATACAAAAAGGAAATGAGAGCAACTTAAAATTTTTTTAATCTTACTTTAACTCAGAAAATCTACTGAAAGAAAACTTAAGTATGAATTGTGTCGATTTAAGGGGGTCATGTCACGTCCATAACCAAGATGATAAATGAAGTTTCATCAAATCAATATTGTTAATAACATAATATAGCTTGTAAACCTTTCGAAGCCCTACAATCATATTGGCAAGGGTATGACCCGGCAGTCATACACGTGATACTCATTGGGCCTCAATCAGATAAGATAAGTATATGGGCTACCCAAGTTATTCCACTATTGGGCCTCCCATATGAAGGCCTGAACTAAAGATTTACTAACCTTATTCAGGTCATCTTCAGAATTCAGATGGTTAGCTCGGTTCGGTCCAGACTCAACATCATTATAACTATTCGGTAAATTATACTCGCAGCTTAGATTATCCCCTTCACTAATCGACCTAATGATCCCCTCATCGTTGTCGCTCATGAACATGAATAGGTCGTACAAGATCTTAAAAGGCGGTTATAACTTATTAACGGACATGATCCCACGATTGATTATTCATTAACGGCATAATCTCATGATCGGTCACATCCCACAATTTCAGCCTAATTGAGGCATGACTTCCCCACGATAGCATCACACTAGTCCTCAATCACATGCTCTAAAATCAAGGGAATCGTGCACCGACTCTCCATAAGGGAGACCTATAAAAAGATCATCGTTCTCAAATTTCAAAACTATGTTGTTGGATTGATCTCATACATATTGAACACGTACACAGTCACCATTGACATAAGCATAAATCACTACAAACACCATCAAATCAACAAGTTGGATTATTCTTCAAAAGATCCAATTACTCGTAGTTCTATCCGTACGATTCAGGCATTGTCACATATTGTTAAACACTATTATAAATTATAACGAGTTCAGACATTCATCTTCTGGAGTTTAGTTCATTCACTACTACAAAAAAAACATAAAAATCACAATTTTTAAGTGTGACATATTCATATTAGTCACGGTTTTCAAAGTGTGTCATATTGAGATGTGACATAAAGTACTTTAATTCAATCACATTTAAAATTTGTGATCTATTATAGTTGTTATCACATTTAAAAACTGAGATATATTATAATTGTAACACATTTAAAAATTATGATCTATGTTAGTTGTTATCACACTTAAAAACCGAGATCTATTATACTTTCGATCACACCTAAAAAAGTGTGGTCGTTTTTTTTTTTTCAAAAACAAAATATACGTGTCTCGGATTTTTATCAACGGAAAACAACAAGTAATAAATTATAAATCCGGTATACCCCAAGTGCAGGGATCGTAGTATAGCAACTAATATCGGGTCGATCTCACAGGGAATCGGGGTTGTTTATTCTAGTTTTTATTAACTCACCTAAATATGTCACAACTACTACTACTAAAAAGATTATAACAAAATAAAACAATTAACAAGTAACAAAGCTAAAAACAATAATACGAAAGTAAACTGGACAGAAGATCGAGATCTAAAGCCAGGAAAATATGATTACGAACAAGATAACTAAACTACTTCTATTCTGAACTTAATATGCAATAAAAATTGTAACTTTACTAGGCAAAACGATCACAAGTGATTAATCAATAATTTAACAAACGAACAAGCTATTGATCTACCAATCCTACAACAATCAATTTCTATCTAGATTATCTCGTGATTTTTAACCAAGTTGTGATTCACCTAACAACGGTATGAACTCCTAATCTCTTAGAAAAGTTCGCCTATCAATCTTTTATCTTTCGATCCTAAAGATTAATGCTTTCAAATCAAAGGTGTAAGATTTCTCAATCTAGCAACCTAGAAATTCAACCTAATCAACTCTCGTTATTTTTAGGTTAAAGATCAAATCTTTATTATGGTGATCTAGGGTTTAACACGATTCTCATCAATATCAAACATCAAACATGCAAGCATCTCTCGATATAATTGCATAAAATAAACATAGACATAATAAAGATACAACTTTGATAAGAAAAACTCACAAAGTAATCAAGAAACGAAACTGAATTGTTGATAAGATGGCTTCACAATGCTTGTTCAAAAAGCCTTTAGCCTCTAGACATCACTTGAAAGCTCGAAATTGCTTGAATAAAGTGCATAAAAGTAATGGATCTAATCTAAGAATTAAAAAGCATAAAAATTGAAGAAGAAAGGTGCAAACCACAAGGAAATCGCCCCTTAGGGTTCTTGTGACCGCCTAGATAAATTAGGGTCTGAATATTGTGTTTAGGGTTGAGAAAAACGCAGCTATTTATAGATTTCTAAGTCGGCTGCTGCTATGTCGGCCAATGGACACCCGTCCGCTATACTGGACGCCCGTCCGCTATACTGGACGCCCGTCCGCTATACTGGACACCCGTCCAGTCTTAATAAAAATCTTCGAGTCGGGCCGAGCTAGATCAGACGCCCGTTCTTCATTAAATCAGACGCTCGTTCAGTAATCTTGGGAGAACTCTGAATCAATTTACTCCTCCTGGACGCCCGTCCAGATGCTCAGACGCCCGTCCACTGGACGCTAGTTCTAAACGCCCGTTCAGGATGACTTCAAATCCGATTTTCATCTCTATCTCTTTTTTCCTCATATAAATCCGATCCTTAACATCTCTTAATCCTCTTTTGAACCAATTTCGTGTATCTACAAGATAATAAAAACATTGCAAAGTGTAATATCATTCAAATCAATAGAAAATCAACAATAAAAACACATAGTTCAACCAACTTTGCGAATGAATCATTCAAAACCTCACTTGCTCAATAAACCAATTAAACACTCAATTTCTATGAAAATTATATAAATATGGAGGAAATTATTACGAAATATAACATTATAAATCACATAAAAATCACACTAAACAACTCCCCCACACTTATCTTTTGCTCGTCCCGAGCAAAACAAGACAAGATAAAGGCTCGGAAAAGATAGATACTTCAACAAATATAACGCATAGTCAATAAATTAGAAGTTCACCCTTGTGTGTGTACAAAGCCATAGCAAACTTCCACTAAGTCCAAACATGAAAATTCATTCAAATCAACTAGCCAATATCCCATTTAAACTAGAAATAAATGATACTTATAACACGCACCCTACAAAACATAACATATCCCGAAAAGGATGATAGAATACATTTAGGACCTTTCTGACATACTCAGAGGATAATCCCTACAACATATCTGTCAGTTTATACTGGGGATAAGATAGACGATAACCAAGTCTTTTACTCATTCATACCAGATTCCTTATATAAGTTGATTCAATTAATTCTCATATTTAAACACACATCAGAATGAGCCATTGCCCTGTCATAGCAGAATAGTATATTCGAGATATACCATACCTTACTCCAATCATCAGACAGCTTTTTCTGACTGTCGTGAGCCTTTGGTCATCATGGTGGTATAGGACATTTGAGATATGACCTACCGCACTCAAATCATCGACCAGCTTCCGACACACCCAACTTATTCATCATATTTGTTTTTGAACATACTTTTTGAAGAACAATAGTTACGTTTCACTTATCACATTCAAACCTAAGATATTCACAGTATGTCATACTCCGGCTCTAAACACAAACTATTATAATTCTCACGATATGTACATTAGCACTAAGCACAAGATACTTATAAGATAATCAAACATTTCTAATCTAAATGGGTATAGCTTTATATTTTAGCTCATCGTTCAGTATGGCTCGTGAAATATATGATGGGTGAAACAACTAACTTACTAAACATACGGTATACAGCATCAATGACTATAAAAACCGAACAAAAAAATATGCATTTGCTCACTCGGGACAAAACAAAATTTTGAAAAAAAGTTTGAAAAATTTAGCTCATTTCAGCATAGAATAATAATATAAGCAAATGATAGATACACGTAACTATCCCCTCCCCCACACTTAAACGACAACATGTCCCAGGTTGTGCAGAATTGAAGAAGAGATAAAGTACTTAGCTGATTCGTATAGATATTCGAAACGTTGGTCAGGCCGGAGCATGAAAAGGCCAACGTGTCAGCGCGATGTAAAAGCTAGCGTGACAAAACAGCTAGAAATATGCCTGCACTACTCGATAAACACGGGAAAATCTCGGGGAAAACGGGGAAATTATACCATAATGAAAGAAATGAAAGATAACGAAAGGATAAGGTAAAACTGAATTAGATCAAAAGATATAACATTCAATACAATGAAAATCGAGAGCATAGTAATGTCAAATACAAATGAAAGTACGAAACGCCTTAAGGCTTACATGATTCATTGAGAAAAATAAAGCAACGAGAACCGACAGTAGCTAACATGAAAAGTACAATGAATCAAGTAAGGAAAAGTAGTAGGAAAATACAAGCATCTCATCAAGAAAATACAGAAGCTAGAATCAGAACATAAAAATCAGGGCTGCCCCGGTGCTATAGAAGCACCAGCAGGAGGTGCTCCACCCGTAGGAGTGTCAGTAGAGGGTCCAGTCTGTGGCGCTGTAGTCCTCTCTGCTGTGTCAGTCTGCTCCTCATCAGAAGAAGACGGATCCCGAATAACATCCGCAATGGCCTGCTCATTCTCGTCAGAGTAAACGTAATCTATAATGCTTGGGTCGAAGACTCTGTCGTCCCTCGGAGGACGGCCCTCACTCATACACCGCAAAATAGACAAGATATTGTTCTGTGAAGTCCTAATATCCTCCATCCAATCCCGTATACTGTTAGCCATGTGTTAAGGGTCAATTTGTAGTGTTTTATAAGGATATATTTTATATCAATATTCCCCATATATGGATGTTTTTCGTAGAATTCGAGCTTATAATCGATTAATTGAGCAAATGACGTTTTGAATAGTTAAAATGCAAAATCGAGTAAATATCGTGGTTTTATTATCTATTTTGTATGGTTTTACGTTTTGCTCGGTTTTGTCATCTTTTAGGTGCACAAATGTGGAATGGAAGAGGTCTAAATGATGTTTGATTGAAGATTAAAGTGGAAAGAAAGAGATACAAGAGGATGAAGATGAAATAAAGCTTGGGAAAATCCCGAAAACGACTCGTAATACGACGGGCTAATCAAAAAGGCGTTTTCTGAAGAAGAGTCCTTAATGAAAGTTGTAGAGTTTTCCGAGAGCTTTTTTATGACATTCTTCGGATCATAATTTTTGGAGGTCTACAACTCAAGATATGAATTTTAGAAGTTTGAGTCCATGCACAGCCGCCTCACTTTTTAATTAATAGCCGCATGCAAATTCTTTTTGGAAAAAGAATTATTCAGCCGACTCAAGTAGCCGACATACGATCTATTTAAATAGCATTGCTTGCAACCCTAAATCATTATCAAAAAAAATACCAAACAATTCATTCAGCGGCAACTTCACATAACAGCCGCCAATCTTGAGAGCTCTAAGGCCGGTCACCCGAGCCTTGTGCTCGGGTGATCCGGGTTAGATTAGGATGTCGTTTTTCTTCCATTTTCGATTCATGGATTCAATCATGTACCAAACTACGTGAGTTTATTTATTTAATTTATTCAGTCCTTATTCGTTTTTTTGTGATCTTTTAATTCATGTTGTATCGTTCTATGATTATGATGCTATTATGTGAATTAGATCGAGAGATCGCCTTTGCTATTGATGTTTACAACATACGGAAGTTGCGTAGACTAGATCACCATAGAAAGATAGGATTTTTAATCATTAATGATGACAAGTTAATTGGTTAATTATCTAGGTTGTTAGATTCTAAAATACGAGAGTTTTCCTGAATCTACACCGAGTTTTGTTTGGTAAATCGATCTCAACATTCGGAAGAAGAGAGATTGATAAATTGGACTCACTAAGGAATTAGGAATCCATAGCTTGAGATTAAATTCACTAAGGAATTAGGGATTTGTATCTCGTGTAAAGGTGAAACCACAATTTGAATTAAAATCATGAGATGAACTAGGATTGAAATCACTCGGGTTTGTGCCTTTGTTTGATCCCATGTATCTTTAGTTTAGTTTAGGTTGTGTTATTTTATTTCGTAGGTTAGATTTATTTTAATTGCTCTTTCGTTTATTTTATTTGTTCTTTCGTTTATTCGTTTTTCCTAAGTAACAATTGAAAGGAATTAGTGAAATTAGATTCAACATCCCAATTCCCTGTGGATCGACCCCTTACTCACTTCGCTCTACTATCAATTACCCGGTATTCGGCCGGTTAGGAGTTAGTTTTGCATGGTAGTATAGGTTTATAAATTTTCTTTTGTTTTAATGATGCAAAATCTCTCCAACACCATGCTCAACCTCATCCGGACTGAGGGAGATAAAGGAGGAAGGGAAGATGCTGGAGGCGGTGCCGACGATGAACCGGGCTCATGTGCTGCCTCCTCCTCAGACTGACCTGTAGACTTCACTTTCTCCCGCTGCAAGTACCTTGGATTCTTCGGTTTGTGATCCGTCTTATACTCGGGAACCCTAGCATCTTGACAGAGACTGTGGATCAAATGCGGACATATCAAACACCTAGCATAGACTTTCTGATTCGTTGCTATCTCGTCAAAAATGGCTTGTCCTTCATCAACATTCAGCTTGAAGTTCAACGCATACAACATCCCGAGGTCACCAATGTGAAAATGAGTCAGGTTGTTCTTAGGTAACAACCTGTTCTGAATAAAACGACATTGGACCTTCCAATCCTCCGTCCAACTCGTCGTAACCAACTCCTTTCTATCTCCGCCCGGTCTGAGTGTCCACGGCACATCCGGGCACACCAACAATCGTAAATCCTCCAACGGATCCTCACCGGCATCCTGCTTAGCTTTTATTGCTTCCTTATAGTCGAACCCCTCAAAAGGTGCCAAGTTGTACTTCTCGTTTATAACCTTAGGCGTAAACGACACCTTTACTCCCCGTACCATCACAACTCCGGTTTCCAAATCCGTTTCTGAGCAATTTGCATAAAACTCTCGCACTAACGTTGCATTAACCAGAGTCCTCTAGGTCTTCATCAATGCTCCCCACTTCCTATCCGTAAGTAGTTTCACAAAAGATGGGTCAACCTTCGTCTCTAGAACGGCTTTCTCGATCAACATAGTCCTTGTGACATAGTGCTTATTATACACCTCAAAAGCCTTAGGATTAATGAACCTACGAGCCAAGGGAATAGGGATAGGAGGTCTCACAGTCTGTCTAGCCGGCTCCACTCTTTCAGTTGCTTCCTCGGTTCTAGGTTCATCTTCATCTCTCTCAACTTGAGCCTCCGACACCCTAGTCTTCTTCCTCACTAATGGCTCATCATCAGTTTCCGATCCCGACTCAGACTCATCCCTTAAAGGAAACCTAGGTTGACCTGAGCAGCCCTAGGTGGATTTTGACGTTCACCGATACGGATGCCTTGGTTCGGATTCACTAAAGTGGGGTCTACAACCTTTTTCTTCTTAGTAGGTGCATCGGCAACTCCCTTACCATGCCTTTTCTGTACCGCTTTACGTACCATCGTAAACTCAGGCTAAACAAACCCACCCGTTTATCGTCCAAATGGGATTTCCCAAACAATTCAACACCAAACCAACATAAAAACCACAATGCAAACCATCCATCATCATCCATCAACATCCCAAATCACCAACAAAGGAAGAAAGAAAAACAAAACAAGAAGAAAAAGACAATAAGGTGAATTTCATGTAAAAAGAGTCGACTCGAAGATCGAACTCAGAAAAACGTGCAATAATCTAAGAAAAGCTTATAGAATCTTACCAAGTACATTGAAAGGATGATGATGATGATTAGAAGTCCTAACAGTGAACAATCAAACCCAAAAATCGGATTTTTCTTCAAAGAAACCGCACTAGCTAGGTCACTGAATCGAATTAACGGTTGTTTGTTGGAGGTTTTAGTTTGAAGAATCAAAAAGAGGTGTTTGTGGAGCTTTGAATCGCTCAATTTGGTGTAGAATCAAGGATTTTAGGGTAAAGGGGGGCAAAAAGTCGGGTTTGGGATTTGAAATTTCTGATTCGAATGGGGTTCATAGGTTGGGGGTATTTATAGACGTAGGGCTGAACGGGCGTCCAGGAAACTGGATGAGCGTTCAGCTGGGGATTCTATGAACTGGACGAGCGTCCAAGAAACTGGACGTGCGTCCAGGTTTTCAATTTAAGAACAGAGTTGGAGGGAATTGCGCAGACGGGCGTTCAAGCAATTTGGACGCTCGTCCAATATTTTCAAAGGACGGACGGGCATTCAGGTAAAGTGGACGCTCGTCCAAGGAGAACACAGATCAGACGGGCGTCTCAAGGCATGGACGCACGTCCAAGGCAGAATTCAACAAAAACTTAAAATTTCCATTCATTCCAAATTTAACCTTTTATTCACATAAAACAAATACAAAAACTCAAAAACAAATAGAAAATAGTGGGTTGCCTCCCACCGAGCGCTTTTGTTTAACGTCGGTTGCTCGACGAAAACCCTAATGAAGCTAGTCCTAAAAAATCTCCGCCCAATCCACAATCCGAATCAGACGACGGAGCATATCAATCGCGGGAGGAAAATCGTACTCATCTTGTAAAGCCCAGTCCTCCCCAGCAACATCCACTCCTCTGAAGTGTTCAGCACGCAGCACTAGCATCAAGTCAGTCAGCATCGGGTCATTAAGGATTGTGTACGGTCATCCTAAAGCGCGCTGCAGATCCTCTATACTAAACTCTCCACCTCCCATAGCTTGGGGTACAATGATAACATAGGTAACGGTCATGATGCGGGTGCTAATGTCATAATCTACATCCAGAATGATCGTCCCTCCAGGTCCGTCAGCTAAAGTGATAAGTGGAATCCTACTAATGTATGGGAACTTGTGCGGCAGAACTCCGTAATCCATTTTAAAAACAAAGCTAAAACTGAGGCATATCCAAACAAAAACCTAATTAGGCTGAAAATAAATGAATCAAAGAACAGAACAAAAACGAAAGTAACTAAAATAGAAAAGGATATCTAGGATGCCTCCTAGTGGCGCTTTGGTTTATGGCGTTAGCTCGACAATCTTTCAATTCAGCCTGGATCCGTCCACTTAACCTTCCCCCCAGCCACTACATCGTGTAAGCTCTGATCAGTAGTGTGGCTGCAAAACCAGCATCTAACACATGGGGTCAAGTTTCTGATCGCTTTCCAAACGCCTTTAATCCTCCCCATTGTAGACTTCTTCCTTCTCTGTCTTCTCTTCAACTGTCGCTCCCTTTCAAGCTCTTCCATATCCCAACTACCATCCAGAACTTCCTCTACTGGACCACTGCCGTCATCCTCAGAAAACAAGTCGGGCGAAAACTCGTCAAACTCATTGACTTCAGGAGTACCACACCCGAGGATGTCGAAGAAGTGAACAATCAAAGGCTTCTCTTTGGGTTGACCAATATAATGCTTACACCTCTGACCATTCACTCTGAACGGCTGGTCACCATGACCTCTGAGTTCTAAAACGCCTCCAGGAATGATTTGCAGAATTTCAAAAGGGCCGGACCAACGTGTCCTCAACTTTCCAGGAAACAGATGTAACCTGGAATTGTACAATAAAACTTGCTCCCCAACTTGAAATTCTCGCTTCTTGATTTTTGCGTCATGAAGGAGTTTCATCTTATCCTTACTAATCCTGGCACTCTCGTAGGCTTGGAGTCTAAACTCATCTAACTCATGCAACTTCTGCAGTCGGTGTTCACCACATGATTTGGCATCAAAGTTTAAGAACTTAGTGGCCCAATATGCTCTATGCTCCAGCTCAACTGGCAGGTGGCATGGTTTTCCATATACCATCTGATAGGGTGATGTACCCATGGGGGTCTTATAGGCAGTTCGGTATGCCCATAGTACATCATCCAATTTAAGACTCTAGTCCTTCCTGTGACTGTTGACTACTTTTTCCAGGATCTTCTTCAAGCTCTGATTGCTCCTCTCGACCTGGCCACTAGTCATAGGGTGATATGGTGTGCCAGTTTTATGCCGGACACCATATTTCTCAAGTACTTTTTCTAGTGGTCGGTTGCATAAGTGTGTCCCTTCATCACTTATCAAGGCACGTGGACATCCAAATCTCACGAAGATGTATTTCTTAAGAAAATTCATGACCGTTTTATGATCATTGCGAGAAGTGGCTTGAGCCTCCACCCATTTCGATACATAATCGACACAGACTAAGATGTATTTATTACCACAGGAAGATGGGAACGGGCCCATAAAATCAATCCCCCATATATCGAAGACTTCACATTCAAGAATGGGCTTCAATGGCATGTCAAAACACCTTGTTAGAGCTCCGGTTCGTTGGCACCTATCACAAGCTTTACAGAAAGCTTCTGTATCCTTGAAGATCGTGGGCCAATAGAAACCAGATTGAAAGATCTTGGAAACGGTTTTCCAGGGACCAAAGTGACCACCAGTAGGTCCACTGTGGCATTGTTCAATAATGTCACGTTGCTCAGATTTAGGTGCACATCTCCTTAGCAATCCATCCTTGCAAATCTTGAAGAGGTAAGGTTCATCCCATACAAACGTTTTCAAATCAGAGAAGAATTTCTTCTTCTCCTGATATGAAAATTCCGGATTAAGATATTGGGAATGAAGGTAGTTGACGATGGAAGAATACCATGGAACATCTGGAGCACAATCGTCTATCAGCATGACATTCTCAAGAGGAAAGTAAAGATCTATATCGTTAGGGTCTTCCTTTTCCTCATTCAACATTCTCAAAACATGATCAGCCACTACGTTTTCACTGCCCTTTTTGTCTTTAATCTGGACATCAAACTCTTGTAGGGTCGGTATCCAACGTAGTAAGCGCGGTTTAGCCTCCTTCTTTTTCATGAGATATCGCAAAGCAGCGTGATCAGTCCACACAATCACTTGAGCACCCAGCAAGTAACTACGAAATTTGTCCATAGCGAGACTACGGCTAGTAGTTCCTTTTCAGTCGTCGTGTAGTTTACTTGGGTAGGATTTAGTGTGTGACTGGCGTAATAGATAGGCTGGAATTTTCCTTTAATCCATTGTCCTAAGACTGCACCAACAACATAGTTTGATGCATCGAACATAAGCTCGAAGGGTAGATTCCAGTCAGGCGAGATAAGAATCGGTGCAGAAATTAATCGACTTTTAAGCTCTTCAAATGCTTGCTTGCAACTATCATCAAAATTAAAAACAACGTCTTCTTTGAGCAAAGTAGATAGGGGCTTGGCTATCTTGGAAAAGTCTTTAATGAATCTCTTATAAAAACCGACGTGTCCAAGAAAACCTCTAACTTCGCGCACATTCCTAGGATAGTTTAGCTTCTCGATAGCTTCAACTTTTGCCCTGTCTACTTCAATACCTTTGGCTGAGATTTTGTGGCCAAGAACAATTCCTTCGTCTACCATGAAATGGCACTTTTCCCAATTTAGGACTAAGTTCTTTTCCACGCATCGGGATAACACCTGGTCAAGATTATCGAGACAATCATCAAAGGATTGACCAAAGACCGAAAAATCGTCCATAAAAATCTCCATACACTTTTCAACTAACCCATCAAAGATGGCCAGCATACATCTTTGGAATGTAGTCGGGGCATTGCAAAGACCAAATGGCATTCGCCCGTAAGCGAATGTACCATAGAAGGGTGAAAGTGGTATTTTCTTGGTCAACCGGATCGATGGGTATCTCGGAAATATCCCGAGTATCCATCCAGAAACAAGAGAATGCATGTCCCGCCGTGGCGCTCTAGCATCCGGTCAATGAATGGTAGGAGGAAATGATCTTTCATTGTAACCTCATTGAGCTTTCTATAGTCGATACGACTCTATAACCGCAAACGAGCCTCAATGCTATTTCTTCTCCCTTCTCATTCTTCTCAATAGTAATTCCTCCTTTCTTGGAAACTACCTGAGTAGGGGATACCCATTCACTGTCAGCAATTGCGTAAATGATACCCATGTCTAAAAGCTTGATAATCTCCTTTTTGACCACTTCTTGCATATGAGGGTTGAGCCTCCTCTGGGGCTGTCTAACACATTTTGCACCCTCTTGAGTCTTGATTTTATGCATACAAACGTCAGGAGATATCCCTCTGATGTCTCCTACTTGCCAACCAAAGGCTTTCTCGTTCTTTCTCAAGACGTCTAACAATTTCATCTCTTCCAATCGAGATAGCTTGGCAGAAATAATCAACGGAAGCTTGTCACCTTCTCTTAAGAACACATATTTCATATGCTTAGGTAACGGCTTCAGTACCAGATCTGCAGGGGGGTCTTCTAAACTTGATTTAAGATCTCCACTTTTCAACTCAACATCACTGAGTTTACTTAGTGGTCCCACTGCCAAAACCTCTCCTTTCAACAATCCTTTATCAAACTCAGCTTCTAACTGTTCTAGATTCACCACACCATGATTATTCAGATTCTCAACTAATCGCTCGTATTCAGTTGAAACAGCCATGACTTGCTTTTCCATGTACTCATTGAAATCATCTGACATATCTTCAATGGAGAAGCCGGTGGGTTAATCAGATGGTCTCTGAATGGCTTTGGAGACACTGTAGCTTACCTCCTGATCACCGAATCGTATAGTCACTTGCCCACCATCACTGTCAATGAGGGCTCTGGCTGTAGAAAGAAAGGGTCTTCCAAGTATCAAGGGGACATTCTCATCCTTCTCTATGTCCAGGACGTACCAGTCTACCGGGAAGGTAAATCTATCAATTTGAACTAATACGTCCTTTAATATTCCCACAGCTTTCTTGGAAGATCTATCAGTGAATTGAAGGTTCATGGTTGTGGGTTCTAGAAGATCATTCAATCCAAGCTGTTTGCAGACAGACAATGGCATCAGACTTATGGATGCACCCAGGTCACATAGAGAATTTTGGAAGACTAAGCCTCCCATCAATAATTTGAGCACAAATTTCCCAGGGTCACCCCTCTTGATTGGTAGATCATCATAAGTTACCATAGAGCAATCCTCACCAATCAACCGATCCATGTCTCCTAACTTCTTCTTAGAGGAAACAACATCCTTGATGAACTTGGTATACTTAGGCATCTCAACCAAAACATCAGATAGTGGAAGATTAACCTGAGTATTTTTCAGAAGATTTAGCACTTTTTCGTATTTCTTGTCCTCATGCAAGGGGATGTTGCTTTTTCTAGGTGGAAATGGAAGTTTCTTCAAATCATTCTCAGAAAAGACTTTCTTCGAGGACGAACTGACAGCTTTGTCTTCCAAATCTTTCCACCTCACCACTTTCTCATTTTTCTTACTAGTCAGGGGATCAGCCACCTGATTTTCACTTGATTCTTCATTTCTCAGGGGATCAGCCACCTGAGGTCCTTCAAACTCTTTACTTCTCAGGGGATCGGCCACCCGAGTACTCTTTTGCAGAAAAGGGGAACGTAGGTGCTCGACTTCCCCTCCTGCCTTATCACTGGCAGGAGGGGTTAGTGGTTTCCCTGGTTCGAGGGACCACTAAGTTGAGTACCAGATCTGAGATTCATTGCACTGGCCTCTTCTTTACCATAGGGAATTGAAGGAACTAGGTCAGTGTACTGGCCATGATTCAAATTTGTCTGAGCTACCTGACCACCCTTAGGATTTTTCTCCGTAAAGCAGGGCAACTATCCTGAGGGCCTGAAAGCTAATTGACCAGCCATTTGCCCGATCTGCCTCTCAAGACTCTTTATTGTGCTTTGGAGGGATTCAATATTATTATTCTGCTCCTCTAGTTTAGCTTCAAGATTATTAGAGTGAGAGGGGCCTTGAGAGTTCTGAAAATTCTGCGGGATGGTTTGCCTGGGACGATTCTGAAACGCAGGATTTGAATTGTTTGGCCAATTTTGATTGAACCTTTGATTTGTAGTGGAAAGATTCGTGTTCAGGTTCTGATTGAAGCTTGGGTTTCGATTGAAATTCTGATTTTGGTTAAAATTCGAATTTTGATTATGATGGAAACCCTGGTTTTGAAGATTGCTTTGGCCAGAGAACTGATTGTTGAATCTCTGATTTTGTTGGCCAAAGAAAGCATTAACTTCAGCATTCTGTCCATTCATAGGGCATAAAGGAGAGGTGTGCCCCACATTATCACATGTCTGGCATGTGACTGTATTATACTGTCCTTGATTCTGGACAACATTGACTTGATAGGTTGAAGGGGAAATAAACTGACACTGGCCAACCATATGGCCAGTTTGACAACAATTTTCGCAAAACAGAACTTGAGAATTCTGCAGGAATGATGAATTATGATTCGTTGGACTTGGGGACATTGAAAGAGCGGCCACCGTCGTTGCGATGGCGATCGATTTTGCATATTCACTTCCTCGATCCTAGGAGGAGGAGGAGGTGTCGAATAGCTTGAGATGAGGGGGCATAATTATATTTGGCAATATCCTCGAATAATGCCAACCCTTCGCGAGTGTTTTCCTCGGAATGCCCCACCGAAGAACTATTGACCATACCCTTAGTGAGCTCGGTCAATCCACCGAAAAATGTGTTGACTTGCCTCTGCAAATCCAAACCGTGGTGAGGGCATTTACGAAGAAGTGCTTTGAATCTCTTCCACGCATCAAAGAACGATTCGTTTTCCTTTTGATAAAAGGTGAAAATTTCATTTAAGCATTGGGCTGTCTTGGATGGTGGGAAATACTGACTTAAGAACTCTTTTTCTAGTCCACCCCGGTGGTAATGGATTCAAAGCAGGGAGAAAGTTGTACCACTCTTTTGCCTCCCCCTTCAAGGAAAACGGAAAAAGTTTCAGTTTAATCGCATCCTCACTGACTCCTTGGATGCGAGTCGTACCACATATCTCCAGAAATGTGTGTACGTGCGTATGAGGATTTTCAGATTGGAACCCGTGGAAGATGGATGCATTTTGCATCATTTGAATGAGCCCAGGCTTTAGTTCGAAGGTCTGTGCATTTATGGTTGGTAAGACGATAGCCGGGTTGACCCTGACTTCGCCAGGCATGGCGTAGTCTACCAACGTACGTCGATCTTCAGCAGCCATAATGATGAAATCTTCAATCTCTTCAGCTAAGCGATCCTCAAGGTCTTGATCGGCCCTGTCAGAAGGAACCGCAGAACGGATTCTCTGTTTGTTTGGTCGGACTATGGTCCACTCGAGGTCAGGGGTATAGAGTAGTGGCCCTTTTTGACTTCGAGTTTGCATAAACCGAAACCAAAATCAAGTGGTTTAACCTTTTAATCAAAGGTTAAAACCACGAAAGGATTTTAAAGAAAGGAGGTCAGACGGGCGTCCGGATTACTGGACGGACGTCTGCCTGAAGAACTAGACGGGCGTCCGGATTAACTGGATGCTCGTCTGATTTCAGAAAAAAAAACGGAAAAATAGAAAAACAGAAAGGAAAAGATAAACCAGAAAAAAGATAACTACGAAACCTAACGACGAAAAACCTAATAACCTAAAATATAAATTACCTAATAATAATAAGTAAAATGAAATAAAGAAAATAAAAAGAGAAATAAAAGTAAAATAAAGCAAGAAAATAAAAACTAGACAACCGTCCGGTTCCCCGGCAACGGCGCCAAAAACATGTCTCGGATTTTTATCAACGGAAAACAACAAGTAATAAATTATAAATCCGGTATACCCCAAGTGCAGGGATCGTAGTATAGCAACTAATACCGGGTCGATCTCACAGGGAATCGGGGTTGTTTATTCTAGTTTTTATTAACTCACCTAAATATGTCACAACTACTACTACTAAAAAGATTATAACAAAATAAAACAATTAACAAGTAACAAAGCTAAAAACAATAATACGAAAGTAAACTGGACAGAAGATCGAGATCTAAAGCCAGGAAAATATGATTACGAACAAGATAACTAAACTACTTCTATTCTGAACTTAATATGCAATAAAAATTGTAACTTTACTAGGCAAAACGATCACAAGTGATTAATCAATAATTTAACAAACGAACAAGCTATTGATCCACCAATCCTACAACAATCAATTTCTATCTAGATTATCTCGTGATTTTTAACCAAGTTGTGATTCACCTAACAAAGGTATGAACTCCTAATCTCTTAGAAAAGTTCGCCTATCAATCTTTTATCTTTCGATCCTAAAGATTAATGCTTTCAAATCAAAGGTGTAAGATTTCTCAATCTAGCAACCTAGAAATTCAACCTAATCAACTCTCGTTATTTTTAGGTTAAAGATCAAATCTTTATTATGGTGATCTAGGGTTTAACACGATTCTCATCAATATCAAACATCAAACATGCAAGCATCTCTCGATATAATTGCATAAAATAAACATAGACATAATAAAGATACAACTTTGATAAGAAAAACTCACAAAGTAATCAAGAAACGAAACTGAATTGTTGATAAGATGGCTTCACAATGCTTGTTCAAAAAGCCTTTAGCCTCTAGACATCACTTGAAAGCTCGAAATTGCTTGAATAAAGTGCATAAAAGTAATGGATCTAATCTAAGAATTAAAAAGCATAAAAATTGAAGAAGAAAGGTGCAAACCACAAGGAAATCGCCCCTTAGAGTTCTTGTGGCCGCCTAGATAAATTAGGGTCTGAATATTGTGTTTAGGGTTGAGAAAAACGCAGCTATTTATAGATTTCTAAGTCGGCTGCTGCTATGTCGGCCAATGGACGCCCGTCCGCTATACTGGACGCCCGTCCAGTCTTCATAAAAATCTTCGAGTTTGGCCGAGCTGGATCAGACGCCCGTTCTTCATTAAATCAGACGCTCATTCAGTAATCTTGGGAGAACTCTGAATCAAGTTACTCCTCCTGGACGCCCGTCCAGATGCTCAGACGCCCGTCCACTGGACGCTAGTTCTAAACCCCTGTTCAGGATGACTTCAAATCCGATTTTCATCTCTATCTCTTTTTTCCTCATATAAATCCGATCCTTAACATCTCTTAATCCTCTTTTGAACCAATTTCGTGTATCTACAAGATAATAAAAACATTGCAAAATGTAATATCATTCAAATCAATAGAAAATCAACAATAAAAACACATAGTTCAACAAACGTTGCGAATGAATCATTCAAAACCTCACTTGCTCAATAAACCAATTAAACACTCAATTTCTATGCAAATGATATAAATATTGAGGAAATTATTACGAAATATAACATTATAAATCACATAAAAATCACCCTAAACAATACGCACACAAATTATTTGTCTCCAATGGTACTAGAACCCGGATACTCCGGATTAAGGAGCCAAACTAATTACCACTGGGCTGATGCCTTCTTTCTTTTCATTTTCGACCACACTAAACTTAGATCATATTATAAATGATTGATTGATTTTTTTGTCTCAGTATTCCTATAAACCGTGATAATAAAAAGTTAATGTGTCCATTTTAATTTCTTCGTCTCAGTTTTTTAAAAACCGATGTCTTTGTTAGATTAAAGTGTTATATTTATCCTTTTGTAATAGTGAAATAAAATCAATCACACCTACAAACCGAAACCTAAACATAAATATCTAACCATTTAAATCACAGTTAAAAACTGAGATTTATCGGTTTAATACATCTCGGTTTATTCAATAGCTGTGTTAAAAAACTTAAGTGTTATCTATACATTTTGCTTGTCTTAGTTCTTTTAAAAGTATGATTCTTATCATTCTATAAGTGTGATCTATGTCTCTTTTAGTATTAGTGGATATAATTTATCTCACTTTTTCTATAACTTTGACAAAAATATCATATGAATTCAGTCTCAGTTTAAAAATGAGATTGATTGATATAATTTAACACGGTTTTTCAATAACTGTAACAAAAATATCATATCAATTCAGTCACAGTTTAAAAGTGAGATTGATTGATAAAATTTATCTCGCCTTTTCAATAAATGTAACAAAAATATCATATCAATTTATTCACACGTGAGATTGATTGATATAATTTATCTCGTTTTTTCAATAATCGTGACAGAAATATTATATCAATTCAATCACAGTTTAAAAGAGAGATTGATTGATATAATTTATCTCGATTTTTCAATAACTGTGACATCAATGTCATATCAATTAAATCACACTTTAAAAATGAGATTGATTGATATAACTTATCTCGGTTTTTCAATAACTCTGATAAAAAGTTGTAAGTGTGATATACATATTTTTTTTGTCTCGGTTTTATTAAAACTTTGATTGTTAATATTTTTTAAGTGTGACCTTTATCATATATTTTGTAGTAGTGATTTTTTTTTTTTCTAATTATTCCAAAATTATTGTCAAACATTAGGTTCACATTATTTTGTCTACATACCCAAGAGATGCATACAATTTCCAAAGTATTAGTTAAGCGTCTTTTTCCACAACAAAAACAGCCAACTCCCCATGTTCTGATGAGCATGCACCATCACACATCTGCACAATTTATTATAGTATACTACTATATCGACCAGCGAAAGTTTCTTCATCTGCATTCTCTTAATTCCTCCGTCTGATTCGCTCAACACTGTCTGCACAATTTAATAAAGTAATGCACACCCTTCCAAATATTGTCGCTCTCACAACGTTAGCCCCATACCAAATTTTCAGACACTATAAATAAATAAAAACTTAAAGATATTGTAGCCCATCAATATTCAGAATTTAAATATAGGTCTCAACCTCTGAATCATCCCAATATAACAAATCAAAAGTACAAAGTTTCTCTGCATACCTATATATATATATATATATATATATATATATATATATATATATATATATATATGTGTATATTATTATGGCAAGTTGACATGTATATTAATATATTATTATGGCAAGTTGACAAGTTGCCCATTGATTTTTTGTTTTCCAATTTTTTTTTTACTGTTTAGTTTTGTGTAGTTTGAAAACTCATCAACAGTGTAAATGTGTAATACATTTTTCTTTTCACGCTAAGCGGTAATATAATAAACACCACAAATGAAAAAGCAATAATTCATTCCCTAACTATATAGGCTCTGTTTGTTTTGGGTTGTAGTTTTTTTTGGAGTTCTTTTGGGAGTTTTTTTTAGATAAAGTGATTGAAGTAATAATTAAAAAGTTGATTGGGTAAAATAAAGAAGAATAATGAGTGGTGTAGATTATGAAATGATTGGTGAAATAAAGTAGAATAATGAATAAAATAATGGTAAAAAATGTAATAAAGTTGATAAAGTGAAATGATGAGAGATGATTTAATATTTTTTTATTTGTAGTTGATGATTTGATTGGTGTGAGAATTATAAGAAATGATTGGTGATGTGATAGAGAAAAAACTCCAAAAAAAAACATCTTGCAAAACAAACACAACCATATTCTTTGGACACAATGAAAGAATTGAAATACTTTGCTCACGTTACCGAATAATAATGTCTAGCGTCCTGCCTTTCGATCGATACACAGTTAAGGAACATCAGGAACGGGAGCGATCCTGGACAGCGAAGGCTAAACGGTGCCCAGCATATGGGTAGCAAGAGGGCGCTTACACCCCAACAGTGGAGCCTTATAGGGATGGGCCCAACCCAATAAAGACTTTGTAATGTTGTGTTGTGTTGTTTGGGTGGTTTGTCTATGTGTACATAAGCTTTCCTATTGTGCTTCCGGCTATGAACGAATAATTTTTTTTAACCATATTGTATATGTCACGTTGTAACGCCCCGCCCTCAGATACTGAGTTCTTATCCGGAAATGAAACGCTCGGCACATATAATATTAAATAAATTCAATATTATACGTAAGCCTTCAACAACGTCGTATCGAGTTTAGCAAACGAAAGCTAAAAAGACTCGGCAAAACCATAAATGCTACTAAGATTGGAATACAAACTGACTAGGAGTAGAAAGGAAAAGCTTACAACAACGATATAAAACTTACAACGTACGATGTTCCAAAATAAAAGATCTCAAAAGGAAGTACAATAGGTTCTTTAAAGAAACTAAAACATAATCAAGTACAACCTTCAATAGAAAAGTAAAAAAAGAAAGCATCATTGTGGCATCAACGTCATCAAACATCATCCAACACCTCAACGAGCTCAAGATCAACCTGTCCGTCTTCTCACCCCAAAATCACACAAAACAACATATGCAATTGAGGTAAGTACAAAGTAATTAGCAAGAGGAAGAAGCTAATGTACAATTAAGTCTTACAACGGAAGGTTCATTAGTTATTATTAAGTTATCTTTGTGAGACCGACTCAACTCTAGGGTTCACTTCATGCTCATAAACATGTCATGACTATTGGTTTCTAACTTAACTTATCTTTGTTACATCAGCATTCAAGGGCACTACGCATGGTGCTACTCACCACGAAGTATCTGGCAACATATTGGCGGATCACACCAATATCCATAGGGGAAAGCCCGATATTGTACACGCTCGTCGGAGTCCCTCCGTACGTAGGGTCTCAGACTTACGGGGTGGTGTTCCTCCGTATGTAGGGTCCAAAGACTTACGAAGTTATCCACTTTATCTGAACGCCCACACATCGTGATATAGACTTGTGCCTTACCAAGAATAGGTTGGTGTTTAATCTTTTTACTACACAAGTATGTTTATTATTAATTGATAACTAGCCACTTATGTACTTTCAAGTAAGCTCCCTCACCTCTACTACTCTCTTCCTTGGACCCTTAGACATGGACAAGCCCTAGCACATACACAGACATTGATGAAATCTAATTCATCAAAGCACAAGACAATCATACTCTTCCGACGGTCCCGAACTTCAACTCCCTTGAAGAGTACATTCGGTGCCGGAACTAAATGCATCTGAAGATTAATCAAGGCTTTTTCATGTTTATTTAACTTGTTTATATCGTTAATATAAGTTTAGGAACCAATCCCAACTTACTACACTCGATAATACGCAAAAACGGTCAAAACAGCATTTCTGGGCCATAGGCCACGGCCTGTAAATATCATAGGCCGGCGCCTATGACATAGCAGAATTCTTTGAACTCTCAGCATCTGATAGGCCACGGCCTACGACACTTGGGAGCAATTTTCTGTATTTTTCGATTCTGCACCATCTCTAACCCTTTTCCAATCAATTTAACAACAATTTACGTAGAAAAACAACAGCAAAACAGTACTATATCATACTACAGCACTTCAAACTTTAATTACAACATTTAAGCACAATTTCTAACATCAAAACATGTCAAACTCAACCCTATCATCATACAACCTTAATTAAACATTAGGAAGAGCCTCTTACCTTTTAGCAAGCAAAACCAAAGCAAAACATCAAGAACATCTGCAGCACTTCTAAGACTTCTCCAAGAAACCTATTTGATCAACCAATTGAATAAGAAACAATTTTGATCAAAGCTTCTAAACAAAAGGAACTACGAAATCAACCTTTCAAACCAACAAAACTTGATCATCTCTTGATGAATCCAAAACGGAGGCAACACTAACCTTATTCCAAACTTGATGATCTTGATATCAAAAGAAAGCCTTCTTCACGCTGATTCCAAATCTTCCATCGATTCTGAAAATGGATTCAGACTTGTGAGAATTTTGAAGAAGTCTTCTTCCTTGCATTTCTGTTTCTTTTTCTCCTCTCCTCTGCCAAGTTTGAACAATAGTGGGATTTTCTTTTCCCTCAACTCCTGAAAACTTCCAGGTAAGGGAAGTTAATTTCTACAAAATAAACTTCCAAGGAGTTATTGCAAGAAAGTCCTTTAATTCCCTTTTAATTCCATTAAAACCCCACAAATACTTATTTTTCCAAAACTAATATTTCTTTTACGAAGACTTTAATCCACAAATATTTAAATATAATATTTCGTTCCGTAAAAAGGCATGTCTTCCCTTTTACGAAAGGTCGGGATATTACACACGTCTCACGTTATTATTGGATAAAAACTAATTAAACTACGACCAAAGTTCAGTTTACCGGTACTATAAAACATTTCGTCATATGAAAATGAACAACATTTATTCTTCAAAGTTAAAGAAAAGCCTTCGACATCTAATGTAGAAATAGAAATAATGTTTTTCGTAGGATCAGGATCAAAAGAACACTTATTTAATTCAAGTACTAGCCTATTGGTAGGGAAGAAAATAAACTCCTACGGTTAGGGAAGAAAAACTTGCTCCATTCACGACACGCAGGTCCACCTCTCATTTCTTTAGATCATTAGTACGTTCTTCTTAGTCCATGCATACTCGTGCAAATATCATAACCACATCCAGTATCTAATACCAGTTGTCACACTTTGAAGAAGTAATATTGATCTCAATCATAAACATATACCTGAAGTCGAAGCATAACCATGGTTGTTCTTCTTGGTATCCAAGAAAGTCTTGCAGTTTCTCCTCTAGTGGCCAGGTTTGCCACAGTGGAATGAATCATCCTTAGTCTTGTCCTTGGCTATTTTGCCTTTCGGCTTAGGAGGCTCCTTTCCTTTTTGTTCTTCTTTTGAGCATTTTTCTCACCCTTAGAAGAACTCACAAGAAACATTTGCTTTCTTTTGTCCACAATACCCTCAACAATCTTAAGAATATTCAACAACTATGGGAACAAAGAATCAAGCTTGTTCATGTTATAAATCAACACAAAATATGAGAAAGAGTCGGGTAAAGACCGAAGAATCAAGTAAATACCTAATTCGTGCACCAGTTTAGAACCAAGATTCTCAGGCTTCTCTGTGTACCTGTTCATCCTCAGTACAAGAACACTTAACGAAGTTCTTGGATCCATCTTACATCTAAAAAAGGCCTTCGAGACCTCATATTTCTCAGTACAAGACTATGAGGCATAGAGCTCTCTCAAGTGACCTATAATGTGTTGGACCGGGAACACGCAATAAATACTCTAAAAGGGGCATGAATAGAGTATCACTACCTTTTAAAATTCTTTAACCACTTTCAAAAACACTGAGCAAATTAATACAATTAAAGTGGTTGTTGGACTTATTTTTAAGTTTTAGTGATGAGTGCCAAACTAGCTGTTATAGAGCAAAGGCAAAAAGATGTCTAGATCAAATGTATAGGTTTATTAGAGTTTGATTTTGTATAGATTTGATCAAACAAGCACTGTAAAGGTCAGCTGATTTACATCAACAGACTAGTCTAGATCAGTAGGGTAGCTGAGTCAGTAAACTAATCAGGAACCTGCAGAAGACTGAAGGCTGAGGGATCAAACTCAGTTATTGAAGGCTAAGGGATCAAACTTAGTAATTAAAGTCAAGGTTATGAAATCAGAATTTAGGGAAGTCTATGATGACCTAAACTGATTACATATACCTTGTGTACAAGGTCAAAGTTCCACAAGTTAAGTGGTGATTGGAACTTAGTTATGTTCAAAAAGGTGTAATCTAACTTCATAAATAAAAGTTAGATAAAAGACAATTAGCTGAAGTGGTTTTAAACACTGCAAAATAAGGATCAACTTACTAATGTGTATATCAGCAGACTCATGTTCTCAGAAACCTGCTGGACACATATTTCGATTTAATCAAAGGCTACATTGGAAGATTACATAGAAAGGGACGGCTAACAACCTCTGATTTATCAAACAAATCAATGGTTGAGATTAAAGGGACGTTGGAAAGATTCAGACCTTTTATCCAATGGATACAAGTCAAAGGGTGGACAGACTGAAAACTGTCAAAAAGAAGTCTGACAGTGTCAGTCCTAGGAACAGTCAGAAAAAAAAGTCAAGATGGAGACAAATCCAAAACAGCTTATGTTTGATTTTCAAATATAAGTCACAAGGATTTCTACCTATAAATAGATGACTCCTAACTCAGATACAGATGGTGATTTTTGAAGAAAAATAAGGATCCATCTTGAGCAATCAGAATTAAATCGATCAAACACCCTGCTGACCCTACTGAGCATAAGGCTACTGATCCAGAGAATATCTTCAAGTGTAATATGCATTCAAGCTGCATCAAGTTTACACACTTGAATACATCAAGCTGCTGATCATATCATCCTAATCAAGCTGCTGAAAGCTGAATCACTTACTTGATTCAATCTTTCTTTTACAAGAAATCTACTGAAGACAAGAAGCATCTTTGGGTGTGAAAGACTGTTGGTTGTGGTGGAGCTGGTGAAGAGGCAATCCTACCCTTCAAGGACCAGTGGAAGACTTTGGAGCAGCAATCCTACCTATTCCAAGTGTTTAGTTTGTGAAGCCATAGTTATTGGTGAAGGACAAGCAACTTAGGGATTTTTGTAGCAGCTACCTCAAGAATCTCTAGTGAATTACCTCCAACATCACAGGAGAAGAGTGGACTGACAGGATTACACCACCTGGAACCACTATAAAATCTGCCTACTTACTTTCTGCATTTATATTCTGCATTTAGTTTATCTAGCACATCAATCTACTGAATCTAGCAACTGAATCACACACATACACTAATGAGTATCTAATACTTGGTATCATATTTAACAACAAGTAATAAGGCTTAATTTTTGATATATTTCCGCTGCACAAATTCGGTAAACTCAACAGTCACAAACTATCGAGTGTCGCGGACTCGAATTGTCGCCAGTGCCGTCGAAGTTGCTGAGTTTGTTAACTCCAAAAGTTTTAAGTGTTAAGTTTATTCATCCCCCTCTAAACATAACCAAAGCCTTTTCAAGGGACCAACAATTGGTATCGGAGCAGTGCTTCTGTTCTGAAGTAATCCTACTTGTTGTGCTTGTAAAAATACTTTGAAAACTTTTTCAAGTCTGATTTTCAAAGCTTTGCATCATGGATAACAACCAGTATGCTAGAACAATGCTGATGTGTTCTTTAGATCGTTTTGATGAGTATAAACGTCGTATGCCGGCTTATCTAGCTGCAACACATGATGAAATGATGGATGTACTTACAGATGTACCACTGGAGATTACCAAGTTAGTAACAGTGGGAGTTGAGACACAGTACATTCCAAAACCAAAAAGGGAATGGACTGCTGAAGATAGAAAAAAGAGCAAATCTCAACAATATTGCTATTGATATCATATACAGAACTTTGGATAGAAATATGTATATGAAGGTGAAGGATTGCAAGACTGCAAAGGAACTATGGGACAAGTTACAATTAATCTGTGAAGGCAATGATGCAATCAAAAAGAACAAGATCAGTGTGGCAAAGAAGAAGTTCCAGGAGTTCAAAATGAAACCAAATGACACCATTGAACAAATGGAATCAAGATTCAATGCAATCATGGATGAACTCACCCTACTGAGTGTGAAGTACTCACAGGAAGAAATCAACTCAAAAATCTTGGAAGCATTACCTGCAAAAGAAGTTTGGGAGATGAAGGTGACTGCCATAGAAGAAATGAGGAGTTTGCATGAAGAAGACACCTTCAAATTGTTTTTAGATCTTAAGGCCTATGAATTTAGCAAAAAGCTTGTGCCTGAAACTGAAAAAGAAGAGCCAAAGACCACTGCATTGGCTCTTCACATCAAGAAGAAACATCAGGAGCTCAAGATGATCTACTGGATGAGATGCAAGAGCAGATTGCCCTACTGAGCAAGAAAATCAGGATGATGAAAACTGGAAAGGGTTCTCCAAGGAATTTCAGAGAGAAATTCAGTGAAAAGAAAAAGGTTGAATCAAAGAAAGATAATGATTACTTGTGTTATCATTGCAAGAAACCAGGACACTTCAAACCTGCCTGTCCTGAATTAAAACAGAAAAAGGAACCTGATTATCTTTGCTTTAATTGCAAAAAGCCTGGACATTTCAGACCTGATTGTCTAGACCTACTGAAGACCAAGAGCCAACAAAGAAGACATGGCAAGAAGGCTATGGTTACTGAAGATGAATCAGGGATATGAAGTAGAATTAGAAAAAGGAAATGAATCTGATGATACTGCACTTGTTGCTGAGATGGAAGATTATGCTTTAATGGCTAATATGGATGAAACAGAGGAGGTATAGAATTATGTATCTATAAACACTCCTGCTGGAAGTGATTGTGAATCAACTTGTGGTTCAAATCCAAAAAATTCTGACAATGAAGAAACTTTGGATGCCATCCTTAATCAACTAAGGATAATACAATCTGGTTATGAGATTGTGAAGGCTGAAAAAGAAGCTCTTCAATCAGAAGTTGAAAGATTAAATGCTGAATTAAGAATTCTCAAAGGAAAGGAAAAGAATTCGGACAGAATCAGCTTAAGCCTGCTGAACATTCAGTAGCTGCTGAGTCTGCTGAACCATCTTGTTCCTCCACTGCATTCAAATCTGGAAAGCCTTATTGTGATAGAACAGGGCTTGGATTTGGATCTCAACAATCCAATAAGAGTGGATCCAGTAAGATCACTGAACCTAGTACCAGAATTAGTCCTAAGTTTGTGCCTGCACAAGATCCAATTCCCAAAAGAGTTGCTGAGGCAGTAAAGCCTACTGATAAAGCTTGAAGGAAGCAAAAACAGAAGTCAAGGAAGTCAACAGCTCCTAATAAAAAGAATAAATCTAAAAATAGGACTGCTGTGCCTTCTAGACCTGCTGATAGCAGACCTGCTACCAAGTCTGTTGGACCACAAAAAGGGAAAAACCAGAAATATTCCAAGAATAAGAATCCTAAATCCAAAAATGTTAATCATTCAAGGGATAATTATCTTAGGGGGAAAGGTAGACTGTTCCCTACTGATGATGATTGGAATATTCCTGCTCCTACTGCTAGAAACAACAGATATGACCATACTGCTAGGGTAAAACCTAAGCAATGGAATCAGCAGAGGGCTCAGTAGAGGACTTATACAAGACCTCAGCAGGGACCTCAGCAGACTCCATATTACAGGGCTGTTCCTAACATACAGCAAACCTATGGTCATCCTAGTGCTTCTAACAAAAGAAATCACTTTAAACAACATTATATTCCAAAAGGACATAAAGCATATGTGAATCCTACACAACCAATTATTAGACCTTATGGATGTGTAGAGTACATGTATGAACCAAAGTATGATACCTTTCAAATAAGACCTTATGTAAACTTGCCAAGGGTCATGCTTACCACTGACCATTATGGACCCAAACATGTTTGGGTACCTAAATGCACTAACTTTGTTTTGTAAGGTGTCTGGTACTTTGACAATGGATGTTCCAGACATATGACAAAGAATAAGCATTGTTTGTCAAATTTTGTGGCAAAGGATTGTCCAAGAGTGAACTTTGGCAACAAGAACACACCAAGATATACAAGAGGATATGGCACACTTGTGAGAAATGGATTAACAATCAGGAATGTGGCATATGTGGAAGGACTGGACTACAACCTACTGAGCACTGGACAATTCTGTGACATGGGATACAAGGTCACTTTTGACAAAAACTCTTGTATTGTCATTAGTGAAAGAGGTGATCAAGTTGTGTTAGTTGGAAGAAGACAACAAAACATGTATGTTGTGGATTGGTCTACTGCTGTTCCAGAAACATGCCTGATTGTGCATACCAAGTCAGAACTTAATTGGTTATGGCATAAGAAGTTGAATCATTTAAATTTTGATGATATCAATTAGTTGGTGAAGAAGAAACTGGTGATTGGTTTACCTGAGATCACATTCAAGAAGGATGCTATATGTGATGCATGTCAGCATGGTAAACTGACAAAGTCAAGCTTCAAATCAAAGACTAAGCAATCAACTAAAAGAGTTTTGGAGCTGATGCACATGGATCTATTTGGACCAGTTACACCAACAAGTGTTACAGAAAGAAGTACACTTTGGTAGTTGTGTATGATTATTCAAGATACATTTGGGTGATATTCATGAACAAGAAAAGTGAAACACTTCAAAAGATGCCTGAACTTTTGAAGAGATTACAGAATGAGAAAAGTGTGACAGTAGTGAAAATCAGATCACACAAGGGTACTGAATTTCTCATTAAAGTTATAAGAGAATATTGTGAACAGAATGGTGTACTACATCAACTTGCTGCTGCTGGTACACCTCAACAAAATAGGGTTGCTGAAAGAAGAAATAGAACTCTAAAATAAGCTGGAAGAACTATGATTTGTGAAGCATTGCTACATGAAAGATATTGGGCTGAAGCAGTTAATACAGCATGCTATACACAAAACATAATATCAGTGAACAAGAATCTACTGAAGACACCTTATGAGATTTGGAATGGAGAAAACCTAATATATCCTATTTCCATCCATTTGGAAGCAAATGTTTTATCTTGAATCATAAGGAACAATTGAAGACATTCCAACCAAAATCAGATGAAGGAATTTTCTTGGGATATTCTTCAGTTAGCAAGGCATTCAGGGTACTGAACAAAAGGACACTAAAACATGAAGAAACAATACATGTTGTATTTGATGAACCTTAGTTCACTGGAATGGAAGATGAAGCTTCAGAACCTGCTGAGAATCAACAAGTCACTGATCCAGAATGTGTTGAAGTTTTGGAAAGATTCAATGACTTAAAGGTTTCTGATTCAGCCCCTGCTGAACACCCTGCTGGTAACACTACTGATGCAACAACTGAGGCAATTCAAGGATCTGCTGAACCCCCTATTGATGAAACAACAGACCCTACTGAAGATGATGTTCCAGAGAATCAATCTAACCAGAATCCACAATAGTTAAGGGATCACCCTGTTGAACAAGTTATTGGCAACATACAACAAGGTGTGAGGACTAGAAGATAGTTAGAAGCTATGTTTACTTGTTTTCTATCTCAAATGGAACCTAAAGTTGTTGAAGAAGCAATTTCAGATCCAGATTGGATAATTTCTATGCAAGAAGAGTTGAATGAATTTTAAAGAAATCAAGTTTGGACACTAGTGGAAAGGCCTAATCATGCAAATATAATTGCTACAAAATGGGTATACAGAAACAAATTGGATGAATCTGGTACCATTGTGAGGAATAAGTCCAGACTAGTAGCAAAAGGCTATTCTCAAGCAGAAGGAATAGATTTTGATGAGACATATGCACATGTTGCAAGATTGGAAGCTATAAGATTATTCTTGGCATATGCTGCATATAAAAACTTCAAAGTATATTAGATGGAGGTCAAGAGTGCATTCTTGAATGGCATTCTGGAAGAAGAGGTGTATGTTCAGCAACCTCCTGGTTTTGAAGTTAAAGATCAAGAAGATAAAGTGTATAGGCTAAACAAAGCACTTTATGGTTTAAAACAAGCACCAAGAGCATGTATGAGACTCTATCTCAATTCTTGGTGGACAATGGTTTTACAAAAGGCACCATTGATAAGACTCTTTTCAGAATCAATGAAGGGAACAACACCCTGCTGGTACAAATTTATGTTGATGACATAATCTTTGGTTCTGAAAATGAATTGCTATGTGAAAAGTTTGCAAATCTAATGAAGAGTAAATTCCAAATGAGTATGATGGGAGAAATGAACTACTTTTTGGGATTGCAAGTCAAACAGATGAAAGATGGAATCTTCATTCATCAAACCAAGTATACCAAGGAGTTACTGAAGAAATTTGGTATGGAAAATAGCACCAAGATATCAACTCCTATGAGCACAAATATTAGATTCGATGAAGACAAAGAAGGCAAAGATGTTGATCAGACCTTATACAGAAGGATGATAGGCAGTCTGCTGTACCTTACACCCAGCAGACCTGATATATCCTTTGCTATAGGTGTTTGTGCAAGATTTCAATCAAAACCTAAAGAAAGTCATTTAGGTGCAGTCAAAAGAGTTCTCAAGTATCTAAAAGAGACTTTGGGAGTAGGGATATGGTATTCAAAAGATGGAAGTTTCAAGGTTATATCCTACTCAGATTCTGATTATGCTGGATGCAAGATTGAAAGAAAAAGCACCACAGGAACATGTAAGTTAATGGGAAATAGACTGGTTTCCTGGTTTAGCAAGAAACAGAATTCTATATCAAATTCCACTGCTGAAGCTGAGTACATTGCTACTGGAAGTTGCTGTGCACAAATACTTTGGTTAAGACAAAAGTTAAGGGATTATGGAATTGAAGAAAGAGAAATTCCTATAATGTGTGACAACACAAGTGCAATTGCAATCACGGAAAATCCTATTTTGCACTCAAGAACCAAGCATATTGATGTGAGACATCACTTCATAAGAGATCATGTTGAAAAGAAGGATGTGGTGGTTCTGTATATCCCCATTGAAGATCAACTTGCTGATATTTTCACTAAACCACTAGATAGTGAACGATTTGCTAAACTAAGGACTGAACTTGGAATTATAAAAGTTGACTGATATATACTTTATCAGCAGTGTACTGGAATTCACCAAGAGGGATTAGTCTTTGCTATGTTGGGTGAGCTCACTTAGCAGATTAGTTATTGGTATCAACAATTCCATGTACTTATGTTTGGACAATTGAGCAAATGAGCTCACTTTGATGTTGGGTGAGCTCACTTGACAGATCAGTCATTGGTATTAAACTTCATCTTGTATTATCAATTGGACAACACAAAAGGATTTAAGCATCAGCCGAGTAACTCTGTCAGTAGGCTGCTGAGACATTTTGTCAGCAAGCTGCTGAACCAAGTCTACTGATGACAAGGCTACTGAAGGAAACGTTACACAGTCAAACTTACAAAAGTCAAAAAGCAAATGGCGGGATATTTATTTTATCCTTGTAACCATAGTTACACGATCTGACGGTTACAAAACGTTATGGAAAAGTAATGGGCCACGTGTCAAGACAACATTCACTCAGACTTAATCATGGTTAAAACCACTGTACGTGCTCTGACAGTTACAACTACATCTATCTATATATACAGACCTTTACACAGAAGTAACTTTCAATATTCAGATTGATTTTCTCTACATATACACTGTGTGAACACAGATTTGTAATCTATTTTCTTCATCTTTTTCTTAAAACAATGGCAAAGAAGGATGATGTTCATATTGGCACCAGTCAAAGCGTAAGAGGTTATGTGACTGACTGTCACTCTGCTGAGTTAGCCATTAATATTGTACGAAGAATCAGACGGTTTGCTAGGTTAGAAGGTGTTATCAACAGAAGATTGGAACGAATCTCTTATGTCAATGTGTTAGAATTCTGGAGAAACATTGTCATACATAAAGGTAGAGAGGCCTTCACTAAAACTGTTAATGGACGAGAGATTGAGATATCTTCAGACCTACTGAGAGAGGTATTTAATTTTGCATCTGGAAACAATGCACCCACCAATCCAGAAACAATGAATCTACCAAGAATGAGGTTTGTGGATTCAATAAAGACAGATGATACAATTGCTTCAAATCTGGGAATTAATGTGAAGTATATTGGTTATGAGTACAACTTGCTGAGCAAATTGATTGCCAAAACCATCTTAGGATTTGTTGAAAGCGTAGATACACTGTCTGGACCCAAAATAGACCTGCTGATCATCATCTGCAGGAGCGTGAAGTTTGATTGGGCTGGATTCTTCATACACTACATGAAGAAGGTGTGTATTGAACATAGAGATGGTACAAGGAAGTCCAAGGTCAAGCCCTTAGGTCTACTGATACATACCTTGTTGAATCTTCTTTAGATACCTGATGTTTTATCTGAAAAGATTAACAAATCTAGATTCAAGCCAGAAGTGTCTACTCCTATTCCTGGCCTAGATGATGATGAAGATGTGGATGAAGTGGCTACTGAAAGTGATGGTGATGGTGGAGATGATGATGCTAGTGGTGAGCAGGTTAAGAAAGCTGTTAAACCTACTGCACCTAATAAGGTTACTGAAAAGAGAAAGGCTGCTGACACAAGAAAAATAACTGAAATATTAAAGCCTAGAAAGACAAAGAGGCAAACAACAGAGACTGCTGAGGGACCAGTAGAGATTGAAAATACTGACCCTGCTGTAGTTGCTAAAAAGAAGTCTGTTGCTGAAGTTGTGAAGGAGCAACAGAAAGAAGCCACTAAAAAGAGGAAAGCTGCTGAAATTGAAACAGAGCAACTTTCCAAGAGAATGAAAGAAATTGCCAAGAAAAAGAAATTTGGCAAATTGAAGCAGTTAAGGATTCTGGAGGCTCAGAGGAGGAAGAAGAAGAAGCTATTGAAGCTGAGCCCCTAACAACTATTAAGCCTACTGAGATAGTAGAGGTTGTTGACGAGCAACCTATTGAAGAATCACAACAGATTGCTGAAACTGAGCCTGCTGTTGAAGTTGTTGAATCCTCCCCAGTAAAGGCTACTGAGCTTACTGAAACTTCACGAGTTGTTGTTGAGCAACTTGCTGAAGAGCCACAGCAGACTACTAAGTCTACACCTGCTGTGGAAGTTGAAACATTGGTACAAGACCCTGCAAATTCTGCAATAGTTCAGGGGGAGAGCAATCTGCTGTTAACCCTGCTGATGCGCATGTAAGTCAGGGGGAAGCAAGTGTGGAGCAGATGGAGGTAGTAGGCACTAACATACAATCTGAGCAACCTACTGACCTAGAAGCATCTGTTGAAGAGACTCTTAACTTGCTTGTTGAGACCTTTGGAGGTCAGCAATCTACTCAAACTGCACTCAGAAAGCCAACCATGCCATTTGAAAAGGAAGGAGAAGAAGAAAAAGGAAGGATATTTTGATCCTAAACTCCTACTAGTTGCAAACTACTTTCAATGGAAATTTGGGTTCTATAAGAGACAAAAACCAGCTGCAGAACCAATGACAGACTTTGAAGAATGGGCTTTTGAGAAGTTGGGAGTGGAAAGTTTGTTGGATTTAGTTGATACCTCTTTATTGCAACCAAGACTGATGGATCTGTTTGATGAACAACAGAAGGAAAAGGGTATCAAGTTTAGAGACCCCAAAGATGAATCAGACAGTGATGATTCATCATCTGATTCTGGTGATGACTTCCCCTCTGGTCCAGGAGGATGCAGTGGGACTGCTTTATTGAATGAACAAAGTATGCAAAAGTCCACTGATGCTGGTAGGTCTGCTGAGGGCTAACAGACTGAACAAATGGATGAGGATGTGGAAAATCTCACCATGGATGATCTGGAGGCACAAATAAATAAGGGAATACACATTGGTGCAAACAGGATGGTTGGTGAGATAGACACTTTATTTGTTGAAGAACCTGCTGAGCATACTAATGATCAGCAGACTGTGGACTTGGATGATGAAAGAGTTACTGATCACAGTGAACCTGATATCAGTTTAGAGGATTCAGGTCAATATCAAGACTAGATTGATACTCGGGACACTCTATCCAAGACTGCCAATTTTCTAAGAAGGATTTCTGATTTTAGGGAATTTCAAAAAGAGAATATGGATGTATTCCATGTACAGGTTGTTGTGGCACGAACAACACCTGAACAAAGGCAGGAACAGGTGGTACAGGTTGCTGAGGTACAAACAGCACCTGGACAAAGGTTGGAATAGGAGGTTCAGGTTGTTGAGGTACAAACAACACCTGGACATAGGTTGGAACTATCTATGGGTTTGGAGGAAACCCCTGCTGTTGTTGTAGAACAAGCTGCTGTAGTGGAGCATGCTGGAGGAAAGGTCACTGAAGGGAAAGATGGTGAGCAGACTTCTGTTATTGATGAGGATGAGCAGCTGCTGGACTATGATTACAATGATGAAGAGTTTCAAGTGCCGAAGAAGAACATATAGATGAAGAACCACAACGGGCATTTGTACCAGTTTTTGAAGAGCTTGCTCTTGATCCTATTCTAGAGGAATTCCAAGGACTTAACCCTGCTGGAAGGGATATGAGTTTTTCCATGGTTGTCAGCAGACAGAGGGCACAATACAATGTGGAAGAGCCTGCTGATGAAGCTGCTAGACATATGGATGGAGGAATGGCTGGTGGAGTACCAGCAGAGGTTTTGGATGAGTTGAGGACTATCGGAAATGACATTACTAGGTTAAGAACTCAACTTGACAGGCAAGAGCAGAGATTTGAAGACTTAATGAATTTAGTGGAGAATAGAGGAAGAACTACTGAAACTGTTGCTTCCAATATTACCTCCACCCAGTATGCTCTTGCTGACCTTGCTCAAGATGTGAAGGGGATCAAGCAAGGAAATACACTGAAAGACAAGTTTCTGAAAGAACAATTTACATCCATTCACCAGAAACTTGATAAGCTTGCTGAGACACCCAAGCCTGTTGTGCCTGAGGCTGCTGGAACACTTCAACCTACTGGATTGGATCCTAAACTTACTGAGAGGATCAATCTACTGGAACAAACCATGCAAGAAAGGATTACTGTAGTTGATACAAGAACTGAAATTATGGAAGGACAACTAAGTACTCTTGTCACCACATAGGAAAGTGTTCATGGCCTGCTATCCCGTTTTGTTGATGATGTCAATAAGGGGGAAGAGAGCCAAACAGCAGTAGAAAAAGAGGCTGCCAGAATCTTTGCTAAGAAAAGATGGGAAGATGACACTAATGCTTTTAGGGAGCCGGCACTTGGCAGACTTCCACCTACTGATGATCTTCTCATAGAATACAAGAAGGTCTACAACAGCAAAAGAAGACCTTATCATGATAAAGGTTTCCATGAGGGACTCAATTCCTTTCTTGGACTCAAGTTTTGGGAAGCAAGGGTTAAAGCCATGAGGGCTGCACACAGAGGTGGTAGAGGTAGAAGAGGTGGTAGAGGTGGAAGGAGTTTACCTACCTTATCAGCGAATGAGTCACTTAATGAATTCAAGGAAGTATACATGCGTTTAGGCTTTAGAGTACATCAAATCAACCTTACTCTACCCGAAGCATGGCATTGGTGGAAACAAGTGAATCCTCATATTGATTTCTCTCTGATTGAAAATGAATGGATGAGAGAAATGATCAAAGAGATAAGAGCCTATCAAGAGCAAGCAAAAAAGGCAAGGGAAGAAAGAGAAAGAAGACAGTAGATCAGCATACTTTATCTGTGTTATCATTTGCTGTATCTAGACTGTAATACTTTTGAACAACTGATTATAATGAGATATGACTATACATGTTCTGTTTTTGTTTTTAATATTTTTCCTTTGCTGTAAGGAGGGTATTGGCATCATCACCAAAAAGGGGGAAATGGTTGGACTTATTTTTAAGTTTTAGTGATGAGTGCCAGACTAGCTGTTATAGAGCAAAGGCAAAAAGATGTCTAGATCAAATGTATAGGTTTATTAGAGTTTGATTTTGTATAGGTTTGATCAAACAAGCACTGTAAAGGTCAGCTGATTTACATCAGCAGACTAGTCTAGATCAGTAGGGTAGCTGAGTCAGTAGACTAATTAGGAACCTGCTGAAGACTGAAGGCTGAGGGCTCAAACTCAGTTATTGAAGGCTAAGGAATCAAACTTATTAATTAAAGTCAAGGATATGGAATCAGAATTTAGGGAAGTCTATGATGACCTAAACTGATTACATATACCTTGTGTACAAGGTCTAAGTTCCACAAGTTAAGTGGTGATTGGAACTTAGTTATGTTCAAAAAGGTGTAATCTAACTTCATAAATAAAAGTTAGACAAAAGACAGTTAGCTGAAGTGGTTTTAAACACTGCAAAATAAGGACCCGCTTACTAATGTGTATATCAGCAGACTCATGTTCTCAGGAACCCGCTGGACACATATTTTGATTTAATCAAAGGCTACATTGGAAGATTACAAAGAAAGGGCAGCTAACAACCTCTAATTTATCAAACAAATCAATGGTTGAGATTAAAGGGACATTGGAAAGATTCATACCTTTATCCAATGGATACAAGTCAAAGGGTGGACAGACCGAAAATTGTCAAAAAAGAGTCTGATAGTGTCAGTCCTAGGAACAGTCAGAAAAAGCAAGTCAAGATGGAGACAAATCCAAAACGGCTATGTTTGATTTTCAAACATATGCCACAAGGATTTCTACCTATAAATAGAGGACTCCTAACTCAGATACAGATGATGATTTTTGAAGAAAAATAAGGACCCATCTTGAGCAATCAGAATTAAATCGATCAAACACCCTGCTGACCCTACTGAGCATAAGGCTACTGATCCAGAGAATATCTTCAAGTGTAATTTGCATTCAAGCTGCATCAAGTTTACACACTTGAAGACATCAAGCTGCTGATCATATCATCCTGATCAAGCTGCTGAAAGCTGAATCACTTACTTGATTCAATCTTTCTTTTACAAGAAATCTACTGAAGACAAGAAGAATCTTTGGGTGTGAAAGATCGTTGGTTGTGGTGGAGCCGGTGAAGAGGCAATCCTACCCATCAAGGACCAAAGGAAGACTTTGGAGCAAAGAATCTTACCTATTTTCCAAGTGTTCGGTTGTGAAGCCATAGTTATTGGTGAAGGACAAGAAACTTAGGGATTTTTGTAACAGATACCTCAAGTATCTCTAGTGAATTACCTCCAACATCACAGGAGAAGAGTAGACTGACAGGATTACACCACCTGGAACCACTATAAAATCTGCCTACTTACTTTCTGCATTTATACTCTGCATTTAGTTTATCTAGCACATCGATCTACTGAATCTAGCAACTGAATCACACACATACACTACTGAGTATCTAATACTTGGTATCATATTTAACAACAAGTAATAAGGCTTAATTTTTGATATATTTCCGCTGCACAAATTCAGTAAACTCAACAACAACCGACTATCGAGTGTCGCGACTACCATCAAGTATCAAGAGTCGCTAAAGTTGCTGAGTTGTTTAACTCCAAAAGTTTTAAGTGTTAAGTTTATTCACCCCTCTCTAAACTTAACCAAAGCCTTTTCAAGGGACCAACAATTGGTATCGGAGAAGTTCTTCTGTTCTGAAGTAATCCTACTTGTTGTGCTTGTAAAAATACTTTGAAAACTTTTTCAAGACTGATTTTCGAAGCTTTGCATCGTGGATAACAACCAGTATGCTAGAACAATGCTGATGTGTTCTTTAGATCGTTTTGATGAGTATAAACGTCGTATGCAGGCTTATCTAGCTGCAACACATGATGAAATGATGGATGTACTTACAGATGGACCACTGGAGATTACCAAGTCGAAGAATGTGGGAGATGAGACACAGTACATTCCAAAACCAAAAAGGGAATGGACTGCTGAAGATAGAAAAAGAGCAAATCTCAACAATATTGCTATTGATATCATATACAAAACTTTGGATAATAATATGTATATGAAGGTGAAGGATTGCAAGAGTGCAAAGGAACTATGGGACAAGTTACAATTAATCTGTGAAGTCACTGATGCAATCAAAAAGAACAAGATCAGTGTGGCAAAGAAGAAGTTCCAGGAGTTCAAAATGAATCCAAATGAGACCATTGAACAAATGGAATCAAGATTCAATGCAATCATGGATGAACTCACCCTACAGAGTGTGAAGTACTCATAGGAAGAAATCAACTCAAAAATCTTGGAAGCATTACCTGAAAAAGAAGTTTGGGAGATGAAGGTGACTGCCAAAGAAGAAATGAGGAGTTTGCATGAAGAAGACACCTTCAAATTGTTTTCAGATCTTAAGGCCTATGTATTTAGCAAAAAGCTTGTGCCTGAAACTGAAAAAAAGAGCCAAAGACCACTGCATTGGCTGCTTCACATCAAGAAGAAACATCAGGAGCTCAAGGTGATCTACTGGATGAAATGCAAGAGCAGATTGCCCTACTGCGCAAGAAAATCAGGATGATGAAAACTAGAAAGGGTTCTCCAAGGAATTTCACAAATAAATTCAGTGAAAAGAAAAAGGATGAATCATAGAAAGATAATGATTACTTGTGCTATCATTGCAAGAAACCACGACACTTCAAACCTGACTGTCCTGAATTAAAACAGAAAAAGGAACATGATTATCTTTGCTTTAATTGCAAAAAGCCTGGACATTTCAGACCTATTGTCCAGACCTACTGAAGACCAAGAGCCAACAAAGAAGACATGGCAAGAAGGCTATGGTTGCTGAAGATGAATCAGGATATGAAGTAGAATTAGAAAAAGGAAATGAATCTGATGATACTGCACTTGTTGCTGAGATGGAAGATTATGCTTTAATGGCTAATATGGATGAAACAAAGGAGTTATACAATTCTGTATCTATAAACACTCATGCTGGAAGTGATTATGAATCAACTTGTGGTTCAAATCCAAAAAATTCTAACAATGAAGAAACTTTGGATGCCATCCTTAATCAACTAAGGATAATACAATCTGGTTATGAGATTGTGAAGGATGAAAAATAAGCTCTTCATTCAGAAGTTGAAAGATTAAATTCTGAATTAACAATTCTCAAAGGAAAGGAAAAAGAATTCAGACAGAATCAGCATAAGCCTGCTGAACATTCAGTAGCTGCTGAGTCCGCTGAACCATATTGTTCCTCCACTGCATTCAAATCTGGAAAGCCTTATGGTGATAGAATAGGGCTTGGATTTGGATCTCAACAATCCAATAAGAGTGGATCCAGTAAGATCACTTAACCTAGTACCAGAATTGGTCCTAAGTTTGTGCCTGCACAAGATCCAACTCCCAAAAGAGTTGCCGAGGCAGTAAAGCCTACTGAGAAAGCTTCAAGGAAGCAAAATCAGAAGTCAAGGAAGTCAATAGCTCCTAATAAAAAGAATAAATCTAAAAATAGGACTGTTGTGCCTTCTAGACCTGCTGATAGCATACATGCTACCAAGTCTGCTGGACCACAAAAAGGGAAAAACTAGAAATATTCCAAGAATAAGAATCCTAAATCCAAAAATGTTAATCATTCAAGGGATACTTATCTTACGGGGTGAGGTAGACTGTTCCGTACTGATGATGATTGGAACCTACTGCTAGAAACAACAGATATGACCATACTGCTAGGTTAAAACCTAAGCAATGGAATCAGTAGAGGACTTATACAAGACCTCAGCAGGGACCTCAAAGACTCCATTTTACGGTATCGTTCCTAACGTACAAAGAAACCTATGGTCATCCTAGTGCTTCTAACAAAAGAAATCACTTTAAACAACATTATATTCCAAAAGGCCAGAAAGCATATGTGAATCCTACACAACAAATTATTAGACCTTATGGATGTGTAGAGTACATGTATGAACCAAAGTATGATACCTTTCAATGAAGACCTTATGGAAACTTGTCAAGGGTCATGCTTGCCACTGACCATTATGGACCCAAACAGATTTGGTACCTAAAATGCACTAACTTTGTTTTGTAGGGTGTCTGGTACTTTGACAGTGGATGTTCCAGACATATGACAAAGAATAAGCACTGTTTGTCAAATTTTTTGGCAATGGATGGTCTAAGAGTGAACTTTGGCAACAAGAACACACCAGGATATACAAGAGGATATGGCACACTTGTGAGAAATGGATTAACAATCAGGAATGTGGTATATGTGGAAGGACTGGACTACAACCTACTGAGCACTGGACAATTCTGTGACATGGGATACAAGGTCACTTTTGACAAAAACACCTGTATTGTCATTAGTGAAAGATGGGATCAAGTTGTGTTAGCTGGATGAAGACAACAAAACATGTATGTTGTGGATTGGTCTACTGCTGTTCCAGAAACATGCCTGATTGTGCATACCAAGTCAGAACTTAATTGGTTATGGCATAAGAAGTTGAATCATTTAAATTTTGATGATATCAATCAGTTGGTGAAGAAGAAACTGGTGATTGGTTTACCTGAGATCACATTCAAGAAGGATGCTATATGTGATGCATGTCAGCAAGGTAAACAGACAAAGTCAAGCTTCAAATCAAAGACTAAGCAATCAACTAAAAGAGTTTTGGAGCTGATGCATATGGATCTATTTGGATCAGTTACACCAACAAGTGTTACAGGAAAGAAGTACACTTTGGTAGTTGTGGATGATTATTCAAGATACACTTGGGTGATATTCATGAACAAGAAAAGTGAAACACTTCAAAAGATGCCTGAACTTTTGAAGAGATTACAGAATGAGAAAAGTGTGACATTAGTGAAAATCAGATCAGACAAGGGTACTGAATTTCTCAATAAAGTTATAAGAGAATATTGTGAACAGAATGGTCTACTACATCAACTTGCTGCTGCTGGTACACCTTAGAAAAATGGGGTTGCTGAAAGAATAAATAGAACTCTAAAATTAGCAGGAAAAACTATGATTTGTGAAGCATTGCTACCTGAAAGATATTGGGCTGAAGCAGTTAATACAACATGCTATACACAAAACAGAATATCAGTGAACAAGAAGCTGCTGAAGACACCTTATGAGATTTGGAATGGAAGAAAACCTAATATATCCTATTTCCATCCATTTGGAAGCAAATTTTTTATCTTGAATCATAAGGAACAATTGAAGACATTCCAACCAAAATCAGATGAAGGAATTTTCTTGGGATATTCTTCAGTTAGCAAGGCATTCAGGGTACTGAACAAAAGGACACTAAAACATGAAGAAACAATACATGTTGTATTTGATGAACCTAAGTTCACTGGAATGGAAGATGAAGCTTCAGAACCTGGCTGAGAATCAACAAGTCACTGATCCAGAATGTGTTGAAGTTTTGGAAAGATTCAATGACTTAAAGGTTTCTGATTCAACCCCTGCTGAACACCCTCCTGGTAACACTACTGATGCAACAACTGAGGCATTTCAAGGATCTGCTGAACCCCCGTTGAAGAAACTATTGAAGAAACAACGGAACCCTACCGATGAGATGATGTTCCGGAGAATCAATCTAACCAGAATCCACAATGGTTAAGGGATCACCCCGCCGAACAAGTTATTGGAAACATACAGCAATGTGTGAGGACTAGAAGACAGTTAGAAGCTATGTTTACTTGTTTTCTACCTCAAATGGAACCTAAAGTTGTTGAAGAAGCAATTTCAGATCCAGATTGGATAATTTCTATGCAAGAAGAGTTGAATGAATTTGAAAGCAATCAAGTTTGGACACTAGTGGAAAGGCCTAATCATGCAAATATAATTGGTACAAAATGGGTATATAGAAACAAATTGGATGAATCTGGTACCATTGTGAGGAATAAGGCCAGACTAGTTGCAAAAGGCTATTCTCAAGCAGAAGGAATAGATTTTGATGAGACATATGCACCTGTTGCAAGATTGGAAGCTATAAGATTATTCTTGGCATATGCCGCATATAAAAACTTCAAAGTATATTAGATGGATGTCAAGAGTGCATTCTTGAATGGCATTCGGAAGAGGAGGTGTATGTTCAACAACCTCCCCGCCAATTCCAACTCTCAATTTCGTAATCGGTTTTGAAGTTAAAGATCAAGAAGATAAAGTGTACATAATCTTTGGTTCGAAAATGAATTGCTATGTGAAAAGTTTGCAAACCTAATGAAGAGTAAATTCCAAATGAGTATGATGGGAGAAATGAACTACTACTTTTGGGATTGCAAGTCAAACAGATGAAAGATGGAATCTTCATTCATCAAACCAAGTATACCAAGGAGTTACCGAAGAAATTTGGTATGGAAAACAACACCAATATATCAACTCCTATGAGCACAAATATTAGATTGGATGAAGACAAATAAGGCAAAGATGTTGATCATACCTTATACAGAAGGATGATAGGCGATCCGTCGTACTCTTCGCCAAGAGACATGATATATCCTTTGCTGTAGGTGTTTGTGCAAGATTTCAATCAAAACCTAAAGAAAGTCATTTAGGTGCAGTCAAAAGAGTTCTCAAGTATCTAAAAGAGACTTTGGGAGTAGGGATATGGTATTCAAAAGATGGAAGTTTCAAGGTTATATCCTACTCAGATTCTGATTATGCTGGATGCAAGATTGACAGAAAAATCACCACAGGAACCTGTCAGTTAATGGGAAATAGACTGGTTTCCTGGTTTTGCAAGTAACAGAATTCTATATCAACTTCCACTGCTGAAGCTGAGTACATTGCTGCTGGAAGTTGCTGTGCACAAATACTTTGGTTAAGACAATAGTTAAGGGATTATGGAATTGAAGAAAGAGAAATTCCTATAATGTGTGACAACACAAGTGCAATTGCAATCACAAAAAATCCTGTTTTGCACTCAAGAACCAAGTATATTGATGTGAGACATCACTTCATAAGAGATCATGTTGAAACGAAGGATGTGGTGGTTCTGTATATTTTCACTAAACCACTAGATAGTGAAAGATTTGCTAAACTAAGGACTGAACTTGGAATTATAAAAGTTGACTGATATATACTTTATCAGCAGTGTACTGGAATTCACCAAGGGGATTAGTCTTTGCTATGTTGGGTGAGCTCACTTAGCAGATTAGTCATTGGTATCAACAATTCCATGTACTTATGTTTGGACAATTGAGCAAATGAAGTTGCCAAGGGGATTGGTCTTTGCCATGTTGGGTGAGCTCATTTGACAAACCAGTCATTGGTATTAAACTTTATATTATCAATTGGACAACACAAAAGGATTTAAGCATCAGTAGAGTAACTCTGTCAGCAGGCTGCTGAGACATTTTGTCAGCAGGCTGCTGAACCAAGTCTAGTGATGACAAGGCTACTGAAGGAAACGTTACACAGTCAAACTTACAAAAGTCAAAAAGCAAATGGTGGGATATTTATTTTATCCTTGTAACCATTGTTACACGATCTGACGGTTACAAAACGTTATGGAAAAGTAATGGGCCACGTGTCAAGACAGCATTCACTCAGACTTAATCGTGGTTAATACCACTATACGTGCTCTGACAGTTACAACTACATCTATCTATATATACAGACCTTTACACAGAAGTAACTTTCAATATTCAGATTGATTTTATCTACGTATACACTGTGTGAACACAGATTTGTAAGCTATCTTCTTCATCTTTTTCTTAAAACAATGGCAAAGAAGGATGATGTTCATATTGGCACCAGTCAAAGCATAAGAGGTTATGTGACTGACTGTCACTCTAATGAGTTAGCCATTAATATTGGACGAAGAATTAGACGGTTTGCTGGGTTAGAAGGTGTTATAAACAGAAGATTGGAATGAATCTCTTATGTCAATGTGTTAGAATTCTGGAGAAACATTGTCATACATGAAGGTAGATAGGCCTTCACTACAACTGTTAATGGACGAGAGATCGAGATATCTTCAGACCTACTGAGAGAGGTATTTAAATTTGCACCTAGAAACAATGCACCCACCAATCTAGAAGCAATGAATCTACCAAGAATGAGGTTTGTGGATTCAATAAAGACAGATGATACAATTGCTTCAAATCTGGGAATTAATGTGAAGTATATTAGTTATGAGTACAACTTGCTGAGCAAATTGATTGCCAAAACCATCTTGGGATTTGTTGGAAGCCTAGATACACTGTCTGGACCCAAAATAGACCTGCTGATCATCATCTCAGGAGCATGAAGTTTGATTGGGCTGGATTCTTCATACACTACATGAAGAAGGTGTGTATTGAAGATAGAGATGGTACAAGGAAGTCCAAGGTCAAGCCCTTAGGTCTACTGATACAGACCTTGTTGAATCATCTTCAGATACCTGATGTTTTATCTGAAAAGATTAACAAATCCAGATTCAAGTCAGAAGTTGCTGCTCCTATTCCTGGCCTAGATGATGATGAAGATGTGGATGAAGAGGCTACTGAAAGTGATGGTGATGGTGGAGATGATGATGCTGGTGGTGAGCAGGTTAAGAAAGCTGTTAAACCTGCTGCCCCTAAGAAGGTTACTGAAAAGAGAAAGGCTGCTGACACAAGAAAAATAACTGAAATATTAATGCCTAGAAAGACAAGGAGGCAAACAGCAGAGACTGCTGAGTCTATTGAGGGACCAGTAGAGATTGAAAATACTGACCCTGCTGTAGTTGCTAAAAAGAAGTCTGTTGCTGAAGTTGTGAAGGAGCAACAGAAAGAAGCCGGTAGAAAGAGGAAAGCTGCTGAAATTGAAATAGAGCAACATTCCAAGAGAATGAAAGAAATTGCCAAGAAAAAGAAATATGGCAAATGGAAGTAGTTAAGGATTCTAGAGGCTCAGAGGGAAGAAGAAGAAGAAGCTATTGAAGCTGAGCCCCTAACAACTATTAAGCCTACTGAGATAGTAGAGGTTGTTGATGAGCAACCTACTGAAGAATCACAGCAGACTGCTGAAACTGAGCCTGCTGTTGAAGTTGTTGAATCCTCCCCAGTAAAGGCTGCTGAGCCTACTGAAACTGCTCAAGTTGTTGTTGAGCAACTTGCTAAAGAACCACAGCAGACTACTAAGTCTACTCCTGCTGTGGAAGTTGAAACATTGGTACAAGACCCTGCAAATTCTGCAATAGTTCAGGGGGAAGAGCAAGCCTCGCTAACCCTGCTGATGAGCATGTATGTCAGGGGGAAGCAAGTGTGGAACAGATGGAGGTAGTAGGCACTAACATACAATCTGAGCAACCTACCGACCTAGAAGCATCTGTTGAAGAGACTCTTAACTTGCTTGTTGAGACCTTTGGAGGTCAGCAAGCTACTCAAACAGCACTCAGAAAGCCAACCATGCCATTTGAAAGGAAGGAGAAGAAGAAAAAGGAAGGATATGTTGATCCTAAACTCCTACTGGTTGCAAACTACTTTCAATGGAAATTTGGGTTCTATAAGAGACAAAAGCCAGCTGCAGAACCAATGACAGACTTTGAAGAATGGGCTTTTGAGAAGTTGGGAGTGGAAAGTTTGTTGGATTTAGTTGATACCTCTTTATTGCAATCAAGACTGATGGATCTATTTGATGAACAACAGAAGGAAGAGGGTATCAAGTTCAAAGACCCCAGAGATGAATCAGACAGTGATGATTCATCATCAGATTCTGGTGATGACTTCCCCTCTGGTCCAGGAGGAAGCAGTGGGACTGCTTTATTGAATGAACAAAGTATGCAAAAGTCCACTGATGCTGGTAGGTCTGTTGAGGGCTAGCAGACTGAACAAATGGATGAGGATGTGGAAAATCTCACTATGGATGATCTGGAGGCACAAATCAATGAGGGAATACACATTGGTGCAAACATGATGGTTGGTGAGATAGACACTTTATTTGTTGAAGAACCTGCTGAGCATACTAATGATCAGCAGACTGTGGACTTGGATGATGAAAAGTTACTATCACAAAGTGAACCCGATATCGCCCGTAGGATTCAGCTCAATATCAAGACTGGATTGATACGCAGGACACTCTATCCAAGACTGCCAATTTTCTAAGAAGGATTTCGGATTTTAGGGAATTTCAAAAAGAGAATATGGATGTATTCCCTGTACAGGTTGTTGTGGCATGAACAACACCTGAACAAAGGCAAGAACATGTGGTACAGGTTGCTGAGGTACAAACAGCACCTGGACAAAGGTTGGAACAGGAGGTACAGGTTGCTGAGGTACAAACAACACCTGGACATAGGTTGGAACTATCTATGGGTTTGGAGGAAACCCCTGCTGTTGTTGTAGAAAAAGCTGCTGTAGTGGAGCATGCTGGAGGAAAGGTCACTGAAGGGAAAGATGGTCAGCAGACTGCTGTTATTGATGAGGATGAGCAGCTGCTGGACTATGATTACAGTGATGAAGAGTTTCAAGTGCCTGAAGAAGAACATATAGATGAAGAACCACAACATGCATTTGTACTAGTTTTTGTAAAGCCTGCTCTTGATCCTATTCTAGAGGAATTCCAAGGACCTAACCTTGCTAGAAGGGCTATGAGCTTTGCCATGGTTGTCAGCAGACAGATGGGGCACAATACAATGTTGAAGCGCCTGCTGATGAAGCTGCTGGACATGTGGCTGGAGGAATGGCTGGTGGAGTACCAGCAGAGGTTTTGGATGAGTTGAGGACTGTCAGAAATGACATTACTAGGTTAAGAACTCAACTTGACAGGCAAGAGCACAGATTTGAAGACTTAATGAATTTAGTGGAGAATAGAGGAAGAACTAATGAAACTGTTGCTTCCAATATTACCTCCACCCAGTATGCTCTTGCTGACCTTGCTCAAGATGTGATGGGGATCAAGCAAGGAAATACACTAAAATACAAGTTTCTGAAAGAACAATTTACATCCATTCACCAGAAACTTGATAAGCTTGTTGAGACACCCAAGCCTGCTGTGCCTGAGGCTGCTGATACACTTCAACCTACTGGATTGGATCGTAAACTTACTGAGAGGATCAATCTACTGGAACAAACCATGCAAGAAAGGATTACTGCAGTTGATACAAGAACTGAAATTATGGAAGGACAACTGAGTACTCTTGTCACCACACAGAAAGTGTTCATGGCCTGCTGTCCCGTTTTGTTGATGATGTCAATAAGGGGGAAGAGAGCCAAACAGCAGTAGCAAAAGAGGCTGCCAGAATCTTTGCTAAGAAAAGATAGGAAGATGACACTAATGCTTTTAGGGAGCCCGCACTGCGTACTTCCACTTACCGATGATCTTCTCGCAGAATACAAGAAGGTCTACAACAAAGAAAGAAGACCTTATCATGATAAAGGTTTCCATGAGGGACTCAATTCCTTTCTTGGACTCAAGTTTTGGGAAGCAAGGGTTAAAGCCATGAGGGCTGCACACGAGGTGGTGGGTGGAATAGGTGGTAGAGGTGGAAGGAGTTTACCTACCACATCGGCAAAGGAGTCACTTAATGAATTCAAGGAAGTTTACATGCGTTTAGGCTTTAGAGTACATCAAATCAACCTTACTCTACCTGAAGCATGGCATTGGTGGAAACAAGTGAATCCTCATATTGATTTCTCTCTGATTGAAAATGAATGGATGAGAGAAATGATTAGAGAGATAAGAGCCTATCAAGAGCAATCAGAAAAGGCAAGGGAAGAAAGAGAAAGAAGACAATAGATCAACATACTTTATATGTGTTATCATTTTCTGTATCTAGACTGTAATACTTTTGAACAACTGATTATAATGAGATATGACGACTATACATGTTCTGTTTTTGTTTTTAATCTTTTTGCTTTTCTGTAAGGAGGGTATTGGCATCATCACCAAAAATGGGGAAATTGTTGGACTTATTTTTAAGTTTTAGTGATGAGTGCTAGACTAGCTGTTATAGTGCAAAGGCAAAAAGATGTCTAGATCAAATGTATAGGTTTATTAGAGTTTGATTTTGTATAGGTTTGATCAAACAAGCACTGTAAAGGTCAGCTGATTTACATCAGCAGACTAGTCTAGATCAGTAGGGTAGCTGAGTCAGTAGACTAATCAGGAACCTGCTGAAGACTGAAGGCTGAGGGCTCAAACTCAGTTATTGAAGGCTAAGCGATCAAACTTAGTAATTAAAGTCAAGGATATGGACTCAGAATTTAGGGAAGTCTGTGATGACCTAAACTGATTACATATACCTTGTGTACAAGGTCTAAGTTCCACAAGTTAAGTGGTGATTGAAACTAAGTTATGTTCAAAAAGGTGTAATCTAACTTCATAAATAAAAGTTAGATAAAAGACAGTTAGCTGAAGTGGTTTTAAACACTGCAAGATAAGGATCAGCTTACTAATGTGTATATCAGCAGACTCATGTTCTTAGGAACCTGCTAGACACAAATTTCGATTTAATCAAAGGCTACATTGGAAGATTACAAAGAAAGGGACAGCTAACAACCTCTGATTTATCAAACAAATCAATTGTTGAGATTAAAGGGACGTTGGAAAGATTCAGACCTTTATCCAATGGATACAAGTCAAAGGGTGGACAAACTGAAAACTGTCAAAAAGGAGTCGACGACAAGTCGTCCTAGAACCGTCGAAAAAGCAAGTCAAGATGGAGACAAATCCAAAATGGCTATGTTTGATTTTCAAACATAAGTCATAAGGATTTCTACCTATAAATAGAAGACTCCTAACTCAGATACAGATGATGATTTTTGAAGAAAACTAAGGATCCATCTTGAGCAATCAGAATTAAATCGATCAAACACCCTGCTGACCCTACTGAGCATAAGGCTACTGATCCAGAGAAAATATTAAAGTGTAATCTGCATTCAAGCTGCATCAAGTTACACACTTGAAGAAATCAAGCTGCTGATCATATCATCCTGATCAAGCTGCTGAAAGCTGAATCACTTACTTGATTCAATCTTACTTTTACAAGAAATCTACGAAGACAAGAAGCATCTTTGGGAGTGAAAGATCGTTGGTTGTGGTGGAGCCGGTGAAGAGGCAATCCTATCCTTCAAGGACCAGTGGAAGACTTTGGAGCATCAATCCTACCTGTTCCAAGTGTTCAGTTTATGAAGCCATAGTTATTGGTGAAGGACAAGCAACTTAGGGATTTTTGTAACAGCTACCTCAAGAATCTCTAGTGAATTACCTCCAACATCACAGGAGAAGAGTGGACTGACAGGATTACACCACCTGGAACCATTATAAAATCTGCCTACTTACTTTCTGCATTTATATACTGCATTTAGTTATCTAGCCCATCAATCTACTGAATCTAGCAACTGAATCACACACATACACTACTGAGTATCTAATACTTGGTATCATATTTAACAACAAGTAATAAGGCTTAATTTTTGATATATTTCCGCTGCACAAATTCAGTAAACTCAACAGTCAGCAGATTACTGAGTGTCAGCAGACTACTGAAGTATCAGCAGGCTCCTGAAGTTGCTGAGTTTGTTAACTCCAAAAGTTTTAAGTGTTAAGTTTATTCAACCCCCCTCTAAACTTAACCAAAGCCTTTTCAAGGGACCAACGGTGGTTTATCACAAAATCAGAGTATACACTTAACTTAGTTCAATTAACTAACCTAGACAAAAGATCTAGTTTCGATTAACTTTAAGATCCTAAGTTAACTTCATTTGATATGTTTCTAGATCAAGTTCAGTTTGATAAGATAAAGACTTTCTATGCAGAACTGAAACCTTAACCAATTGATGAACTGGTTGAACACTATTTGCAGTTACAACACTTAACCAAAATCAGCACAACAGAGATGCAGATTTAGGATTTAGGTTGTTGTCCTAGTACATGAATTTCTATGTGTTCAACAAACAATGCAGTCACAGAATTGCAAATTCAATTCTAGTCTTGTTTAAGCCTAAGCATGCAATTCTAAGGTGTGTGTCAAGGTAATAAACTATCTAAAGCACATATGTGTGATCTACTAGAGATCACAGCGACACACAAGATTTTTAACTATACGTCGCTTGAATCTTATACAAATTACAATAGAAAACAAATAGGGATGAAAAATAAAACATTTTACTGTTAAAGTGTCACTAACCGGATAACCAAATTAGTGTTAGTCTTGAGTGATGCCACACTCCTACTAACAGTAAGATGTTCTAAATCCTTAGTAACAACCATCAACAGATTTCTACAACACACTCACCAAAAGAGTACTTACCTAGAATCACGAGCCGGATTCTTGAACCCGAATTCAGCTCCTTGAATTCATGACCCGAATTCTGCTCCATTAATCCATATACCAGAAATTCTGTTTCCGAACTACTGAACCACAGCTAGATCCAAGTTGTGCCCTTGTTATTGCTCCTCAATAACAAATGTGAGAACACATCTACACAACAAGTACTCACTTACAATTTCATAGAGTTACACTCTAATCACTCACACCTCACTTATCTTTAACACTCAAAAAACAAAAATTGTTTACAAAATACAAGTGATGTAAATAAACTGAAGTGTGAGAAGTTAGTGCAATAGTTGAAAGACTGAGAGACTGTTCTACTCAATGAATTTGATGTGGCATGGGTATATAGAGAGGCACCAAAATTATTTTTGCAATCCAGATTTATTTTAAAGAGATTTAGATACTTAAACGTATTTCAGAACATTTTTCAAACGGTATATTCTTTGATTTCGTTTCATTCAACAATCGAGAAACAAAAATGATTGCTAAAAACTACAACATAAAAATAAAGATAATTAGAGAGGTGTTATTTCTACATGCAAAATTAAAAAAAGGCCTTTTTCTTTATAATTTTTCTTCCACTAGTCAACTACTCCCAATTGACTTTCAAGAATTTCCAAAAACTCTTTTGTGGACAAGATCTCATCTAGTTACCCCGATTCCCGACGTGGGCCGATCAACCGGAACAATTCGACAAGTAAGTAACACTTACCAATCACATCTCTATGTGACTCTTGGTGGTTGACCAGTCTACTCTTTGACACTTCACATCACCATGTGACAACCAACCCCTTGTCTCTAAAATTGGACGGTCCTAACTTGGGTCAATCACCACAAAATTTTAGTTAAGTCATAACCCAATATTCACGAGATCTCATACAATCATATCTCAATAATAATGTAGGTCAACTCCCATGTGGGTTGATCAGTTGGATCCAAATTTTTTGTTGTGGGAGTATTTACATAATTTAGTAATTGGTCTCATCATTACATACTTATCTCTATAGACACATACCATATACATTCATCTAGATCGTGTCTAGTCATGCATCTATCGTATCACATAAAATAAATACATATACACATGCATAAAATAAATAAGTGCATAAAGTAACCGATATGATCATGGACTTTCCCTATGTGCGGTTTCGAATACAAAATGATGAAACCACGGGTCCCGAACTAAGGGTAGCAACAAACTCCAATGTATCTTAATGTTGTCTTATTTTGGACTTCATCTTCCGCTCAATATTGTTACATATATTTTCATCTAATAAAAATAAATACACCCACCGCACACGAGGGAGCTAACGGGAATAGGAGAAATGCAGAAAATAAACGTTCATTTTTCATACGGTCTAGGACAAATTTTAATCCAAAAGAAAATAAAACAATCCACATTTATCCTATTGGTCGAGTCCATGATCATTCAGGGTCCATATAATCATATTATATAAAAGTAAACCATCCAATCCATACAATCATATCATAAGAAAAAAATTAAAACTACCAATTCGCGTATTTTTCATCCATTTAATTAATTAAATAATTATTAATTGAAATCAAAATTAACGATAACTTCAAAATCAGTTTAATTTTGAATTTAATTCAAAATTATTTTAAAAATAAAATCAAAATAAAATAAATCTCTTATGTTTCTTACATTTGATTCACTAACCAAAAGTGATGCCTTGCGGTTCAACTTGAACCATAATGCATCAATCTAGGCCTATTCAAAATTTTGAATGACCTAGGTTAACCTTAGGTCCACAATTATGGACCATAGGTTCAACCCTTTTACTCAATAATTTGAGAGATGTGGTTAACTCATAGGTTCAAACTTTTTGAACCTATGGGAGGCCATGAGGCATGCCAATGATTAAAACCTTTTGAACCATTGGCTAATCACATGGCATCAACTTAAACAAAAGAGATATTACCAACAACAACATGAACCATATGGAATCACAAATACACAAAATAAAAATAGGAGACCTATACCTGTTGACCAGCTAGGGCCGACCCCGACAGTAGGTTACCCTACCGCCGCCGGCGACTTGCCGACCGGTGGTGGGTCGCTGATCCAAAATATTTTTTTGTTTTGTTTCGCTCAATCATATTATTTGTTAATCCAAGTCATGCATATTCAAGATGCGATAAGCACGATGAAAATTACTACGTAAATTAATTATGCTTATTGCTTAATTCGAAGACCGCTCCGATACCACTATTAGAAAATCAACGCAGGAACGCAGCGGAATTTAAATTTTTGATTTCCTTTTGATCAAGATCAACTTCATTTAAATAATAAGCAATAAGAAAGTAGATAAAGATTCATACCAGTTTGATTTAAAAGATCGTCTCTTTTTCTACGTTTGTAGTTTATGCACGAAGATGTCCAAGTGTTCGGCCTCTAACGTTCATCCACACGAATAACCGCTGGAATCCTCCCATAAGATTGCTACCGGAAAATTCGACTTCTAGGTCGCATTTTCTTCTTCCCAACACTCTTTCTCAAGAAGCTCTCTTTTATCTCACTAAAATATTACAAGAATATTGTGTTGTAAAAGAGTTGGCACAACTCCCCTTTTAAAGAAGAAGTGGCACTATACGCATGGAGTAGGGAACAAGAAACAATTTTCCAATAAATTAAGAATTTAATAAATCAATCAGATACTTGATTGATTATCTCATTAAGGATTTTCCTTATTCTTATATAGGCCATATATTTAATATCTTATATTAAATACTTCTATGATATTACATAATATCTTATATTAAATAGCTTTATTATATTACTATGTACATATCAATTACACATTTGTATTCTACACGCATATGTGTGTGTGTGTGTATATATATATATATATATATATATTAATACATAATAATATAATACTATTATTAATATCCAATATTATTTATTCATAATAAATAAATACTAGAATATTAATTTCCACTAAAACACTTTAATGTAGCCATAAATAAATCTTTATCCGGTTATCAATATAACCACAATTTAATTCCGGCACGTTGTTCATATGTGTCTGACCCGATAGGCTTCCGAATATGTTGGTAGTAAGCATAAAGTACATTTACCAAAATTCCTTTTTACACCTAACGATCATAATCAGCGTCTAGCAACACGGAATGACCCCCAATCATTGGAATAGTCAAGTGCATTGACTAATCACTTTCATGTGAAACGGTTACTGTGTAAATAAAACCTATCGCTGTTATAATATCAATACGGTCGTAGCTCGAGAGTCAAAACATTAACGACTGTATCTTATAATGTGGATATTCTATTCTTTCGAAGCAACTCATTAATTCTGCTTTGCAAAGACTTTCAAGAATATGACATGCCTTATAAGAAGGCCCTTCCGGGTAATTACTCCTACTATTAGGATACGCTATTTCTGGATGAGCGACATAAATGATACGTATGCTTCAATATTACACTCAATCACTACCGCACGATTGCTCAGTGGCTAGGGGAAACATCAATAGTGTCAAAGCATGACAATCCACACCGTGATGTTATGAAGACTCAGGTCTAAGCATAATTACACAACCGCCACATAGTGCAACACTTAATAAAGTAAGTGGGTCAATCTAACATATACATTCTCTAATACACGTCCACTTACAATCCAAGTGTCTCTACACTTAGATATATAATATCTATCACTATCTTCACAAGATAGAAGACATCTAATATGTGCTAGTCTAACCATACTATTAATGTCCCATTTAATAATAAATATGACTAGAGATATTTAAGTATCAGACCACTTAACGTGAATTGAGATCTCATTAACCATAATTACTATTGTGATTTCTCTTTCATAGTTCGACACTAGGGACATTATCACATATACAATATCATAATTGGTTCGTTAGACGAACAAATATATAATAACATAAAAGACTTTTATTTATATGTATAAACATAAAGACGCAGTAGGAATGATTCGATCCGGTCAGATCCGGTCCAACCCGATTGGGTTCAAGGCACTACATCAACAACTTTCATCTAGAAATGTGAGAAAAAATAGTTTCTTGACCTAGCCATTGGGAAGAAGAAAAACTATTGTTTTTCTTGAAGGCATATTCGAGGAGGTTCAAATGCGGGATCGACGTCCACCAATTGTCGCTTAGAGACATAAACCGAAGTTCACGTCATCTCGATTCGGTTGGGTAAATTATCAAACCTTCTTGTAGATTAGCTTTATTAATTATGTGTATCAGATCGTGGTAAAATCAAAACAAATTTAGTTCATAGTTTCAGATGTGCATGATCGAGAGTCTCGATCGGTGCTGTAAACCTGATTCATAATCGGTTCTGGAAAAGCAGAAAAATCCTAGCCGCGGAAAAACCACCACCATCGTGGATGGACCCGATAAATTTCTAGGTCGGGTTTTTTGGTTTCGGATCCGATTCGGGTTGACTATGTATCCAGCAATCAAGATTGTTGATGATGGACTTACTGCTTATATAACTCACAAGTTCGTAGAATGTGATGCCAAAATTGCAATTCTAGACAGAAAGGTGGACTAAGTTGCAAGGAAAAATGGGAACTCTTTAATCCACAAATGAAGAAATTTTGGTTGTAGTCATGAAGATTCTTGATGCATCCAAAAAGGGTGAAATAAAGGTAGATAAGTTGGATACTGAAAATAAGTCAGATATTGATAAGCCTGAAGAGAAATTCCTTCAACCCGTTTCTCTCATATAAAATGAAGAAAGAGAATGGCTCAGGATAAGACTCATGAGAGAGGAAGAAACTCAGAAAAAGAAAGAAAATGAGGATAAGAAAAAGAAAGATGGATGTGCCCAGGGGGAAAGTCATCAGAAGAAGAAACCAAAAGACGGAGACAAGGATCAATACCCTAAAAGTGTGTGAGATCAGGCAGGAGAAATCATTATCAAATCTGGACATACTGTACAGCTTGGGAAAACCAAATATGAAACAATCAGAGGAGATGGACTAAACCATAATAAGAAGAAGGAAAAGGATGATGGTGTCACAACCAGAGCTAAAGTTGTAGCAACAAACAAGTATGATTTGTCATTATTACTTTTTGTAGATGCATGGAAATTCATTGATGAAAAATATGCAGATCCAAAGACTGTCAAGAAAGAAGATCAAGGCTAAAATTAGATGACGATTTCATATTCCCTAGAGCTTAGAGTTACTTGAAGAGTTTATGATAATGAGATTCAATGCTTTTAATAGAGACCTTGACAATAATTTGGCATTGGATGTGTGCAAGCAACATCATAGTTGGTATGAACCATCAGAATTTGATTGAGTCTGGAAATTCAGAGAAGCCGTAAAGAGATAATTATAGTAGAAGAAAAGATATCAGAAGCTGAAGTTGAATGCAAATCAAATCTGAAGAATTAACATTCATTTTATTTTATGCATTAATTTGTAACATCTTGAAATTCTAATAAAATGGAAAATTTTCATCAGGCTCATGATCTCAATGAAATTTTTTTTCTTCTTCAGTTAATTAATTTCTAAGATCTATATAGGTTTATGCAGGTATTGACATAATCAAAAATGGGGAAATTGTTAGGAAGTTTATGTTAGAAATAAAATTGTTAATTTTGATGATGATGTTTATTTGTTTGTTTTAACCCTATTGATGAGTGCTGAGTCTAACTGTTATAGTGAATAGCTTAAAAATGTCTAAAGATGAATGTATATGTTTATTAGAGTCTGATTATTGTATATGTTAATTCAGACATGCACTGTAATATAAATCTTATAGGTTTTAGTAGAGTCTAGGACCTTTGCCGAAATCCTATATAGATGGTCTATTGAGGTTTGAGACTCAATTGACTTTATCTAGAACTGAAGCTGAAGGCTTTGGGAACAAACTCAGTTACGAAGGCTGAAGACCAAACTCAATTTTTGAAGACTAAAGTCTAAGGTTTTCAGACTTAGTTATTGATGACTAAGCCGAGACTGTAAAGTTAGAATTCATGAAAGTCTGTGATGACCTGAACTAATTTTATAGATCTTGTATTGAAGGTCTAAGATCCAAAAAGGACAATGTGACGAAGAGGATCTTAGTTATTAATTTGATTAAATTGGTGTCATTTGATCTTAAAAAAGTAAGATCAGATGAAGAAGCATAATAGCTGAAGAATGGATGAAAGCTGAGATTATGCAAAAACCAGCTGACTACTGAGGAAACCAAGACATGAACACAGTTGAGTAAGTGTCAGTTAATCAGATCAACTGAAGGAAAATTTGAATGCTGAAGATCAAGAATTCAGATTGGTTGATGGTCGGATATGTCAGAAAGGACACTGACAGTCTGTCAGGATGATGGTATATATGAAGGAATCCAAGAAGGAGTCGGGAATTAAAATATTCAAACGTTGGATCCTACACTATAAACATGAGACTTAGCGACAAGGATCAAACACCTTTGATCGCATTAAGTTTATCAATAGCATTAAAGTTCTACTAAGTCATCACCATCATCTTTGTGCTAAAATTGCCAGATCCTAAAATCTTCAAGTGTCCACGTGTACAACAATCTACCAAGTATTTGAACACTTGAAGATTCTGAAGCTAAATCACTATCTTGATTCAATCTTTCTTTGATCTAATCAAAGGTTCAAGAGTATGAAGAATCCGGTCTAGGGTGTTAAGGACAGTTGTTGCAGTAGACAGAATGTGTGTGGTGGAGCTGGTGAAGAGGCAATTCAATCATTCAAGAATCAGTGAAGCATTTGGAGAAGCAACAATTCTACCCGTTATCCAAGAGCTTGGATTGTGAAGCTAGGGATTAGTGAAGGACAATCATACTAGGACTTTTTGTAACTTCCCTCAATGAGAACTAGTGGAATTTTACCTCCAACATCACAAGAGAAGAGTGGACTGACATGATTACACTACTTGGAACCACTATAAAAACTGTGTTTTTATTTGTGCATTTATATGCAATTTAATTTATTGCAGTTTACTTTACAGTATTTATTTATTTCAAAAATCAAGCTGACATTTAAAAAATTCATTGAATCACACCAAGCACTTAGCTGAGTTCACCAAACTCAGCACAACATACTTTCAACAAAACAACAAGATCTCAAAAAAGGCTTAATAATTAATCCGCTGCATTTAACTGAGCAGTAGTATAAGTCAGCAGACTAAATCTTAGCTAAGTTATCTTAACTCCATAAATAGTTGTAAGTGAAAAGTTTATTCCCCACTGTTGGAAATAAAATTAAGTTTTGATGATGATTCATCTTTTATTATTTGTTATGTTTAAACCCCATTGATGAAGTGCAATAACTAGCTATTATAGTGCAAAGCAAAAAGATATCTTGAAACTGAATGTATAGGATTTATTAGAGTCTGATTATAGTATAGGTTATATCAGACATGCACTGTAATAGATAGGATTGAAGACTGAGGAACTGAGGGAAAAAACTCTGTTATGAAGACCAAGGGACTAGACTCAGTTATTGAAGACTGAAGAACTGAGGGTTCAAACTCAGTTTATAAGCCGAGACTATATAGTTAGATTTCAGGTAAGTCTGTGATGGCTTGAACTGACTCTATAGATCTTGTAAAGAAGATCTAAGTTACATAAGGACAATGTAATCTAGTAAGTACAATGAGATATTAAATGGTGTACTCTGATCTCACGAATAAAGATCAGATGAAAAGCTAGGAGTACGCATTTTAAGAAGAAGAGTAAAACTGAGTTAATGCTCCTTAACAGTTAGAAAATGAAAACTAAGGAAACTCAATCAGCTAGACAACCAAGCAGTTTTACAAGGGAATCAGAATGTTGAAGATCAAGCTATATGATTGGTTGATAGACTGTCAATTGTCAGATAGGACACTGACGTTAAACGTATACTAAACAGGACCACCAACGGCTCTGAGGATTCAAATTCAAACATTGGAAATACACCCTATAAATAGACCACTTATAATTCAAGAAGAAGTGCAGAGTTATAAGGTTGAAAATCTTCAAGAAAGATAAATATTCCGAGGGAAAGTGATTTTAAGAACTCCTGCTAAGAATGAAAAGAAAGTTCAAGTAATCTTCCAAGTGTTTTTCAGAGCATTCAAGAAATCATCTAGACAAGATAACACTTGAAGAAATATAGCTCACTTTGCTAATTATATATATCAAGAAGAAAAAGCTCACATAAGTTGAATCATTTACTTGATTCAACTATCAACTTTGATTTTATCAAAGGATAGACTGTGAAACACCAAGAAGGTGTGAATGATAGTTGTGGTGCAGTCAGGAAGACTGTGTTTGTGGTGGAGCTAGTGAAATGGCAATACTACCCTTCAAGAACCAGTGGAGCAGACTTAGTGACATAGCGATTCTACCTGTCATGGACTAAGGCTCGAAGATTGTGAAGCTAGGGATTAGCGAAGGACAATTGCTAATTTACTTTGTGTCTTGTAACATTAACTCAAGAACTTAGTGAATTTCCTCCAACATCACAGGAGAAGAAAGGAATGACAGGATTACACCACCTGGAACCTCATAAACTGTGCGTTATTTATTTACGCATTTAATTACAACATTTTATATCCGTGTTCGTGATTGATTGCACTATTATTTAGCATTACACAACTCAGTTTGCACCAGTAAATTGAAGATCACACAGCATATTTCAAAGAACTTCACAACTGATAATAAGAACTGATATTAAGATCAACAAAGGCTTTAAGGTAATATATTCCACTGCATTTAACTCAGTTGTTGATTTAGTCACCAGACTCAATCCCAGCTCAGTTATCTTAACTCCAAGTTTCTTAAGTACCAGTTTATTTGAGAAAGAAAAGTTTTAGAAGACAAGTTTATTCACCCCCCTCTAAACTTGTCACAAGCCTTTACAAGGGACCAACAACCCCTCTAAACTTGTCCAAATCCTTTCCAAAGTACCAAGAGTTTAGTTTTGATGATTGTCAAACCAGCTGTGATAGAGGCTCGAAAGGTTAGAACCTTGGACGATGTATATGTTTTATCTAGAGTCTGATTATCGTATAAGTTCAATGAGACAAGAATTGTTCTGGAAATATGATAGGTCTTCTTGGAGATATATTGTATCTAGCTGTGATAAGAGGACCATATCTAAAGAGATTGAAGATCAGATGACTAGGGTTTTAGATTTAGCTATGAAGATCTAAGTGGAGGTCATAAAGTTATCTTCAAGTAAGTCTATGATGGCTTGAAATAACTTTATGATACTTGTATATCAATTTGATGAAAAGAAAACAAGGAGTACTCTGATCTACACATATACAAAGATCTGAGAAAGAAAATTCATATCTAAATTTAGATTAGATTTGAAAGGAAAATATTCAGAGTCAAAGAATCAACTCCAGAGTATACTCAGATCAGATGAAAAGAATTGAACAGACCGCAAAACAATCAGACTTGAAGATATAGCCAAGATTCAGAAGCTCGGAAAAAGACAAAATCAACGTTCAAATCAAAGATAAAGGTAATGCTCTAAACAAGAATTTAATGCGTAACATGATGAGTGGTTGTAATGACATGAATTCAGTTCAATTCTCATAACTCGTGAATATATAGATGTATTAAAAATGAGAGGATGTATAATATTATTGTGATCATTCTAGAGCGCAATTTGAGGAGTGATTGTGTAACACCCCTAGACCCTGGGTCCGGTAGTGCTTAATGAGTCATAAATGATCTGGTCAACTGCTTAGACCGTTGTCCTTGATTTGAATAAAAGGGCTAACCCGACTTAACAAGACCTTTATGTCTCACACTTATATAGGGGTAAGCATTCAATTACTTTACCGATGAGGGACTTTACATTCTCCCAACTTTAATGATGTCTCGCATAAATTTTCACACACAACCATAGCCTTAAGTTTTTATTTAAACAATAGTAGTTAAATATGAGACAAAGGTGATGGTTGGAGTACGTAAAGAATATGGCTTGGTCATACATCACCACCTAGGAAAGGCAAATGTAGTCGTAGATGCCTTAAGTAGAAGGCCGGTCGCGCACTTCTTAGTGTGCCAAAAGTTGGGGATCAGTTGGAAATTTTAAGTATCCAGGATATAGCTCAGTAAGAACAAGTAAAGTACGTTGCACTGCTGATTTCAACGTCGGATTTAGTTTATGAGATCATGTAGAAGCAAGATTAGTATAAAGTTATTGTTGATTACAAACGAGTGGCAAGAACTAAACCATCCAAAGGTTAGGAGTCAGATGAAGATAGCAACCTTTAGTATCAGAATAGGCTTTGTGTTCCGAATGTGGGAGAGTTGAGGAAGACAGTGATGACTGAATCCCACAAGATAGCGTTTGTAGTTCATCCCGGAGCGACCATAATGTATAGAGAGTTGAAACAATATTAGGGTGGATTTCTATGAAAGTGGAGATAGCATAGTTTGAATCAAAGTGTGACACTTGACAGAGAGTGAATGTTTGGAACATTTTGTTTCTTTTGATGATGGCCATACTAGCTGTTATAGCAAGCCTAAATACGTTAGAAATATCTGTATAAGTCTTAACTTAGAGTCTGACATGTTGTATAAGTTCAGTCAGACAAGCACTATAATAGACTGGTAGGACGGCTCAGTAAAATCACTAGAGCAGCTCAATAAAGACAGCCAAGGAACCAGTTCAGTGAAGTAAAAAGCTATGGACTGACTTACAACAGAGAAGTATGTGATGACCTTGGGTAAGTCTAAGACTTTTTACAAGTGATTGAATCTATTCTTTCAATATGGTGTACACTGATCTTACCCAAATCAAGGATCAGTGAAGAACAAGCATACTTGGAAATTGAAATATCAATCTAGAAAGAAATACAGTAAAATGGCTAAGTGAAGGCTCTACCGGCTGACTACCAAGAATAATGGTGAAGAGAATCTCAACAACAAAGTGACAGGCATAAGCAAATTCACTGCACCGGTCAAGCAACAGCCAAGTTAAGGAACATGCAAGTGAAGTATGCTATCTGCATTTGATTCTGAACGTTAAAGAAAATCAAGAAATTTATGCAGAATCAATCAAGGACGGATTTTATGAAGAACGTTTGAAAAAATCCGGATCACGGAAATTAAAGAGAATAAAATCAAGGAAGAATCAAAGAATAAATCAAGAATTATTCTCTGCTTTTAATAGCCAATAGACGGAATTTCAATTTCAAGGATAATAAGGCTACAAATAGAAGGCATTGACAGAGAAAAGAAACAGATGTAAGAATACAAATACACGTGAACACACAGGAAAAAGTGTTGAAACTCTATCATTTTCACAAGCCTTCAATTTGAACTAAAGCGCAAAATCTAGCTGATCGTACTCAGGAAACAGATCATCAAATCCATATCAAGTGCTGAGTCTGATCATCCAGTTGTGAATCCAATTCACATCAAACTGAAACAATTGAATTAGATTGTCTAAGTAAGGAATTGCACCATTTGAAGTGATAGCTTTTGAAGGATTTGTTCTCAAGGAGCAGTGTTGAAGACTGAGTCACTGAAGTTTTTGTAGCCAGGGAGTGATAGTCTTGAGATTGTGAAGCTTGTGTAGCCAAGGATGATGACGGTCAAATTATACCCGTAAAAGTCATCAACATTATCCTTAAATCGGGATTAATAATATCTATTTTATGATAAATCACATGTTTATATTTATTATTTAATATTATGTGATTAATAAGATATAATTTGGTATTTATCCATTTATAATATATAATTTGGTATTTATCCGTTTTTATTATATAATTTGGTATTTATCCGTTTTCATTATATTTATCCGTTTTTATTTAAATATGATTTATTTTGGGATAAATATTTATTTTGTAGATAAAGATATTTTTTCGAGGATACATATAAATGGAAGAATTAATTTACAAGATAAATCCAAGATGCATTGAAGATAAATATCGGATAAGCACGAAAAGAGGAGTAAAGCATGTCAAAAGCCGGCAAACCAATCCAAGAGTGGCGTCCCCTTCCACACACACCAGGGGGGGGGGGGGGGGGCATTTTGCTATTTTCCGGAGATCGGCTGGGAGTTATCTCTTATTATTTTGATATTTTTAAGTATATCTTTTAATTAGCTTGAACCCTTATAAATAGAGTTGTACTTTACACACCAAATACACTATGGGAACACAATATTACAATACTTTTAGTTTATCAATATAGTTCTTTTTATTATGTTTCTTCATCACGGAGGTGATGGATTCATCGATTAGAGATTGCATTGAAGGATCGGAGGACCCTCCGTCTACGAGGGTAATGTCTATCCAAATATGTCGTTTTTATTCGTAGATCTATTTTATTTCGTTATGGAGTAGTCGTTTGTGTATTGATTTCGTGATGTAGTTAATTAACAAACCCATATTCATGTAGATCTAAGCCGTACGAAGGCGTTTTACGAGCGAATTCTAGAGTCACCGGTCTAGATCTACCACGGTCTATATGGTTAGATCTAGCCATCAAGATTCTAGTGATTTTCTGTGAACGACTTCGGCTACGTCGTGCTTTCTGTTTTTCATATATACATGTAATAGATCAGGCCAATTTGTTACATCGTTCTCGTAAATTAATTTGATATATTGTGAAAATTGTCATGTTACTAGGACATTAGTTAGCCGATCGTTTAGGAGGTGTGCCAACCCGTCCACGGTGGTTGCCTAGACGAGGTGACGATTTTAGATCGGCATCCCTAGTTTGGTATAGCATGCTTGTTATATGATGTTCTATCCTGTCCAAGGAAGGATTCGTAATTAAGCATAAAGATCTTCTATCCGTTCACGAATTAGATCCAGTTTAGGGGATGACTCCCGTAGCCAAAATATAATCAACCTTAATGTCTTTTCTGTCTCGGTTTAGATATACATATATGGGGGAGTAATTACTACTAGCGTAATCAATACCGTTTGTTAGAGTCTTATAAAACCATAAAAATAAGTGTTTTAGTGTCTACTGTCGTATTGTTAGTCTTTGTGTTTTCTATCGTGTCAACTTTTTTTTTACGTTATTGTTGGTCGGAGACCGCTTTAAATCTATTTTTAGTTTAATAAGGTTGTACTTGTTTAAGCCGAGTCTCTGTGGGATCGACCTCGACTCCATCTAGCTATACTACAATTGAACCTAGTTCTCTAGCTAGTTGGTTATTTAGGTATCGAGTTATTTTTATAACTTGACCATCATCAAAGGACAATAATACTATTGTATTGGTGAAAGACAATAGTGAATTCCTCCAATCATCACAGGAGAAGAGTGGATTAAGAGATTACACCACCCTGAACCACTATAAACCTTTGTGCTCATTACTTACTGCACTTTACTTTTCAACATTTCTTTACTGCATTTTATTTATACTCTGTGTGTGTTTAATCTACTTTGAAACAACTTTTAAGAAGGGACTTATCCGTTGCCCAAAAGCTTTTAAAATACGAAAAGTTTTTGAAACTCCAATATTGTCATTCACCCCCCTCTGACTATATTCTCACCCTTCTCTAGGACCAACAAGTGGTATCAAAGCAGTGTTCCTAGTATCAGAACATGTTCGGTCTGATTTCTGGTAACAAGGAGATCACATACTTTCAAAGTAGTTTTCAAATCTGTGTTTTACACATATACACCTGTTTGTCTGTAACTATGGAGTCTTCAAATTTCATGTCTAAAGTACTTGTATTCAATGTCAATAATTTGATGAATATAAAATGAGAATGTTGTATCATCTTGCAAAAACTCATGAAGAGATGTTGGATGTTATTAACAATGACCCAATCAAGATCATGACTGTGATAACCATAGGTGCAGATTAATGAAAAGAAATATAAAAGCCTAAGAAGGATTGGACCAAAGATGATAGAAGAAGAGCAAATATCGATTTTTTTGCAAAAGATATGATCTTGAAGACTCTGGATAGTTACATGTTCATGAGGATTAAAGATTGCAAAACTGCAAAAGCTATGTAGGATAAACTAGCCCTTGTCAATGAAGGATAAGAGGCAATCAAAGAAAATAAACTATATGTTGCAAAACAGAAGTTAGAAAATTTCAAAATGAAGACTGGTGAATCTGTGGATCAAATGGATAACAGGTTCTCAAGCATCATCAGTGAACTGCAACAACTTGGTCATAAATATCCCCAAAAAGAAGTCTGCTTGAAAATCTTGAGAGGTCTACCTGAAAGATGGAAGATCATTGCATCAGTGCTTAAAGGCACGTTGGATCTTGCCAACAGTGACACATTGACCTTAATGTCACAATTGAAAGCTCAAGAATTCGAGTTGAACAATGAGGAAGGTGCACCAGTAGAACCAAACAAGGCCATGTACTAGTAGCACCCCAGCAAAGCAAATTGATGGAGCCAACCAGCAAAGAGACTCAAGAACTGAAAGAACAAGTGGCACTGTTGATCAAAAGGTTTGATAGAGTCAATAAGAGACATGGCAAAGGAAGTTCTTCATCAAATAAGAAGTCAAATTCAAGCAAAGACATGAAGGAAAAAGTTGATGAATACAGATGATTCAACTGCAAAATGAAAGAACACTTCAAAGCTGATTGTCCAAAAGAAAAAGACAAATATGAAGAAAAGAAGAAATACAAGTCATCAAATAAAAGGAAGAGCAAGAAAGCACTAAAAGCTGAAACCAGCAGTGAAAGTGATGGAGAATCACCTGACAATGACGCAGACGATGGTGAAGACACCAACTCAAACAATGACAAAGCATGTTTATGTCTAATGGCTAAGGAAATTGAAGAAACTGAGGTACTATCTAGTTCATACTCCTGAAATGCATACACATCTGACATAGAACAATCTTCTATCTTCCCACTAGATTCTACAAATCTAATTCAAAATCTCATGAGTAGATTCGAAGAAATTCAAACAGCTCATGAAATTCTGGAACAAGAATGCAAGGATTTAATTGAGGAAAATAAAAGATTAAAGAAAGAATTGGATAAGCTGAAAGCTAAATCAGTTAGTAAGGAAGAACACTTAGCAAATCAACAAGCATTACATGATCACTCATCTGAAGCTAATAGACTAGCTAAGGAAACTCCCCTACCAGCTGACACCACCACTGCACCACTTTAAGCACCAGCTTACAACCCCCAAAAAGGTTTGGATCCAGGTCTGGTCTTGGTTACAATAGACAAGATGAGAAAGGAAACAATGGACAATACAAATCTGAACCTAGGACCAACACTGGACCTAAATTCAGAAAAGGACATACCGTAATTTTAACTACTCATCCTCCACCAGTGAAGTCAAAAACCAGTGCAGTAAGACAACAGAGAAAATCATCTTACCAATATACTAAGGGCAAAGGTATACTGAAAGGTAAGGGCTGACTTTACCCTTCAGAAGATGATTGGAATGTTCCACCTCCAAAGTACAAGAGAAAACCATTTCATAAAAGGCCAAATGTATTTGGGAAAAGCCAGAATAGGCATGGTCCTGGATACAAAAGACAACATGAAAATAGGTCTTCTACTGTGGTTTGGAAAGTGAAAAAGGATGCTAAAGCATTAAAAGATAGAGAAATGTATCAGAATACTTTTAGTAAACCTATTAGAAGCTATTCTGCCATGCCTTATACATATGAGGTTGATGACTTCAACCCTCCAAGAAGAATATCATTTGGATATACACTTGGAGTATGAGGCATAACTGCAAATAGGTATGGACCCAAACAGTGTTGGGTACCTAAGCTTGCTTAATTTGTTTTGAAGGATGTATGGTACATAGACAGTGGATGTTCTAGACATATGACAGGCAATAAAGGATGGCTGACTAAATTCAAAACTTTTGATGGACCCAAATTTACCTTTGGAGGCAAAAATAACCCCGGCAAGATTAAGGTGGAAGGCATCATGAAAAAGAACAACCTGGTGATTCAGAATGTGGTATATGTCAAGGGATTGAATTTCAACCTTTTAAGCAATAGTCAATTATGTGACAAAGGCTACAATATGCACTTCAACAAAGAAGGATGCAAAGTGATCCACAATCAAACCAACACAGTTGTACTTGCAGGAAAAAGAGAAGACAACATGTATGTGGTGGACTGGAAGACAGAAAAAGCAGAAACATGTCTGCTTGTCAAGAACAAACAATCACCTAGCTGGATCTGGCACAGAAGACTGAATCATCTAAATTTCAAGACCATAAACAAGCTGTCAAAGAACAAGCTAGTGGAAGGCCTACCTGACATCACATTCAAGAAGGAAAGTCTCTGTGATGCATGTCAGAAAGAGAAATAGATCAAAAGCTCCTTCTAGTCAAAGCCACATCAATCAACAACAAGGATCTTACACCTATTATATATGGACCTTTTTGGACCAGTCACACCAGTGAGTGTAAGTGGAAAGAAGTATACTCTAGTAGTGTTTGATGACTTTTCAAAGTTCACCTGGACTAATTTTATGAACAAGAAAAGAGAAACACTCAAGTAACTATCAGACTTACTGAGAATAATTCAGAATGAAAAGGAGTTTAAGATCATCAAATTAAGATCAGACAGAGGCACAAAGTTCCTAAGTTAAGTAATCAGAACATACTGTGAAGAAAATGGTGTACTACATCAACTATCAGCAGCAGGAACTCCACAACAAAATGGAGTAGCAAAAAGAAGAAATAGAACACTCACGGTAGCTGTCAGAACTATGATAGCAGAAGCAAGCTTACCAAAGAGATTTTGGGCTAAAGTAGCCAACACAGCATGTTGTACCCAAATACGATCCGTCATCAATAAATATCAGGGAAAAATACCCTATGAGATATGGAATGGAAGAAAACCCAACATATCTCATTTACACATGTTTGGATCTGAATGTGTTGGTCCCAGAGAAGGTTAAGAGTATAGTCAGAGGGGAGGGGGGTGGGTGAATGACTATACTGGAGTTTCTAAAACTTTTCTTGAAATAAAAGCTTCGGGCACAGCGGATAAGTCCCTTATTAAAATGTCAATTCAAAGTAGGATATGCGATAAAGTAAGTGCAGTAAAGTAAAGTGCTGAAAGTAAATAGACACAAAGGTTTATAGTGGTTCAGGGTGGTGTAATCCCTTAATCCACACTTTTCCTGTGATGATTGGAGGAATTCACTATTGTTTTCACTAATACAATAGTAAGATTGTCCTTGGATACACCACTTCACAATCTACAAGACTATCACTCCCTGTTGTGTGATTTTCAATAGATAATCACTAAATTCTACCGCAAGCGCACGGCTTATCGAGTAGTACTTAGGATGTCGATCCCACCGGGACTTGTAGTCAATCACCAAACAATTCTCGATTTATATTAGCTAGACAAATCAAATTTTTTGGAGGTTTTTTATCTAAAAATCCTAGAATTAAAGAAAATATAATTGTGAACCAAGAACTTTAAGATTTAGGTAGTAATTCAATTTAAAAGCATTTCTAGGATTTCGGAGTCACCACGGAATTACTATATAACTTACCAACAATATTTCCCCCCAAGATATGAAATTTACACTTATAATGGCAATCATCAAATGTTATCACAAAAATATTCTATCGAATTATTCTCGTGACCATACCTAAATTCATACTACACCCGGTTTCCCACGATAAAGAATGAATTTAGATCCCTTAAAGAACCATGATTTCATGCCATCAAGCTTTTTACCAAATTTTCATTCCAATAAAACCCTAGATTCAATTCTTGTTTCCTAAAGTATCAATTAAGTAGTACTTTTTCGGTCACTAATTAATCGAATAATTTCTCTACGTAGAATTGCGATTATTCACCCTCTCAGGCTATTAATTTCGACTATCAAACAAGAATAGCACACAAGAATCAATTTATAAGCATCAAATTCATAAAACAAGGGAAAGATTGGATTTTTACATTATATATTCATATCCGGGTTCCTCATAATCCTAGAAACTGATATCTATTCACGTTCCATATCAAGATTCCAAGATTCAATCATAGAATACATCCTTTCACAAAAATAAATAAATAAAGGAAAGGAGAAAAAGGAGAGAAATAAACCGTCAAAGTATTGCATAAATAATCAAACCTCGAAAAAGCTTCGTTCTTGAATTCTTAAAACCTAAAATCCTTGTTCTTGGGGATGGGAGAAGATGATGATGTAGGGGAGAAATAGTCACCCCAAAATCTCATGAAATAAATGCGTGAATCCTGAATTGTACGACATAAAAGAATAAAAAGGGGATAATTACATCATATAATAAGTTTCCATAATTAATTTCATCAAGAAAATCTTAAAAATCAAATATCTATCAATCTTGGACTATTGTAGTATGTGGACTCCTCCTTTCCAATGAAAAACACGCCATTATCAAAGAAAACACGTTGGTGAAAGTTTCCACCAATCAGAACATTTCGTTGGCCAGGATCAGATTTCTGAAAACTGTCACACCCTGGGTGTGACAGAGGCTGGTTTTTGAACTCTTCCACTTTAGCTCCGCTTTTTGGGCCTTTTTCTTCCAATCTCGAACAATGCTGCAATAATTCAAACATCCGCAGTAATCTAGCCCAAAAAGGATAAAAACATCACAAAATAATAACATATGGCACCAAATTGAGTCCAAAACATCTAGAATTATTCGAATTTTTAGGAACTTATCACTCCCCCAAGCTTAACACTTTGCTTGTCCCCAAGCAAACAAAAATACTCAAGACGAGATGGACTAAGAAGATCACACATGACATAGCAATAGACGGAGATGCACAACACACGAGCATCAATAAAATTCATCCCGGTATTCAAAACACAAGACATAGACTAACTAATCCTTTTTATCATATCAGGAGCAAAAGTGAACAAAAATTATCAATGGGAAACAACATAGTGTTAGGAAATCACTAGTTTAACGCAGCGGAATTTAAAATTTGATTTCCTTTTCTAGATCGTTCTTCGTTTAATGCAATAAACACGTTAAGTAGTTTGACGGTTATACCTTGGATGATCTACAAGATCGTCGCTTTGACCGCCAACGGAGAGTAGTTCAATGCGCAAGCCGTCCACGCGTCCGGCCTCTATCGCTAATCCACACGAAACTCTCGCCGGAATCCTCCTTGGACAGCTATCAGAAAAACTCCGGCTGCTAGACCGGACCTTTTCTTCCCTCACAAACTCACTATGAAGAGCTCTCTATTTTACACAATAATTATGAACTCTTGCAATTGTGATGTACAAAAGAGCTTGACACCCACTTCCCTTTTATAGAGGAGGTGGCGCCCCATATCAAGTGTGGAGGAGAAGAAAACCTTTTTCTAATAAAATAAGGAAAATCAACTAGATTGATTTATCTCTTTAATTATAATTTATTTTGTCAATATCATATATTGATTATAATTATCTTATTACCATAAATCTATTTTTCAAAATCAATTAATATCTTATATTAATATTATGGCAATCTTTATTAATTAAAGTGCACAATCCAAGTGTATCTTATACACACAAAAGTGGCGCCCCATTAGTCAACTAATTGACTTCCGGAATATTCTTTAATTAATATAATTTGTATATAATTAATATCCCGTACTTTATTTATTCATAATAAATAAATACCACCATATTAATTTACCACTATAACCTTTATAGTCTAGAGATAAACTTTCCTTATTTGGCTATCAACTATAACCGCATTTTAATCCGACTCGATGTTCATATGTGTGTGACCTGATAGGCTTCCGAATATGTTGGCCGTAGACACAAAGTGCATTTTACTAAAATGCCCTTCATACCCAACGATCACGGGATAGCGTCTAGCAACACACCGTGACCCCCAATTATCGAAAGAGTCAAAAGAAATGACTACTACCTTTCATGTGAAGCAGTTACCGCGTAACTTACAATCCTATCGCCGTAATAATATCCATACGATCGTATCTCGAGTGTCAATACATTGACGATCGTATCTTACAACTGGGATATCATGCTCTCTCGGAATAACACATTTACTCCCACTTTGCAAAGATTCTCGAGAGCTAGACATTCCTTATAAGAAGGCCATTTCGGATATTCGATCCCAATCATAGGATACGCGATTCCCGGACGACCAATCATGTATACTCCGTATGCTTCAATATCATACCCAATCACTACCGCATGATCGCCCCGTGGTTAGGAGAAATCTCAATAGTGTCAAAGCATGACAATCCACACCGTGATGCCATGAAGACTCCGGTCAAAAGGATAATTACACAACCGCCACATAGTGTGACACTTAATGTAAGTGGGTCAGTCTAACGTACGCATTCTCTAATACACGTCCACGTACACCCAAGTGTCTCTACACTTCGATAGACGAGATCTATCCCTACCTTCTAAAAGATAGAAGACATCCAATACGTGCTAGTCGATTATACTATCAATGTCCCATTTGATAATACATAAGACTAGAGACATTTAAGTACCAACCTTGTTATAGTGATTAGAGATCTCATCAACCATAATCACTATCATGGTTTCTCTATCACAGATTGATACTAGGGACGTTACTATATATATACGACAAATAATATGAAGATAAACAATATATAATAACATAAGTGCTTTTATTAATCATAATAAAGTTATTACATGAACTTAATAGACTGTAAACGACCCGACCCGGTCGGATCCGGTCCAACCCGATTGGGTTTAGGACACCTTTCCAACAATCTCCCACTTGGCCTAAAGCCAATCACCCATATGCCTAAGCCCGTGCAAGTGAACATGTTTCTCATGCTTAGCTTGAGACAATGCCTTGGTTAACGGATCAGCTATGTTATCATCCGTGTGGACTTTCTCTATCTTTACATCTCCTCTATCTACTATCTCTCTAATCAAGTGATAGCGCCGTAGCACATGTTTGGACTTCTGATGAGACCTTGGTTCCTTTGACTGAGATATCGCTCCATTATTATCACAGTACAGAGGCACTGGACCTTCAATGGAGGGAACCACACTAAGTTCAGCAATGAACTTCTTCATCCAAATCGCTTCCTTTGCCGCCTCCGAGGCCGCTATGTATTCGGCTTCCGTTGTAGAGTCCGCGTAGTCTCCTCGCTTGGAACTCTTCCACTCACCGCTCCGCCGTTAAGCGTGAAAACAAATCCAGATTGTGACTTGAAGTCGTCCTTGTCGGTTGGAAACCGGCATCCGTGTAACCTCGTAATACTAAATCATCGTTCCCGAAAACCAGGAACATATCCCAAGACGTCTCAAGTACTTAAGGATATTCTTGACAAGAATCCGTGACCATCACCTGGATTGACCGGTACTTACTAGTCATACTAAGAGGGTACGAGACGTCCGGTCTTGTGCATAACATGGCATACATGATAGACCCGATTGCCGAAGCATAAGGGACTTTACTCATTTGTGCCCTTTTCTCCTCTCGTCTTAGGACTCATTCCCTTTGATGTAGACCCCATGTGACATGGGCAAGCAATCCTTTCTCGGATCGCTCCATGCCGAATCTCTTCGATCTTGTCTATGTAGGTGGATTGCGACGCACCAAGCAACCTTTTAGATCTATCTCTATAGATCTTTATTCCCGTAATATAGGCTGCCCCACCCAAGTCCTTCATTGAGAAGTTCTTGGATAACCAAGCTTTGACTGATTGTAACATAGGCACATCATTCCCTATGAGCAGTATGTCATCCACATAAAGCACTAAGAACACAATGGCACTCCCACTAACCTTCTTGTAAACACAGGGCTCATCTTCATTCTTGATGAAATCAAACTCGTTTGATTATCTCATCAAAGCGAAGATTCCAACTCCGAGAAGCTTGCTTTAATCCATAAATGGATCTTTGCAGCTTTACACACCATCCTCGGCGTCATTGGTTGTGAAACCTTCAGCCGTGTCATATACACTTCCTCGACAGTTCCCGTTAAGGAAAGCCGTTTTCACATCCATATGCCGATTTCGTAATCATGGTATGCTTTCGCAATAGCGAGCAAAATTCTAATGGATTTTAACATGGCAACAAAGCGAGAAGGTTTCATCATAGTCAACTCCTTGTCTTTGCTTATAACCTTTTGCCACCAACCTAGCCTTGTAGGTGGTCACGTTACCGTCCATGTCGGTCTTTCTCTTAAAGACCCATTTGCACCCTATGGGAACTATTCCCTCAAAGGATCAACTAAGTTCCAAACTTGGTTGTCTTTCATGGATTCCATTTCGTAATTCATGGCTTCTAGCCATTTCTCTTTGTCATGCCTTAATAGCACTTCCTCATAAGTTCTAGGGTCCTCATCTTCCATGAGATACACGCCGGTGTACCTTTACGGTTCACGGCGTTCCCCGGTGGATCTTCGAGGTGCTAGTGTGTCCACGGTAGAGGCCGGTGTCACATCCGTGTGTGGCAAGTCCTCTACTTCCGTCAACCGACGTTATCCGTAAGTGGTTCTCGAATTTCTTCAAGATCAATTTTACTCCCACCGACCCTATCCGTAATAAACTCTTTCTCCGTAAAGTGGCCGGCCCGGCAACAAACACCTTTTGTTCCTCGGGATGGTAAAATTGGTACCCTTTGGTTTCCCTAGGATATCCCACAAATAGACATTTGTCGACTCCGGGCTCTAATTTGTCGTGCATCATCCGCTTCACGTAAGTCGGACAACCCCAAGGTTTTAGATGACCTAGGCTCGGTTTTCTCTTAGTCCATACCTCGTATGGCGTAGAGTCAACCGTCTTTGATGGAACTCGGCTCAGTGTATAGGATGCGGTTTCTAGAGCATACCCCCAAAACGATTTTGGAAGAACTCGCGTAGCTCATCATGGATCGCACCATGTCTAACAAGGTGCGGTTCCTCCTCTCAGACACGCCATTCATCTGTGGCGTTCCGGGAGGAGTCCATTCAGGTGGAATCCCATTCTCCTTCAAATAATCTTGAAACTATCCATCTAGGTATTCTCCGCCTCGATCGGATCGAAGTGTTTTGATTTCTTTACCCAGTTGTTTCTCCACCTCACTTCTGAATTCCTTGAACTTTTCGAAGGCTTCAGATTTAAACTTCATTAAGTATATATAACCATAACGAGAATGGTCATCAGTGAAGGTGATAAAATAAGAGTATCCTCCTTTGGCTTGAATTGACATTGGGCCACACACATCGGTATGTATGAGCTCAAGCAATTCATTGGATCTTATCCCTTTGCCACGAAAGGTGACTTTGTCATCTTGCCAAGTAAACAAGCTTCGCATGTGTCAAACGATTCGTAATCGAATTGATCCAACATTCCATCTTTATGGAGTTTGGAAATGCGATTCTTATTTATATGGCCAAGTCTACAATGCCATAAGTAGGATTCATTCAAGTCATTTGTTTTGGATTTCTTGTTATTTATATTAAGTACGTCAACATTCATATCTAATATGTAGAGACCATTGCTAAGTATGCCGGACCATAAAAGATTCCATCACGTGAAAAAGAACAACATTTATTCTCAAACGTAAATGAAAAACCATCAACATCTAATGTGGAAATAGAAATAATGCTCTTCGTAAGAGCGGGAACAAAATAACGCTTATTAAGTTCTAGTACTAGCCCACCGGGCAATGAAAGAAAATAAACTCCTACGGCCGCCGCAAAGAACACTTGCTCCATTTCCAACGCGTAGGTCCACCTCTCCTTTCCTCGCATCTCTAGTTCTTCTTAGTGCCTCGCATATTCGTACAAATATGAGAACCACAACCGATCTAATACCCGGTGGTTAGACTTAGAAGAAGCAATATTGATCTCAATCATAAATATACCGAAGTCGAAGCATCGAATGCTTCTTCTTGGTACTCAAGAAGCCTTTGCGCTTTCTCCTCCAATGTCCGGTCTCACCGCAATGGAAGCAAGCATCCTTGGATTTGTCTTTCGCTATCTTAGGCGTTGGCTTAGGTGTAGCCTTCGCCTTCTTGGACTTCTTTTGGGCTTTTGCCTTGCCCTTGCTCGAAGTGACCAGCAACACTTGCTTTCCCTTCCCCACAGTGCCCTCAGCAGTCTTTAACATGTTCAATAACTCCGCAAGGGAGCAATCTATCTTGTTCATGTGATAGTTCATCACGAACTGCGAGAATGAATCAGGTAGAGATTGCAGAATCAAGTCAATACTCAATTCTCGTTCCAATTTGTGGCCCAGCTTCCCAAGCCTCTCTATGTACCCGATCATTTTAAGCACGTGTGACCCCACAGCAGTCCCATATGCCATCTTACAACTAAACAGGGCCTTCGAGACCTCGTACCTCTCAGTGCGAGACTGAGAAGCATAAAGTTCCTTCAGGTGGACCATGATAGAGTAGGCGTCCATAGACTCATGCGTTTCGCAGCTTCGTGTGTCATAGAAGCAAGCATGATACATGTAGCATCGCATCGTCGAACGGTGCTTGTTGTACTTCTCGACAACATCCGCACCGAACCCTCGCCGGGCTTTTCCGGTAGGGCCTCGTCCAAGACATAGCCAATCTTCTCGTGCCTCAAAACGATTTTGAGGTTTCTTTCCCAATCGAGAAAATTTGTCTCGTCAAGCTTGTTTTCGATGATAAAACGAAGGTTCAATTTGTTTGACATTTTCTACAACAATAAATAAAGATAGAATAAGTAAAAGCTCATGTATAAAAACCCTAATAAGTAAAAGCTCATGTATAAAAACCCTAAGGTTTTTTTTTTTTTACTCCCACTAGCCAACTATTCCCTATTGGCTTTCAAGAAAATAGTTCCTTTAGTGGGCAAGATCCCATTGAACTACTCCGACCCCCAACTTTGGCTGATGGGCCGAAAATAATTAAACAGGTGGACAATGATTTGTCGATCGTATCTTATACGATTCTTGTTGTTTGACCAGTTAACTCTTTGACAATATTTCATCTTATGAAAATAGCCAAACCCTTGCCTCTAAAATCCAAACGACCCCGCTTTGGCTGGTGGCCGAGAGAATTCTTAGTCGAGTCTTAACCCCAATATTCATGAGATCTCTTTCGATCATATCTCGATAACGATGATATACCCGAGGTAGGTCAACCCCCGCTTTGGCTGGTGAGTTGGGTCCGAACAAGGGCTCTTCACCGTCGTTATAATATGGGGAGGCAATTCCGACTTGATTTTTGATGTGAGAATAATTTTAAATTAATTCACTTAATTAATTTAGTTCAATTATGGTCTCATCTACTATATGCATATTACTACGATATCATATAAAGTAATACATACACAACATTCCGCGCATAAAATAACCGGTATGATCATGAACTTTTTCTAGGTGCGGTTTCGAATACAACCGACGAAACCGCGGGTCACAAACTAAGGGTATCTCGCAACCGCCAATAGGATCTTTATTGCCGTACGCCAATGGGTTCTTTATTTCTCCTTGGTCTTCAACTTCTTGCTCCATTCTTGTTACATAATAAATAATTACACCCGCCGCACACGGGGGGGGGGGAGCTAACGGGAATGGGATAGTTGCAAAAAGTAAACTAGGTCACGTTCTACATAACGGCCTAGGACAATTTTTCAAAAACCAACATAAAGAAAACATTCCCATCTATCCTATTGGTCGAGTCCATGATCAATCGGGGTCCATATAATCACATTATATCTACACATCTAATCCATACAATTTTATCTTATGAAAAAGATTAAATTCTAATTTTAACTACTACTACTCATGCGTCTTTATTTTATCACGTCAAATAATTAAATAACTTTTAATTAATTATATGACTTAACCGAAAATTAAAATTAACATTTAATTTTAAATCGATTTCAATTTTAATTAAATTTGAACTATTCAAAAAAATTAAAATTATAAAGTCTCCTATTTGTTTCCTTTCCAAAACTAAAATTAGCTTAGGCTCCGCCCACTTTCCAAAATCAAAATTTTGGAAGTGGCCTAGGCTAGCCTATTCCAAATCAAATATTTGGAAAGGGCCTAGGCCTATTCCAAATCAAATATTTGGAAAGGCCAAATTATTTTAGTCTAGGCCTGGCCACTTTCCAAAATCAAAATTTTGGAAGTGGCCTAGGCCTAGGCCTTTTACAAATCAAATATTTGAAAAAGGGCCTAGGCCTATTCCAAATCAAAATTTGGAAAGGCCAAATAATTTTGGTTTAGGCCTGGCCACTTTCCAAAATCAAAATTTTGGAAGTGGCCTAGGCCTAGGCCTTTTACAAATCAAATATTTGAAAAGGGCCTAGGCCTATTCCAAATCAAAATTTGGAAAGGCCAACATGCCATATGGTTTCCCAATGGTCCAAACTATTTGAACCATTGGTTGGCCATATGACACAACTAAACAAACGAGATATCTATGCACAATAAAATATCACAAAACGAAAAGGGTCGATCTCCCCCATTGGAAGAGGAGAGCCGACGGACGGCAACCCTAGGGTTACCGCCGCCGCCGCCGCCGCCGCAGAGGGAGGGGGGCGCCGCCAGTCGGCCGACCCCCCAATGAACCCTAATTTTTTTTTATTTTTATTTTTTATTTTTTTTTTGTTTTTAACGTTTCGTGATTTAAATCTTGCATCTATTGATTAAATACTACGCAATTAAAATAAGCTTATTGCTTAAGCACGAAGTCTGGCTCCGATACCATTGTTAGGAAATCACTAGTTTAACGCAGCGGAATTTAAAATTTGATTTCCTTTTCTAGATCGTTCTTCGTTTAATGCAATAAACACGTTAAGTAGTTTGACGGTTATACCTTGGATGATCTACAAGATCGTCGCTTTGACCGCCAACGGAGAGTAGTTCAATGCGCTAGCCGTCCACGCGTCCGGCCTCTATCGCTAATCCACACGAACCTCTCGCCGGAATCCTCCTTGGACAAACCTATCGAAAAACTCCGGTCGCTAGATCGGACCTTTTCTTCCCTCACAAACTCACTATGGAGAGCTCTCTATTTTACACAAGAATTATGAACTCTTGCAATTGTGATGTACAAAAGAGCTTGACACCCACTTCCCTTTTATAGAGGAGGTGGCGCCCCATATCAAGTGTGGAGGAGAAGAAAACCTTTTTCTAATAAAATAAGGAAAATCAACTAGATTGATTTATCTCTTTAATTATAATTTATTTTGTCAATATCATATATTGATTATAATTATCTTATTACCATAAATCTATTTTTCAAAATCAATTAATATCTTATATTAATATTATGGCAATCTTTATTAATTAAAGTGCACAATCCAAGTGTATCTTATACACACAAAAGTGGCGCCCCATTAGTCAACTAATTGACTTCCGGAATATTCTTTAATTAATATAATTTGTATATAATTAATATCCTGTACTTTATTCATTCATAATAAATAAATACCACCATATTAATTTACCACTATAACCTTTATAGTCTAGAGATAAACTTTCCTTATTTGGCTATCAACTATAACCGCATTTTAATCCGACTCGATGTTCATATGTGTGTGACCCGATAGGCTTCCGAATATGTTGGCCGTAGACACAAAGTGCATTTTACTAAAATGCCCTTCATACCTAACGATCACGGGATAGCGTCTAGCAACACACCGTGACCCCCAATTATCGAAAGAGTCAAAAGCAATGACTACTACCTTTCATGTGAAGCAGTTACCGTGTAACTTACAATCCTATCGCTGTAATAATATCCATACGACGTATCTCGAGTGTCAATACATTGACGATCGTATCTTACAATCTGGATATCATGCACTCTCGGAATAACACATTTACTCCCACTTTGCAAAGATTCTCGAGAGCTAGACATTCTTTATAAGAAGGCCATTTCGGATATTCGATCCCAATAATAGGATACGCGATTCCCGGACGACCAATCATGTATACTCCGCATGCTTCAATATCATACCCAATCACTACCGCATGATCGCCCCGTGGTTAGGAGAAATCTCAATAGTGTCAAAGCATGACAATCCACACCGTGATGCCATGAAGACTCCGGTCAAAAGGATAATTACACAACCGCCACATAGTGTGACACTTAATGTAAGTGGGTCCTAACGTACGCATTCTCTAATACACGTCCACGTACAGTCCAAGTGTCTCTACACTTCGATAGACGAGATCTATCCCTACCTTCTAAAAGATAGAAGACATCCAATACGTGCTAGTCTGATTATACTCTCAATGTCCCATTTGATAATACATAAGACTAGAGACATTTAAGTACCAACCTTGTTATAGTGATTAGAGATCTCATCAACCATAATCACTATCATGGTTTCTCTATCACAGATTGATACTAGGGACGTTACTATATATATACGACAAATAATATGAAGATAAACAATATATAATAACATAAGTGCTTTTATTAATCATAATAAAGTTATTACATGAACTTAATAGACTGTAAACGACCCGACCCGGTCGGATCCGGTCCAACCCGATTGGGTTTAGGACACCTTTCCAACACATAGACCAAGCAAATAGACCCTCACGGGATATATCACTCAACGTTCATTATTTATGAGGTGACTAAACTCTCAAGCTCTTTCCATTGCAAATGCCCTACTATATGCTTGTATATCGTCTCATATCAATCACCAAGGCATTGTGCAACACATAAATCATAAGGTCTTTGGGAAAAAATGGTAGGTGAGGACAGCCCAAGTAAGAAAAAGGAAGAGAAAGGTGTAGAAAGAGGTATAAGAGACGGCAAAACCATTAGAGCTAGCGAGACACATGACTATTAAACTTCAACATCACACAAGGGCAAGGGGTCAAACACTTTATTTCCAAACAAAAGAAAATACAAAGGATAACTCCCTCTTTATTTCTAATATAGAACAAACAAGAATTAGGAGGTTTTTTTTTTTTTTGATTGCCTCATTTTTTGATTTTTTTTCTCTTTTTTTTCTTCCTTTTTTTTGTCAATTTTTTTTCAAACTAAGAAACAGACAAGTGGTAACAATATGGATTTCCCCCAAGCTTGATCATTACATACTAAGTACAAGAAATTTGATAGCCACATGTCCCAGTTAGTCCTAAGGTTGGGTGAAAGGAATTGGGCAACCTCTTTTTCGGGTTGTTCAATGTATGGTGTAGTGAAGTAAGGTAAAGTGGGAAAAAGGTGTAATAAAGATCAAGATATAATGTGGTGGAAGGTAGAAACGAATGCCTCAATCATTTCTATGTATTTGCACATTCCAAAGTAACATCAACAAGACTCAACACAAGTTCTAAAGGAACAAATCCAAGGAAGAGAAAATACACACAAATTTAGGGTGAGACTGAAGTGGTCAGTCATATGGCCGGAAAAATACCTCACCGGGTTATTTGTCTATTCACTCGGACTCTATTGTTTCCAAAAGAAAATAATGGTACTTCTAAACATGATATTCTAAAAAGGATTTTTCAATCCATGTCATGCATTTTTCTTGTCAGAACAAACTATATCAATTTTCATGCATTGCAAATCTCATCTAAAGTAGCTATGAGTGATCATCAAAACCATCAAGACAAAACGACACAACTGACTCGGCTGACAATGACTAAGACTCTAAATTGCATAGAAGAAATATTTTCACAAGTGTCGCTCCCCCACACTTAATGGTTGCATTGTCCCCAATGTAATTAAATTAAAACAGTGGAGGGAAAAAGAAAACTCACAAGATGCAATGGGCGGGCTCCTTGTGTGCATATCATCACGCTCTGAACATCGTAGTCCTGAAGAATCTTCTTCTAACCCTGTGGAGTTGGAGAGTGGAGAATTGAGAGTTACCGGAGCTCCGACAAAGTCACCGGGATTGTGTGGTTGTTCTTTCCACGGTGCCTTTATTTTTGGAGTAATATCTCGAAAATTCTTAGCTTTTCCCATGAGATGGAGGAAGTGGAGTGGAGGTATAAATGTGGAGGAAAAAGATGGTAAAAGAAAATAAAAATTGAAAGAAAGGATTTTTTTAATTGAAAAATAGCCTCCATCACACCATGGGTGTGACAATGACTGTTTTTTCGAAAATTTTTTAGCCACCCTTATTGGCTTTAACCACATCATGGTGTTATCTCCAATTTCCAAAGCTCGTTTTTTTTTGCGCATGCAATGACCTTCAAATACCACTCGTGCACATCTTTCTCTATGCAAAACAAACACAAAAATAATACAATGAAAAACCAAAGGACCCAGATGGCAACTTTCTTCCATTATTTATTCATTAAACAAAAAAATAATAAAAAACACATTCTGAATTTATAGTCTTCAGTTGGACTATCTTTAAACATCATTATCAAGGAGGACTAAACCAAATAAGGGCATCCCTCTGCATCTTTCTCCACATATCAAAGATATTAACAAGTATTTTCAGATATATCATTGGGAGCCTATAATAATGTCTTCTCAATATAAAAATAATCATTTTAGCTCTAAAGAAAGAAGTGCCTCCAAGAAAATTATACATCTCTTTATCAATACTCACAATGAACCTAAGAGAATCATGGACTTCTAGAGGTGACACATCAATATATTCTACATGCTCAACATTCTCAAATTCAACATCATTATACAATGAATGGGGATTGTGATTATGAAATGCATTTAAATCAAACGCAATATTGTTACCTCCCTTTTCATCTTCTTCTTGGCTCATCAATGTTGAATTCTAGATTATTGCACCATTATTTTGTGTAGATGGTTCAAAATTCCATGCGGCTCCACTCTTGTTAATTCAGAGGCCTAAACACTCAGCAATCTTTGAGAAAGAATCACCGAAAACATTCATATCAAGACATTGTGGGATTTCATAAGGATCATAGTCTATTTCATCCCCACAACTTTCAAGGACGGCATTATGGTCTTGAATCTCCATCATATGCTTATCCTTTCCAGTCTCTTCAATAACATGGCGATTCCGTGCAATCAATTCTCCAATTGTTAGCTCTCTCTTATTAGTAGAAGAAATGGGGTGTGAATCATTCGATCTTTCTTTGAACCGATACCATTTTTGTATGGAACACTCCATTCTAACCTCAAGTCTAGACTCAAGTTCTAATTGAGGGAATGGTTCTTGTTGCCAATTTCTTTGATCTTGACCCCACGGAGAATAAGGATAATTACTCCTCTCACCATTGTATGATGGTGCATTAGATTTGTGACCACTCCATACCACCAGGCACAGTGACTACTTGGGATCAACTCTTTCAGGGAAAACTTGATCAACATGGTTCCGATCTGATCTGAAGTGATGTTGTTCACTTTGAGGGTATCACAATATTCGAGGAAGACCTTTAGATGCAGATTAGGGTCTTCTGCAGGCGACCCCCTAAATGAATTTTGTTGAACCATCTGAATCAGAGCAGGTTTCAGTTCAAAGTTGTTTGTAGCTATAGTAGGTTGCACAACCCTTGACTGTAAACCTTGCGGTAGGCACTGAGTAATCCTTCAAGGTCCTGTTATTGTTCTCATCCATTTCTGTTTCTGACTTAGTTTCTTCTTGCTCAGTTTCCAGCTTAAACAATCTTCTCCTCCTGTGAAAAGTTCTCTCAATTTCAGGATCTAACTCAAAGAGATTGTCAGAATTTCAGATTTTCGCATAAACAAGAAGAAAAGATAACCAAAGAAGGACAACACAATTACCCACCAAAATAAAATAAAAAGAAAAAGTCTAGTCTAATTAATAAAAAAACGAGTTCGATGTTGACACCGAAGTCCCTGGCAACGGCGCCAGAAAACTTGTTGTGTGATTTTCAATAGATAATCACTAAATTCTACCGCAAGCGCACGGCTTATCAAGTAGTACTTAGGATGTCGATCCACAGGGACTTGTAGTCAATCACCAAACAATTCTCGATTTATATTAGCTAGACAAATCAATTTTTTTGAGGTTTTTTATCTTAAAATCCTAGAATTAAAGAAAATATAATTGTGAACCAAGAACTTTAAGATTTAGGTAGTAATTCAATTTAAAAGCATTTCTAGGATTTCGGAGTCACCACGGAATTACTATATAACTTACCAACAATATTTCCTCCCAAGATATGAAATTTACACTTATAATGGCAATCATCAAATGTTATCACAAAAATATTCTATCGAATTATTCTCGTGACCGTACCTAAATTCATACTACACCCGGTTTCCCACGATAAAGAATGAATTTAGATCCCTTAAAGAACCATGATTTCATGCCATCAAGCTTTTTACCAAATTTTCATTCCAATAAAACCCTAGATTCAATTCTTGTTTCCTAAAGTATCAATTAAGTAGTACTTTTTCGGTCGCTAATTAATTGAATAATTTCTCAACGTAGAATTGCACACAAGAATGACACACAAGAATCAATTTATAAGCATCAAATTCATAAAACAAGGGAAAGATTGGATTTTTACATCATATATTCATATCCGGGTTCTTCATAATCCTAGAAACTGATATCTATTCATGTTCCATATCAAGATTCCAAGATTCAATCATAGAATACATACTTTGACAAGAAAAATAAATAAATAAAGGAAAGGAGAAAAAAGAGAGAAATAAACCGTCAAAGTCTTGCATAAATAATCAAACCTCGAAAAAGCTTCGTTCTTGAATTCTTAAAACATAAAATCCTTGTTCTTGGGGATGGGAGAAGATGATGATGAAGGGGAGAAATAGTCACCCCAAAATATCATGAAAAAAATGCGTGAATCCTGAATTGTACGACTTAAAAGAATAAAAAGGGGATAATTACATCATATAATAAGTTTCCATAATTAATTTCATCAAGAAAATCTTTAAAAATCAAATATCTATCAATCTTGGACTCTTGTAGTATGTGGACTCCTCTTTCCAATGAAAAACACGCCATTATCAAAGAAAACACGTTGGTGAAAGTTTCCACCAATCAGAACATTTCGTTGGCCAGGATCAGATTTCTGAAAACTGTGACACCCTGGGTGTGACAGAGGCTGGTTTTTGAACTCTTTCACTTTAGCTCCGCTTTTTGGGCCTTTTTCTTCCAATCTCGAACAATGCTGCAATAATTCAAACATCCACAGTAATCTAGCCCAAAAAGGATAAAAACATCACAAAATAATAACATATGGCACCAAATTGAGTCCAAAACATCTAGAATTATTCGACTTTTTAGGAACTTATCACGCCCTGGCTTCAAAATCTTCTGTGAGTCTCCAACACTGCTCCTTGGGAACAAATTCTTCAGCAGCTAACACAAACACAACTCCTTCACAGATGACTCTGATTCAGTTTCTTGACTGGTGTGAATTGGATTCACATATTCTGTTGATCAATCTCAGTACTTGATGTGGAATTTGAGTTCTGATTGCTGAGTTGATATCTAGATATTTCCTTTAAGTTCAGATAGAAGGCTTTTCAAATTGACAGAGTTTCTGCTTGTTTCTTATCAGATTCAATCGTTATTTTTCCTGTCTGGCAATGCCTTCTATTTATAGCTTTGATAATCCTTGATTTGAATTTCCGTCTGTTGGCTATTTAATGTGGGGAATAATCCTTGATTTAATTCTTGATTCCCCCTTAATTATATTCTCCTTGATTTCAGTGATCGGATTTTCTTCAAACGTATATCACAAAATCCACCGTTGATTGATTCTTGATTGATTATGCATTGAATGCTTGATCCTCTGAATCTTCCTTATTCTTAACAATCTGAACAAGTATAGTTCACTCAGCTGTCTCTTCACTTGGCTGTTACTTGAATCAGTCAAGTACTTTAGTTCTTCCTTCACTGCTTTGTCTTTACTCAGCCGATAGTCAGTTTACTTTTGCCGGTTTACTGCTTTCTTGATTTCTTTGAGTTTACAAGAGTCCTTGTACTTCACTGATCCTTGATTTGGGTGAGATTAGTGTACACCATAGTTAACATTGAATTTCATCACTTGAAATATAACTTAGACTTAACCAAGGTCATCACAGACTTCCCTGGATATAAGTCAGACCATATGTCTTCATTCTTCTCTATTGGTACTTGGCTGTTTTAACTCTGCCGGATTTCTGTTTTACTTAGCCGTTCTACCAACTAGTACAATACTTGTCTCACTCAACTTATACAACATGTCAGACTCTATGTAAAGACTTATACAGAGATTTTTAACTTATTTTAGGCTTTCTATAATAGCTAGTATGGCCCAAAACATAATAAAATGTTCCTAACAATTTCCCCCTTTTTGATGATGCCAAAACCCTCTTAAGCCTAAACATAAGTATGCAAATTTTTCATAATAATAATGGAATAAAACATAGAAATTTTATTCATCCATTCAGGGGCAATAAGACAAGTAAATTCAAGACAGATTCAGAGTGCTACACCTACATTTTTCTTAAGTTCTGTTTGTACCTCTTGAACTTTGTAGTCTGAACCTCCTCCATGTCTTTCCAATCCATTTCTGGGAACTTCCATTTCCAGTAAGCCATAGCAGTGTACTCAGAGACCCCAAGAAATACTCTCTTGTTCATGAGCTTGTGGAAATCAGGCATAGTCTCATTTGCCTTGGGTTCTTCAAAGTATTTCTCAAGTCGGTCCTTAGCTTCAGCAATGTGTGAATCAACAAACTTGAGATTCTTGAATAGACCCCATTGTTCCTAACGGTCCATTTTCCCTATAGGACTAAAGAATTTTACAATGTAGTTGAAATCCTCATGTTGTTCACTGGATAGATCTTCTGGTCCTTTTGCAGTAAGGGGTATGGCTTGACTTGGTCTGCTGGTTGAGCCAGATCCAGTATTTTGCATAAGAGATGCATACTATCTTTTAACATCATTGTAAACTTTGGCCATCTCAGCTCTCATCTTCTCATCATAATATCCTAGCCAGTCTGCCCAAGTTTATCTTGCTTTTGATTTGGATAAAGACTATCTTGAGTTCTGAAAAACTCTCTTACATTGTCCAATATCTCAACATCATACTCTTGCCTGTTTCTGTGAGTGAAAGCTCTTTTCTCACCAGCATATCTTGTACTGCTGCTACCTCTGCTTGTGCTGAATCTGTGTTCACTTACTAGCCTCTTGGCTGACTAGATCCAGGCCTTTGTTGCCTTCCAGATCTATCTCTGTCATCATCTCGTCTTTGGATAGAATGAGGGAATCCAATACATGGTTCTTTTGTGGCCCTTTCTCCCTCTTCTCTAGCCTTTCTTAGTTGTTCTTCAGCTTCATTTCGGATTCTTATCTCTCTGTCCTTTGCTCTTAGTTGTTCCTCACTAAAATTTAGGGGTCTGATTGTTGATCTTTCAGGCTTATCATTTCTTTCCCCCTTTTTGGCGCATCATCCCTTTGTTGTAATAGGATGCTATTTGTAGCTTCAGTTGTACCAATCAGAGTATCCAGTTTGGATTCATTTGAGGTTAATCTTTCATCAAGATCAGTCAGCTTCTTGGTTACACTGTGAAATCTGGTGCCAAAAGCCATTGCCATTGACTCATTTTCCTAAGAGTGTCTAAGGCATGTAATGTTGTTGGTGAAATTTATGTTCATCTGGCGCACTTCTTTTGCACGACAATATTTTGTGCATCAATGTACTCCGCAATAGCCTGAAATCTTTTCTCTATGGAGTGGCTCTCATCTTTAAATGCTAGAGTCACGGATCTTAGATACATTACTTGTTGTTCCAGTTCTTTAGCCAACAGATCTGCTACTTTTTGAAAAGCCTCATTGGATATGGAAGTAGACAATTGAGCAAATTTGTGACGGATATCAGCTGGTTCTGTTTCTGTTTGCTGACTTCTCTCTTGGTATGGTAAAGTGGTGGGAAACTCAGTTGGTTCTCGGTGTTGTGTTGTCGGTTGAGTACATCAACACCTGTTTCTATGTCTTCAATTACTTCAGTAGAAGTTATTTTTGGGGCAGCACTTTCTCGTATCCCCTTGCTCTTTTTCGGGAGTTTCCTTGACTAGAGTGCCAGCAGCTGATCCAGTGTCCAACATTGCTATTGGTTCAGCGGTAGTGTCAACAGAAAGTTGTGGAGCAAGTGGAACCGGCACAATAGTGTTATCAGCTGCCATAGTCTGCTGATCATCTGCTTGACCTGATGATGTGTCCTTAGCTAGTGGGGTATTCTTCACTGAACTCTGTGTCTGCAAAAATGTACTTAAGGGAATGTCATCATCAATTGCATCTGCTGGTTTCTCAATTTCGTTATCTTGTCCACCATTACCTTTAGGATCATCACCATCATCATCATTATGATCACCACTATCATCATCTGAGTTATTACTTTCTTCATCAGAATTCTGAGGCTGTTTTGCCTTTGCCATATCTACCAAGTCCCAAAGTGAGGATTCATCAAGTACACCAACCAGGGTTGTGATCCTAAGAAAACCAAAAACCAAGCTTCTTCTTCAAGCATGTGTTCTGAATTATGAAGCTAAAGTCTGAAATAGCCCTCCTTCCATTCTAGCTATAAAGCAATTCTATCATCAATATCTCTGGCAGATATGTTTGCTGGTTCTTCTGGAGTCTCATCATCATCTTCATTATCTTCTCAACCTCTTCATTTTCGGGTTGATTATCATCACCACTACTTTCTTCCTCTTGGTGTTCAGGTTCGTCATCTGTCTCCTCTTCCTCTTCTTCATCTACTAATTTTCCAAAATCTTCCTTGTCCAAATTTCTTTGAACCTTTTGCTTCTTTCTTTGGCCAGTTGTGTTTCTTCTAGGTTGCTTTCTCTTCCCTCCTCCTACTTTCTTTTGATGTTTGACATATGTAAACATGATTTTGGAGTCATGCAATTTAGGAATTTTTATTACTGGTACTTTTAGGCATTGCATGAGATAGTCGAGTTGAATTCCATAGGACTTCTTTACCCAGAAGATCCCCTTTTCTTCTTGCCTTCTGCTAGCCCCTTTTTAGCAACATTGGCCTCACTTTGCATTTGCTCTTTGATTCTCAGGAAAAATAGTTGGCCCAATTGAACTCCAGACTATTGTAAATGATTCCCATAAGGCACATTCTAGCCTCTGTCATGGCGTTATTTGCCCCTAGCTTGCCTTCGATGTTCTTTCCAATCAGAGCACTGAATTCACTGAAGGGTTTCTTCAAGGAAGATCTAAGATAGTTGAACTTCTTAGAGCCTGGGTTTTCCGTCTTAGTGATTGTTACCCAGAATTCATCCAAGTTTTGTGGTACAAGGGCTACTTTCACTACTAGAAAACCATCTTCTAATGAGGAGAATTTAATGAGGAGATGAAATTTTGTCATTAAAGGATACTTATAATGAGGAGACCAAAAATATTTTGTTGGTTGATGACCATGTTTTTTTTCTCCTCATTACTAGTCATATTTCTCCTCATTAGATTTCAAAAAAAACATTTCTCCTCATTACTTGTAAAAAAACCTTTGTTTATATCATTTTAAACAAAAACCTGAACTTACTCAACAAAAACAATTTTTTTTTATAAAAATAATAAAAACAAAAACCAATCCCATTCATCGTTCTCAACCAAATTATTTGAACCCTCAAAATCCACAGCGCCGTTTCGATTATCCCCTCATCTTGAGATGCCGCCGCAGCCTTCTTCCATCTATTCCCCGTCGGAAATACGTAAATCCGGCCAATTTCCGTTGGAAAAAGATCGATTTCTTTTGTAAATCCATAAAGCCGGACTCTTTCCGTCGAGGTCTCTCGTTCCTCGTTCTTCAAAACAACCGGAAAATAGTCTTCACGTTTGTCAACCAACCGAACCAGGTAAGCTTCGTGAATCCTCCATAAAGCACAATTTCATAAAGCATAATTTCATAGAGCCAAATACGACGGATTCGTCCTCTAATAGGACCAAAGAAATCGTTTTTGTACATTGTTGTGAGTAATCCGAACTATTGAGTTTCTCTCGCGAATTTTTTAGGATGGTTGATATTTGCTTCACTTGATTGTTTCCTAATATTCGTGTTGATTTTAATTTGATAAAATGGGGGAATACTCGCGATAGAACTTGTAAGATTGTGATCCGATTCATCCGAAAATAGTATGTTTGTTTCATCATGTGCACTGCAATTTTATTTACTATGTGTTTGTGTCAATGGAGTTTAAGCTTGTGCTTGAATTCACGTATGCAACTACTCTTTGATTACCACAAGTATTTAAGACATGGCCTGCTCTTCCTTTGTTAATTTTTATGTTTAGAGAAAGGTTTGTTACCTCGTATTAACCGTAGCCACTACTACACATGAGTCCTTATAATCGGCACACAAACTAGTAACTGCTAGTAGCTAAACTCTAACAAGGAATTTTTTTGTGTGGATGAGATGTACCTCATTGCAAAAATGATTTGTTCATTGAGCGATACTGTAGTTGCAATGTTGTTAGGGAAGAGAGTGCAAGCCATTGAGGATACTTTAAGCCTCGGTCGCGTATAAATCAGCCATTTTTAGTGAGGTACTTGGGGTGAGGTAGGATACATTTTTAATCACATAGTGAGTTTCACCTTTGATTTCAGCTTTTGCTCCATGAAGAACAAAAGTTTGTGACAATGTTATGCCTAACACATTGAATGTGCGTTGAGGATTTGGCCTTGCAACCGCCGTAGTCATGTGCCACCCGTTCATATGAAATCTTGTGCGTTAATGTATTAATAGCATGGAACACAATGTCTAATATACGCGGTGGGATATTTATGTGCATAGATGAAACGGGAAAAAGAAAAGAAAGTGTAGATGGTACACGTAACCCGATTGATTTTGCTTGCTCGACCGTAGATAAATTTTACATAGAACTCGCCTAGCATCACTTTAAGAGGGGAGAGCAAGTAAAGGTCTTTTATGGTGATAGGGGCTTTCACCGCTATTTTGCGCTTCTTGTTATGACAGATTCCCCTTGTGGGACTTGAATATCCAAATATCGGTCGCTTAGTGGGTATAATGTAACTATGGCCTCTTACACCGCCTTCGTCCGGATGGTTCATGTCTTAAATTTATTCTTGTGTGTATTAGGGAGGGAGACAAATATAAGGAAGGGGACGGGATTAAATACTTGTAAGTTGGAAGTAGAGGAATAACCAATACAAAACAACAAAATGGTCCATATTTTAACATAAGTGAACCCAGTAACAATTGAATGTTATGGTCTATAAAAGGACATGTAATTATTTAAATATTTACAAAACGTACATCACTTTGCCCAAATGCCGTTCCACAAGCAGACACTTTTGATGGCGGATCTCCGCATTCCTTTGTTTACGTGCGTTGCGTAACGTATGATAGCACTTTACGATAGGTATGTTGCTTACTATCTATCGGTCCGTAACAAGAAATTCCTTGGTTATTGGGAAACTTGCATGCACAAATGGAGCCGCAAGGATTCGGATACGTGAGTACAAGATATGTGGGTGCAAGAATTTTGGATTTACATGACGGATACAGAGGGATGTTTTTCTTAGCTTTCGGGTGCACGCAAATACTCTTCCCTTAAAAGAATCAAGTGAGCATCTTCTTTCTTATAAATTTTATGACATCGGTTGTAATTGCAGGTTCATTGGTTCTTAACTCGACACTGTACTACTTGGATAAGTTGCAAGTGATAACTTGGATAAGTTGCAGCAGGTTCATTGTTGCTTATTGTGTTGTCATTTTGTTTGAATATTATGGTGCATTGTTCAAATGGGAGTTTTGCCAAGCCTTTTGAGTTTATTACGGTTTTTGAGCCGTGATAACGGTTCAAAAAAAAATTATAAAAAAAAAAGATCGGTAAGACCGCACATTAAGCTAAATGGGAGTTTTTAGTGGATTTTGTTGTTTCTCTAGTTGAAATGGTTGCTCCCCCGTAATCTATTAAGTGGATTCTTGCAAATTACGCACTTCTTGTTGCTTGTTATGTTATTGTTTTCTTAAAATATTATGGTGCATTGTTTAAAGGGGAGCATTGGCTTAGCAAAGCCGATGCCTTTCAAGTGAGATTATGTGTTTTCGCTTGTGATAAAAGTTGTTCAAAAAGTATAAGGTACGACTCGTACACTAAGCTAACCGGTCCGACCCTTTGTCGAATCCTCGTAAATATGGCATGTTTCATGCACCGAATCGCCCCTTTTGTAATGATGCATTCCACTTGATATACGAGGAACTTGTGTCTATAGGAAATGTCTCGCTAGTGTATTGAAAATGGCTTTGTTGATGGGATTGTTTTATGAAGTTAATGTATTCTTATGGGTTTTACTTGAGTGTAACAGAACACGTTGAAAGATCCTTGATATTTTTGTTTTTTTCCATTGTTTGAACTTTTTGCCACAAGGGTTGAATCCTCCATCAACAAACATGTTGTATTTTTATGGACCATTTCATTCTCGTAGCTTTCAAAACAGCACTATAACAGCCATCTTATCACTCACTCGTGAGTTGTTGAATATACACATTCTTGTATAAATAAAGGGTTATGATTCTTGATTACCAAGTTGATGGAAACAAAGAAATGATGGCCATTGGTTTCATGAACATTGCCGGCTCTTTTTCCTCCTCGCTATATTACCATAGGTCACTCACAACTAGGAGGGAAAAACAATGACATATTTAGTGGCACCGCGGTGATTTTTTTACCTATCACTCTTAACGAAACAATCGAAAAAAGATTCGATTTCGAAACATTTTTGCAGTGTGTTTTCTCAATCGCTTGTGAATTACAATGCAGGAGCAGAGACAAGTGGTTTCAAACATAGTAATGGCAAAGCAGCGGGTGTTAATTACACCGTTGTTCTTAAGGCCATTGTCCTACTATACACCAAATCTAGTATTAGCGCTTATAATCATCGCCGCGGTAATTGGGTTAATCGATTACAAAGCAATATACGAATTGTGGAGAGTTGATAAACTTGATTTTCTAACTTGCTTCAGTTCTTTCTTTTCGGTGTCCTCTTCATTTCGCCCACTTGGACTTGCCATTGCTGTAAGCTTCTCTTTCCCTCATCATTTTTGCCCATTTCCAAAATATTGCTATTGCTATAGCTATAATGATTTATGAAAAACTAAATATATGAGCCTATGGCTATGATTAAGAGACAAAAGTCAAATGAATCCCGACCCGGACTTCTATTTGGTGGAGTTGGTTTTCTCGCTATGTCATATTTGTCCACTCGAAACAATAAAAAATATTTGTCCACTTGATTGATATTGCAACAAAGTGCATGACGGACATGTCACTACTATCTCGTTTTCTCTAATTTAAAAAATAGCTCGCCTCACATGGTAAAATGGATAAAGTTGTTGAAGTGCCGGAATTGATGTCCGATGAGAAATTTAAGTACCCTTTTGAAAATTTTGTTTGTAGTGCTGTGATTTCTGGGTTATTGCGGGTTGGTTAACCTGAACTTGCTATTGGGTTTTAAGAAAATGCTGTGAAATGTTTTACATTGAAGGTTAATGTTGTTATACATCAGCATGTTTTATGTGTTCATGCCATGGCTTTTCCATTTGTGCCGTCCGTGGATTCCATTAGTCCGTTGTACGTGTATAAGGTTCTTCCCGAACCCGTCCGTTTACCTTGGATAATCTGTTTTGGGCTTGTAGATTAGCTCATTTGTATTTTTATTGACAAGCCGTGCGACTTTGTAGGTAGGCATCGAGGTCATACCACTGGAGTAGAAACAAAGTGCCGCATGTGTGACTTTGTCATCCACCCAGCCATCCTAGACATCGTTTGTCGCCCGAAAAGACCATGAGACTTTGTTGAATGAATCCTCTATTTTGATGTCGTACATCAAGGAGAAGGATCCAGATGCATGACTGGAAGATTTTCTAATACCTGATCGGTTAGCTTCTTGTGCTCCTTCATCGATTCGTCTTGCGTCTGATAGGAATGATGTAGCTTATTTACATGATATTTAATCAATTATGTTGGCATTGTACATTTACAAGCTTGCATGGATTTCAAGTTATTTTGGCATTGTAATTAGTGATGGGTCAATAGCCTTATAATGAGAAGATGTATCAAAAATATTTCATTATTTAATGAGGAGCAAATAGTCTTTTAATGAGGAGTTGTGTTGTATTGAATTTTTATTTAATGAGGTGTAAATGACTAGATAATGAGTAGATTAGTCGTCACTAAAAATAATTTTAATGAGGAGTAAAGTCATCATTAAAAACATTTTTATGAGGAGATTAGTCATCATAAAAAATATTTTAATGAGGAGAAATTCCGTCATTAAAATAATTTTAATGAGGAGGATATATTCTCATTAAATGTATGATATAATTAATGAGGAGATTCAATTCTCCTCATTATATACCTTTAACTAGAGAAGCTGCAATGAGGAGTGGTTTCTCCTTATTAAAAGTCTTTAATGAGGAGAAATGGACAATTAATGAGGAGAATTCTCCTCATTAAAAACCGAATTTCTTGTAGTGTTTTGCTTGACCTTTGTTTGAGAGTTTGAGGTGTTTGCGAATTACCTTTGCTGTAATTACCACTTATGTACCGTTGACAGATGAAACAATCTTGTCTTCACCTATTTCTACACCTTTTTCAGCAAAGAGCCCAGAAACAAACTTGGCAGTTTTCCAAAAAGAGATAAGGCTTTCATAACATATATCTTTGATAGGTGGATTGAGAAAAGTCAGCAATCCTAAGTCTTTGCATCCTTCCGGCAATCTTTTTGCTTCTTCGTCATCTCCATATAGCTTTAAGTAGTGTTTTGCGTGAAAGAACGATCCAGTGGCAATCGATTTCTCATATTGTTTTCCAGTTTGAGTGGTTGAAGAGGATGAAGCCATTGTTTGAATAAGTTTGAGATTTGGGAAACAGCTTCAGATTTTTCAGAGAAACTAGGGTTTGTGAAATGCAAATGAGCGTAAAGAATTCTGAAATATCTTTAAGTGTTGTTCATATAGGCTAATTTGAGTAGTGTGAATACGGTTGAATATGGACGGATTTGGTGAAGTAATGACGTGATTTTGTGTATATAATTCACGGTATTTGAGTGTAGTGGGGGAGTGGATTGAGGCATGTAATGATAAATCCCGAGAATCGAGGCGTTGCCGTCATACCTGTAATATAAAATAATATAGTTACCTCCATGATTATAAACTAATCTCCACGTGAGTGATCTTCTATATAATTATTCTCCATAACTTCTCTGATTTTCCACATGTGTAAAGTTGATTTGTTCACACTTCACTTTACTGTATTCTTCATAGTTTTATCGGTGAAGTAACTTGGCTGGTCACTAGGCCGGTGTAGTGACTCTTTTACTAAGTTGCTGTATAAAAATGTTCCTAACAATCAGTGAAGTTAACTTTGTTGGTTACCAGTGCCTTACCTGCCAAGTGAGCGCACCTAAAATGGCAAATATTCAGTCATCTGGTGAAGTTACTTAGCTGATTACTCCAGTTAGCTACTCTTTATAACTTAATCGATTTCAATTATTCCCAACTCAGTTCTCAACTTGCAAAATCTTTCATGACTGAGTGGTTTAGTAAAGATATCAGCCAATTGATCTTCAGTTGGTATGTATCTTAGAATAACATCTCTTTTTTCAACATGATCTCTGACAAAGTGATGTCTCACATCTATACGCTTTGTTCTTGAATGCAATACTCGATTTTCAGTAATAGATATTGCACTTGTGTTATCACACATAATTGGGATTGTCTTCTCTTCCATTCCAAATTCCCTTAGCTGTTGTCTGATCCACAACACTTGTGCACGGCAGCTACCTGCTGCTATGTATTCTGCTTCAGATGTTGATGTGGATATAGAGTTTTGCTTTATGCTAAACCATGATACTAGTCTGCTGCCTAGCATTTGACAAGTTCCAGATGTGCTTTTTCTATCAATCTTGTATCCAGCATAGTCTGAGTCTGAATATGATTTAGTTTGAATCCTCCATCTTTTGGATACCAAATTCCAACATTGATGGTGTTCTTCAGATATTTGATGATTTTTTTAGCTGCTAGTAAGTGAGATTCCTTTGGTTGAGCTTGGAATCCTGCACAAACTCCTACTGCAAATGCTATATCAGGCATGCTTGCAGTTAAGTAGAGTAAGGATCCAATGATCCCTCTATACATTTTTTGATCAACATCTTTTCCAGTTTCATCTTTCCCATGTATAACTCTTGCACACATTAGTGTATCTGCTGTGCCACTTGTATCCATTCCATATTTGGGTATCAAGTCTTTGTATGCTTGGCTTGATTTATGAAGATGCCATCCTTCATTTGTTTCACTTGTAAACCAAGAAAGTAATTGAGCTCTCCCATCATACTCATTTTAAATTTGCTCTTCATCAGATTTGCAAACTTCTCACACAGCTTCTCATCTTTTGATCCAAAGATGATGTCATCAACATAGATTTGAACTAACAATGTGCTTGTACCTTCTTCTAGCTTGAAGAGAGTCTTGTCAAGGGTCCCTTTGTTGAATCCATTGTTGATTAAGAATTGTGACAATGTCTCATACCAGGCCCTGTGTGCCTGTTTGAGTCCATATAGTGCCTTTTTGAGCTTGTACACTTTATCTTCCTTCACTTTGTGTTGGAAACCAAGGGTTGTTCCACATATACTTCTTCTTCCAAAAGTCCATTTAGAAATGCACTATGGACATCTATTTGATAAACTTTGAAGTCTTTATGTGCTGCAAAAGCTAGAAAGAGTCTGATTGCTTCAAATCTTGCTATTGGTGCAAAGGTTTCATCATAGTCTATTCCTTCTTCTTGAGAGTAGCCTTTTGCAACTAGCCTTGCCTTGTTTCTGACAATTGTTCCTTGTTCATCCATCTTGTTCTAAATACCATTTTGTTCCAATGATGTTGGCCATGTCTGGTCTGTCAATCAGTTCCCAGACTTCATTTCTCTCAAATTCATTGAGTTCTTTTTGCATGGCTGTAATCCAATCAGCATCTTGAATTGCATCATCTATAGTTTTGGGTTCCACCTGTGAAAGAAAACAAGTTAGCATTCTTTCCAGTTGTCTTCTGGTTCTAACTCCAGTGTGAATATCTCCAATGACTTGTTTTTAGGATGATCTCTCAGCCAGTTCATGTTAGGTTGAAGTTGCTCTTGATTTGGTTCTTTCACAACTTCAGCTTGTGCATCAACTTCTTGATCTTGTGTTGGTGCCTCTTGTGTTGTATTGACTGGTGCATCATCTAGATTGCCAAAGGTGTGATCCAGAATTGTAGCTGGTACTGTTGTATTCATATAAACTTGTCTTTGTACAGCCTCTTTTTCCAGATCTTGTAGACTTTCACCATTTGTGTTTTGTTCATCAAAAACTACATGAATTGATTCTTCAATCACCAAAGTTCTTTTGTTGAGAACTACTTTGAAGGCTTTGCTTATGTCTGAGTATCCTATAAAGATTGCTTCATCAGCTTTTTCATCAAAGGTATGTAGCTGATTCCTATTCAAAACAAAACATTTAGATCCAAACATATGTAAATGTGAAATGTTAGGTTTTCTTCCATTCCATATTTCATATGGTGTTTTTCCATGGTGTTTGTTGATGATTGATCTGTTTTGAGTATAGCATGTTGTGTTTCCTGCTTCAGGCCAAAATCTCTTTGGTAAGCATGCTTCTGCAATAATTGTCCTGACTGCTTCTTTGAGTGTCCTATTTCTTTTTTTGCTACACCATTTTGTTGTGGAGTGCCTACTGCTAATAGTTGATTTATTACTCCATTTTCTTCACAATACGTTCTGATAATTTCATTTAGTAATTATGTGACTCTATCTGATCTTATCTTGATGATCTTCAACTCTTTCTCATGTTGTATTCTTCTTAGCAAATCTGGTAGCTTTTTGAGTGTCTCTCTTTTCTTGTTCATGAATATGGTCCATGTGAATTTGGAAAAGTCACCCACCACCACTAGAGTGTACTTCTTTCCACTTACACTTACTAGTGTGACTGGTCCAATAAGATCCATATGCAACACATGTAGAATTCTTGTTGTAGATTGACAAGGCTTTGACTGAAAAGAGCTTTTAATCTGCTTTCCTTTTTGACATGCATCACATGGACTTTTCTTCTTGAATGTGATCTCTGGTAGACCTTCAACTAACTTGTTCTTTGACAATTTGTTGATGGTCTTGAAGTTGAGACGGTTCTGTCTTCTATGCCAAATCCAGCTAGTTTGTTGGACATATTTTAAGTTTTAATGATGAGTGCCGACTAGGCTTTATGAAGGCCTATTTAGCAAAAAAGATGTCTAGATCAAATGTATAGGTTTATTAGAGTTTGATCTTTGTATAGGTTTGATCAAACAAAAATTGTAATTAGGCCACTTTTCTATGATCGTATCGCCGTACGGACTTGTCTAGATCGAAAGGTAACTAGGTCGGTAGACTAGTTAGCTGTTTGATCTCGAACCTTCTTTGAAAGACCGAAGGCCGAGGGGTCAAACTCAGTTATTGAAGGCTAAGGGATCAAACTTAGTATTTAAAGTCAAGAATATGGAATTAGAATTTAGGGAAGTCTGTGATGACCTAAACTGATTACATATACCTTGTGTACAAGGTCTAAGTTCCATATGTTAAGTGGTGATTGGAACTTAGTTATAATCAAAATGGTGTACTCTAACTTCATAATAAAAAGTTAGATGAAAAGCAGTCAGTTGAAGTGTTATTGAAACGCAGCAGACTTAAGCTAGTTGACAGATATGTACTTCAGCAAACTAAAATAAGTCAAACATCTGCTGAGTATAATTCTTGATTTACTCAAGGGTTACATTGGAAGATCACAAGGATAAGGATGGATTACAAGCCTTGATATTGTGAACAAATCAATGGCCAAGATAAAATGAACATTGGAAAGATTCAGAGGATTAACCAATAGACATAAGTCAAAGGGTGGACGGACTAAAAACTGACAAAAAGTAAACTGACAGTTTCGGTACTATGAACAGTTAGAAAAAGCAAGTCAGGATGGAGACAAATCTGAAAAGGCTATTTGAATTTCAAACAAGAAGTCACATGTTTCCCACCTATAAATAGAGGACTTCTGACTCAGTTTGATGATGATGAAAAGTGATTAAAAAACAAATAATCTACCCAAAGCTATCAAGTTTCTGATCAAGAAATTCACCCTGCTGACATCACTGAGCTAAAAGCTACTGATCCAGAAAACTCCTCAAGTGTAACCAGCTATCAAGTTACATCAAGTACACACACTTGAAGACATCAAGCTGCTGATCATTTCATCCTGATGAAGCTGCTAATAACTGAATCATTTACTTGATTCAATCTTTCTCTTACAAGAAACCCGCTGAAGACAGAGAATCACTTAGGTGTCAATAACTGTTGTTTGTGGTGAGCTGGTGAAGAGGCAATCCTACCCTTCAAGGACAAGTGGAATACCTTGGAACAACAAACCTACCTATTTCAAGTGTTCAGTTTGTGAAGCCATAGTTATTGGTGAAGGCCAGACGCTTAGGGATTTTTGTAACTAGCAACCTCAAAGATCTCTAGTGAATTTCCTCCAACATCACAGGAGAAGAGTGGACTGAAATGATTACCCCACCCGGGACCACTATAAAATTTGCCTACTTACTTTCTGCATTTAGTATACTGATCACATCAACTTACTGAAACTAGCAACTGAGTCACACACTTACACTATTGAGTATCTAATACTTAGTATCATCTTTTAACAACAAGTAACAAGTCTTAATTTGAATATATTCCGCTGCAACAAATCCAGTAATATCAACGTCAGCAGACTACAGAGTGATCAGCAGATCACTGAGCAGTTAGCAGGCTACTGACATTGCTGAGTTTGTTAACTCCAAAAGTTTTAAGTGTTAAGTTTATTCACCCCCCTCTGAACTTAACCAAAGCCTTTTCAAGGGACCAACAATTGGTATCAGAGCAGTGCTTCTATTCTGAAGTATTCCTACTTGTTGTGCTTGTGAAAATACTTTGAAAACTTTTTAAAGTTTCTGATTTTCAAAGCTTTGCATCAAGGATAACAACCAGTATGCTAGGACTATGTTGATGTGTTTGTTAGATCGTTTTGATGAGTATAAACATCGTATGCAGGATTATCTAGCTGCAACACATGATGAGATGATGGATGTGCTGACTGATGGACCACTGGAGATCACTAAGGCCATAACTGTGGCCAGTGAAACTCAGTATGTTCCAAAGCCAAAAAGAGAGTGGTGTGCTGAAGATAGAAAAAGAGCAAACCTCAACAATATTTCTATTGATATCATATACGGAACCTTGGATAGCAATATGTACATGAAAGTGAAGGATTGCAAAACTGCAAAGGAACTTTGGGAAAAATTACAACTTATCTGTGAAGGCACTGATGCTATAAAGAAAAACAAAGTCAGTGTACGTAGCCAAAAGAAAGTTCCAAGATTTCAAAATGAATTCAAATGAAACCATTTTACAAATGGAGTCAAGATTCAATGCTATCATGGACGAACTCACTCTGCCGAATTTAGTGTATACAAAAGAAGAGATCAATACAAGATTTTTGGAAGCCCTGCCTGCTAAAGAGGTTTGGGAGATGAAGGTTATTGCCATAGAAGAATCCAGGAGTCTACATGAAAAAGATGCCTTCAAGTTATTCTCAGATCTCAAAGCATATGAGTTCAGTAAGAAACATGTTCCTGAGACTGAAAAAGAAGAACCAAAGACTACTGCATTGGCTGCTGCACATAAAGAAGAATCATCTGGTGGACAAGATGATCTACTGGATGAGATGCAAGAGCAAATTGCCCTACTGAGCAAGAAGATCAGAATGATGAAAACAAGAAGGGGTTCTCCAAGGAATTTCACAAAGAATTCAAGTGAAAAAAAGAAGGAAGAATCCAAGAAAGATAATGATTATTTGTGTCTTCATTGCAAGAAACCAGGACACATCAATCCTGACTGTCCTGATTTAAAACAGAAAAAGGAACCTGATTATCTGTGTTTCAACTGCAAGAAACCTGGACATTTCAGACCTGATTGTCCAGACCTACTGAAGAGCAAAAGTCAGCAAAGAAGATCTGGCAAGAAAGCAATGGTTGCTGATGATGAATCAGGCTATAAAGTTGATTCAAAAAAGGGAAATGAATTTGATGATACTGCACTGGTTGCTGATATGGATGAATATGCTTTAATGGCAAATATGGAAGAGACTGAGGAGGTATATAACTCTGTATCTATAAATACTCCTGCTGAAAGTGATTGCGAATCTACTTGTGGTTCAAATCCAAAAAATTCTGACAATGAAGAAACTTTGGATGCCATCCTTAATCAACTGAGGAAAATACAATCTGGTTATGAGATTGTGAAGGCTGAAAAGAAACTCTTCAAGCAGAAGTTGAAAGGTTAAAAACTGAATTAAGAATATTCAAAGGAAAGGAAAAAGATTTTCAATAGAATCAACATAATTCTGCTGTACATTTAGTAGCTGCTGAATCTGCTGAACAATCTAGTTCCACTACTGCATTTAAATCGGAAAGCCATATGGTGATAGAACAGGCCTTGGATTTGGAACTCAACAATCTACTAAGAGTGGATCCAGTAAGGTTACTGGACCTAGTACCAGAATTGGTCCTAAGTTTGTGCCTGCACAAGATCCAACTCCCAAAAAGGTTGCTGAGGCACTAAAGCCTACTGAGAAGACTTCAAAGAAGCAAAATTAGAAGTCAAAAAGGTCAACAGTACCTAACAAAAGAGGTAAATCCAAAAGTAGGACTGTTGGACCTTCTAGACCTACTGATAGCAGACCTACTGCTAAGTCTGTTGGACCACAAAAGGGCAAAAATCAGAAATATTCCAAGGATAAGAATCCTAAACCTTTTTTTATTTTTTTTTATTTTTTTAAAGCAACTTCATTTTATTAATAAACGAAATAAAGAGCTACAAAGTTGAGTGCCATATCCCGGCCCGCCCCAAGTTTACGTGACAGAGTGCATAGCATGGCCTCCTTAAACCCTATGTGTGGCAAACCCAGTGTAGGAAAATCCACCACATAGGGAAGAGTACTCGCTCTATGCACCCCCGAAAAATTCCCTGCCCTATAAATAATTACATCGGTGGGATTCATATTGAAATAAATGCGCCTCTATGCATGAAATGCCGAAGACCCATTCGCATCCCCGTGTGAACTTTCTTGGTTCAAAGAAGCTTGCTGCCCTTCCTCTTGAAACTTCGACATGACCCATCCGCAAAGTGAGCTACGAAACCCATACTAGAAGCTGAACCAAACACATAAGGGGCAATATCAAACACCATAATAAGTATGAGCACAGCGGTTGACTGCAAAAGCAACAAAAACACACAGGTTGCACCCCTAGCAATGTGGTAGGGGTGCGTCCAAAGGTCAACACAATCCGCTAAGCCGCAGCCATGTGTAAGCGCCAGACAAGCTGCAAGGTGGTGATCTGTCCGCAGCAAAAGCACACCAGGAATATGGTGAACAACATATAAACTCCAGACAATAGTAGAGAAAAGGAACAAAAGCACCTGAATTGCACCCCAACAAAAAATGGAGGGGTGCGTCCAGTCAATCTGGTAGTGGTGGATATAAGTGTGTCGCGCAGCTGGGTTCCCACCATCTCCACAATCAGTTAGCTTTTTCGATCTGCACAAAGAGGAGCACACAGTACATGGACACAACTGGATGAAAGTGGGAAAATCAGTGAGGTAAGCAATACGACCTGGTTTGCACCCTTCACAAGTGAAGAGTGCTTCCCGGGTTATCAGTGATACAGCGGATATGAGCTGGGCCGTATAAATCATCATGGATAAGATTCCGAATATGCGACGGGACTTCTCTTTGATGGGTGAAAATCTGATCATCCCCTTCCAACGCTGCAAGCGCGTCAGCGACCCTATTGCATTCCCTATAGACATGCGAAATAGTATAAGAATCCTAAACCTAAAAATCTTAATGATTCTAGGGATACTTATCTCAGGGGGAAAGGTAGATTGTTCCTTACTGATGATGATTGGAATATTCCTAACCCTACTGCTAGAAAGAATGGTCATAACCATAATGCTAGGATAAAATCTAAGCAATGGAATCAGTAGATGACTCAACATAGGACTTATTCAAGACCTTAGCAGAGACCTCAGCCGACTCCATATTACAAGACTGCTCCTAACAGATAGAAAAGTCATGGTTATGCTAGTGCCTCTAACAATAGAAATCACTTCAAACAACATTATGTACCAAAAGGCCAGAAAGCATATGTGAATCCTATACAATCAAATGTTAGATTTTACGGAAATGTGGGATACATATATGAACAAAAGTGTAATGCTTTTCAAAGAAGACCTTATGGAAATTTGCCAAGGGTCATGCTTACCACTGACCACTATGGACCCAAACAGTTTTGGGTACCTAAAACACATTAACTTTGTTTTGTAGGGTGTCTGGTACTTTGACAGTGGATGTTCTAGACATATGACAAAGAATAAACACTGCTTGACAAATTATGTGGCAAAGGATGGTCCAAGAATGAATTTTGGCAACAAGAATACACCAGGATACAAAAGAGGATATGGTACACTGGTGAGGAATGGATTAAATATCAGGAATGTTGCATTTGTGGAAGGACTGGACTACAACCTACTGAGCACTGGACAATTTTGTGACATCGGTTACAAGGTCACTTTTGACAAAGCCTACTGTGTTGTCATTAGTGAAAGAGTTGAACAAGTTGTACTGGCTAGAAGAAGACAACAAAACATGTATGTTGTGGATTGGTCTACTGCTGTTCCAGAAACCTGCATGATTGTGCACACCAAGTCAGAATTAAATTGGTTGTGGCAATAAGAAGTTGAATCATCTTAACTTTGATGATATCAATCAGTTGGTGAAAAAGAAATTGGTGATTGGTTTACCTGAGATCACATTCAAAAAGGATGCTATATGTGATGCATGTCAGCAAGGTAAACAAACCAATTCAAGCTTCAAGTCAAAGACTAAACAATCAACAAAAAGAGTTTTGGAGCTGATGCACATGGATTTATTTGGACCATTAACACCAACAAGTGTCCAGTAACACCAACAAGTGTAATAGGAAAGAAGTACACTCTGGTAGTTGTGGATGATTATTCAAGATACACTTGGGTAGTATTCATAAACAAGAAAAGTGAAACACTTCAAAAGATGCCTGGACTTTTGAAGAGATTGCAAAATGAGAAAAGTTCGACAGTAGTGAAGATCAGATCAGACAAGGGTACTGAATTTCTCAATAAAGTCATAAGAGAATATTGTGAGCAAAATGGTGTGCTGCATCAATTATCAGCTGCTGGTACACCTCAGCAAAATGGGGTTGCTGAGAGAAGAAACAGGACTTTGAAAGAAGCTGGGAGGACTATGATTTGTGAAGCATTACTACCTGAAAGGTATTGGGCTGAAGCAATAAATACAGCATGCTATACACAAAATAAGACCTCAGTAAACAAGAAGCTGCTGAAGACACGTTATGAGATATGGAATGGAAGAAAACCAAATATATCTTATTTCCATCCATTTGGAAGCAAGTGTTTTATTTTAAATCATAAGGAGCAATTGAAGACATTCCAACCAAAATCAGATGAAGGAATCTTTTTGGGACATTTTTCTGTCAGCAAGGCATTCAGGGTACTGAATAAAAGGACATTGAAACATGAAGAATCAATACATGTTGTATTTGATGAACCAACATTTACTGGAATGGAAGATGATGTTTCAGAACCTTTTGAAAATCTCCAAGTCACTGATCCAGAATGTGTTGATGTTTTGGAAAGGATAAATGACTTAAAAGTTTCTGACTCTGCCCCTGCTGAAGAACCTGCTGGAAACACTACTGATGCAACAACAAATGCAGTTCAAGGATCTCCTGAACCCTCTGCTGAAGCAACAGTAGAGCCTACTGAAGATGAAGCTCCTGTAAATCAAACTAATCATGATTTACAATGGTTGAAGGACCACCCTACTGAACAAGTAATTGGTAACATACAACAAGGTGTAAGAACTAAAAGACAGTTAAGCAATGTTTACTTGTTTTCTATCGCAAATGGAGCCTAAAGTTATTGAAGAAGCAATATCTGATCCAGATAGGATAATTGCTATGCAAGAGGAATTGAATGAATTTGAAAGAAATCAAGTTTGGACACTAGTGGAAAGGCCTAGTCATGCAAATGTAATTGGAACTAAATGGGTATACAGAAACAAATTGGATGAATATGGTACCATTGTAAGGATAAGGCCAGACTAGTGCCAAAAGGCTATTCTCAAGTTGAAGGAATAGATTTTTATGAGACGTATGCCCTAGTTGCATGATTGGAAGCTATAAGATTGTTCTTGGCATATTCTGCTTACAAAAACCTCAAAGTATACCAGATGGATGTCAAAAGTGCATTCTTGAATGGCATTCTAGAGGAGGAAGTTTATGTTCAGCAACCTCATGGCATTGAAGTTAAAGATCAAGAAGATAAAGTGCACAGACTCAACAAGGCACTTTATGGTTTGAAACAAGCACCAAGAGCATGGTATGCAACAAGCACAAGACTCTTTTCAGAATCAATGAAGGGGATAGCACCCTGCTAGTACAGATTTATGTTGATGACATAATCTTTGGTTCTGAAAATGATTTTGTTGGAAATAAAATTTATGTTTTGATGATAATTCATCATAATTATTCAAAGTATTATCTTAACCTCATTGATGAAGTGCTAAAGCTAGTTGTTATAGTGAAAAGCTAAAAGATGTTCTAGAACTGAATGTTTAGGCTTTACTAGAGTCTGATATTTGTATAGGTTACATCAGACAAGCATTGTAATAGTTAGTGTGTCCTAAAACTGAAAACTGGAAGTCATTCAGAAAACTAGAAATCATCAAGATAAACAAACTGACTCAGAATACACCTAGATGAAACTGAAGAAAATAAGTTCGCTGAGGGACACAGACTCAGTTGGCTTATGTAGAAGTTGAAGAACTGAGGGTCATAAAATCAGTTATAGAAGATTGAAGAACTGAGGGCTCAAACTCAGTTATGAAGACTACGTCGAGACTGTAAAGTTAGACTTCAGGCAAGATTGTGGTGACCTGAACTGACTATATAGATCTTGTATGAAGATCTAAGAATCATAAGGATAATGAGTTCTTAGATGATAATGAGTCATGGTGTACTCTGATTAAGACAATTATAATCAGATGAAAAGCAGGAGCACTGATATTTAAAGAAGAGTAAAATCTCAGTTAATGCTCCAAGTCAGTCAAGAAACTGACAAGTGATAATCTCAGTATAAAACTGATAAGGAAACTCAGTTTTATATGTCAGTCATCCAACACGCTGATAGTACAGTCGAGCGTTATAAATGAAGCAATTTTATTGGATGAAATACTGACACAACAGAACGGTCAGAAAATATATCCGTTACATGCTAGACATTGATACAATTCAAATTCAGGCCAAATGAATGTTGGACCTCACACTATAAATAGAGGACTTTGCACCAGGATTAAAAAAGAACATATACAGAGATTTAACAATAATTAACGTGTGCATTAGTCATTCAAATTGCTATCATCTTTGTGCTATAACAAGATCATATCAAGAATTTCTTCAAGAGTTCAAGCTACCAAGAATTTATCAAGAATCAGACACTTTGAAGAACCACAAACAAGAATCAATTCATTGATTCTCAATCCAACCTTGATTCTATATCAAAGGTCTAGACTGTGAAGCAAACATGGAAGGTTTTGTCAAGGACAAGTTGTTACGAGGCGATCAAGCGGTATCGTGTTTGTGGTGGTAGGCGGTGAAGAGGCAATTCAACCCTCTAAGGACCAGTGTTCAAGCAATTGAAGAGAAGCAATTCTACCTGTTCTACAACTGTTTAGATAGTGAAGCTAGGGATTAGCCAAGGACTATTGTTTAGGACTTTTTGTAACAGTTCACCTCAAGAAGTTCTAGTGGAATTTTCCTCCGCACCACGGGGAAGAGAGGACGTACATGATTACACCACCTGGAACCTCTATAATATTTGCCTTATTTACTTTACGCATTTATTTATTTACTCGAGCATCTACTTACAACATTTTGATAATTGATTGTTATACACTTCACAGTTCACAAACTGACATTCATCAGAATTCAGTTTACCACACTCAATTTTCATAAAAGAACAACAAGATCAAGAAAAAGGCTAGAACTATATCCACTACAGGTTGACTCAGTTTTGATTAAGTCGGTTTGACTTAAACTCAACTTAGTCAGCTTAACTCCACACAAGTTTTTAACTGAACCATAATCTGTTTAAAATCCAGCTTAGGGAAAGTTTTTAGTGACAAGTTTATTCACCCCCCCCCCCCCCTCTAAATTTGTGTTATCCTTTTCAAGGGACCAACAATTGGTATCGGATCAGTGTTTCTTTGACAAGATATCATTTGATCTATTATCTCCTCTAGTTGTTCTCATTTGAAAGCTCAGTTCCAGTTAATTTACTATCTATCTTCACTCACTCACAATGGATAACAATCAATATGCGAGACAGATGCTTATGTGCAACATGGACAGATTTGATGAATATAAACGTCGTATGCAGGCTTTTCTAGCATCTACTCATGATGAGATGATGGATGTACTCACTGATGGACCAATTCAGATCACTCACATGGAAACTATTGGTGGACAGCAAGTTTGAGTTGCAAAGTCCAAATCCGAATGGACTAGTGATGATCGCAAGAGAAACAATCTCAACAATGTTGCTATGGATTTTATCCTCAGAACTCTTGACAGCAACATGTACTTAAAGGTGAAAGAATGCACAACTGCCAAGGAAATGTGGGACAAACTACAACTTGTTTGTGAAGGAACAGATTAAATCAAGGAAAATAAAATTTCTGTTGCAAAACAAAAGTTTGAGAATTTCAAGATGAAATCTGGAGAAACCATTGACCAAATGGAAACAAGATTCAGTGCTATCATGGATGAATTAGATCTACTCAAGATTGAATACTCAAAGAAAGTTATCAACACAAGAATCTTGAAGGCATTACCAATGTGCTGGAAAATGAAAGTCACTGCTATGGAAGAATCTAGAAGACTTGACATAGAGGATTCATTCAAAATCTTCTCATACTTGAAAGCTTATGAATTTAGTGAAGATTTTACAAGTACAGCTGCAATAAACAAAGCTCTGGAGGAACCAAAGACCACAGCACTTGCAGCAGCATCAAATGACATTCAAGAAAACTCATCAAGCAATCTTCATGAATTAGATGAGATGGAAGAACATATGGCTCTAATGATGAACAGAATTCGACGAATGAAGAGTGGACACCCAGTCACTCAGAAGTTCATCAAGAGGACTCCTGAGAAAAGAAAAGATGATGAATATCTCTGTTTCAACTGCAAGAAACCTGGACATTATAAAGTTGAATGTCCAGAACTGACCAAGAAGACGCCACCAAGAAGAGTTGGTAGAAGAGCACTCATTGCTGGAGATGAGTCAGATTATGAAGCTGGTACTGAAAGACTATCGGATGACACAGCTTTAATGGCACACATGGAAGATCCAAATGAGGTATGTGAATCTAATTCTAAATATTCCTCAGCTCAAATTTCCATGCAAAATGCATGTTCTTCGACTGCTGACTCCAATCCAAAAAATCTAGAATTAGAAGAAACTCTTGACGAATTGATGAATCAGCTAGTAACTATTCAAGCTGGTTATGAATCTTAAAGCTGAGAAAGAGAATCTAATTCTTGAAGTTGAAAGATTGAAGTCCGAACTAAAAATGTTGAAACCGACTAAAAACTCGATAAAGAAAAGATTCAAGATCGGCCCTCATCGCATCGGCGGCAAAGAATCGAATCATTTGCTCAATCAAGTTCAGTTACTGGATTCAAATCAGGAAAACCGTATGGAGACAATACGGGTTTTAGGATTTGATACACAGCAATCTTCTAAGAATGGAACCAGCAAAGCTGCCGAACCTAGTACCAAAACTGGTATTAAGTTTGTAGGTGAACAATTTCCTCAAACTGAGAAAATTGTTGAACCAGTAAAGCCAGTATCACATAGGATAAATCAATTTTCCAAGAAAACAACTGGATTTACCAACAAGGGTAAACCAAATGGTAAATCAGCTGTATCTCAAGAAAACCGAACTGGGAAATCAACTACCAGGTCCACAAGAATCAATCAAGTCAAGAACCAGAAAAATTACAATCAAAGTAAATCCAAGAATGTCAATCATTCAAAGATTCACACATTTTGGGGGAAAGGAAGATTATATCCCACTGATGATGATTGGAATTTTACTGCATCTACTAATAAAACTGATAATAGCAATCATTCCAGACAGAAAACTTATCACAAGTTTCAGTCCAAAACTCAGCAGAGAGCTAATCTCAGTTCTCAGAAAATGTCCAGTACCAAGGTCACTCCAGACCTTAGTACAAAAGGAATGATGGTTATTATTCAAGTTTTAATGGAAAGCATGATGGAAACAAATTTCAGCCAAAAGATCTAAGAGATCATATAAATAAGACACAATCCAAACATAAACACTATGGGAGTGTGGCTTAAATATATGAAAACAAGTGCAACAATATCCGAAGAATACCTAAAGGATATATCCCCAGAGTTGTACTGACAACTGACCCCTATGGACCCAAACTGAGTTGGGTACCTAAAGCTATTTAATTTTTATTGCAGGATATATGGTACTTTGACAGTGGTTGCTTTAGGCACATGACAAAGAGCAAAGACTGTCTCAGTAATTTTATTGCAAAAGATGGACCAAATGTTAATTTTGGAAGTAAAGACAAACCTGGATACAGCAAAGGATATGGCACCTTAATCAGGAATGGACTTACAATCAAGAATGAATCTTATGTAGAAGGATTACACTACAATCTACTCAGCACCAGTCAATTCTGTGATATGGGATACAAAGTTACTTTTGACAAAGAATTCTCGCGTTGTCGTCGGCGAATCACTTATCAAGTTGTTTTAGCCGGAAGAAGAAAAGAAAATATGTATGTAGTAGATCGGACAACGACCGTTCTTTGAAACCTGTTTGCTTGTGCATACCAAATCAGAAATCAGTTGGCTATGGCACAAGAAACTAAGTCATCTTAATTTTGATGACATCAACACACTTGTTAAGAAACAGTTAGTCATTGGACTACCGGAAATCTCATATAAGAAGGACAGCTTATGTGATGCTTTTCAACAAGGAAAGCAAACAAAAGCAAGTTTCAAAACCAAGTCTCAGCATTCAACAACCAGACATCTGGAGTTATTACACATGGATTTATTTGGACCTATTACACCAATTAGTATCAGTGGAAAAATGTATACATTGGCGGTAGTAGATGATTTTTCAAGGTACACTTGGGTAATTTTCTTAACCAAGAAAAGTGAAACCAAGCAAAGACTTACAGAACTACTCAAGAGACTTCAGAATCAAAAAGGAGTATCAGTTGTGAAAATAAGATCAGAGAATGGTGTTTTACACCAACTTGCTGCCTCGGGAACACCTCAACGAATGGTGTAGGCCGAAAGAAGAAACGAGAACACTCAAAGAAGCGAGGAGGACTATGATCTCGTGAAGCAAAACTACCTGAAAGATATTGGGCAGAAGCAGTTAACACATCTTGTTATACACAGAACAGAGCTCTCATGAACAAAAGACATGAGAAGACCCCTTATGAAATTTGGAATGGAAGAAAACCAAATGTTTCCTACTTTCATGCTTTTGGAAGCAAATGTTTCATACACAACAATGGGAAAGATCAATTTCATGTTTTTCAGCCCAAAGCTGATGAAGGAATTTTTCTAGGATACTCAAGTGTCAGTAAAGCTTTTAGAGTACTAAACAAAGGACACTCAAGCATGAAGAATCAATTCACATGGTATTTGATGAACCAAACTTCCCTGGTGAAACAACTGAAGACAGACCAGAACCATTTTCTCAGTCTCAGTTACCAATCTCGCCAGAACCAGTTTTTGTTGACATTGGGAGACTACAAATTTCAGAATGTTCAGATCCAGATCAGTCTCAGTTTCCAACTACTCAACAAACCACACCTGAACTACATGTTCCTGATCCAACTAAAGAAATTCAAGAACCAGCTCTTGAAGAACCAGTCGAACAAGATATAGATCCTTTGATGCAGACACCCACGTATCAATGGATGAAAGATCACCCTAAAGAACAAGTAATTGGTGATACTCAAGCTGGAGTTCGAACAAGACATCAACTAGATGCAATGATTGCATGTTTTCTATCACAATCTGAACCCAAAGAAATAGAAGAAGCTTTGAAAGATCCAGATTGGATATTAGCAATGCCAGAAGAACTGAATGAGTTCAAAATTTATGTTGATGACATCATCTTTGGATGGGAATTGGTAGAAAGACCAGCTCATGTCAATATCATAGGAACCAAATGGTTTTTCAGAAACAAACTTGATGAAGATGGGAATATCATCAAAAACAAAGCTAGACTTGTAGCTAAGGGATACTCTCAAGCAGAAGGCATAGACTTTGATGAAACCTACGCACCGGTTGCAAGATTAGAAGCAATCGGACTATTTCTTGCCTTTGCAGCTCATAAGAAATTCAAAGTTTACTAGATGGATGTTAAAAGTGCATTTTTAAATGGAATTCTTGAAGAAGAAGTATATGTTCAACAACCACCTGGATTTGAAATCAAAGATCAAGCTGATAAAGTTTTCAGACTAAGGAAAGCTCTTTATGGACTAAAACAAGCACCAAGAGCTTGGTATGAAACTTTGTCTCAGTTTCTAGTAGATAATGGATTTATCAAAGGAACTATAGACAAAACTTTGTTCAGAATGAAAAATGGTGAAAATACTCTACTTGTTCAAATTTATGTTGATGACATCATCTTTGGATCGGAAGATGAACAATTATGTGAGAAATTTGCAAGTTTGATGAAAAGCAAATTCCAAGTGAGTATAATGGGAGAATTGAATTAATTCATTGGATTGCAAGTAAAACAATTAGATGATGGAATTTTCATTCACCAAACCAAGTATACAAGAGAACTTATCAAAAAGTTTGGTATGGAAAAGTCAACTGGAATTTCTACACCAATGGGGACCAACATCAGATTAGATGAAGATAAAGAAGGCAAAGATGTTGTTCAAACACTTTATAGAAGAATGATTGTAAGCTTACTCTATCTTACAGCAAGTAGGCCAGATATATCATTTACTGTTGGTGTATGTGCAAGATTTCAGTCAAAACCAAAAGAAAGTCATCTCACAATTGTGAAAAGAACATTGAAATATGTGAAAGACACAGATGGAGTTGGAATTTGGTACTCAAAAGAAGGAGAGTTCAAGCTAATATCTTATTCAGACTCAGATTATGGGTGGATGCAAAGTGGACCAAAAAAGCACTTCAGGCACATGTCAGCTTACAAGGAAATAGACTTGTGTCATGGTTTAGCAAAAAGCAAAACTCAATCTCAACTTCTACAACTGAAGCTGAATACATAGCAGCTGGAAGTTGTTGTGCTCAAGTTTTATGGATTAGACAGCAATTAAGAGATTATGGGATAGAAGAAGGAATGATTCCCATAATGTGTGATAACACAAGTGCAATTGCAATCACTGATAATCCGGTTTTACACTCAAGGACAAAGCACATTGACGTGCGTCACCACTTCATAAGAGATCATGCAGAGAAAAAGGATATTACAATTCTTTATGTACCTACTGAAGATCAGCTGGCAGATATCTTTACAAAGCCATTGGACAAATATGATGGGAGTCAACTTTACGTGATTCCGGTGCATTTCACATCCCCGTTTATCCCACTTTTAGCACATTCTCGGTGTTTTTAGACCGTTTCGGGTAATATCGGGAGTTTATAGCACGGGGAGTAAATCCGTCGCTTTGATGGTTTACTACCTCTTTTTAGTGATATTAACCCATTCCCGAGCACTTTTACCATCCGGAATCGTTTGTGTGTCTTGTTCGTTCATGAGATTGTAGGGTCTAGGTGTCACGAGAACTCGGAAGGAGAAGATTTATGATGAGAAGTATGATCAAGGTGCAAGAATGAGCCAAGGAAGAAGAAAAATGAAGAAAAGGAAGAAAAATAGTTGGTATCTTCACGCTACGTTCTGTTCAGAAGCAATTTGACCTATGATGGAGGCATTTTCTGGTCATGGTCTCTTCATGAAAGTTGTTGGAAATTGAATCACTAAAATCGGAGTTCTACACGTAAAGATATCATAGGTTTTACTGCAGCCAGAAAATAGCAACGTCTCAAACGCGCGTTTGAAAATGTTTTTTTTGTACAGAGAGTTTAGGGCTGAAACGCGCGTTTGGGGACCTCCAAACGCGCGTCTAGGGGTCATTTTCTGCTGATTTTCCCCACCTATATATACATTTCTACACAGTTTTTCGGGGGGGGGGGGGGGGGGGGTCGCCTCTCGAAGAACCCTAACTCTTAGCTTAGCTCGAAATCTTCCCTTTTGGCTCTTTAGACTCATTTCTACTTCAAATTTACTTAGTTTAATGATAGTCTAGCTTAGTTTTAGTCGAAGAATCTTGGATTTTACATAGATTTTGGTTCATCTTCTTCTTCCCAAGTGACATGGGTGTGGAAGAAGCTTGATGTAAATTCGAATTTCTACGTTCTCGGTAATCAATTTCACTTATTTTCTTGTTTTATGGCTTTAATCTCTTCCTTGATTGTTATTTCATGCTTTATAATGTGTAGATAAACTTAACATAGTCGAATCATGTGAAATTTGGTGAAATCACCCTTTGGGTGATGAAATTGGGAGTGGGTAGGGCTTTTTATTGTTGTATCTTGCATGTTTCATGTCTTAGAACTTGTTATAACGGATTTGGGCTAGATTAGCTACCTAGGTCAAAGTCACACACATCAATCTAAAGAGTTGTTCAGATAGAGAGATGTGGGAAAATGGGTTTTAAGATCACGGCGTACACTCGGCTTAGTTGTTAAGCTCGAGCCCAAAGTGAGGTTACTCGTTTTAACGTTTTAGCGGCTCTAGTGCATAACATGTCTTGTTAGTGAATCTTCTTTAGGGAAGGGTAGTTAACATGGCATAAGGTGTTAGGAGAGAGTTGTTCAGACCTTAGCACCGGGATTATGAGTTTGCACCCGTGAAATTGAATGCGAGAGTTCGTTTGTTATAATGCACACTCCCGGTTTTGTCTATCCTTGGGGTTGAAACTAGCTATTTTGATCATGGTTCAGCTTTGTCCCTTAATCTATCTTTAAAACCTAGTGGTTTAATCTTCTTTCTTTCTTTTCTATCTTTAGACTCGTTAGTAAGAATCACTTTAGTGTCGTTGTAGTAAACAAGCACTTTAAAAACATTGATCACTTAGACTAAGTAATACGTTCGCTTTGGTACTCACAAACACTTTTCCCTTGGGGTCGACCTCGTACTCCTGTAGCTATTCTAGCAATCGACCCGGTACACTACCGGTTAGAGAGTTAGTTTGCCCACGGTTTCGAGTCTTTATAAATTGTTTTTGAAGGGTGAATTTTAGCTTCAATCAAAAGACAAATTTGCCAAACTAAGAACTGAATTAGGGATAATCAAAGTAGTTGAAATCAGTTAAGCTAGAAATTCATCAAGGGGATTAATCTTTGTTATGTTGGGTGCGCTCACTTAACAGATTAGTCATTGACTTCAACAATTTCAAACTAATAAAATAAAACTGAAACTGACAGATTTTACTGAAACTGACTAATTTGACAAAAACTGAAAGTTATATCTACAAACTGACTTCAGTATCAGTTTCTATCCCAGCCAACTTAAGTGAAAGGTTGACAAGATAAAAGCGACAGGGGTTATATCGAAATTAATTACTGCAGTTCCTTTTTGTCATAATATTGCGTGTACACACCACGACTGTCAGAACAGTGCACACATTGGTTACCCTAACCATCATGGAATTTGAAAAGTTGTACTACTCAACCGCCAATATATCCTACCTATTTATTCAACCCTCGTTCACACTACTTCTAATCAAATTTCAAACTCTTCATCTCTCTCCTGAAAACATAATCAGACTCTTCAAAATCCTTTCCTTTCAAAAATCAATTTTTGTGTGCACACCCAAATATGGCCACTTCAGACAAATCAAAACAAGAAAGATTGATCATAGAGTTAGATGAATTTTCATTCGATATTTATGAGGCAATGTGCAACAATACTCTGTTAGCAAGTTGGATTTGTGATAAAATCCAGAAACAACCAGGTCTAAGGAATCTTCTAGAAGTTAAATTCAACGAACCACGTGATGTGGAAGGAATTCTACAATTTTGGGAGAATATGCGTTTGGTATGAAATTCTCTGATCACTACAGTCCATGGAGATCGTATTGCTATCAATGAAAGAGTTATGAAGTCATTATTCGGTTTCACGGATTCATCTGTGACATCAATAGATTTGGCTACTCTACCTTTGCAAAAAGAAGCTTTTATGAAACAAATTTACCTTCTCTAATGAACCAAGAAAAATTGATAGCCATGTTGACAATATCAAGCCAGAATTTGCGCACCTCAGCAGATGGCTCAGCAAACATGTCATTGGAAAATCCAAAGGAGTCAGTACACTATCCGAAGAGAACATCTATCTGATGAACAAAATTTGGGATGGAATCGAATTCAATGGGGATGGTTATGTAGTCAATCAGATAAAGAAGCAGCATTTAGCCGAATTAGAGAGTGTACAGAGAGCTCAAGCTGAAGGTCAGGCAACTGTTGGTAGATTTCGACTGAAGAAAACACTCAGTGGAATCGTCCAATTCTACCTGGAAAGACTTAAGGAAGGGAAGCAAGCAAGGCAAGCTGAAACTACAAAGGAAATCGCAACAAAAACCGGAACAACTTCCCAACCTGAAGCAGGTCAGAAAACTGTGTCTCAGCAGGAAACTGAACACAGAGGAATCAAGCGAAAGGTAGACTCAACACAAGAAAGATCAGTTGTAAGATGTTTATACCCAGCAACCTCAAGTATGACAGCACCAACGAGGGGGAAAAACAACAACAACTGACAACTGAAGAAACAAGGAAAAACACTCTTGCTGATAATACTTCTCAATTACAACATCAATCAGTTCAGCAATCAGCCCCAATTTTTGAAGCTGATAAAATTATCAGACTAATGAAGATGAAGCTTAAACCAGAGGATTCTCGTGATGCTAGTCTACAGACTGAAGAGAAGTTACTCTTGGAGAAATTGGAAATCGAAGATTTATATTCTCTATTTCCTATATCAGAATTTCTTGAAAACTATTTCAAAAGGTTTACTGAACTAGCTCAAAGGAGAGAATCAACTACATCATCTGCTCCCAAAGAAAGTTCAAGGAAAAAGGATGATGATGAAGATGATCATACGAGAAAAGAAGCTTATGTGACTACAGTTTTGCATTCAGAAATTCAACCTCAACCTCTAGCTACGCAAACTGTAAGTCAGCAAGAAGAGTTGCCAGTTGGAAATCAGACAACTGACACTTAGCAAGTAGCTGATGGAACCAATAATCGACAACTGATGATTATTGAAGACATCACTCAGCCCAAGGATCAACCTGAAACGACATATGATCCTTCTGACATCCTAACAAAGGATGAGTTGGCCAAAGTTCATGAAAACTTGAAGATTGTGCTCAGTCACAATGATGCACAAAATGGCCTTCTATCAAATATTTCTGGATATCTCGATTATAGAACTAGAACATATGTCTCAGTTCATGCAAGACTAGAGATGATCCACAAATCCGAGCTCAAGTTCGCCGAAATTTCGTTACTAAAACGAAACTAGAAGACTCAACCGCGGTAGATCGGGAAACTCATGCTCAGGCTTATTGGCACATGAATCAGCATATCTACGGGTTAGAAACTCAGCTTAAGGAAGTAATTACTTCTCAGCAACGTATATCAGCCGACCAAAAGGCAACCCATGCTTTGGTAGATCAGTTATATGATGCCAAAAAGGGGGAAGCTGAAGAAGAAAAGCTGAAGTTACTTAAAGAGATGAAGCGACTTGAAGAAGAATTGCAAAGATTCAAATCGATCCTAAGTTCTTAAGGAAGAACTAACGATGAGCGACTCATTGAGAAATACAAATCAACTCCGGAGAAAAGAGAGCTACTCTTACAAAGGATCTATGGATGAAGTTTATCAACGATCACAATCCTATTAAAGCCAAGTACAAGGACAGGACATTTGAATAATCCTTGAACTACTTTTTATCTGATGTATTCTCAAAGCAGAAAATGGTACAATATAAGAAGAATCAGAGGATTGATGAAAAACTGAAGATTAAAGACAAAACTGAACAAATGAAAGCTGATGTAGTCGAATTTGAGAAATACTACTTGAAAGAATTAGACTTGCCAAAGCTACTTTTATGGAGAAGATGGAAAGAAGGAAGTCATGTTGACTACAACAAGAATTTTTCAAAGGAAGACTCCAAGCTAGAAAATTAATATCGTATGTATGACAAGGAGAAGAAATTTATTTCAGTTAAGAAAAAGCTTAGTCTTTAATCACAGTTGTTTGGACTAAATGTAACTATTCCAGTTTTTGATCATTCTAATGAATTTACATTATTTTACATTGTTCTGATCTTTAAGCTTTTATTTTAGGGAGAGTTTTGGCATCATCAAAAAGGGAAATTGATGGAAATATGATTTATGTTTTGATGATAATTCATCATAATTATTCAAAGTATAATCTTTACCTCATTGATGAAGTGCTAAAGCTAGTTGTTATAGTGTCAAGCTAAAAGACGTCTAGAACTGAATGTTTAGGCTTTACTAGAGTCTGATATTTGTATAGGTTACATTAGACAAGCACTGTAATAGTTAGTGTGTCGTAAAACTGAAAACTGGAAGTCATTCAGAAAACTGGAAATCTTCAAGATAAACAAACTGACTCAGAATACACCTAGATGAAACTGAAGAAGATAAGTTCGCTGAGGGACACTGACTCAGTTGTCTTATCTAGAAGTTGAAGAACTGAGGGTCACAAACTCAGTTATAGAAGATTGAAGAACTGAGGGCTCAAACTCAGTTATGAAGACTACGTCGAGACTGTAAAGATAGACTTCAGGCAAGATTGTGGTGACCTGAACTGACTTTATAGATCTTGTATGAAGTTCTAAGAATCATAAGGACAATGAGTTCTTAGATGATAATGAGTCATGGTGTACTCTGATTAAGTCAATTATAATCGGATGAAAAACAGGAGTACTGATATTTAAAGAAGAGTAAAATCTCAGTTAATGCTCCAAGTCAGTCAAGAAACTGACAAGTGATAATCTCACTATAAAACTAATAAGGAAACTTAGTTTTATACGTGATCATCCAACACGCTGATAGTACAGTCGAACGTTATAAAGGAAGCAATTTTATTGGATGAAATACTGACACAACAGAACGGTCAGAAAATATATCCGTTACAAGATAGACATTGATACAATTCGAATTCAGGCCAAATGAATGTTGGACCTCACACTATAAATAGAGTACTTTGCACCAAGGATTAAAAGAGAACATATACAGAGATTTAACAAGAATTAACGTGTGCATTAGTCTTTCGAATTGCTATCATCTTTGCGCTATAACAAGATCATATCAAGAATTTCTTCAAGTGTTCAAGCTACCAAGAATTTATCAAGAATCAGACACTTTGAAGAACCACAAACAAGAACCAATTCATTGATTCTCAATCCAACCTTGATTCTATATCAAAGGTCTAGACTGTGAAGCAAACCGGGAAGGTTTTGTCAAGGACAGTTGTTACAGGCAGTCGGGCAGACTGTGTTTGTGGGTGAAGAGGCAATTCAACCCTCTAAGGACCAGTGTTCAAGCAATTGAAGAGCATCAATTCTACCTGTTCTACAACTGTTTAGATAGTTAAGCTTGGGATTAGCCAAGGACTATTGTTTAGGACTTTTTGTAATAGTTCACCTCAAGAAGTTCTAGTGGAATTTTCCTCCGCACCACAGGGGAAGAGATGACGTACATGATTACACCACCTGGAGCCTCTATAATATTTGCTTTATTTACTTTACGCATTTATTTATTTACTCACCATCTACTTACAACATTTTGATAATTGATTGTTATACACTTCATAGTTCACAAACTGACATTCATCAGAATTCAGTTTACCACACTCTGTTTTCATAAAAGAACAACAAGATCAAGAAATAGGCTAGAACTATATCCGCTGTAGGTTGACTCAGTTTTGATTAAGTCGGTTTGACTTAAACTCAGCTTAGTCAACTTAACTCCACACAAGTTTTTACCTAAACCATAATCTGTTTAAAATCCAGCTTAGGGAAAGTTTTTAGTGACAAGTTTATTCACCCCCCCTCTAAACTTGTGTTAGCCTTTCCAAGGGACCAACATATTTGCTATGTGAAAAGTTTGCTAATCTCATGAAAAGAAAGTTCCAGATGAGTATGATGGGAGAGATGAACTACTTCTTGGGATTGCAAGTCACACAAATGAAAGATGAAATCTTCATTCATCAAACCAAATATACCAAGATGCTACTGAAAAAGTTTGGCATTGAAAATAGCACCAAGGTATCAACTCCTATGAGTACTAACATCAGATTGGATGAAGAAAAAGAAGGCAAAGGATGATAGGCAGTCTGTTGTACTTCACTGCCAGCAGACCTGTTATATCCTTTCTTGTAGGTGTTTGTGCAAGATTTCAATCTAAACCAAAGGAAAGTCACTTAGCTGCAATCAAAAGGATTCTCAAGTATCTAAAAGAGACTCTGGGAGTAGGGTTATGGTATTCAAAAGATGGGAGCTTCAAAGTAATATCCTACTCAGATTCTGATTATACAGAATGCAAGATGGATAGAAAAAGCACCACATGAACCTGTCAGTTAATGGGAAATAGACGTGTTTCCTGGTTTAGTAAGAAACAAAATTCAATATCAACTTCCACTACTGAAGCTGAATATATTGCTGCTGGAAGCTGCTGTGCATAAATACTATGGTTAAGACAACAATTAAGGGAATATGGAATAGAAGAAAGAGAAATTCCTATAATGTGTGACAACACAAGTGCAATTGCAATCACAGAAAATCCTGTTTTGCACTCAAGAACCAAGCACATTGATGTGAGACATTATTTTATAAGAGATCATGTTGAGAAGAAAATGTGGTGGTTCTTTACATCCCTACTAAAGATCAACTTGCTGATATATTTACAAAACCATTAGATAGTGGCATCATAAAAGTGGACTGATATACCCTAATCAGCAGTGTACTGGAATTCACCAAAGGGATTAGTCTTTGCTATGTTGGGTGAGCTCACTTAGCAGACTAGTCATTGGTATCAACAATTCCATGTACTTGAATAAGTTTGGACAATTGAGCAAATGAAGTTGCCAAGGGGATTGGTCTTTGTCCTGTTGGGTGAGCTCACTTGATAGATCAGTCATTGGTATTAAACTTCATGTTGTATTATCATTCGGACAAAACAAGTGTGTATAAAGATCAACAGAGTAACCCATCAGCAGTCTGCTGAGCCATCTTTGTCAGTAGGCTACTGAGCCAACTCTACTGAAGACCAAGTCTGCTGAAGTATACGTTACAATTCAGTCAAACTTAAATGAAAGTCAACAGTAATTGGATATTATTCTTATCCTTTACAACTGCGGTTACGATATCCAACGGTTAACCTTCTTTATGGGAACAATTAGTGGGACAAGTGGCAACATCACATTTATTCCAACTTTAATCATGGTTAAATGCTATAGTACGTGTACAGTACTTTCCTGACAGTTTCTACCCACTATCTTTCCTTTTATATACAAATACATATACAGAGATGATACTTACAACTTCAGATCGATTTTCACTAAGAATACACCGTGTGAACACAGATTTGTAAGCTCTCTTCTTCATATTTCCCAAATTTCATCAATGGCGGATAAAGGAGATGTGCACATTGGAACGAGTTAAAGTGTTAGAGGGTTCGTTGTTGATGCTAACAAGACTGAGTTAGCTATCAATATTATTAGAAGAATCAGAAGATATGAAGGACTAGAGGATGTTCTAAATCTATGATTGGAAAGCATCTCTTACACTAATGTTGTTAATTTCTGGAGAAATATAGTGATTAGAGATGATACAGAGGCATTTACTACCACTGTAAATGGTCAACAGATTCAAATCACTTCAAATCTGCTGAGGGAGGCATTCGGATTTGGACCTAGAAATGGTGCTCCTACAAATCCTGAGTCTATGCATCTTGCAAGATTGGACTTTGTTGATTCAATAAAGACAAACAAGTCCATACCATCAATAATGAATATCAATGTGAAGCATATCAGATTGCAGTACAACCTACTGAGCTAGAAAATTGCATGAACATTTTGGATTTAGTGGTATTCTTGATACTCTCTCTGGACCAAAGATTGACATACTGATAATCATATGCAAGAGTATGAGGTTTGATTGGGCAAGATTCTTTGTTCAGTACATGAAGTAGGTGATAACAGAAGATAGAGATGGAACAAGGAAGTCTAAGACAAAGCCTTTGGGTTTGATGATTCCGGCCCTACTGAACCACTTGAAGATTACTGATATTGCACCTGCAAAGATATACAAGTCCAGATATAACCCAGAAGTCAGTTATCTCATCCCTAGTTTGGATGATGATGAAGATGTAGATGTGATAATGATGGTGATGATAATGATGATGGTGGGCAAGCTAAACAAGTTGCACAACCTGCTGCACCTAAGAAGGCTGCTGAGAAAAGAAAGGCTAGTGATACAAGAAAGATCACTGAGCTCTTAAAGCCTAAGAAGATAAGGCAGCAATCAGTAGACACTGCTGAGTCTACTGAGGTTCCAGTTGATATTGAGGCTTATGATCCTACTGAGGTTATAAGGAAGAATACTGCTGCTGAGATTTCAAGAGAACAACAAAGAGAAGATAAAAGAAAGAGAAAGGCTGCTAGCAAAGAGCAGTTGGAAAAAGAAATTTTTGAAATTGAAGAACAACCTGCAAAAAGAAGGAAACAGGTTGTAAAGAAGAAAGTTCATGGTAAAGGGAAAGAGTTAAGGGTCATGGAGGACCAAAAAGAAATAGAAGAAGAGGTTGTTGAGCCTACTGAGGATGCTAATGTTGTTATTGAGCAACAGATTGAAGAATCACAGCACACTGTTGTACCTGACCCTGCTGTGGAAAGTGTTGAACATGTTCAAGACCCTGCTATGGATGCTACAACTCAGGGGGAAGAACAAACTGTTGTAGACCCTACTGATGTGCATATAAGTCAGGGGGAACCTAGTGTGGAATAGTTGGAGGTAGTAGGGACAAATGTACAACCTGATGAACCTACTGACCTATTTGTATCTACTATAGATACATTGACTCACCTTGTTGAAGCCTTTGGGGGAAAACAAGCTGAGCAATCTTCCTGAAGAAGGTCCACAATGCCTTTTGAGAGAAAATAAAAGAAGTCCAAGAAAGAAAAAGTAGATCCCAACATCAAGAAAATTGAAAATTATCTAGCTTGGTAGTTTGGTTTCTACAAAAGACAAAAACCAGATGCAGAACCAATGACTGATTTTGAAGAATGGTCATTCAACCAGCTATGAGTGGAGAGCTTACTTGGATTGATTGATACATCTGAACCACAAGTAAGGCTGCTGGATATTATTGACAGGGAAAAGCAAAGAGGAAGCATTTTGTTCAGAGAACCACATAATGCACCTGACAATGATGATTCATCATCCTCTGATTCTTATGATGATCACCCTTATTTTCATGGCCAACCTAGTGGCACTGCATTGTAAGGACCTACTGAGGATGCAGGTCAGGGATCTAAATATACAACATCAGATTACTCTGCTGATGATGGCAAGTCTGTTGAGGGCCAGCAAACTGATCATATGGATGAAGACATGGATGATATGGCTATGGATGACCTAGAAGCTCTAATTAATTATAGGATAACTCTTGAAGATAACAGGCTGATCAGTATGTCTGGCACCTTATTGATTGTGAGTCTGATGTGAATTCTGAGGTTTATCAAACTGACTTACTAAATGAAGAGCTAGGAGTTGCTTATAATGAAGATTTAGAGAGACAGCTTGCTGTAGCAACATCCCTGGAAGAGGCTAGAATATCTACTATTCATGATGTTGTTATGTTTGAAGAAGATGATGCAAGTTCAGAGGACTCAGATCAGTATCAGGAGTGTTTTGACACTCAGGCAACCTTATCTCAAGTTGCAGATCAATTCCAAAAGGTTGCTGATGATAGAGGAGTCTTAGAGGAAAATCTGGCTATATTTCCTCATGTCTCTGTTGAAGAGGTGGTTCAGGTTGCTGAGTCTCAAACAGCACCTGAATACAGGTTGGAACAGAGGGTCCTAATCACTGAGGAACAAACAGTGTTAGGACAAAGGTTGGAACTATTAATGGGATTGGAGGAATTCCCTGAACATTCTGAAGAGACTGTTGTAGAACAGGTTGCTGAGGAACCTGTTATTCCAGTGCAGGCTACCGAAGTCAAGGCTACTGATGGTAAGGATAGTCAGCAGACTGTTGTTGATGATGATGAATAGCTGTTGGACTATGACTTTAGTGATGAGGAATTCCAAGTGCCTAGGAAGAACAGGTTGCTGATGAACCTCAACAGGCACATATACCAATTTTTGAGGAGGCACGTGTTTTGGAACCTCAACCCGCACAAGATCCTATTTTGGTAGAAATTTTTGGAGATGTGATTGAGGAAGGTCCTGAACCTGCTAGATGGGATAGGACAAGACCTATGGTTGTCAGCATTCAAAGGGCAAACTATAATGTTGAGAGCCTGATGATGATTCTACTGGACATATGGCTGGAGGTATGGCTGGTGCAGTACAAGCACAAGTTTTGGAAGAGTTGAGGGCAGTAAAAGATGATATTACACAGTTAAGGACTCAACTAAATAGACAAGAACAAAGATTTGAAGACTTGATGAATCTGGTGGAAAATAGAGGAAGAACTACTGAAATAGTTGCTTCCAACATCACTTCTACTCAATATGCTCTTGTTGACCTAACTCAAGATGTGAAAAATATAAAGCTGAACACAGCAAGAAGAGATAAACATTTGGATGAACAGTTTGCCTCAATACACAAATACCTTGACAAGCTTGCTGAGGCACCCAAGACTGCTATGGCTCACTCTGCTGAAGCACCTCAACCTGCTGCATTGGATCCTAAGGTTACTGAGAGGATCAATCTACTGGAACAAACTATGGATGGAAGGATCACAGCAGTTGACACAAGGATAGAGATTATGGAAAGTCAACTTGCTAACTTAGTGATCACACAGGAGAGTGTTCTTGGTCTACTGTCCCGGTTTATTGATGATGTCAATAAGGGGGGAGAGGGCCTTACAACAGAAGCAAAGGAGGCATGAAGGATATTTTCCAAGAAGAGAAGGGAAAATGATATAAATGAGTTCAGGAAACCTACACCTGGCAGGATTCAGTTGCCTGATCACCTCCTACAAGAATATAAGAAGCTATACTATGAAAGGAAGAAACCCTATCATCACATGAGATTTCAGGAGGGACTGAATTCTTTTCTGGGACTGAAACTTTGGGAAACAAGGGTCAATGCATTGAGAGCATCTTTTAGAGGTGGAAGAGGTCAAAGACTGGGATCAGTTCAGTCAGCAAGGGATTCACTAGATGAATAAAATCGCGCAGCGGAAGATCCGGAATTTGAGACTTTCTACACCAAAAATGTTATAATGGATTAGTCATACCTATCCAATAATCTATTAAGAAATAATATAGTAATATGACTACCTCGCCATTCACTTGGTTTTTTTTATCATAATCATTAGATAGGAGAGATGGCCGAGTGGTTCAAGGCGTAGCATTGGAAATTCATACAATATGCATGGGGTTAGCCGCGTCAATGGGATCTTTTATCCTGGTCGGGGGAAATTACCAAACGTCTAGCATTCCCTCACGCTTGGCGCCAATGAGATTTTTTTTAAGAAAAAAGGGAAGACTGTGCCTTCGCCCTAGGAAATAGTAAGCAATAATAGCATGGCATTCAAACATTTCTACATAGGACAGGGCTTCGGTGTTCATAATATAAGATTAACTCTACCAGAATCCTGGAAGTGGTGGAAAGAGCTGAATCATTGGGTTGACTTTTCCTCAAATGAAAACCAATGGATGCTGGATGTTGTCAGAGAAATCAAGGAGTTCTATGAGAAGAAGGAACGAGACAAAGACAGAAACTAGATCAGCACACTTACATTGTTTACTTCTTTCTGCTGATCCTAGTTTGTAATAATTTTGAACAAATTTGATTATAATGAGAAATGGCTAAATTTGTTATGTTTTTGTTTGATCTTTTTGCTTTGTTGTAAGGAGGGTATTGACATCATCACTAAAAAATAGGGAAATTGTTAGACATATGTTAAGTTTTAATGATCTGTGCCAGACTAGCTGTTATAGAGCAAAGGCAAAAAGATGTCTAGATCAAATGTATAGGTTTATTAGAGTTTGATCTTTGTATAGGTTTGATCAAACAAGTATTGTAATGAGGTCAGCTGACTGTATCAGCAGACCTGTCTAGATCATTAAGGTAACTAGGTCAGTAGACTAGTTAGGAACCTGCTGAATACTGAAGGCTGAGGGGTCAAACTTAGTTATTGAAGGCTAAGGGATCAAACTTAGTATTTAAAGTCAAGAATATGGAATCAGAATTTAGGGAAGTCTGTGATGACCTAAACTAATTGCATATACCTTGTATACAAGGTCTAAGTTCCGTATGTTAAGTGGTGATTGGAACTTAGTTATAATCAAAATGGTGTACTCTAACTTCATAATAAAAAGTTAGATGAAAAGCAGTCAGCTGAAGTGTTATTGAAACACAGCAGACTTAAGCCAGCTGGCAGATATGTACTTCAGCAGGCTAAATAAGTCAAACATCTACTGAGTATAATTCTTGATTTACTCAAGGGTTACATTGGAAGATCACAAGGATAAGGATGGATTACAAGCCTTGATATTGTCAACAAATCAATGGCCAAGATAAAAAGAACGTTGGAATGATTCAGAGGATTAACCAATGGACATAAGTCAAAAGGTGGACAGATTGAAAACTGACAAAAAGCAAGCGACGCAAAGTGTCGATACTATGAACAGTCAGAAAAAGCAAGTCAAGATGGAGACAAATCTGAAACGGATATTTGAATTTCAAACAAGAAGCCACATGTTTCCTACCTATAAATAGAGGACTTCTGACTCAGTTTGAAGATGATGAAAAGTGATTAAAAAACAAATAATCTACTCAAAACTATCAAGATTCTGATCGAAGAAATTCACCCTACTGACATCACTGAGCTAAAAGCTACTGATCCAGAAAACTCTTCAAGTGTAACTTGCTATCAAGTTACATCAAGTACACACACTTGAAAACATCAAGCTGCTAATCATTTCATCTTGATCAAGCTGCTGATAACTGAATCATTTACTTGATTCAATCTTTCTCTTACAAGAAACCTGCTGAAGACAGAGAAGCACTTAGTTGTCAAGAAATGTTGTTTGTGGTGGAGTTGGTGAAGAGGCAATCCTACCCTTCAAGGACTAGTGGAATACCTTGGAGCAGCAAACCTACCTGTTTCAAGTGTTCAGTTTGTGAAGCCTTTGTTATTGGTGAAGGACAGGCAGCTTAGGGATTTTTGTAACTGCAACCTCAAAGATCTTTAGTGAATTTTCTCCAACATCATAGGAGAAGAGTGGACTGACAGGATTACACAACCTGGAACCACTATAAAATTTGCCTACTTACTTTCTGCATTTAGTATATTGATCACATCAACTTACTGAAACTAGCAATAGAATCACACACTTACACTATTAAGTATCTAATACTTAGTATCATCTTTTAACAACAAGTAACAAGGCTTAATTTTAATATATTCCGCTGCAACAAATCTAGTAATATCAACTGTCAACAGACTACGAGTGATCAGCAGATCACTAGCCGGCAGCAGGCTACTGACATTGCTGAGTGTGTTAACTCCAAAAGTTTTAAGTGTTAAGTTTATTCACCCCCCTCTAAACTTAACCAAAGCCTTTTCAAGGGACCAACATAGTTGATTGCTTATTTTTGACAAGCAGACATGTTTCTGCCTTTGCTGTTTTCAATCTACCACATACATGTTGTCTTCCTTTTTTCCTACAAGTACTACTGTGCTTGTTTGGTTATGGATCACCTTGCAACCTTCTTTGCTGAAGTGCACATTGTAGCCTTTGTCACAGGATTGACTGATGCTTAGAAGATTGAAACTCAATCCTTTAACATAAGCCACATTTTGAATCTTCAAGTTGTTCTTGAACATTGTGCCTTCCCCCTTAATTTTTCCGGCGTTTTCTTTGCCTCCAAATGTAACTTTGGGTCCATCAAAAGCTTTAAAGTCACTCAGCCATCCTTTATTCTCTGTCATATGTTTGGAACATCTATTGTCTATGTACCAGACATCCTACAAAACAAATTAAGTATGTTTAGGTACTCAACACTATTTGGGTCCATACCTGTTAGCAGTCATGCCTCATACTCCAAGTGTATATCCAAAGGATTTTCTTCTTGGATAATTGAAGTCATCAACTTCATATGTATAAGGCGTGGTAGAATAACTTCCAATATTTATACTAAAGGTATTTTGATACTTTTCTCTACATTTTGGTGCAATTGTATCCTTTTTAACTTTCCGATATGCAGGAGGAAACTTATTTTCATGTTGCTTCCCGTGTCCAGGAACATGCCTTAGTTGGATTTTCTTAAACACATGTTGCATAGCATGAAATGGTTTCTTCTTGTATTTTGGAGGTGCAACATTCCAATCATCTTCTGAAGGGTAAAGTCTTCCCTTACCTTTCAGCAAACGTTTGCCTTTAATTGGCTGGTTTAATGATTTACTCTGCTGTTTCACTACACTTGGTTTTGACTTCACCGGTGCAGGTTGAGTGGTTGAAACTATGGTCTGTCCTTTTCTGAATTCAGGTCCAGTTTTGGTCCTTGATGCAGAGTTGTGTTGACCATTGTTTCTTTTCTTATCCCTGACTGTTGTAGCCAAGACCAGATCTAGATCCAAACTTTTTTGGGGTTTGTAAGCTGGTGCATTTAGTGATCCAGTGGTGCTTTTAACTGGTAGGGATATTTTCTCAGCTGGTTTGTCAACATTAGATGAGTGATCATCTGCTCTGCTTGTTGATCAGTTGAGGGTACTTCCTTACTAGCTTTTAATTTATCCAGGTATTTCTTTAATCTTTTATTTTCCTTTATCATATTCTCACATTCTTGTTCCTGAATTTCATGATTTGATTGAATTTTTTCAAATTTACTCATGAGATTTTGGATTAGGTTTGCAGAATCTAAAGGGAGAATAGAAGATTGTGTAGTGTCAGATGTGGATGCACTAGATGATGAGTATGAACTAGATATTACCTCTATTTCATCAGTTTCCTTAGCCATAAGACATTGATATGCTTTGTCATTGTCTGAGCTGTTAGATTCATCATCATCAGAATCATTGTCAGATGATTCTTTATTCTTTTCACTGCTGGTTTCAGCTTTGAGTGCCTTCTTGCTATTTCTCTTTTCAGTTGTTTTATACTTCTTCTTTTCCTCATCTTTGTCTTTTTCTTCAGGGCAATCAGCTTGAAGTGACCTTTCTTCTTGCAGTTGAAGCATCTATATTCATCATCCTTTTTCTTCATATATTTTGCTTGAGCTTGACTTCTTGTTTGATGATGAACTTCCTTTGATTTGCTTCTTCTTGCTAAACCTGTCAAAACGTTTAATTAGTAAAGCAATTTGTTCTTTTAGCTCATGTGTCTCTGTGCTGTTTGTATATGCCGTTTTGCTTTGCTGGGGTGCAACTAGTGGATTGGCCTTGTGTTCTTCTGCTGGTGCACTGTCTTCACCATTCAACTCAAATTCACGAGCCTTTAATTGAGAAGTATCAGTAGTTGCAAGATTTATTGTTCCTCTGAGTACTGATGTGATGATCTTTCATCTTTCAGGTAGACCTCTCAGGATTTTCAGGCACACTTCTTTCTGTGGGTATGTGTGTCCAAGCTGTTCCAGTTCACTGATGATGCTTGAAAATCTGTTATCCATTTGATCAATGGATTCACCAGTCTTCATTTTAAAGTTCTCAAATTTCTATTTTGCAAACAGACAATTTGTTTTCCTTGACTGCTTATGATCCCTCATTGATCAGTGCTAATTTATCTCACATCTCCTTTGCTGTTTTGCAGTCTTTGATCCTCATGAACATATTACTGTCCAGAGTCTTTAAGATCATGTCTTTTGCAACAAAATCTAGATTTGCTCTTCTTCTGTCATCCATGGTCCAATATTTCTTGAGTTTGTCTATTTTCTTTCCTTGATCTGCTCATGTGGCTATCATAGTTTTGATCTTGATTGGGCCATCATTGATCACATCCAGCATCTCCTCACGAGTTGCTGCAAGATGAGACAACATCTTTATTTTATATTCATCAAAATTATTAACATTGAATACATGTACCTTAGACAAGAAATTTGAGGAATCCAAAATTACAAATAAGAGATATATTTAGAAAGCACAAGTTTGAAAACTACTTTGAAAATATGTGATCTCCTTGTTACTAGAAAACAGATCTGAACAGATTCTGATACTGGGAACACTGCTCCGATACCAATTGTTGGTCCCAGAGAAGGGTAAAAGTATAGTCGAGAGGGGGGGGGGGGGGTGAATGACTATACTGGAGTTTCAAAAACTTTTCTTGAAATAAAAGCTTTTGGGCAGCAGATAAGTCCCTTCTTAAAATGTTAATTCAAAGTAGGATATGTAATAAAGTAAGTGCAGTAAAGTAAAGTGCTGAAAGTAAATAGAAACAAAGGTTTATAGTGGTTCAGGGTGATGTAATCCCGTAATCCACTCTTCTTCTGTGATGATTGGAGGAATTCACTATTGTTTTCACTGATACAATAGCAAGATTGTCCTTGGCTACACAAGCTTCACAATATACAAGACTATCACTCCCTGGCTTCAAAAGCTTTAGTGACTTAGTCTCCAACACTGCTCCTTGGGAACAAATCCTTCAACAGCTATCACAAACACAACTCTTTTTCTCAGATGACTCTGATTCAGTTTCTTGACAGGTGTGAATTGGATTCATAGATTCTGTTGATCAATCTCAGTACTTGATATGGAATTTGAGTTCTGATTGCTGAGTTGATCTCTAGATATTGGTTTAAGTTCAAATAGAAGGTTTTTCAAATTGATAGAGTTTCTGCTTGTTTTTATCATACTCAATCATTATTTTTCCTGTCTGTCAATGCCTTCTATTTATAGCCTTGATAATCCTTGATTTGAATTTCCGTCCATTGGCTATTTAATGTGGAGAATAATCCTTGATTTAATTCTTGATTCCCCCTTAATTATATTCTCATTGATTTCAGTGATCGGATTTTCTTCAAACGTATATCACAAAATCCATCCTTGATTGATTATGCATTGAATGCTTGACCCTCTGAATCTTTCTTATTTTTCATAATCTGAACAAGTATAGTTCGCTCAACTGTCTCTTCACTTGGCTGTTACTTGAATCGGTCAAGTGCTTTAGTTATTCCTTCATTGCTTTGTCTTTACTAGCCGATAGTCAGTTTACTTTTGCCGGTTTACTGCTTTCTTGATTTCTTTGAGTTTACAAGAGACCTTGTACTTCACTGATCCTTGATTTGGGTGAGATCAATGTACACCATATTTAACATTGAATTTCATCACTTGCAATATACTTTGACTTAACCAAGGTCATCACAGACTTCTCTAGATATAAGTCAGACCATATGTCTTCATGCTTCTCTGCTGGTACTTGGCTGTTTTCACTCTGCCGGATTTCTGTTTTACTTAGCCGTTCTACCAACTAGTACAATACATGTCTGACTCAACTTATACAACATGTCAGATTCTAAATAAAGACTTATACATAGATTTCTAACTTATTTCAGGCTTGCTATAACAGCTAGTATGGCCATCATCAAAACATAATAAAATGTTCCTAACAAAATGCTTTGTTTTGAATAGGAATCAGCTGCACACTTTTGATGAAAAAGCTGATGAAACAATATTCATGGGATATTTAGATACCAGCAAAGCTTTCAGAGTACTAAACAAAATAACTTTGGTGATTGAAGAATCAATTCATGTAGTGTTTGATGAACCAAACACTAGTGGTGAAGATTTACACACTTTTGAAGAACAAGCTGCACAAAGACAAATCTACATGGATACGATCGCGTGCAAAGCACTTACTAGCAATAGGATTTGGTCTATCGTAGTAGAGTACTGGCGATTCTAGGTCGATCCCATAGAGACTTGTAAGAACATCAAATCATTAAGATTGAGCTTGTCACGAATAACGGTCTACGACCAACTATAATCTAGAGAGTAGTAAAAATGGTCTCACACACTAACAAGACTACGCTAGTTCACATGGAGCAAACAAGAGTTTCTAATGTATTAGTTTAATTATGAGTAATTAGTTATTCCCCCCACACATGCAATAGTCCTCCCCATTGGTGAATATTAATTCATTGACAGCTACGGGTACAACTCCTAACCCTATCTACTCCGACCATGGTAGTAGAAAATCTATACACAAGCTACCCTCCTTAATTGGTCCGTAATAGCCCATACACATAAAGAACTAGAGTTGCCAGTATTGAGTGTTAACCCATACCGCTAACCCGCCTAGGCAGCTATCGACACTGATTACCACGTTCCTAGGGTCCATCAAGACAATGTCCAAACTAACATTTCTGTTGGAAATAATATCTGTGTTTTGATGATGGTTCGTCACCTAATTAGTAAGATCACTTACAACCCATGATGATGAAGTCATAACTAACTGTTATAGTGCAAAATGAAAGAAGAAGCAAGAAATGGTCTAGAGAAAATGTATAAGTTGTATCTAGAGTCTGAACCTTGTATAGGTTGTTTCAGACAAGCATTGTAATAAATAGGAACTAGGCAAACAACTGAGTCATAATAAGCAAACTGGGTATACTTATGGAAAACTAAGGGATCAGACTCAGTTATGAGAAAACTAAAGAAGATGAGTTCGGTGAGGGACACAGACTCAGTTGGCTTATCTAGAAGACTGAAGAACTGAGGGACACAGACTTAGTTATCAAAGACTGAAGAACTGAGGTGGCAAACTCAGTTAGAGGCTGATTAAGTCTTGACTATAAGTCATGATTCAGACAAGTCAGTGGTGACCTGAAACTGAACTATAGATCATATAAAACTGAATAATCTTAAGGACAAAGATTATCAGTTACCAGAAAAAGAAGAAACTGAATGGTGTACTCTGACTCAGTCAATTAAAGTCGGATGTCAAATATATGAGGTACTCAGTTTTGAAGAAGAGTAGAAAACTGAGTTAAGGCCTTGTTAAATTTGAATTGACAATACGACAAAAGGTCGTACAGATGAACGTTGGCTAAACAACAAATGTAACGGCTACAAGAACTAGTGACCGTTACATCACCCCTATAAATACACAAAGGAAAACACTAAAGAGAGGGGATCTGATCGAAAAATATTTTAATAGCATATATCTAAAGATCCCGATCCAGAAAATCAGATTTCTTATCTAGAAAAGGGGAAGCCAACATATTTGCCTTGAAGATTAAAAAGAAAGATCTAGTAACCCATTAAGGGGGAAAGAGGCATCTTGGAGCTGCAACGTCATATCCAGAAGATGCAAACAGCTCACTGAATTCATCTCTTGATTAATTCTAAACCTAACCTTTGTGAAAAAGGGTTGGTTGTGCATAGTTTGAGGAGAGCAACTCCACATTTCCTCATACGGTTGCAACTTGGTTGCCACAGCTGTTGGTGTAGTATCCGGACTGTGTTTGTGTTAGTGGTGATCTGGTGAAGGAGCCATTCCACCTCCGAAAGGTCAGTGTGTAGAGTGAATGGAGAAATCTTACCTTTCTTCATTATGTGTAGACAGTGAAACTAAGGTGTCGTGAAGGACTGTCATTAGGCTAGGATTTTGTAACAGTTATCTCAAGATCTAGTGATACCTCCTACACCACAGGAGAAGGGGAGACGTACAGGATTACACCACCCGGACCTTCCATAAACAAACTCTGTGTTGATTTACTTTATGCATTTATGTTTGTGATATGATTGTTTTACTTATTGCATAATCATCTCATCACTTCACTCAGCAAACACTAGATACTGAGTCAGCACAAAACTGATACATAGGAGGTTTAAATCTTTATTGACACATCTATTGCACAAAAGGCTTAATCTTATCCGCTGCAAGATAATCCAGTTATTGCATTAGCAAAACTGAATTAACTAACTCTTTACAAGTTTAAAGAACAGGAACAAAACTGAGCTGAGCATCAGTTTGAGTTTGGAAAAAATTCAGTCCCTGGGGTACTTTCAGTCTTGGGAAAGTTTTTGGTGACAAGTTTATTCACCCCCCCTCTAAACTTGTGTTAGCCTTTCCAAGGGACCAACAATTTCACTATCATTACTTCATGCTAATTTACGATGACATGCAAATAGTTGTTCAGCCAACTAACATGTAAATTAAATCTATCGATCAACGTACATGGTGCCGATTATCATGAACTAGTCATTTACTAGGTATTCAGATTTAGCGATATAGACCGTCGTAGATCTGAAGAACGCAACCACTATTTCATGATTTCTCCACAAACGAATTAGATCTATACATACATGGGGTAAAATAAACTAACCACAACATAAATAAACTAAATAAACAATTAACACATACTAGTCGAATAGAACAACGACAGATCTACATCTTGAAAAAGACATAAAATCATACCCTCGAAGATGAGCATAGATCTCCCTCGGATCTCTCCCTAGGCGGCGACTCCGTCGTCTCTCCGACCAGAACTCATAAATAAAGAAAATACAGAACAAAGAACTTTTATTGCATAATACTTGTAATAGTTCGCGAAGCCTCTTATTTATAGTTACATAAACCGCCTTAGAAACACCTAGATCTACCCCTCGTCAAAGAAAACGCGTTTCTTAAGATTCTGGACTCTCGGTAAGTCGGTGGAAGCTCCCGGTTTACCGGGGGTATTTTTGTCTTTTTCTCTCGCCGACTTAGCTTGAAAGGTTCTGGAATACCCTAGGCCCAATTCTTTCGTTCAGTCCACTCCAGATTCGTCCACGATGCTCAGTCCAATATTTTGTATCTTGAAAATAATCAAATAACGCATGAATATAATATCAAAATAGAGAAAATAAACGTTAATTGCATATTACTCGGCTCACGAACCCGACATATGATATTCAACTTGAATGGTTCATATTTATAGGTCGAAACAACTATTTTTAGCTCATAATGGACAGAATATTGATGTCGTATGATAGACTATTTTAAGCGTCATCGGGATACAATAGTACCAGCTACAATTCTAAATCACTCGTTTGATAATCAAGATGAAATGCCAGCTTCTATAACAACGACAAAGCCACAAACACAAACACATGAAGTTGATGCACAAGCTAGATCAGTTGAAGTACCAGATTAAGCACAACTTCAACCAGACTTAAATTGGCTCAGAGATCATCCAGAAGATCAAGTCATTGGAGATGTTCATACAGGTGTTAGAACCAGAAGACAACTGGAAAGCATGCTAACTTGTTTTCTATCACATGTGGAACCCAAAACAAATGATGATGCAATCCAAGATGCTGATTGGATTACACATGCTAGAAGAACTCAATGATTTTGAGAGAAATAAAGTCTGGGAACTTGTTGATAGACCAGATATGGCCAACATCATTGGAAGAAAGTGGGTGTATAGATACAAGATGGTTGAACAAGGAAATTCTAGTTGCAAAAGGAAATTCTCAAGCAGAAGGCATAGAATATGATGAAACCTTTGCACTAGTATCAAGATTGGAAGCAATCAGAGTTTTTCTAGCCTTTGCAGCTCACAAAGACTTCAAAGTCTATCAGATGGATGTAAAGTGTGCGTTTCTAAATGGACTCCTGGAAGAAGAAGTGTATATGGAACAACCACCTGGATTCCGATCGAAGGAAAAGAAGATAAGGTATAAAAGCTCAAAAAGGCACTATATGGACTTAAACAGGCCCCTAGAGCTTGGTACGAGACGCTGTCACAATTCCTGATCAACAATGGATTCAACATAGGAGCTATTGACAAGACTCTTTTCAAAGTAGAAGATGGAACAAGCATCTTGCTAGTCCAGATCTATGTAGATGATATCATTTTTTGATCAGAAAATGAAAAGCTGTGTAAAAAGTTTGCAAATCTAATGAAAAGCAAATTTCAAATGAGTATGATGGCAGAGCTCAACTTTCATTGGATTACAAGTGAAACAGATGAAAGATGGAATCTTCATCAATCAAGCAAAGTATACAAAAGCCTTAATCAACAAGTATGGTATGGACACTAGTGGAACTTTTGAAAACACCTATGTGTACAAGAATTATACTTGGAAAGGATGAAAATGGGAAGGATGTTGAGCAAAAGTTATACAGAGGAATCATTGGATCTCTACTCTACCTAACTGCAAGCAGACCTGATATAGCATTTGCAGTAGGAGTATGTGCAAGATTTTTCAAGCTCAACCAATGAAATCTCATTTGTTAGTAGCTAAAAGAATCATCAAATATTTGAAGCACACGATCAATGTGTGAATTTTGTATCCAAAAGATGGTGGATTCTCTTCTCAAAAAAAAAAAGATGGTGGATTCAAATTGATATCTTATTCAGATTCAGACTGTGTTGGATGTAAAATTGACAGAAAAAGCACTCTAAGAACTTGTCAGATGCTAGGCAGCGGACTAGTATCATGGTTTAGCAAAAAGCAGAATTCCATATCTACCTCAACAGCTGAACCAGAATATATAGCAGTAGGTAGCTGTTGTGCACAAGTATTATGGATCAAACAAACAGCTAAGAGACTATGGAATAGAAGAGAAGACAATTCCAATCATATGTGATAATACAAGTGCAATATCAATTACAGAGAATCCGGGCTTCACTCAAGAACAAAGCACATTGATGTGAGACATCATTTTATCAGAGATCATGTGGAGAAACGAGATGTAATTTTGAGGTACATATCTATAAAAGACCAATTGGCTGATATTTTTCACAAAACCACTCAGTCACGAAAGATTTTGTAAGTTAAGAACTGAGTTAAGAATGATTGAAATCGATTAAGTTACAAGGAGCAGCTAACTGGAGTAATCAGTGGAGTGACTTCACCACCGGACTGAACCTTTTCCATTTTGGGTGCGCTCACTTGATAGGTAAGGCACTGGTACCAGTGAAGTACACTTCACCGATTGTTAGGAACGGTTTTGATGCAGCAGCTCAGTAAGCATGCCACTACACCGGCCTAGTGATCAGCCAAGTCACTCAACCGCTAAACGCTATGGAGAAAACAGCGAAGTATAGTGTGAAATAAATCAGTTTTTACACATGTGGAAAATCATAGAGTTATGGAGTTTTATTTTGTAAAGCTTACACACGTGGATTTTTAATCAGACACAAGGATTAATTTATGGAGGTTATTATTTGACAAGAGAGAATGACGGAAACGCCTCGATTCCCGGGCATTATCATTACATGCCTCAATCCTCTCTCACATTATCCTTGTTAACCGTGATTTATATACACAAAATCATGCCATTACTCCACCAAAATCTCTCCATATTCAACCGTATTCACACTCTCATATCTCCACTTTATAATCAACACTTCGGTTTTTCTTGGACTCTTTACGCTGCCTTTGAATTTTCCGAAACCCTATTTTCTCAGAAAGTTCAAAGCTATTCCTCTCCAAAATATATAAGGCAATGGCTTCATCCTCCTCAAACATCACATCCAGCAAACAATATGAAGAATTGATTGCCACTTGGTCATTCTTTCGAACTGAGCACTACCTCAAGTTATGCGGGAATGATCCACAGTCCAGACGTCTAGCAGATGGATGCAACAATTTAGGGTTAATGACGTTCCTTAATCCGCCGATCAAAAGAATTTTCTTTGAGAATTTGATCTCATTTTGGTGCAATGCAAAGTTTGTTCCCGGAAAGAAATGTACACCAGAGTCTATTACCACAACTGTGAATGAAAGAGTGTTAGTTATTACACCGGGACTCCTCAGACACTACCTCAAACTCTTCAGCACGGGACCAGTGCAAGCACTTAACGTGGAAATAGACACTGACTCTCTTTGGCTGGAAATTGGAAAGGATGCTACAAGTGAGAACAAAAGAATCAACTGTAACAGATCAGCACTCAGAAAGCCCTTTGCTGAATTTGCTCACCTTATCATCAAGAATATAGAAGGTAGACTGGGATCGATGCATGGGATGAAAGTGCAACCCATTCACCTGTGTAAGTTGCACGATGCAAAATTGATGTTCATATATGTTAAGGAATCAAAGAAGTTGCCAGCTAGAACCGGGCAAAAAAGAATGTAACCTGAGAGAAACAGTTTTCGGATAAGAAGAAGAACTATTTCTCAGACCATAAAATCCCAACTCGGGATTCTGCAAAGCAATGAGGACAGAACTTTGGTAATAAGTGAGGATGAAGAAGATTTAGAGGAAGAAGTTCATCATCAACCTGATGAAGAACATGAAGAAGATGAGGAAGATTACTAGCTGACTCCTAATGAAGATGAAGAGGATGAGACAAAGGATGATCACCACACTGAAGATCATGAGAAAAAGGAAGATTATGATGACGATCTAACACTCCTAGATATCAAAAGGAGTAAAACTGATAAAGAAAAGCAGCTCAGTGGATCAGTTGAAGGAGACCAACCAGGAGACCCGCCAAGCACCCCCAGCATTGATCAAGGGGAATGACAGCTGAGGAAGTTGAAGCAGCAGCAGATGAAGAAGATGCTAAGTCCTATCCAGGACTTGGAGAATCAAGCAACCTCCAACAATCTAATGTAGAGATTGAAGAAGAAAGTGAAGAGGGTCCGGCTGATGCAACTGCACCAGCACATGAACAACCCTCCACTAATGATCCAGACATATCATTTAACTTGGACATTAACCCTCTGATTGTAGACATAGAGAGACAATCCCTAAGTAGATAAAATCTCCAAACAACACTGAGAAGTAGTTACACCTCCACGGAGCAGAAGATTGAGACTCTGATCAATCACATTGAGGTTCAAGATGTTGTGATGGAAAAGCAAGGAGACTTGATCGGCCAACTAAATTCAATAGTCACTCACCATGTCCATGCAAAAATGGAATATCTAGCAGGAGCAATTGATGACAAAATTAACCTTATGGCTGACACTCTGAACACTCACACTCTACAGATTCAGAATATTGAAAGCACCGTAGATGATGCAATCCAGCAGTTTGACACAATCATAACAGTGTCTGAGGCCACTAACAAGATTCTAGAAGAAAATCAAGATGCTACCAAAAAGGGAGAAGGTAGTGATAAGCCTGAAAGTTCTAAAGGTAAAGGCACTGGAAGCACAAGTAAAGGCATCAAATTTCAAGAGAAAAAGTAAATTATAATAATTTTCTCTATTTTTTGCCTTTGATTAACTTATGCCCTTTATGGATGAATAAAATTGATGAGTTTTATTCCTTTTATCATATGAAAAATGCTTACTTATGTTCAGGCTTATGGGGGTTTTGGCATCATCAAAAAGGGGAAATTTTAAGGAACATTTTGTTTGTTTTGATGATGGCTATACTAGCTGTTATAACAAGCCTGAAATAAGTTAGAAATATTTGTATAAGTCTTAACTTAGAGTCTGACACGTTGTATAAGATCAGTCATACAAGCACTATAATAGACTGGTAAGACGGCTCAGTAAAATCATTGGAGCAGCTCAATGAAAACAGCCAAGGAACCAGCTCAGTGAAGTAAAGACCTATGGTCTGACTTACAACCAGGGAAGTCTTTGATGGCCTTGGGTAAGTCTAAGACTTTTTACAAGTGATGAAATCTATTCTTTCAATATGGTGTACACTGATCTTACCCAAATCAACGATCTGTGAACAACAAGCATACTTAGAAATTGAAATATCGATGTAGAAAGAAATGCAGTAAAACGGCTAGGTGGAGGCTCTACCGGCTGACTATCAAGAATAATAGGGAAGAGAATCTCAACAGCAAAGTAACAGCCATAATCAAATTCATTGCACCGGTCAAGCAACAGCCAAGTTAAGGAATAGACAAGTGAAGTATGCTATCTGCATTTGATTCTGAACGTTAAAGGAAATCAAGTAATTAAGCAGAATCAATCAAGGACGGATTTTATGAAGAACGTTTAAAGAAAATCTGGATCACTAAAATTAAGGAGAAAAAAATCAAGGAATCAAGGAATAAATCAAGAATTATTCTCTGCTTTTAATAGCCAATGGACGGAAATTCAATTTCAAGGATAATCAAGGCTATAAATAGAAGGCATTGACAGACCAAAGATACATACGTAAGAATACAAATACACGTGAACAAACAGGAAAAAGTGTTGAAACTCTTTCATTTTCACAAGCCTTCAATTTGAACTAAATAGCAAAATCTAACTAATCATACTCAGAAAATAGAGCATCAAATCTGTATCAAGTGCTGAGTCTGATCATCCATTTGTGAATCCAATTCACATCAAACTGAAGCAATTGAATCAGATTGTCTGAGAAGGAATTGTACCATTTGAAGTGATTGCTGCTGAAGGATTTGTTCTCAAGGAGCTGTGTTGAAGACTGAGTCACTAAAGCTTTTGTAGCCAGAGAGTGATAGTCTTGAGATTGTGAAGCTTTTGTAGCCAAGGACAATCATACTATTGTATTGGAGAAAGACAATAGTGAATTCCTCCAATCATCACAGGAGAAGAGTGGATTAAGGTATTACACCACCTTGAACCACTATAAACCTTTGTGCTCATTTACTTACTATACTTTACTTTACAGCATTTCTTTACTGCATTTTATTTATACTCTGTGTGTGTTTAATCTACTTTGAAACGACTTTTAAGAAGGGACTTATCCACTACCCAAAAGCTTTTAAAATAAGAAATGTTTTTGAAACTTCAATATAGTCATTCACCCCCCCCGACTATATTCTCACCCTTCTCTAGGACCAAGAGTGAAGACTGAGCATAAGAGACCAGCAAGGTTGCTTAAGCCTTTGGAGATTACTAAGTGGAAATGGGAAATATTACCATGGATTTATTAGTGGTTTACCAAGACCGAGACATGCTATGACAAGATTTGGGTAATAGGTTATCGGTTGACCAAATCTGCACATTTCTTGCCAGTTTTAGGAGAACATAAATTTGAAGAAGTTATCTAATCTTCACATCAACAACATAGTGAAGCTCTATGGGGTTCGGTTTCTATCGTGCCAGACAGGGAAAGTCAGTTTGTTAGTAGGTTTTGGATGAGTCTCCGGAAGCAGTTTGGTACCAAGTTTGAATTGAGTACAAATTTTCATCCCTAAATTAGACGGACAATCAAAAAGAACCATCCAAACACTTGAGGACATGTTGAGAGCATATGTCTTAGAATTGGGCGGTTCATGGATTGAGTACGTTCCCGAGGAAGATTTCCCGTGCAATAACAATTATCATGCAAGTATTAAGATGCCTCCTTTTGAAGCTCTGTATGGAAAAAATTGTAGAACACTAGTCTTTTGGGATGAAGTGGGACAGCGATAGATTAAAGGACCTGAGTTGATACAGCAGGCCAAGGAGAAGATTGAACTAGTCCATCGTACCCTCAAGATGGCCCAAGAAAGATTAAAGAGTTGGGTAGATGTAAGAAGAAGACCCTACGGTTCAAAGTTGGGAGATATGGAATATATAAAGGTGACTCCAACAAAAGGAGTAAGACAGTTTGGGCAGAAAGGTAAGTTAAGCCCCAGATATGTAGGTCCTTTTGTGATCATAGCTAAAGTAGGTATTGGAGGGAAGTTCTTACATGGAGACTCCCATATAGGGAGTAGCATGCGTGGCACAATCTGGACCATAGAGTTTTATTGTGTAATGAAACTGTGTGGTCTAGAATATGCCACATGGGCTACTACTCATATGGGAGTCCCTATGTAAGAATTTCCCGGTATTGGATCGATAATGCGCAGAATACACTCTAGAAGGGGGGTTGAATAAAGTATAGGGAATTATTTACTTTTTCAATTTTATCAAATATAGTCAAGTTATGAAAAGTAGGAGCAAATTGATCACACAATTACTAGCCAAATTAATTGGAAGCTAAATTAAAGGTTATTCGATTGTGTGTGTGTTACACCTAGATGATCAATAGACTAAGTGTGATTGAAATTAAACGTATGAGCACTAATAAATTCACATAGAATTAATTATGATCAAATAGGTTACAGGATTCAGGCAATTGTATGAACAAGACATAATACAAGCTGATAAGAGTCAAGCACAGGGTTTCGATCAAACTGAAGATTATCAAATTAATACAGATATAGCAGATTCAAAATATGATCAAATTACAGAACCACTGAAAATAGCCTACACTATTACAGATTCAAAACTAATGCTAAAGTAGGAGCAGAAACTGAAATACAAGAGCTATATCAAAGAATGTTCACACTAAAGATCTTAGTTGAAATTCACTGATGATAAGCAAACCCGTGAGAGTAGTTTGTCAGGATTGATGTGCAATAATGAGTACAAGAAATTCAGTAAACAAGCAGGTAAGGACCAGAGGACAGGCTGATCAATTAGTTTCAGCATAGAGATGATAATCAGATTAAAGTCTCAACTTAGGTTTGGTTATCTGTTGGAAATAAAATTTATGTTTTGATGATAATTCATCGTAATGATTCTAAGTATTACCTTAACCTAATTGATGAAGTGCCGAAGCTAGCTGTTATAGTGAAAAGCTAAAAGATGTCTAGAACTGAATGTTTAGGCTTTACTAGAGTCTGATATTTGTATAGGTTACATCAGACAAGCACTGTAATAGTTAGTGTGTCGTAAAACTGAAAACTGGAAGTCATTTAGAAAACTGGAAATCATCAAGGTAAACAAACTGACTCAGACCACACCTATATGAAACTGAAAAAGATAAGTTCGCTGAGGGACACAGACTCAGTTGGCTTATCTAGAAGATTGAAGAACTGAGGGTCACAGACTCAGTTATAGAAGATTGAAGAACTGAGGGCTCAAACTCAGTTTTGAAGACTACGTCGAGACTGTAAAGTTAGATTTCAGGCAAGATTGTGGTGACCTGAACTGACTTTATGGATCTTGTATGAAGACCTAAGAATCATAAGGACAAAGAATTCTTAGAAGATAATGAGTCATGGTTTACTCTGATTTAGTCAATTATAATCAGATGAAAAACTGGAGTACTGATATTTAAAGAAGAGTAAAATCTCAGTTAATGCTCCAAGTCAGTCAAGAAACTGACAAGTGATAATCTCAGTATAAAACTGATAAGGAAACTCAGTTTTATATGTCAGTCATCCAATAAACTGATAGTACAGTCGAACGTTATAAAGGAAGCAATTTTATTGGATGAGTTACTGACACAATAGAACGGTCAGAAAATATATCCGTTACAAAATAGACGTTGATACAATTCGAATTCAAGCCAAATGAACGTTGGACCTCACACTATAAATAGAGAACCTTGCACCAAGGATCAAGACAGAGATTTAAAAAGAATTAACGTGTGCATTAATCATTCGAATTGCTATCATCTCTGAGCTATAACAAGATCATATCAAGAATTTCTTCAAGTGTTCAAGCTACAAAGAATTTATCAAGGATCAGACACTTTGAAGAACCACAAACAAGAATCAATTCATTGATTCTCAATCCAACCTTGATTCTATATCAAAGGTTTAGACTGTGAAGCAAACCATGAAGGTTTTGTCAAGGATCGATTGTTACAAGTTGTGTTTGTGGTGGTAGGCAGGTGAAAAGGCAATTCAACCCTCTAAGGACCGGTGTTCAAGCAATTGAAGAGCGACAGTTTGTTTAGAATAAGCTTTAGCCAAGGACTTTGTTTATGACTTTTTGTACTTCACCTCAAGAAGTTCTAGTGGAATTTTCCTCCGCACCACGGGGAAGAGAGGACGTACATGATTACACCACCCGGAACCTCTTTATATTTGACTTATTTACTTTACGCATTTATTTATTTACTCGCATCTACTTACAACATTTTGATAATTGATTGTTATACACTTCACAGTCAAACCGACATTCATCATACCACACTCGCTTTTCAAAAAGAATAACAAGATCAAGAAAAAGGCTAGAATAATATCCGCTGCCGGTTGACTCAGTTTTGATTAAGTCAGTTTGACTTAAACTCATCTCAGTCAGCTTAACTCCACACAAGTTTTAACTGAACCATAATTTGTTTAAAATTCAGCTTAAGAAAAGTTTTTGGTGACAAGTTTATTCACCCCCCCCCTAAACTTGTGTTAGCCTTTCCAAGGGACCAACAATTGTTATCGGAGCTGTGTTTCTTTGACAAGATATCATTTGCTCTATATCTCCTTTAGTTGTTCTCATTTGAAAGCTCAGCTCCAGTTAATTTACTATCAGTCTTCACTCACTTACAATGGATAACAATCAACATGCGAGACAGATGCTTATGTGCAACATGGACAGATTTGACGAATATAAACTTCGTATGCAGGCTTTTCTAGCAGCTACTCATGATGAAATGATGGATGTACTCACTGATGGACCAATCCAGATCACTCACATGCAAACTGTTGATGGACAGCAAGTTCGAGTTGCAAAGCCCAAATCCGAATGGACTAGTGATGATAGCAAGCGAAACAATCTCAACAATGTTTCTATGGATTTTATCCTCAGAACTCTTGACAGCAACATGTACTTAAAGGTGAAAGAATGCACAACTACCAAGGAAATGTGGGACAAACTACAATTTGTTTGTGAAGGAACAGATTCAATCAAGGAAAACAAAATTTCTGTTGCAAAACAAAAGTTTGAGAATTTCAAGATGGAATCTGGAGAAACCATTGACCAAATGGAAACAAGATTCAGTGCTATCATGGATGAATTAGATCTACTCAAGATTGAGTACTCAAAGAAAGTTATCAACACAAGAATCTTGAAGGCAATACCAATGTGCTGGAAAATGAAAGTCAACTGCTATGGAAGAATCTAGAAGACTTGACATAGAGGATTCATTCAAAATCTTCTCAGACTTGAAAACTTATGAATTCGTGAAGATTTTACAAGTACAGCTGCAATAATCAAAAGCTCTGGAGGAACCAAAGACCACAGCACTTGCAGCAGCATCAAATGACATTCAAGAAAACTCATCAAGCATTCTTCATGAATTGGATGAGATGGAAGAACAGATGGCTCTAATGATGAACAGAATTCGAAGAATGAAGAGTGGACACCCAGTCACTCAGAAGTTCATCAAGAGGACTCCTGAGAAAAGAAAAGACGATGAATATCTCTGTTTCAACTGCAAGAGACCTAGACATTATAAAGCTGAATGTCCCGGAATTGACCAAGAAGACTCCACCAAGAAGAGTTGGTAGAAGAGCACTCCTTGCTGGAGATGAGTCAAATTATAAAGCTGGTACTGAAAGACTATTAGATGACACATCATTAATGGCACACATGGAAGATCCAAAGGAGGTATTTGAATCCAATTCTAAATATTCCTCAGCTCAAATTTCCATACAAAATGCATGTTCTTCGACAGCTGACTCCAATCCAAAAAATCTAGAATTAGAAGAAACTCTTGACGAATTGATGAATCAGCTAGTAACTATTCAAGCTGGTTATGAATCAATTAAAGCTGAGAAAGAGAATCTAATTCTTGAAGTTGAAATATTGAAGTCTGAACTAAAAATGTTGAAACTGACTAAAACTGATAAAGAAATGATTCGAAGATCGGCCTCTTGCATCGGCGGCAAGCAAGAAATCGAATCATTTGCTCAATCAAGTTCGACTCTTTGGATTCAAATCAGGAAAACCGTATGGAGACAAGACGGGTTTAAGATTTGATACACAACAATCTTCTAAGAATGGAACCAGCAAAGCTGCCGAACCTAGTACCAAAACTGGTATTAAGTTTGTAGCTGAAAACCTTTCTCAAACTGAGAAAATTGCTGAACCAGTAAAGCCAGTATCATGTAGGATAAATCAATTTTCCAAGAAAACAACTGGATTTACCAACAAGAGTAAACCAAATGGTAAATCAGCTTTATCTCAAGAAAACCGAACCGGGAAATCAATTACCAGGTCCACAAAAACCAATCAAGTCAAGAACCAGAAAAATTACAATCAAAGTAAATCCAAGAATGTTAAACATTCAAAGATTCACACATTTAGGGGGAAAAGAAGATTATATCCCACTGATGATGATTGGAATTTTGCAGCAACTACTAATAAAACTGATAATGACAATCATTCCAGACAGAGAACTTATCACAAGTTTCAGTCCAAAAACCAACAGAGAGCTATTCTCAGTCCTCAGTAAAAGCCCTAGTACCAAGGTCATTCCAGACCTCAGTACAAAAGGAATGATGGTTATTATTCAGGTTTTAATAGAAAGCATGATGGAAACAAATTTCAGCCAAAAGATCTGAGAGATCATATAAATAAGACACAATCCAAACATAGACACTATGGGAGTGTGGCTTACATATATGAAACCAAGTGCAACAATATCCGAAGAATTCCTAAAGGATATATCCCTAGAGTTGTACTGACAACTGACCCCCATGGACCCAAACTGAGTTGGGTACCTAAAATTATTTATATTTTTATTGCGGGACATACTTTTGACAAGGTTTGCTCTAGGCACATGACGAAGAAGAGCAAATACTGTCTCAGTAATTTTATTAGAAAAGATGGACCAAAGGTTAATTTTGGAAGTAAAGACAAACCTGGATACACCAAAGGATATGGCACCTTAATCAGGAATGGACTTACAATCAAGAATGTATCTTATGTAGAAGGATTACACTACAATCGCTCAAAGCACCAACCAATTTCGTGATATGGGATACAAAGTTACTTTTGACAAAGAATTCTCGCATTGTCGTCGCCGAATCAAACTTATCAAGTTGTTTTAGCCGGAAGAAGAAAAGAAAATATGTATGTAGTAAACTGGACAACAGCCGTTGCCGAAACTTGTTTGCTTGTGCATACCAAATCAGAAATCAGTTGGCTATGGCACAAGAAACTGAGTCATCTCAACTTGGATGACATCAACACACTTGTTAAGAAACAATTAGTCATTAGACTACCGGAAATATCATATAAGAATGACAGCTTGTGTGATGCTTGTCAACAAGGAAAGCAAACAAAAGCAAGTTTCAAGACCAAGTCTCAGCATTCAACAACCAGACATCTGGAGTTACTACACATGGATTTATTTGGACCTATTACACCAATTAGTATCATTGGAAAGAAGTATACATTGGTGGTAGTAGATGATTTTTCTAGGAACACTTAGGTAATTTTCTTAACCAAGAAAAGTGAAACCAAGCAAAGACTTACAGAACTACTCAAGAGACTTTAGAATCAGAAAGGAGTATCAGTTGTAAAATAAGATCAGATAAGGGAACTGAATTCCTCAATAGTGTGATTATTGATTACTGTGAAGAGAATGGTGTTTTACACCAACTTGCCGCCACAGAACACCTCAACGAGAATGGTGTAGCTGAAAGAAGAAACGAGAACACTCAAAGAAGCAGGGAGGACTATGATCTGTGAAGCTAAACTACCTGAAAGATATTGGGCAGAAGCAGTAATACAGCTTGTTATACACAGAACGGATCTCTCATGAACAAAAGACATGAGAAGACCCCTTATGAAATTTAGAATGGAAGAAAACCAAATGTTTCCTACTTTCATGCTTTTGGAAGCAAATGTTTCATACACAACAATAGGAAAGATCAACTTCATGTTTTTCAGCCCCAAGTTGATGAAAGAATTTTCTAGGATACTCAAGTGTCAGCAAAGCTTTTAGAGTACTAAACAAAAGGACACTCAAGCATGAAGAATCAATTCACGTGGTATTTGATGAACCAAACTTCCCTGGTGAAACAACTGAAGACGGACGAACCGCTTTCTCAGTCTCAGTTACCAGTCTTGCCAGAACCAGTTTTTGTTGACATTGAGAGACTACAAATTTCAGAATATTCAGATCCAGATCAGTCTCAGTTTCCAACTACTCAACAAACCACACCTGGACTACATGTTCCTGATCCAACTGAAGAAATTCAAGAACCAGTTCTTGAAGAACCAGTCGAACAAGATATAGATCCCTTGATGCACGCACCCACGTATCAATGGATGAGAGATCACCCTGAAGAACAAGTAATTGGTGATACTCAAACTGGCGTTCGAACAAGACATCAACTAGATGCAATGATTGCATGTTTTCTATCACAGTATGAACCTAAGGAAATAGAATAAGCTTTGAAAGATCCAGAATGGATATTAGCTATGCAAGAAGAACTGAATGAGTTTGAAAGAAATCAAGTATGGGAATTGGTAGAAAGACCAGCTCATGTGAATATCATTGGAACCAAATGGGTTTTCAGAAACAAACTTGATGAAGATGGGAATATTATCAGAAAGAAAGCTAGACTTGTAGCTAAGGGATACTCTCAAGCAGAAGGCATAGACTTTGATGAAACCTACGCACCAGTTGCAAGATTAGAAGCATTCAGACTATTTTTTGCCTTCGCAGCACATAAGAAATTCAAAGTTTACCAGATGGATGTTAAAAGTGCATTTTTAAATGGAATTCTTAAAGAAGAAGTATATGTTCAACAACCACCTGGATTTGAAATCAAAGATCAAGCTGATAAAGTTTTCAGACTAAGGAAAGCTTTTTATGGACTAAAACAAGCACCAAGAGCTTGGTATGAAACTTTATCTCAGTTTCTAGTAGATAATGGATTCATCAAAGGGACTATAGCCAAAACTTTATTCAGAATGAAAAATGGTGAAAATACTCTACTTGTTCAAATTTATGTTGATGACATCATTTTTGGATCGGAAGATGAACAATTATGTGAGAAATTTGCAAGCTTGATAAAAAGCAAATTCCAAATGAGTATGATGGGAGAATTGAATTACTTTCTTGGATTACAAGTTAAACAATTAGATGATGGAATTTTCATTCACCAAACCAAGTATACAAGAGAACTTATCAAAAAGTTTGGTATGGAAAAATCAACTAGAATTTCTACACCAATGGGGACCAACATCAGATTAGATGAAGACAAAGAAAGAAAAGATGTTGATCAAACACTTTACAGAAGGATGATTGTAAGCTTACTCTATCTTACAACAAGTAGGCCAGATATATCATTTACTGTTGGTGTATGTGCAAGATTTCAGTCAAAACCAAAAGAAAGTCATCTCACAGTTGTGAAAAGAACATTGAAATATCTGAAAGACACAAATGGAGTTGGAATATTGTATTCGAAAGAAGGAGAATTCAAGTTAATATCTTATTCAGACTCAGATTATGCTGGATGCAAAGTGGACAGAAAAAGCATATCAGGCACATGTCAGTTACTAGGAAATAGACTTGTGTCATGGTTTAGCAAAAAGCAAAACTCAATCTTAACTTCTACAGCTGAAGCTGAATACATAGCAGCTGGAAGTTGTTGTGCTCAAGTTTTATGGATCAGACAGCAATTAAGAGATTATGGGATAGAAGAAGGAATGATTCCCATAATGTGTGATAACACAAGTGCAATTACAATCACTGATAATCCAGTTTCACACTCAAGGACAAAGCACATTGATGTGCGTCACCACTTTATAAGAGATCATGCAGAGAAAAAGGATATCACGGTTCTTTATGTACCTACTGAAGATCAGTTGGCAGATATCTTTACAAAGCCATTGGACAAAGACAGATTTGCCAAACTAAGAACTGAATTAAGGATAATCAAAGTCAGTTGAAATAAGTTAAGCCAGAAATTCGTCAAGGGGATTAATCTTTGTTATGTTGGGTGTGCTCACTTAACAGATTAGTCATTGACATCAACAATTTCAAACTGATCAACTAAAACTGAAACTGACAGACTTTACTGAAACTGACTAATTTGACGAAAACTGAAAGTTATATCTTCAAACTCACTTCAGTCTCAGTTTCTATCCCAGTCAACTTAAGTCAAAGGCTGACAAGATAAAAGCGACAGCGGTTATATCGCATTAAATTACTGCAGTTCTTTTTGTCAGAATATTGCGTGTACACTCCACGACTGTCAGAACAGTTCATACATTGGTTACCCAAACCATCATGGAATTTGAAAAGTTGTACTACTCAACCGCCAATATATCCTACCTATTTATTCAACCCTCGTTCACACTATTTCTAATCAAAAATTCAAATTCTTCATCTCTCTCCTAAAAACAGAATCAGACTCTTCAAAATCCTTTCCTTTCAAAAATCAATTTTTGTGTTCACACCCAGATATGGCCACTTCATACAAATCAAAACAAGAAAGATTGATCACAGAGTTAGATGAATTTTCATTCGATATCTATGAAGCAATGTGCAACAATAGTCTGTTAGCAAGTTGGATTTGTGATAAAATCCAGAAACAACCAGGTCTAAGGAATCTTCTAGAAGTTAAATTCAACGAACCATTTGATGTGGAAGGAATTCTACAATTTTGGGAGAATATGCGATTGGTACGAAACTCTCTGATCACTACAGTCCATGGAGATCATATTGCTATCAATGAAAGAGTTATGAAGTCATTATTCGGTTTCACGGATTCATCTGTGACATCAATAGATTTGGCTACTCTACCTTTGCAAAAAAAGCTTTTATGAAGCAACTTACCTTCTCTAAAGAACCAGTAAAAATTGATAGTCATGTTGACAATATCAAGCCAGAATTTGCACACCTCAGCAGATGGCTCAGCAAACATGTCATTGGAAAATCCAAAGGAGTCAGTACACTATCCGAAGAGAACATTTATCTGATGAACATAATTTAGGATAGAATAGAATTCAATTGGGCAGGTTATATAGTCAATCAGATAAAGAAGCAGCATTTAGCCGAATTAGACAGTGTACGAGCTCGAGCTCAAGAAAGGTCGTGCAATCAGCGTTGGTAGATTCCGACTGAAGAAAACACTCAGTGGAATCATCCAATTCTACCTAGAAAGACTCAAGGAAGGGAAGCAAGCAAGGCAAGCTGAAACTACACAGGAAATCTCAGCAAAAACAGGAACAACTGCCCAACCTGAAGCCGGTCAGAAAACTATGTCTCAGCAGGAAGCTGAACACAGAGGAATCAAGCGAAAGGCAGACTCAGCACAAGAAAGATCAGTTGTAAGATGATTATCCCCAGCAACCTCAAATATGACAGCACCAACTGAGGCGGAACAACAACAACAACGGACAACTGAAGATACAAGGGAAAACACTCTTGCTGACAATACCTCTCAATTACAACATCAATCAGTTCAACAATCTGCCCCAGTTTTTGAAGCTGATAAAATTGTCAGACTAATGAAGATGAAGCTTAAACCGGAGGATTCTCGTGATGCTAGTCTACAGACTAAAGAGAAGTTACTCTTGGAGAAATTGGAAATCGGAGATTTATATTCTCTATTTCATATATCATAGTTTCTTGAAAACTGTTTCAAGAGGTTTACTGAACTAGCTCAAAGGAGAGAATCAGCCACATTATCTGCTTCCAAAGAAAGTTCAAAGAAAAAGGATAAGGATGAAGATGATCATACAAGAAAAGAAGCTAATGTGACTACAGTTTTTCATTCAGAAATTCAACCTCAACCTCTAGCTATGCAAACTGTAAGTCACCAAGAAGAGTTGCCAGTTGGAAATCATACAACTGACACTCAGCAAGCAGCTGATGGAACTGATAATCGACAACTGATGATTATTGAAGACATCACTCAGCCCAAGGATCAACCTGAAATGACATATGATCCTTCTGACATCCTAAGAAAGGATGAGTTGGCCAAAGTTCATGAAAACATGAAGATTGTGCTCTGTTGGACTTATTTTTAAGTTTTAGTGATGAGTGCCGGACTAGCTGTTATAGTGCAAAGGCAAAAAGATGTCTAGATCAAATGTATAGGTTTATTAGAGTTTGATCTTTATATAGGTTTGATCAAACAAGCACTATAAAGGTCAGCTGGTTTATATCAGCAGACTGGCCTATATCAGTAGGGTAACTAGGTCAGTAGACTAGTCAGGAACCTGCTGAAGACTGAAGGCTGAGTGCTCAAACTCAGTTAATGAAGGCCAAGGGATCAAACTTAGTAATTAAAGTCAAGGATATGGAATCAGAATTTAGAGAAGTCGGTGATGACCTAAACTGTTTACATATACCTTGTGTACAAGGTATAAGTTCCATAAGTTGGATGGTGACTGGAACTTAGTTATGATTAAAAAGGTGTAATCTAACTTCACAAATTAAAGTTAGATAAAAGAAGTCAGCTGCATTGTGTTTTAAACACAGCAAATTATGGTTCAGCTGACTTATATGTATCTCAGCAGACTCATGAACCTGCTGATACATATACCTCGATTTATTCAAGATTACATGGATAAGGACAGCTAACAACCTCTGATTCTACCAAATAAATCAATGGTTGAGATTAAAAGGACGTTGGGATGATTCAGGATTTTATCCAATGGATACAAGTCAAAGGATGGACAGACTTCATTCTGTCAAAAACCTGTGTGACTGTGTCAGTACTATGAACAGTGATAGAAAGCAAGCCAAATGGGACAAAATCTGGAACGGCTATATTTGAATTTCAAATACAAGTCACAAGGGTTCCTACCTATAAATAGAGGACTCTAAATTCAGAAGAAAGAGATTATTGATTAAAAATAAGAAATAATCCTGAGCTTCAAATTCTGATCAAGAAATCACCCTGTTGGCCCAACTGAGCTTAAGGCTACTGATCCAGAGAAAATCTTCAAGTGTAATCTGCAATCAAGCTACATCAAGTTTACACACTTGAAGACATCAAGTGCTTGATCATATCATCCCGATCAAGATCTTTGCAACAGAAATCATTTACTTGATTCAATCTTTATTTTACAATAAATCTGTTGAAGACAGTGAAGCACATCTGTGTGAAAGACTGTTGTTAGTGGTGGAGCTAGTGAAGAGGCAATCCTACCCTTCAAGGACCAGTGGAAGACTTTGGAGCAGCAATCCTACCTGTTCCTAGTTTTCAGTTTGTGAAGCCATAGCTATTGGTGAAGGACAAACACCTTAGGGATTTTTGTAACAGCTATCTCAAGAATCTCTCTAGTGAATTACCTCCAACATCACAGGAGAAGAGTGGACTGACAGGATTACACCACCTGGAACCACTATAAAATCTGCCTACTTACTTTCTAAACTTACATTCTGCATTTAGTTTATTATACACATCAATCTACTGAATCTAGCAACTGAATTCACACACATACACTACTGAGTATCTAATACTTGGTATCATATTTAACAACAAGTAACAAGGCTTAATTTTTGATATATTTCCACTGCACAAATTCAGTATATTCAATAGTCGACGGACTACGAGTATCGACGGACTATCGAAGTATCGAAAGTTGAAGTTGTTGAGTTTGTTAACTCCAAAAGTTTTAAGTGTTAAGTTTATTCACCCCACCCCCACTCTAAACTTAACCAAAGCCTTTTCAAGGGACCAACAATTGGTATCGGAGTAGTGCTTCTGTTCTGAAGTAATCCTACTTGTTGTGCTTGTGAAAATACATTGAAAACTTTTTCAAGTTACTGATTTTCAAAGCTTTGCATCATGGATAACAATCAGTATGCTTGAACTATGCTGATGTGTTATTTAGATAGATTTGATGAGTATAAACGTCGAATGCAGGCTTATCTAGCTGCAACACATGATGAAATGATGGATGTGCTGACAGATGGACCACTGAAGATTACCAAGGCAGTAACAGTGGGTGATGAGACACATTACATACCAAAACCAAAAGGGAATGGATTGCAAAGATAGAAGGAGAGCAAATCTCAACAATATTGCTATTGATATCATTTATAGAACTTTGGATAGCAATATGTACATGAAGGTGAAAGATTGCAAAACTGCAAAAGAACTTTGGGACAAGTTGCAATTAATCTGTGAAGGCATTGATGCAATCAAGAAGAATAAAATTAGTGGGGCCAAGAAGAAGTTCCATGAGGTCAAGATGAAACCAAATGAAAACATTGAACAAATGGAATCAAGGTTCAATGCAATCATGGATGAACTCACCTTGCTGAGTGTGAAATATTCACAAGAAGAGATAAATACAATGATCTTGAGAGCATTACCTGCCAAAGAAGTTTGGGAGATGAAGGTGACTGCAATAGAAGAAATGAGGAGTTTGCATGAAGAAGACACCTTCAAATTATTTTCAGATCTTAAAGCTTATGAATTTAGCAAGAAGATTATACCTGTAACTGAAAAAGAAGAGCCAAAAACCACTGCATTGGCTGCTTCACATCAAGAAGAAGCATCAGAAGGTCAAGATGACCTGCTGGATGAAATGCAAGAACAGATTGCTCTGCTGAGCAAGAACATCAGGATGATGAAAGATGGAAAGGGTTCTCCTAGGAATTTCAATAAGAAATTCAATGAAAAGAAGAAGGATAAACCAAAGAAAGATAATGATTACTTGTGCTAACATTGCATGAAACCAGGACACTTCAAACATGACTGTCATGAGTTAAAACAGAAAAAGGAACATGCTTATCTTTGCTTTAACTGCAAGAAACCTGGACATTTTAGACCTGATTGTCCAGACCTACTGAAGACCAAGAGCCAACAAAGATGACATGGCAAGAAGGCTATGGTTGCTGAAGATGAATCTGGGTATGAAGTAGAGTCAGAAAGAGGAAATGAATCTGATGACACATCACTTGTTGCTGAGATGGCAGATTATGCTTTAATGAATAATATGGATGAAACATAGGAGGTATACAATTCTGTATCAATAAACACTCCTGCTGGAAGTGATTGTGAATCAACTTGTGGTTCAAATCCTAGAAATTCTGACAATGAAGAAGCTTTGGATGACATCCTTAATCAATTGAGGATAATACAATCTGGTTATGAGATTGTGAAGGCTGAAAAAGAAGCTCTTCAATCAGAAGTTGAAAGATTAAATGCTGAATTAAGAACTCTCAAAGGAAAGGAAAAAGAAGTCAGACAGAATCAGCATAAGCCCGCTGAATCTTCAGTAGTTGCTGAGTCTGCTGAACCATCTTGTTCCTCCACTGCATTCAAATCTGGGAAGCCTTATGGTGATAAAACAGGGCTTGGATTTGGAACTCAACAATCCAATAAGAGTGGATCCAGTAAGGTCACTGAACCTAGTACCAGAATTGGTCCTAAGTTTGTGCCTGCACAAGATCCAACTCCCAAAAGGGTTACTGAGCCAGCAAAGCCTACTTAGAATGCTTCAAGGAAGCAAAATCAGAAGTCAAAGAAGTCAACATCTCCTAATAAAAAGAATAAATATAAAAATAGGACTGCTGTGCCTTCTAGACCTGCTGATAGCAGACCTGCTACCAAGTCTGCTGGACCACAGAAAGGTAAAAACCAGAAAATTTCCAAGGATAAGAATCCTAAATCCAAAAATGTTATTCATTCTAGGGATACTTATCTCGGGGGAAAGGTAGATTGTTCCCTACTATGATGATTGGAATATTTCTGCACCTACTGCTAGAAACAACAAGTATAACCATGCTGCTTGGGTAAAACCTAAGCAATGGACTCAGCAGAGGACTTATACAAGGCATTAGCAGGGACCTCAACAGACTCCATATTACAGGGATGTTCCTAACAGACAGCAAACCAATGGTTATACTAATGCTTCTAACAACAGAAATCACTTTAAACAGCATTACAAACCAAAAGGCCAGAAAACATATGTGAATCCTACACAACCAACTGTTAGAACTTATGGATGTGTGGAATACATGTATGAACCAAAGTATGACACTTTTCAAAGAAGACCTTATGGAAATTTGCCAAGGGTCATGCTTACCACTGACCATTATGGACCCAAACAGGTTTGGGTACCTAGAATGCATCAACTTTGTTTTGTAGGGTGTCTGGTACTTTGACAGTGGATGTTCCAGACATATGACAAAGAATAAGCACTGTTTGTCAAACTTTGTGACAAAGGATGGTCCTAGAGTGAATTTTGGAAACAAGAATACACCTGGACACACAAGAGGATATGGTACACTTGTGAGAAATGGATTAACAATCAGGAATGTTGCATATGTGGAAGGACTGGACTACAACTTGCTGAGCACTGGACAATTTTGTGACATGGGATACAAAGTCACTTTTGACAAAGGCACTTGTATTGTCATTAGTGAAAGAGGTGATCAAGTTGTGTTAGCGGAAGAAGACAACAAAACATGTACATTGTGGATTGGTCTACTGCAGTTCCAGAAACATGTCTGATTGTGCATACCAAATCAGAACTCAATTGGTTATGGCATAAGAAGTTGAATCATTTAAACTTTGATGATATCATTCAGTTGGTGAAGAAGAAACTGTTGATTGGTTTACCAGAGATCACATTAAAGAAGGATGCTATTTGTGATGCATGTCAGCAAGGTAAACAGACAAAGTCAAGCTTCAAGTCAAAGACAAAACAATCAACAAAAAGAGTTTTGGAGCTAATGCACATGGATCTATTTGGACCAGTAACACCAACAAGTGTAACAGGAAAGAAATACACCTTGGTGGTTGTGGATGATTATTCAAGGTACACTTGGGTGATATTTATGAACAAGAAAAGTGAAACTCTTCAAAAGATGCCTGAACTTTTGAAGAGACTACAAAATGAGAAAAGTTTGACAGTAGTGAAGATAAGATCAGACAAGGGTACTGAATTTCTCAATAAAGATATAAGAGAATATTGTGAACAGAATGGTGTGCTACATGAACTTGCTGCTGCTGGTACACCTTAGCAAAATGGGGTTGCTAAAAGAAGAAACAGAACTCTAAAAGAAGCAGGAAGAACAATGATTTGTGAAGCATTGCTTCCTGAAAGATATTGGGCTGAAGAAGTTAATACAGCATGCTATACACATAACAGAACCTTAGTGAACAATAAGCTGCTGAAGACACCTTATGAGATTTGGAATGGAAGGAAACCAAATATATCCTATTTCCATCAATTTGGAAGCAAATGTTTTATCTTGAATCATAAGGAACAACTGAAGACATTCCAACCAAAGTCAGATGAAGGAATTTTCTTAGGATATTCTTCAGTCAGCAAGGCATTCAGGGTACTGAACAAAAGGTCACTAAAACATGAAGAAACAATACATGTTGTATTTGATGAACCTAAGTTCACTGGAATGGAAGATGAAGATTCAGAACCTGCTGAGAATCAACAAGTCACTGATCCAAAATGTGTTGAAGTTTTGGAAAGATTCAATGACTTAAAGGTTTCTGATTCTGCCCCTGCTGAACACCCTGCTGATGATACTACTGATGCAACAATTGAAGCAGTTCAAGGATCTGTTGAACCCCCTGTTGAAGAAACAGCAGACCCTACTGAAGATGATGTTCCAGAGAATCAATCTAACCAGAATCCACAATGGTTAAGGGATCACCCTGCCGAACAAGTCATTGGCAACATACAGCAAGATGTGAGGACTAGAAGACAATTAGAAGCAATGTTTACTTGTTTTCTATCTCAAGTGGAACTTAAAGTTGTTGAAGAAGCAATTTCAGATCCAGATTGGATAATTGCTATGCAAGAAGAATTGAATGAAATTGAAAGAAATCAAGTTTGGACACTAGTGGAAAGGCCTAGTCATGCAAATATAATTGGTACAAAATGGGTATACAGAAACAAATTGGATGAATCTGGTACCATTGTAAGGAATAAGGCCAGACTAGTAGCAAAAGGGTAATCTCAAGAAGAAGGAATAGATTTTGATGAGACATATGCCCCTGTTGCAAGATTGGAAGCTATCAGATTATTCCTGGCACATGCTGCTTATAAAAACTTCAAAGTATATCAAATGGATGTTAAGAGTGCATTTTTGAATGGCATTCTAGAGGAGGAAGTATATGTTCAGCAACCTCCTGGATTTCAAGTTAAAGATCAAGAAAATAAAGTGTATAGACTCAATAAAGCACTTTATGGTTTGAAACAAGCACCAAGAGCATGGTATGAGACTCTATCTCAATTCTTGGTGGACAATGGTTTTACAAAAGGCACCATTGATAAGACTCTTTTCAGAATCAATGAAGGTAACAGCACCCTGCTGGTGCAAATTTATGTGGATGACATAATATTTGGTTCTAAAAATGAATTGCTTTGTGAGAAGTTTGCAAATCTGATGAAAAGTAAATTCCAAATAAGCATGATGGGAGAAATGAACTACTTTTTGGGATTGCAAGTCAAACAGATGAAATATGGAATCTTCATTCATCAAACCAAGTATACCAAGGAGCTGCTGAAGAAATTTGGTACAACTCCTATGAGTACAAACATCAGATTGGATGAAGAGAAGGAAGGAAAAGATGTTGATCAGGCCTTATACAGAAGGATGATAGGCAGTCTGCTGTAACTTACTGCCAGCAGACCTGACATATCATTTGCTGTAGGTGTTTGTGCAAGATTTCAATCAAAACCTAAAGAAAGTCATTTAGGTGCAATCAAAAGAGTCCTCAAGTATCTAAAAGAGACTCTGGGAGTAGGGATATGGTACTCAAAAGATGGAAGTTTCAAAGTTATATCATACTCAGATTCTGACTATGCTGGCATGCAAGATAGATAGAAAAAGCACCACAAGAACCTGTCAGTTAATGGGAAATAGACTTGTTTCCTGGTTTAGCAAGAAACAGAATTCAATATAAACTTCCACTGCTGAAGCTGAATACATTGCTGCTGGAAGTTGCTGTGCACAAATACTGTGTCTAAGACAACAATTAAGGGATTATGAAATTGAAGAAAGAGAAATTCCTATAATGTGTGACAACACAAGTGCAATTGCAATCACAGAAAATCCTATTTTGCACTCAAGAACCAAGCATATTGATGTGAGACATCATTTTATAAGAGATCATGTTCAAAAGAAAGATGTGTTGGTTCTTTATATCCCTACTGAAGATCAACTTGCTGATATTTTCACTAAACCTTTGGATAGTGAAAGATTTGCTAAACTAAGGACTGAACTTGGAATTATAAAAGTTGACTGATAATCAGCAATGTACTGGAATTCACCAAGGGGATTAGTCTTTGCTATGTTGGGTGAGCTCACTTAGCAGACTAGTCATTGGTATCAACAATTCCATGTACTTATGATTGGACAATTGAGCAAATGAAGTTGCCAAGGGGATTGGTCTTTGTCATGTTGGGTGAGCTCACTTGACAGATCAGTCATTGGTATTAAACTTCATCTTGTATTATCAATTGGACAATACAAAAGGAATTAAGCATCAGCAGAGTGACTCTTTCAGCAGACTTCTGAGCCAACTCTACTGATGACAAGGCTGCTAAAGATTACTTTACTCAGTCAAACCTACAAAGTCAAAAAGCAATTGGCGGGATATTTATTTCCTAGTTATAACCGCAGTTAACACGATCTAACGGTTACAAAACATTATGAGGAGTAATGGGCCACGTGTCAAGACAGCATTCACTCAAATTTAATCATGGTTAATGCACAGAACATGTTCTGACAGTTCTCAACCACATCTGTCTATATATATACAGACCTATAAACAAAGGCTACTTATAAAATCTCAAATTGATCTTCTCTGCGTATACACTGTGTGAACACAGATTTGTGAGCTATCTTCTTCATCTTTTTCTTATAACAATGGCAGAAACGGATGATGTTCAAATCGGAACAAGTCAAAGTGTGAGAGGTTTTGTTGTTGATGCTAACAAGACAGAATTAGCCATCAATATTGGTCGAAGAATAAGAAGATATGAAGGATTGGAGAATGTGCTTAATATAAGATTGGAAACAATCTCATATACAAATGTGGTTAGCTTCTGGAGAAATATCGTCATAAGAGAAGGAAGAGAGGCATTCACCACAACAGTAAATGCCCAAGAGATTGAAGTTTCCTCAAGTCTACTGAGGGAAGTTTTTGGTTTTGAAGAAACAATTGATGCTCCAACAAATCCTGAGGAAATGGGATTGTCAAAGATGGATTTTATTGACAAAATCAAGACCAATGATGCCATCAAATCAATTCCAGGCATTAATGTGAAACACATTGGTTATGAGTACAACCTACTGAGCAAAATTATTGCAAAAAATATCTTAGGACTCATTGGAAGCATGGATACACTATCATGACCCAAAATAGAACTGCTGATGATTATTTGCAGAAGTATAAAGTTTGATTGGGCTGGATACTTTATCCACTACATGAAGAAGGTTGCAAAAGAAGAAAAAGAAGGGACAAGGAAATCCAAGGCCTTACCCTTAGGATTAATGGTTCAGGCCCTGCTGAGTCATTTAGAAATTGCTGATATTGCACCAGAGAAGATAAATAAATCCAGATACAAGAAAGAGATTGACTACCCAATCCCTGGTCTGGATGATGATGAAGAAGGTGTTGATGAGACTGCTGATAGTGATGATGATGGAGATGATGGTGATGCTGGTGGTGAGCAGGTTAAGAAAACTGTCAAGCCTGCTGCACCAAAGAAGGTTACTGAGAAAAGAAAGGCTGCTGATACAAGGAAAATTACTAAATTATTAAAGCCTAAGAAGACAAAGAAGCAGTCAGTTGAAGTTATTGATTTAAATGAAATCACAAGGAAGAGGAAATCTGCTGAAGTTGAAGAAGAGCAACTTTCCAAAAGAATGAAAGAGATTGCCAAGAAGAAGAAGCATGGCAAAGGAAAACAATTGAGGATTTTGGAAAGTCAGAGAGAACAACAAGAAGAAGAAGGAGAGGCCATTGAGGCTGAGCCCTTAACAATTATGAAGCCTACTGAGGATGTAGAGTTTGTTTCTGAGCAACCTGCTGGAGAGCCACGGCAGACTACTGAGTCTGCACTGCTGTGGTAACTGAGACATTGGTACAAGACCCTACAATTTCTACAACAGTTCAGGGGGAAGAGCATGTCTGATGCTAACCCTGCTGATGAGCATGTAAGTCAGGAGGAACCAAGTGTAGTACAGATGGAGGTAGTAGGAACAAACATACAACCTGAGCAACCTACTGACCTAGAGGCATCTGTAGAAGAAACTTTGAATTTGCTTGTTGAGACCTTTGGAGGTCAGCATGCTACTGAAACAGCTTTCAGAAAACCAACCATGTCATTTGAGAGGCATGAGAAGAAGAAGAAAAAGGAGTTTGTTGATCCTAAGCTCCTACTGGTAGCAAATTATTTCCGATGGAAGTTTGGATTTTATAAGAAACAAAAGCCAGCTGCAGAACCAATGACAGACTTTGAAGAATGGGCTTTTGAGAAATTGGGAGTGGAAAATTTGTTGGATCTGGTTGATACTCCCTTACTGCAATCAAGGCTAATAGATCTGTTTGATGAACAACAGAAGGAGGATGGTATCAAGTTCAGGGTCCCCAGGGATGAATCAGATAGTGATGATTCATCATCTGATTCTGGTGATGATCACCCATCTGGTCTAGGAGAAGTCAATGGGACTGCTATGATAATTGAGCCAAATGTACAACAGTCTACTGAAAGGCAACAAACTGAAGACATGAATGAAGATCTGGAGGATCTGACCATGGATGATTTGGAGGCACTAATAAATGAAGGTGTAAATATTTGTGCAAATAGATTGGTTGGTGAGTCTAATGCTTCATTTGTTGCTGAACCTATTGATCAACCTGAAGATCAGCAAGATGTGGATTTGGATGATGAGAGGTTTACTGATCACAGTGAAATAGATGTCAATTCTGAGGGTTCAATTCAATATCAAGACTGGATTGACACTGAAGGAACCCTATCCAAAACTGGAAATACACTGAGAAGGATTGCCAATGCTGAAGGATTTCAAGAAGAAAACAGGGCTTGAATTCCCTGCAATCCTTGTACAGAGGGTGCTGGTCACTGAGGAGTAAACAGTGGTGGCACAAAGATTGGATATGGTTATGGGATTTGAAGGATCTCCACTGATGATTGAGAAGGTTCAGGCTGCTGAGGTTTAAACAGCACCTGAACAAAGGTTGGAACAGGAGGTACAGGTTGTTGAGTCTCAAACAGCACCTGGACAAAGGTTGGAACAATCTATGGGTTTGGAGGAAACCCCTGCTGTTGTTGTTGAACTGGCTGCTGTAGTGGAGCCTGCTGGAGGAAAGGTCACTGAAGGGAAAGATAGTCAGCGGACTGCTGTAATTGATAAAGAGGAGCAGCTGGTGGACTATGACTTCAATGATGAGGAATTTCAAATGCCTGAGGAAGAACCTATTGATGAAGAACCTCAACAGACATTTGTACCAATTTTTGAAGAGCCTGCTCTTGATCCCATTCTGGACGAATTCCAAGGACCTAACCCTGCTGGAAGGGATATGAGTTTTGCTTTGGTTATCAGCAGACAGAGGCACCAATACAATGTAGAAGAGCCTGCTGATGGACCTGATGGAGGAATGGCTGGTGGGGTACCAACACATGTTGTGGAAGAGTTGAGGGCTGTCAGGAATGACATAACAAACTTAAGGACTCAACTTGATAGGCAAGAACAAAGATTTGAAGATTTGCTGAATCTAGTGGAGAATAGAGGAAGAACCACTGAAACTGTTGCTTCCAATATTACCTCTTCCCAATATGCTCTTGCTGACCTTGCTCAAGATGTAAGAGGGATTAGGCAAGGTAATACACTGAAAGACAAGTTTTTGAAAGACCAATTTGCATCTATTCATCAAAAACTTGATAAACTTGCTGAGTCACCTAAACCTGCTGAGGCTGCTGGAACACTTCAACCTGCTAAATTGAATCCTAAGATCACTGAAAGGATAAATCTACTGGTGCAAACATTGCAAGGAAGGATCACAGCTGTGGACACTAGGACTGAAATAATGGAAGGGCAACTGAACAACCTAGTGCTCACACAGGAAAGTGTACATGGCCTGCTGTCCCGTTTTGTTGATGATGTCAATAAGGGGGAAGAGAGCAAAACAGCAGTAGCAAAAGAGCCCGCCAGAATCTTTGCTAAGAAAAGATGGGAAGATGATACAAATGCTTTTAGGGAGCCTGCACTTGGCAGACTTCCATTTACTGATGATCTTCTCAAAGAATACAAGAGAGTCTACAACAGCAAAAGAAGACCTTTTCATGATAAAGGTTTCCATGAGGGACTCAATTCTTTTCTTGGATTCAAGTTTTGGGAAACAAGGGTCAAAGCCTTGAGGGCAGCACACAGAGATGGTAGAGGTGGAAGGAGTTTACCTACCACAAATGCAAAGGAGTCACTGAATGAGTTTAAAGAAGTTTACATGCGGTTAGGATTTAGAGTACATCAGATAAATCTAACTCTACCTGAAGCATGGCATTGGTGGAAACAGGTGAATCCTCATATTGATTTCTCTCTCGATTGAAAATGAATGGATGAGAGATATGATCGAGAGATAAGAACTTATCAAGAGCAAGTGGAGAAGGCAAGGGAAGAAAGGGAAAGAAGATAATAGATCAGCATACTACTTCTATTTTTATCTTTGCTGATTATAGTCTGTAATAACTTTGAACAAATGATTATAATGAGAAATGACCAAGTTTGCTCTGTTTTTGTTTTAATCTTTTTGCTTTGCTGTTAGGAGAGGGTATTGGCATCATCACCAAAAAGGGGGAAATTGTTGGACTTATTTTTTAGTTTTAGTGATGAGTGCCAGACTAGCTGTTATAGTGCAAAGGCAAAAAGATGTCTAGATCAAATGTATAGGTTTATTAGATATTGATCTTTGTATAGGTTTGATCAAACAAGCACTGTAAAGGTCAGCTGGTTTATATCAGCAGACTGGCCTATATCAGTAGGGTAACTAGGTCAGTAGACTAGTCAGGAACCTATTGAAGACTGAAGGCTGAGGGCTCAAACTCAGTTAATGAAGACTAAGGGATCAAACTTAGTAATTAAAGTCAAGGATATGGAATCAGAATTTAGGAAAGTCTGTGATGACCTAAACTGAATACATATACCTTGTGTACAAGGTCTAAGTTCCATAAGTTGGATGGTGACTAGAACTTAGTTATGATTAAAAAGGTGTAATCTAACTTCACAAATTAAAGTTAGATAAAAGAAGTCAGCTGCATTGTGTTTTAAACACAGCAAATTATGGTTCAGCTGATTGATATGTATCTCAGCAGACTCATGAACCTGCTGATACATATACCTCGATTTATTTAAGATTACATTGGAAGATTACATGGATAAGGACAGCTAACAACCTCTGATTCTATCAAATAAATCAATGGTTGAGATTAAAAGGACGTTGATGATTCGGATCCAATTCGGATACAAGTCAAAGGATGGACATTCATTCTCGTCAAAAAGCGATCCTGACCGTGTCGACAATGAACAGTGACAAAAAGCAAGTCAAATGGGACAAAATCTGGAACGGCTATATTTGAATTTCAAATACAAGTCACAAGGGTTCCTACCTATAAATAGAGGACTCCAAATTCAGAAAAAAGAGATGATTGATGAAAAATAAGAAATAATCATGAGCTTCAAATTCTGATCAAGAAATCACCCTGCTGACCCTACTGAGCTTAAGGCTACTGATCCAAGAAAATCTTCAAGTGTAATCTACAATCAAGCTACATCAAGTTTACACACTTGAAGACATCAAGCTGCTGATCATATCATCCTGATCAAGCTGCTGCAACAGAAACATTTACTTGATTCAATCTTTATTTTACAAGAAATCCGTTGAAGACAATGAAGCACATCTGTGTGAAAGACTGTTGTTAGTTGTGGAGCTGGTGAAGAGGCAATCCCTGCCTTCAAGGACCAGTGGAAGACTTTGGAGCAGTAATCCTACATGTTCCTAGTTTTCAGTTTGTGAAGCCATAGCTATTGGTGAAGGACAAACACCTTAGGGATTTTTTTACAGCTATCTCAAGAATCTCTCTAATGAATTACCTCCAACATCACGGGAGAAGAGTGGACTGACAGGATTACACCACCTGCAACCACTATAAAATCGGCCTACTTACTTTTTGCACTTACATTCTGTATTTAGTTTATTATACACATCAACCTACTGAATCTAGCAACTGAATTCACACACATACACTACTAAGTATCAAATACTTGGTATCATATTTAACAACAAGTAACAAGGCTTAATTTTTGATATATTTCCGCTGCACAAATTCAGTATATTCAATAGTCGACGACTGCGAGTATCGACGGACTATCGAAGTTTCAAAGTTTCTTAAGTTGCTGAGTTTGTTAAATCTAAAAGTTTTAAGTGTTAAGTTTAGTCACCCTCCCCCCCCCCCTCTAAACTTAACCAAAGTCTTTTCAAGGGACCAACATGCTCAGTCACAAAGATGCACAAAATGGCCTTCTATCAAATATTTCTGGATATCTCGATTATAGAACGAGAACAGATGTCTCAGTTCATGCAAGACTAGAGATGATCCACAAATCAAGTTCAAGTTCTGCTTCAGAAATTCTGTTGCTAAAACAGAAACTAGAAGACTCAACCGCAAGAAATTGGGAAACTCATGCTCGGGCTTATTGGCACATGAATCAAGATATCTACGGGTTAGAAACTCGGCTTAAGGAAGTAATTACTTCTCGGCAACGTATATCACCGACCAACGGGCAACCCATGCCTTGGTAGATCAGCTATATGATGCCAAAAGGGGGAAGCTGAAGAAGAAAAGCTGAAGTTACTTAAAGAGATGAAGCGACTTGAAGAAGAATTGCAAAGATACAAATCGGATCCTAAGTTCTTATGGAAAGAGCTAACTGATGAGCAGCTCATTGAGAAATACAGTCAACCTGGAGAAAGGAGAGCTACTCTTACAAAGGATCTGTGGATGAAGTTTATCAACGATCACAATCCTATTAAAGCCAAGTACAAGGACAGGACAATTGAAGAATCCTTGAACTACTTTTTATCTGATGTATTCTCAAAACAGAAAATGGCACAATATAAGAAGAATCAGAGGATTGATGACAAACTGAAGATTAAAGACAAGACTGAACAAATGAAAGCTGATGTAGTTGAATTTGAAAAATACTACTTGAAAGAATCAAACTTACCGAAGTTACTTCTATGGAGAAGATGGAAAGAAGGAAGTCAAGTTGACTACAACAAGACATTTTCAAAGGAAGACACCAAGCTAGAAAATGAATATCGTCTGTATGACAAGGAGAAGATGTTTATTTCAGTTAAGAAAAATCTTAGTCTTTAATCACAGTTGTTTGGACTAAATGCTACTATTCCAGTTTTTGTTCATTCTAATGAAATCCAGTTTTCCAGTTTTACATTGTATTGATCTTTAAGCTTTTCTTTTAGGGAGAGTTTTGGCATCATCAAAAAGGGGGAAATTGTTGGAAATAAAATTTATGTTTTGATGATAATTCATCGTAATTATTCTAAGTATTACCTTAACCTCATTGATGAAGTGCTGAAGCTAGCAGTTATAGTGAAAAGCTAAAAGATGTCTAGAACTGAATGTTTAGGCTTTACTAGAGTCTGATATTTGTATAGGTTACATCAGACAAGCACTGTAATAGTTAGTATGTCGTAAAACTGAAAACGGGAAGTCATTTAGAAATCTAGAAATCATCAAGGTAAACAAACTGACTCAGACTACACCTATATGAAACTGAAGAAGATAAGTTCGCTGAGGGACACAGACTCAGTTGGCTTATCTAGAAGATTGAAGAACTGAGGGTCACAGACTCAGTTATAGAAGATTGAAGAACGAGGGCTCAAACTCGCTTATGAAGACTACGTCGAGACTGTAAAGTTAGATTTCAGGCAAGATTGTGGTGACCTGAACTGACTTTATGGATCTTGTATGAAGACCTAAGAATCATAAGGACAATGAATTCTTAGAAGATAATGAGTCATGGTGTACTCTGATTAAGTCAATTATAATCGATGAAAAACTGATATTTAAAGTGATAATCTCCAAGTCGGTCGAAACCGACAAGTATAATCTCGTATAAAACATTCGAACGTTATAAAGAACGTTATAAAGCAATTTTATTGGATGAGTTACGACACAATAGAACGGTCAGAAAATATATCCGTTACAAAATAGACGTTGATACAATTCGAATTCAAGCCAAATGAACATTGGACCTCACACTATAAATAGAGAACCTTGCACCAAGGATCAAGACAGAGATTTAAAAAGAATTAACGTGTGCATTAATCATTCGAATTGCTATCATCTCTGCGCTATAACAAGATCATATCAAGAATTTCTTCAAGTGTTCAAGCTACAAAGAATTTATCAAGGATCAGACACTTTGAAGAACCACAAACAAGAATCAAATCATTGATTCTCAATCCAACCTTGATTCTATATCAAAGGTTTAGACTGTGAAGCAAACCAGGAAGGTTTTGTCAAGGACGAGTTACGGGCGATCGGCGGACCGTGTTTGTGGTGGTAGGCGGTGAAGAGGCAATTCAACCCTCTAAGGACCAGTTTTCAAGCAATTGAAGAGCAGAAATCCTACATGTTCTACAACTGTTTAGATAGTGAAGCTAGGGATTAGCCAAGGACTATAGTTTAGGACTTTTTGTAACGGTTCACATCAAGAAGTTCTAGTGGAATTTTCCTCCGCACCACAGGGGAAGAGAGGACGTACAGGATTACACCACCTGGAACCTCTATAATATTTGACTTATTTACTTTACGCATTTATTTATTTACTCGGCATCTACTTACAACATTTTGATAATTGATTGTTATACACTTCTCAGTTCACAAACTCGCATTCATCAGAATTCAGTTTACCACACTCAGTTTTCATAAAAGAATAACAAGATCAAGAAAAAGGCTAGAATAATATCCGCTGCCGGTTGACTCAGTTTTGATTAAGTCAGTTTGACTTAAACTCAGCTCACTCAGCTTAACTCCACACAAGTTTTGACTGAACCATAATTTGTTTAAAATTCAGCTTAAGAAAAGTTCTTGCTGACAAGTTTATTCACCCCCCCCCCCCCTTCTAAACTTGTGTTAGACTTTCCAAGGGACCAACATTATCAGTTCAGTATTGAAACTGATCACAGAAATTATCAATAGGTCCAAAAATACCAATGTATGACCTACAAGCCTATTACAAGATGATCACTAAAGCAGACTTCACAGGATCGATTTGCAGGCATCACATAATCAGGTATTTTAGCAGATAATATCAAGAATAGCACAACAATAGGGCAGATATTCAGTAAACTTGTCACAAGGCAAGTGCTATTGAATTTTCCAACAAGTTTGAGGGGGTGAAAACAGGAAGACAGACAAGGCCAAGCCTTGTACCAACACAATCTTGCAAAGGATCAAAGAACCAGTCTATTATGCCATAAGGCAGTGTGCAGGTTTTTCAAACCAGACACACCATGGAGAGATCTTGATTCCTTGATACAAAGCAACTAAAGCGTTGAACCAAGACTTTGCATGAAAACACAAGAGGATGATCACTTCTGTCATTTTAGATTGCAGATTATCAGAAAATCTAATTTGTTGTGCCTTATCCACATGGCAACACCTTTCGTAGTCAACCAAATTTCTCAACAGCAGGTTAGATCATTTCTCAAGCTCAGTAATTCAAATATCAATATTCCTGATTGAAACTGGATCAAAGGTCAACTGAAAGTCAAATTGTATGCAAAATCCCTTAGGTACCACAAGAAAGTCCTTTCAGTACATATGGTCCTAGAACATAGGTGCTACTGATCAATACACTAACAGAAGTAAACAAGTTTCAGAACTGAGTACCTTCATAGAGAAGAACACAATGCAGACAACCGACAGGCTGATCGAAAGATCTTGTGTATAGATTTAGCCACTCCACAAGCTATACACGCTCCTCTTGAGATTCCATCAATTCCTCACACTTCAAGAAAGTGTGTGAATTCTAGACCACGGGATTCTAAGCCTTTCAAAAAGAGGAACTAAAAGAGCTTTTTGAAAGTATAGAAAATGTGGGATTGCAAATTTGTCAACTGATGCAATCCTAGGTTGATGTTACTGGCTATTTATAGCCTTAGGGGTATGACTAAACCTCAAGACTGTAGTGAGAACTAAATCTGAAGAATCAAAGAATCCGAGGTGCATTTAAAAGGCACATTTAAGAGGTGATTTTCCAGCCATGGTAACCCCATATTTGAGTTTTGCTCAAAGGGCTATGTAGTCTCCCTTACGGGGGGCCGTCGGGCAATAAGGAGGGAGAAGTACTTGCCAGTGCATCACCAATTTTGTTTTGGTTAATCAAGCAATCAAACAAACAGAAAAATTCTTCAAGATTAAGTTCAAATAGACAAGTTTAAGAGGCAACCGAGTCTTGGTTCAATTAAACAATCTGTCAACTTACCACAATTGAACCAGTAAATAACGCAAAATCAAACCAAAGAAATCTACGATGCCAACTGACCTTGATTTGACTAAGTTTTAGGCATCATTGGGCAGTTACCCTCATCATAGACTTGACCTTGACTTCACCGGGTATATACCCTCAGTCAACTAACCTAAAACCGGACCTTAGAGAGGGTCAATCCATTTTACTAGAGTGGTTTGGGTAGAGATTCACCAAAACAGAAGAGAGCACCACCAATGCTTGAAATGGAAACACTCAATCTTCATTGAATCTTAACTTAAATAGGGAAAGGTTCAACCTTTAGCAGTCAGAAATTCAGCCTTCACGATGTTCATGTGTTTCATTTACTTCATGCACTACAATTCACAGCAATTGACAAAATCAAGACAGATATTCTATACAAATTAGAATTAATAAAAGATATACAAATTTTAACAGTAAATCAAAAAGATACGACCTCATTTAATGCGACCAAAAAGCTATTGAATCAGCAAGAGATCTTGCAAAGACATAGTCTTTTTTAAATAGGACCTTCCATAAATGGAAATTGTCACATGGTTGCTCGATTTGAAGGAGGAGCCTTGTTAAGGCCATATTTACATGATTATTAAGGGTTATATTTCATTATTATTTCCCCACATTTGCATAATTTATATAAGAATTAAGGGTTTAAGTGTAATTATTTAGTAAGGATGATTTTAATATGGTTATTTGCAAAATTAAATATTTTATGTGTTAAATTAATGGAATTATTATTATTTGAGTTTTATTACATTTTGCAATGTTTATTTATCCTTTAGGAGGCTGAATTTCGAGTGCTAAAGAGGATAAATGAAGCTCAAGTCGAATTATTCAAGATAGAGTTGGAATTGGCTTGAAGAAAATGGATAAAGATGAAGAGATCCGATCCTAAGCATTGCAAACGAGCGTCTGCATCCCGTCCATTCCAGACGGGCGTCCACTGATCTTGGACGAGCGTCCAGAAGTGAACTGGCGTCCATGCAGCGTCCAGAATCGTATTTTACATTCAGAGTCTTCAGACAGAAGCCAAACGCACGTTCATGCTCCGTCCAGGCATTCTGGACGGACGTCTGGTTGTTCAAACGAGCGTCCGGGGCCGACTTACTTCCAGCCGACTTAAAACTCTATAAAAGCACCGCATTATGAAGCCTTAAACCCTAATCTTTTACACAACTCTTTCACGCATACTTTTACATAAAAGCTGCGGCCAGAGAACCCTAATTCCATAGAGATGAATTTCTCCAATCCAACAATCTTGTCCAACATGATTGTTGGCTAAAAGCCTTGCCGTGAGTCGACGGAGGAAGCTCATCAACAACAAAACAAACTAGAGGAGTTCGATACTAGATGAGTAGTGAGTTAATTCATAGTTTTTCATTACTTTGGATCTGTTTTGTATTGTTTAAGTTTTGTTGAATTATGATTTGATGAAACGATCTAGGTTTATTTTATGCTTGAATGATTATATGAAAGTATATTATTTAAGTTCTATTTTGTTCAAAGTAATGCAATTATTCATGTTATAAGAGATTAGGCATGATTAGTTGAGTAAAAAGCTTGGAAACAATCTCGTGATTTCGTTTTGATTGCATGTTTAGTTTGTTTGAAAAGATAAACGAAACCTTAGAAATTTGATTGAAGATATTTGATCGAATTCGTGATAAATCACTACTAAAAACTATGTCTTTAGATCACCATCTAGTTGGGGGTTGTTTGTTGATGGGTGGATTCGTTGCCTCGCTGTGTTTTCCTTTAATTGTTTGAATCAAATCGTTTAGATTAAGTTTAGTTTAAGTTCTAGTTTTATAAACCCTAATTTCCTGCTGTTTTCCTGCACTTTTCTGTTTATGTTCGTAGTTAGACGCTCGTCCGAAATATCGAACGAACGTCCATTAGATTAAGCTTTCAGACGCTCGTTCACTTTAGTGAACGCTCGTCCGTCTTTCTGTTTTCTTATTTTCTGCTTGTTTTTATTCGTGTTTTAGTTTAAATTCTTAGGTTTAGGTTTTAGTTAGTTTCAACCTTAGTTTAGATAGATAATTGTGACATAATCGATATAGGTTTATACTTGAATTCGATAAACATTCCATTCCCTTAGGACGACCCGTTAACATCCTTTACTACAGATCCTTATACTTGGGGTGTTTCGGTTATAAATTGTAAAACGTGTTTTTACCGAACAAGTTTTTGGCGCCGTTGCCGGGGAATCGGTAACGGTTATCAGATTCTTTTAAGTATAGAATTTTATATCGATTCTAATTTTAATTCGTAGGTCTAAATTTTAGAATTACGTTTATTTTTGTTTTCGTTCTACCTTGTTTTATTTAATTTTATTTTCCTTCAATTATTTTCTTTAATTTTCGATAGTTATATTAGTTTCCATAATTTTAGATTTGTTTTTTCATAATTTTAGATTAGCCTTTATTTATTTCCGTACGTTCTTTTTAGTTTCCTTAATTATTTCTATTTCGTTTTTAAGTTTTAAGCCTTAGTTTTAGATTTTCGAAGTCTAGACGAGCGTTTGATAACTTGAACGCCCGTCCATTCTAATCCTGTTCTCTTAAAACGACCGTTCATTTATTTGAACGAGCGTTCTTCTCTGAACGAACGTCCACTAACACTGGACGCCAGTTCAGTCCGTTCAATCATCACTTCTTTTCTATCTTCTCTTCTCTTCTCTTTTCTTTTCTCCCTCTAAACCATCAAACCTTTTCTAAACCTGTTCTAAACAACCCTAAGGTTGATTTCTTCCTTTTCCTTTCTTCTGGTTTATGCAAACGAGAAGTAAGAAGGGACTTCTAATCTTCGATCCCGAGCCTGAACGATCTATTTTTAGAAGGAGGTTTTTCCCTGATTTGGACATAATGGCAGATCAAGATCCACCAATTCCAAATCCTGATCCCCAAGCTCGCTTAAATCTAATTCGCAACAAATGCAAGCTCTCCGGCAACGCGGAATCAACATGCCGGCATAAATCAACAACTTCAACAATTTAGACAAAACCAAATTTTAATCAATTGAACCAGGACCCCTACACCCCATATCTAAATCAAGATTTTCTCGAGGGGCATAGACCTATTCGTCCTCCTGACATGGGAGGAGTGAATTTCGATCTAAAGAACGGAGTAGTTGCTCTAGTTCAGAATAGCTCTTTCCATGGTACAGCTCAGGAAGATCCACACGACTTCTTATCCACATTCGTACAAATCTGTGAAGCAGGCCATTATCCTGGTGTTGATTCTGAGATAGTCAAGTTAAAGCTATTTCCTTTTGCTTTGAAAGGTGAAGCAAGTCGGTGGTTTAAATCGTTGGCACATCATTCTCTCCATACATGGAATGATGTCAAAAGAGCCTTCGCTCTTAAGTGGGTTTCACCAGGCAAGATTATGGAGATGAAACGGGAAATAGCTATGTTTGAGCAGTTGGAGGATGAGACTGTTGGCAGAGCTTGGGAGAGATTGAATCTCTTGATGAGGAAATGCCCCAATCACGGATATGACAGACATGAGTTGCTGGGAACTGTTTTATAAAGGTGTCTCTCAACCTAATAGAGACTATCTTGACTCCACGGCTCATGGATCCTTCTTGGGGGAGGTGATGAGACTGCCTACAGAGTGGCCGAGACCATCGCCAAGAACAATATGTGGTCGACTCCCAAGAAGACCAATATTGTTAAGAAAGAAGGTACGCAAGCCCCGATACAAAGTCGTTGGTTGCTCGGATGGAATTGATAAGCAAGCAAACGTGGCCAATCTTCGACGCACCTTCGATCCGGGAATGCGAGTAGGAACGGAGATGACGGAAGAAGTAAATCTAATGGATAATCAAAACCAACCCTTCCGAAACTTTAACCGAATCGAACTACTCGGGATTTCCACGACAAAACTTCAATCAAGCCAAGTTACCACCTGGCCCTTCAAATTCGAATTCTGTCAACTCAAACTATCAAAGGACAGCTCCCAACTCCCAAAGGCCTCAAGGTGGATGGAACCAAACTCAAAATCATACCACCTCATGTGTCCCTCAACACCAATTTGATGAGCTGGTAGACATGGTGAAGACTCTGTCTATTAGTGTTAAAGCTATTGAGAGACAAGTTGGTCAGATGGCAGACCAGCAAGCAAGCAGACCTCACGGTAAACTTCCGAGTTATACCGAGAGAAATCCGAAAGCGATGTGAATGTTTGCACTTTGCCATTACACCTCGGTGGGAGTATGGACAAGAAGAGGAGTTGAATGAAGTAACGTTGAGAAGTGGTAAGAAGGCTGAATCCGGCAAGATGTCGGGAAATGAGTAGCCCCTCCTGACGCCATGAGTTCAGGAGGGGGAAATCAGAAACCACATACCGAAGAAAGCAACGATGAGGAGCTTAGTGACAATTCTTCGGAGGACAAAAATAATTCTGATGATGAGGTAAGGAAGGAAAGTCAGAAAGCTGTATTCCTGACTAAGAAAAAAGAAGAAAAGTTCTTGAGATGGAAGGATAAGGAGGATGAGGCGATAAAGAATCAGACCACAGTGAATGATAAAGCCCTTCCTTATCCCCCAAAAAGAAAAGAGAAAGCCCTCACTAATGACAAGCAGTATGCTGGAGTGAGGAGGATGCTTAGAGACACTCAATCTCCTGGCAGACCTTCAATCTCCTGTGAGATCGAAGGCCATTTATTCGAAAATGTCTTATGCGACTCAGGGGCTTCTATTAATGTGATGCCATTAAACGTACACAAAAAGCTCGGGTTAGATAAAAGGATGCGGGAACGCCCTATTTCTCTTCAGATGGTAGATAAATCTAGCCGGACTTCAGCCGGTTGTGTAGCTAATGTTCTCCTTCAAGTTGAACATTTAGTCTTCCCTACCGACTGGGTTATTCTAGACTATCCACCTGATAAGGAGATGCCTCTAATTCTAGGCCGAACCTTTCTAGACACTTCTAACGCTCTCATCGACTTCTGCAAAGGACAGATTACTCTTAGAGTCGATGACACATCCGTTACCTTCACACGAGGGACACATCCTGAAAGAGCCATAATTGATGAAATATCGTTTGTCGAAGCTATCTATGAGGACGAAAAAGATGCTTGCTTTGAAGAAGCAATGAAGCTGACGGAGATAGGTGTTTTCGAAGTTATTGAGGATCCAGCTGACTGCGGACCATCTTCTGATTCGTTACAGCTGTAGTCATTGACGAGTCACCTTCACTCGCTCACACCGAGCTCCGTTAGTGAGTTAGAAGCATGGAGATGCCCGGCAACAAACGATGATTTCAAAGAACGAGTCGGAAGACTTCATCCCCGGTGAAGAAGAAGCTCGATGGGTAGTTGGGACGAGGTAGACTTTTGGAGAGAAGCTACTCATTGGGAAGTAGATGATTGGGAAAAGCTGGCAGAAGAGCTTAAAGATGAAGAGTTAAGAAAAATGATCGATCACAAGAAAAAGGAAGCAAGTGTTGACCGGAGGATTCGGATGGATGATTTGATCCAGTACCTTTCTGGGGTTGAGCCTCGGGAAGATGAGTTATTCTTTAGTCAACCACTCCAAGCTCATAAAGAGAAAGGTGGCCCGTTAAATTCTAGTATTGAGCAACCACCTACAGATTTAGAGCTCAAACCGCTTCCGAAACACCTTAAGTATATCTTTCTTAAGGATGGAGATAAATTGCCTTTGATCATTTCTTCGAAACTCGACCCTGAGCAAGAAGCACAGTTGATAGAAGTGCTTAAAAAGAATATCCTCGCGTTCGGATGGCAAGTGGGTGATATCCGAGGAATCAGCCTAGATGTATGCATGCATAAAATCCGAACGGAGGAGGGAGCTAAAAAGGTTAGACAACCTCGAGAGAAGGCCGAATCCGTATATGCGGAGGTTGTCAAGAAAGAAGTGATAAAGTGGCTTGACATGGGCATCATCTATGCAATCGCCGATAGCGAGTGGGTCGGCCCTACTCAAGTTGTGCCAAAGAAGGGCGGAATCACAGTCGAAAAGAATGAAAAAGGGGAGGAAGTTTCCTTACGACTCGTGACAGGCTACAGAGTCTGTATTGACTATCGTAAACTTAATGAGGTTACTGCCAAGGACCACTTTCCCCTACCCTTCATTGACCAGCTTATTGAACGACTGAGTGGTCATAAGTATTATTGTTTCCTTGATGGCTATTCTGGCTACTTCCAGATAGCCATGATCCTAATGACCAAGAGAAGACAACTTTTACGTGTCCATCCGGTACTTTTGCTTTTCGCAGAATGCCATTCGGCCTATGCAATGCACCCGCGACTTTTCAACGGTGCATGTTAGCCATTTTTGATGGACTTGTGGAGCTATGCATGGAGGTCTTCATGGATGACTTCTCAGTCTACGGCGATAGCTTTGATGAAATCTTAAAGCATCTAGATATGGTACTCCAACGGTGTGTTGAGAAAAATCTGGTGCTTAACCGGGAAAAATGCCATTTTCTAGTAGACGAAGGAATCGTTTTGGGACATAAGGTGTCCAATGCTTTGGTATTCAAGTTGATAAGGCTAAGGTCGAAGCCATTGAAAGGATGACGTACCCTAAGACAGTGAAAGAGGTACGAGGTTTTCTAGGTCATGTTGGCTTCTACAGGCGTTTCATTAAAGATTTTTCTACCATCGCCAAGCCTTTATCAAATATTTTGAAAGATGATGTAGATTTCTTGTTCGATGCGAAGTGCAAAGAAGCTTTCAATTGTCTGAAAGACAAGCTTATCAGTGCCCCTATTTTAGTTGCACCTGACTGGACCAAGCCTTTCGAGTTGATGTGCGATGCCTCTAATTACGCCGTAGGCGCAGCTTTAGGTCAAAGAGTTGATAAAAGGTTCGAGCCCATTTATTATGCGAGCCGCACCTTGAACCCCGCTCAATGCAATTATACCACAACCGAGAAGGAATTCTTAGCCGTTGTTTTTGCCATTGACAAGTTTAGAAGTTATCTTCTAGGGTCTCAAGTTGTTGTATGGACCGATCATGCAGCCTACGCTACCTTATGGACAAAGCGAGATGCAAAACCAAGGTTACTTCGATGGATTCGATTTTACAAGAGTTTGACCTTGTGATTAAAGATAAGAAAGGTAGTGGGAATATTGTGGCTGATCATTTATCTCGCTTAGTAAATGAGGGTGCAGAGAATCACAATGATATAGGCATTGATTTTCCGACTGAGCAATTGATGAAGCTTGACACGGTTAGGCCGTGGTATGCTGACTACGTCAATTATTTAGCGAGTGGTCATTTAGAAGACATGACGTATCAGGAGAAGAAAAAGTTCTTTTCTGATCTTAAATATCTCGTATGGGAAGATCCTTATTTGTTCAGAGTCTGTAAAGACGGGTTGCTTCGACGGTGTGTTCCTAAGCATGATCAGTGGGATATCCTAGAACAATGCCATAGCGGTCCTACCGGAGGTCATTATGGAACACCGAAGACGGTTGCAAAGATCCTTCAAGCTGGATTCTACTGGCCGACTCTGTTTAAAGATGCAGAAGCCTTTTGTAAAGGTTGTGATAGGTGCCAGAGAACTGGACGGCAGAGTAGTAGGATGGAAATGCCACTTAAGCCCATTCTTGAATGCGAAGTTTTCGACGTTTGGGGCATAGATTTTATGGGACCCTTTCCATCTTCGTGCGGTAATAAATATATCCTCGTCCGTGTCGACTATGTTTCCAAGTGGGTTGAAGCCATAGCTACCCAAACTAATGATCATAAAGTCGTGAAGAAATTCTTGCAAAAGAATATCTTTACCGGATTCGGTCGTCCGAGAGCCCTCATTAGTGATGAGGGTACCCACTTTTGCAATGCGCCGCTTGATAAAATCCTTGAAAAATATGGTGTCAAACACAAAGTTGGTTCACCATATCATCCCCAAACCAAAGTGGCCAAGTCGAGGTAAGCAACCGAGCTTGAAAAGAATTTTAGAGAAGACCGTGAACAATAATCGATCTAATTGGAGTCTTAAGTTGGATGACGCGTTGTGGGCTTATCGTCTTGCTTTTAAAACCCCGATGGGCACGTCACCCTTCCAAATGGTCTATGGCAAAGCTTGTCATTTACCTGTCGAACTTGAACACGAGCTTTCTGGGCAATTAAATTCTTAAATTTCGATAACCAACTCTGTGGGGAGAAACGGTTGTTACAATTGAACGAGCTCGACGAATTCAGACTCAGAGCGTACGAGAATGCTAAGCTTAGCAAGGAAAGAACAAAGATACTCCATGACGCTAAGATCAAGGACCGAGAATTCAAAGTTGGTGAAATGGCTTTACTCTATAATACTAGACTTCACCTGTTTCCGGGTAAACTCAAGTCTAGATGGTCTGGCCCCTTTGAGATTCTCAAGGTTAATCCAAGTGGAGTAATTACTTTGAACGGGTATGGTAATCAAGCTTTTAAAGTGAATGGTCATCGACTTAAGAAATATTTTGGGCAACCAAAGGAAAAGCCTGAGACTCTTTATTTCCATAGAAGAGATGAGAGTACAGATGTCCTGATTTGTGAAGAGATTCCATCTTATTTCTTTGAGTCAGATGATGACATTCCTACCTCTACCTGTGAGGAACCTTCTACTGAGACTCCTGAGCATGTTAGCACACCTGCGCCTATCATCCGCAAGAACACGAAGAAGAGAGTCAGTGTAGTTTGGAGAGAAAAATTTAATGATCTTATTGCACACTTGACTTGTTGTTGTGGTGAAAATCATTTCCGCCCCAATACTTCTGATTCCGATACTGAGGTGGCGGCTGTTAAACCAAAGTGGCCCGATCCGGGTTGATCTTTTGAAATCGGTGTCGAGCTATTGACATTAAAAGAGCGCTCCTAGGAGGCAACCTAGTTATTTGTTTTTTTTTTCTTAGGTTGTTTTATTGTTTTAGAAGTAGTACTTTAGTTGATTATGTGTTGATGGTTATTCCTCCTACATTCATTGTAAGTGTTTTGTGTTATGTGTTGCTCATATACCCCGTGTACCCCGAGATTATATGGTATGTCGAGTGTGGCGGATACTTTTGAGCGAGTTCGTAAGCTTTTATGTCCGGTGTTGTCTATTCGAGTTGTCGCGGTACATTCATGCTCCGGCCTGACCTCTGCCAACTTTCATCCGACAACCACCGTTGAAACCAGCTGAGTTTTCTTTTCTTTTATTCTGCACATTCTGAGGACATAATGTGATTTAAGTGTGGGGGGGTAAATTGGGTATGTTTTTATGCTATATCCTTTGAAATATGAGTGAATGTTAAATTTCCACGAAATTTAAATTTTTGTGAATCTCGAGCATATGATTGAAACTAAATGCTTGCTAGTTGTAGTTTTCTAACGATGATAGTATGTGACTTAGTGAGATAATTATAGCATGTCTTTACTTTCATGGAGCTAGTATTCATTTTTCACGTTCACGAGAGCCTTTGATATTGAAGCAAGATTTTTTGAACTATATCCTTTCATTGTTTTAGTGATTTATCTTAGGAAGGTCAGTATAGTAACACCTTAGTTAGACCGTGTGCTGTGAATATCATAAAGTTTGAATGTGATAAGTGAGATGTAACTTATGTCTTGAAAAAAAAGAATGAATAAGCAATCATAATAAATACGTTTGTCGGAAGCTGGTTTATGATTGGAGTGCGGTAGGGTGTACCACGTATGTCCTATACCACTATGATGACCAGAATCTCACGACAGTTAGAAGAAGCTACCTTATGATTTGAGTAGGTAGGGGATTATCTCGAAATGTCCTATTCTACTATGATGGGTAAAAGCTCATTCTGATATGCGTCAAATTTGAAAATTTTGAAAATGATGAGTAAAAATAAAGTGAAGTCTTTGTTATCATGGATCTTATACCCGTAGAACCGCATGATATCTTGTAGGGATTATCCTACGAGTGCGTGGGAAGGCTTTGAGTGGAGCTATTACTTTATATCTAGGATAGTCATTGGATTTTTGAGAGAATATTTCTTTGAAAGGCTTGTTAAATTTGAAAAGGGCTTGTCACACATACACCGAATCTATCTCTGTGATGGTATTGTTTGCTATAGTTGTTGTATCTTTTGTTACGTGAGTTAGAGATCTATGTGGATTGCATGAAAGTTGAGCTATAGTTTTGATTGTTTTGTCCGAGGACGTACAAAAAGCTAAGTGTGGGGGTGTTGTTAAGGCCATATTTACATGATTATTAAGGGTTATATTTCATTATTATTTCCCCACATTTGCATAATTTATATAAGAATTAAGGGTTTAAGTGTAATTATTTAGTAAGGATGATTTTAATATGGTTATTTGCAAAATTAAATATTTTATGTGTTAAATTAATGGAATTATTATTATTTGAGTTTTATTACATTTTGCAATGTTTATTTATCCTTTAGGAGGCTGAATTTCGAGTGCTAAAGAGGATAAATGAAGCTCAAGTCGAATTATTCAAGATAGAGTTGGAATTGGCTTGAAGAAAATGGATAAAGATGAAGAGATCCGATCCTAAGCATTGCAAACGAGCGTCTGCATCCCGTCCATTCCAGACGGGCGTCCACTGATCTTGGACGAGCGTCCAGAAGTGAAATGGCGTCCATGCAGCGTCCAGAATCGTATTTTACATTCAGAGTCTTCAGACAGAAGCCAAACGCACGTTCATGCTCCGTCCAGGCATTCTGGACGGACGTCTGGTTGTTCAAACGAGCGTCCGGGGCCGACTTACTTCCAGCCGACTTAAAACTCTATAAAAGCACCGCATTATGAAGCCTTAAACCCTAATCTTTTACACAACTCTTTCACGCATACTTTTACATAAAAGTCGCGGCCGAGAACCCTAATTCCATAGAGATGAATTTCTCCAATCCAACAATCTTGTCCAACATGATTGTTGGCTAAAAGCCTTGCCGTGAGTCGACGGAGAAAGCTCATCAACAACAAAACAAACTAGAGGAGTTCGATACTAGATGAGTAGTGAGTTAATTCATAGTTTTTCATTACTTTGGATCTGTTTTGTATTGTTTAAGTTTTGTTGAATTATGATTTGATGAAACGATCTAGGTTTATTTTATGCTTGAATGATTATATGAAAGTATATTATTTAAGTTCTATTTTGTTCAAAGTAATGCAATTATTCATGTTATAAGAGATTAGGCATGATTAGTTGAGTAAAAAGCTTGGAAACAATCTCGTGATTTCGTTTTGATTGCATGTTTAGTTTGTTTGAAAAGATAAACGAAACCTTAGAAATTTGATTGAAGATATTTGATCGAATTCGTGATAAATCACTACTAAAAACTATGTCTTTAGATCACCATCTAGTTGGGGGTTGTTTGTTGATGGGTGGATTCGTTGCCTCGCTGTGTTTTCCTTTAATTGTTTGAATCAAATCGTTTAGATTAAGTTTAGTTTAAGTTCTAGTTTTATAAACCCTAATTTCCTGTTGTTTTCCTGCACTTTTCTGTTTATGTTCGTAGTTAGACGCTCGTCCGAAATATCGAACGAACGTCCATTAGATTAAGCTTTCAGACGCTCGTTCACTTTAGTGAACGCTCGTCCGTCTTTCTCGTTTTCTTATTTTCTCGCTTGTTTTTATTCGTGTTTTAGTTTAAATTCTTAGGTTTAGGTTTTAGTTAGTTTCAACCTTAGTTTAGATAGATAATTGTGACATAATCGATATAGGTTTATACTTGAATTCGATAAACATTCCATTCCCTTAGGACGACCCGTTAACATCCTTTACTACAGATCCTTATACTTGGGGTGTTTCGGTTATAAATTGTAAAACGTGTTTTTACCGAACAAGCCTTCACATAAATCCAACTCTGCGTTGCTTCGAAGGGATATGGTCACGTGGGGTAATCTAGAATAAGAAGGTAGATGAAAATAGAAGAGAAAACAACTTGCAGAAAATCTAAGAGAATCAAGAAGGCATTGAATGAGAGATATGAGAGATCAAGGTTCATTGAATAGGGATTTTCTGAAAGATGAAGGAGAAAAACGGCAGCAAGGTTTTAGAAATTAGGGTAAAATGAAGAGGGAGGTCAATTTATGTGTTTAAGTAGTGGATAGTGGATCCGGGTCGGGTAAACAGGGGGGTAGATGGACCTGAGGTTTATGGGCCGGACCAAAAGCATTTAAAACACGGGCCGATGAGATTTGAGGCATGGCAGCTTTATTAATATTTATAAATTGGATTATATATATAATTACATTTATTAATTTAAATTAAATATGAAATAAATTAATTAATTTTATAAATAATTTAAATGATATAAATACCCAATAAACCAGCATAAATGAAATTTCCAAATGTAGTGTCATATGATGTAAGCCTTATAACTTCATAGCCAGTTAGTGATCGGGGTAAAATAGTAAAATCACATATAAGAGGTATTTTGGGAAATTAATCAAACATAATGCTACTCGGTTCATTTTCCAAGAGTAGGACCTTTAGCTTACCGGTTTGAGTTACCAGAATCGCTGTCATGAGTGCATAACGTCTTCCATGTGTCAATGTTAAAGAAGTGCTTTTCTGACATTGATGTGGAAGTAAACATTGACCTAGAAATGGTTCAAGAGAACTTGACCTACAAGGAAGAATCGGTTTGTATCTTAGAACGGAAGGTGAATAATGTCAAGAATGAAGAAGTACAGTTGGTTTTGGTTTAGTGAAGTAATCACACATCGGAAGAGGCGACATGGGAGTTGGAATATGACATGGTTTGCAAGTTCTCAGAGTTCAAGCACCTCCCAGGTATGTTCAGTTTTGAAGACGAAACTTGTCTTAAGGGGGGAGGAATGTAACACCCCAAGTTTTAATGAGGGTAAATGAGTAATATTGTTTTAATTACTTTTAACCTAATTACTAATTATTCTACTTGATTAATAAAAAGGATTAAATCAATAGTATTTATAGAAATAAGACACACATTATTTCCCTTAATCCTTTACACGCCAGTTCTGAGAAAAAAAGAGGAAGAGTCGACTTAGACAGAAAAGAAAAGAGGAAAAAGGATCTTCCACCTTGAGGCTAATCTGTCAACCTTTTTAAAGAAAATCAGAATCAGAATACTAGAATAGACTCTGAAAGGTTGTATTTTTATTATATATCTTTTTGATTGATACAATAGAGAATTTATAGCCATATACTACTTAGCCTCTAAGCAACATTTATTACAAAGATAATACGTAATAAAAACAAAATCATAAGAATCATTCAGCATTAATCATAAGAATTATTCTGCATTAATGGTGTGGTATCTTCAAATTTTGTCTTCTATCACCCTCCCTCAAACGAGGCCGGGTTTGGAGGCCGAGTTTGTTTTTGGCATAATTTGGCATTATTTGGAGGGCATCTCCACTCCGACGGTTCATTCGGAGTCCTTATTGTGATGTTTTGGAGGGCATCTCCACTCCGGCGGTTCTTCCGGAGTCCATAGTTGTGATATTTGTGGAGGGCATCTCCACTCCGGATGTTCCTCCGAAGTCCATAGTTGTGATATTTGGGGAGGCATCTCCATTCCGGCGATTCTTCCGGAGTCCATAGTTGTTATGTTTGCGGAGGGCATCTCCACTCCGGCGACTCTTTCGGCTCTTCCGAAGTCCATAGTTTTGACATTGTGGAGGGCATCTCCACTCCGGCGCACGTCTTTTCGGCTCTTCCGGAGTCCATTAGTTTGGAGATTGATTCTGATTGTGGTAGAAGAATGACTGTGACACCGGCCTCCAATTGTGATTGACACTGTGACCTGCATTCTTTAATCACATAAATAAAATAGATGTAGAACATATACCAAAAATAAATAAATAATAGATGCTATGTATATAAGATTATTTATTTATTATGAATAATAAAAAAGTTGGAAACTGGCTAGAAAGAAAAAGGGTTTTTGTTTTATTCTTTTTTTCCATGGAATTCTCACGTAAAACTAAAAGCTGGATTCATCAACAGCATGATAAGGGAAATAGGAATAGTGGGTTTCAAAACATAATGAATTGATGGTATATGGAAAAGTTGATGGGGGGATTATGCTTGGGAATGGGACGAGTCTAAAAGAAAATGTTAAAAAGTGGAAGAGGGATGGGGCGAGGGTTCACCAATGTTAAGGCACTCGAACCCCCGCCCCTGTCTCTGATACCATAAAGAAAATCAGAATCAGAATACTAGAAGAGACTTTGAAAGGTTGTATTTTTATTATATATATTTTTGATTTATACAATAGAGAATTTATAGCCTTATACTACTTAGCCTCTAAGCAACATTTATTACAAAGATAATACGTATTAAAAACAAAATCATAAGAATCATTCAGCATTAATCATAAGAATTATTCTGCATTAATGGTGTGGTATCTTCAAATTTTGTCTTCTATCACTTTTGTGCAGAGAGTAGTAGACAAAGTTGATCACCACGATGCAAGAAACGTTTTGACATCAACAATTCCCAATTCCGTAAGTTTTTGTCTTTTAGTTTTCATTGGAATCTTAATCGTTTAGGGTTAGAAATCTGAGTTTTAATTGTGTAGAAAGTTGTAGTAATTGTAGAATAATGTTTTTGATTCATATATTGTGCGCATAAGGTAGAGAATCGAAATGGTTCATGTTGTTTTGCCTTTGGATCGCTTTTTGTTACCAAATAAGGTAAGGGGAGTTCGTAATCGGTTTCAATGTTGCTATACGGTATTGTACTGGTTTTGTTGTAGGATTAAGGTGTGATAAGGTTGGGAAATCGTCGTGTGTTGAATTGCATCGTTCCGCCTTGAAACGAAGGTTGTTCTGCAAATTCCAACGACTGGCGCACGTCAGACTGATTTTATCGCACATCAAACTAGTAAGAAATCGGTAGGATGGTTATGCTCATTGTTAGATTGCGCCAAGATGGCTTAGCGCGTGCCAGCGATGAAAGGCAGGAAACAGAATGAACTGTTCAGTTTTAGCGAACGCCAAAATGATTTAGTGGGCGCTAAAGAGAAGAAGAATTGAACAAGATGTTTTTATTCAGTTCTAGCACGCACCAAAATGTGTTAGCGTGTTCTAAAGAGGAACATAATGGAACAGGTTGTTCTGGACAGGGTTTAGCGCACGCCAAAAGGTGTTAGCATGCACCAAAGCCCAAGTTCACCATATGTTGATATTTCTTTTGTACAACTTCATGTTGTTTGGTTCGTATGCCTTTGGGGCATTACTTGGAACATGACAATGTCTAACATCGACTTCTGGCAGCCTCGGATCAACACCAAAATTGTGACCCTCTGCGGTGAGAATGTGGGAGCACCGGAAGGCGATTGTTTAGGCATTGCGGGATATTGACTTAGTAGTCAATGATCCTTTTACAATGTGCTAAGTAATGTAAATACATTGTCTAGGACTAGATCTCTTTAGGAAGCCTTTTATATGAATGAACCAGATGGTTAGATTAACCTCGTGATAAACATATATCATGTGTCTAAAAGCTAAAACACTATGATCATTGGTGAGGCACGTTTACTCTTCGCAGCATGAAACCATTACACCTCCACTTGGTCTGATGCCAAACGGACTCATGTAATCTTCCTCACGGATCTGTCCGTGCCATATGAGGTGTTGAATGTGTTGTGTTGCGGTGTTCACCATACGTAGTGTCCTTTGATTGTAGTGTAACAAACTTACTTGTATGAGGTTTTACTGACTGAGCAAGTAGAGGGTGAGCAAGCTCTTCTGTTACAACCTGTGTGGTAGTGTTTGTAAAAATGATCAATGTTTTATATATATTATGTTTTTGTACTGATTCTTCTACCCATTTACTAAGTATGTAGTACTTACCCCTTATTATTGTTCTCACCCCGAGAAGGTGACTGGCAGGATGAGGAGTACGGTTTTGATGAAGGCAATGATGGAGATGATGTGTGAGCTCAAGATGTTTTGATGAACCATGCTACATTTTATACTATGCATTTTAAATATTGTTTGAGAGGATTTAAACATTTATTGTTTAAGGATTTATTGACTTTTATCTTTTTCGTTTCATTTGGGATTTGTAATAGTTAAAAAACATTTATTCCGTTGTTTCTGTCTTTTGGATTTCTAAGACGTGGAATGGAACTGTTGACCCGTTTGTGCCTTTTTGACATTCCCGAGTCGTTTCCTTTAGTTTTAATTTCCGTTGTACTCTGATGATATTGTAATACGAGGCTTACATATATATTTGGGGGAAGGTGCCAGAATGATATCAAATTTCATAAAAGGGGATCCAATGACATTTTTCATTTTTGGTGATTAAAAATGAAAAAATGATAATAGATGAACCATAATACCCATTTTTTGTGTGATTGCCATCAAAGGTGGAGTAATTAAAGAGGAGTGAATCTTCAAAAAAAAAAAAAAAAACAGTTATCTAAACTTTAAAAAAAAATCACATAAGAAAAAAACTTTATAGTCACATAAAGCTCTTTTAAAATGCTTCCCACCTTTTAGGGATTCAATAAAATAGATGCAGTAATACAAAATAAGTAGTAACATTCAATAAAAAGAAATAGGTAGCGCAAAAAAAATGTAGTAACGTTGGTAAAGAAAATGTTGTTACGTAATAACATATAAAAAGAAGTAGTAACATGCAATGAAATAAATGTAATTACACAAAAATTAAATGTAGTAACACTTGAAAAGTAAGTAGTAACAACCAATAAAATAAATCTATATATAGCAAAAAAAAATATAGTAACAGTAAAAAAATATAGTAACAAACCAATAATATAGATGTAATTACGGCAAAAAGAAATGTAGTAACACTGATAAATAAAAGTTACAACCAAAAATATATATTAGCACATAAAAGGAAATAGTAACAGCAAATGAAATATATATCGTTACAGAAAAAAAAAAATGTAGTAACAATTGAAAAAAAAAGTAGTGACGGCCAATAATATAGATGTAGTTGCATCCGAAAAATGTAGATGTAGTTACGGTAAAACAACTATAGTAAAAGTGATATGGATTGAAGGATATAGGTAAAATATTTTTTGCGTAAAAAAATTAGTTGAAGTGAGTTTTTTTTCCATCCAAAATCAAAATTGCGTAATGATAATGAATGCATAAAATAAAGAAAAAATTGTTTGCCAAATATAATAAATACTTTTTTTTTTTACAAGAATCAATTCAAGAAAGTGTAAAGATAATGCTTCCCTAAATTCGTAGAAATGAATTGACACTTACAATAAATGACAAAAATTAATTAAATAAAACCTCTTAATTTGTTTGTAGGCTACAATTTTTTCTTCTTCTTAATATCTTGTATGACAAGTGGCGATCAAGAAGTGAAAAGGGGGTAATTTAGGAAGTTTACACTATTTTTGTCCTAATTAATTATCAGTTTCCTTAATTTCTGATTATTAGTAAATCTGTCATTCTTGGCAAAAATCTATATATATTTATTTTATTAGTAAAAAAATATATATCCGTGCTAAGCGTAGCGATGACAAGTTATGTCACCCTAAAGATCCGGGCTTTTCCTTATGTTAATGATGAATAATCAAGAACCCTAATGCCAAGAACAAAGAAGGGGTTTTTTATATTTGCGGCTGAGTCTAAGTGGAATTCTTAGAGTGCCTACGTATCCTGTTATTACTCCAGGATTCAAGCCATACGTAGTTCCTGGAACGTTGCATTTATAAGGACAATGCTGGACCTAACCCTAATATGAGTCGGTTTGCAGCTATTGTCATATTTACCCTTAATTGGGCTTTACCTCTTGCCCAAGTTACCCTGTGGGTACTGGGCCAACGTAGCTGGTGTGGACTCTGTTCTCGATATCGATCTGCCCGACCTGGGATGATCGGCTCCTGGAACTCACGTCCTGCACTGCCCGTAAGTCGATAGTCGTGACCTCGAATCCCTAGCCATACTTCAGGCTCGAGGATCGACATGCGTGCCATGGCTTCCAAGTCGATAGTCCGACTGGCATGCCTTATCTGGCTCATGTGCCTTAGTAAATATTTAATCCATGAGGTCCACTCGATGATGATATATCGAGGTGCGTAACCCGGTATCGTCATAAGCCCCCCAGACCTGAGAGAGGCGACTTCCGTTGTCCGAGGTCAGATCTGCCAATTTGAAATCGTCTTCGAGTTGGACTAAATCTTGGGCGGGAAATGGTGTATCCGCTTCGTATGCCACCTATCTCCCTAGCCAATCGTGGCCGTTCGCTGTGACGTCAGAGCGCACTATGTTTTCGTCTTCTGCCATAAATGACGTCGTCCTTGATTCTCGCGATATCTAGGGGGTTATAACTGCCGGTAACCCCCCTAATCACGTCTTTTCACTTATAATTTGGCAACATAAACGCATAAAGAGGGAGAGGAGTCCAGACGGTGTTTCCCACTGCCATCCGTTTCCTTCTGCAACTCCAGAAAACAAGTAAGCAACTTTGTCTTCATGTTGTCTTCTTCTTCTTCCTACCGCATTTGCTCAAATCGTCCATGTCTAGTAGTACAACAGTCTCCGATAGAATAGAGGGGTCTCGTTCCGGTGATCAAACACCACTATCCGCTCCTTCCGAACAACCTCTACAACCAAACCTTGAGGAACCCTTGGGTACGGTCAGGGAGCCCAAGAAACTATCCACCAGAATGGATGGAAAGGGGCCTAAGGGGTGCATTTCCTGTCTCACCATGGATGATCTCAACCAAATACGGCGGAGATATGGGATTTCTAGCCATAACTGGTGGTTCAGCTTTCTTCCGGCCACCATCAGTTTGCCGATGAGCCCCCAGAAGGGTTCTGTACGGTCTATGAGGCCCAATTGTCGAGTGGGCTAAGGTTCCCTCTGTGTCCGGCGGTCCTGGCTGTTCTTCGTCATTACGAGATTGGCGTATCTCAACTGGGCCCGAATGCAATCCGGACTTTGATGGGCTTTTTGATTGCCTGCCGAGTGGCGGGTATCGGTTTTACCATTCCTTTATTCCGGTGGTGGTACAAGATCGCTGCGCTGCCGGATAAGATGTGGTACACGTTTCAGAGGCGGGCCAATCGTCATGAGTTCATGTCTCGGGGACCTTCATCTCATGGGAATTGGAAGCCTAGGTTTTTCTTTCTCCGACATGGATCGGATAATCCTTATATCGGCTTATGGAGGTCGAGAGACGGAAGGGATGACAAACTGGGTCATGAGGCCGCACCCGACGAGGCTCTTTCTCTCGAGAGATTCAAGTTCGAGGTGACTACATCGGACCTGAGTCTCCTTTACGACCTTGCCCGTCTCGAGGAGGCGGGACCCTTACCCAACATAAGCCTTCCTGCTGTCGATCAAGAAAATTGTAGGAAACTTTATTATTTTGTTGCTAAGTCTTATTGCTCTTTGAAGTTGTATCTTTACTATTTCTGATACTGACTCCTTTTTCATTTGTGTAGTGGGAAGATTTTCGAAGGTCGCTGTCCCAAAGGCTTCCGCAGTAGCCGCTGCTGTCAATGCATCTAGGTCGAGGGCCATTCCCCCAGTGTTAGAGGAGAGACCTGCCACTGTTGACGACTCGACTGAGGGGGTCGAGACAACTACCCTTGTCACACAGCCAACTCCGCCTTCTACCTCGGGGGGACTCACCCATGAGCACCGGTCGATACGCGAAGAAGATGATGTTATCGACTTTACTGTGAGAGGGGGTGAAGAGACTTCCGGCCCTGAGGCAACCCAGTTGCAGAAGAAGAGGTCGGCTCTCGATGAGCTGGTGAGAGACCAGCAAAAGCAGGCTAAAAAGGCCAAAGTTACCCAACCCTCTCTCGATCTTGCTGCCACGGGTAAGATGTCGGCCGAAGATGTCGATCTTGTTATTTACTCTCTCATTTATTACTATCTTTGGCTTTCTTGCTTGTCGAGCCTTTGGCTCTGTTCGCTTATGCCTTGTCGATATATTATTGCCCCCCCAAGTGTTTTATCAACTTTAGTTCATAATACACTTGGGCTCTATATGGCTTTAGGTCGATCCAGTTGCCTTGGCTTTTTAGCCTTATAGGCGTGTTAGATCTTCGAGTTAGTCCGACATTGCGAACTGTCCTTGTCCCGGTCTAGCTGCCCCTTGGGCTGGTTAGACATCCGACTTGGACGTTTGGCCCGACCATGCGAACCGTCCTTTGTCTGCCTTATTCGACCCTTAGGCCCGTTAGGCTTTTGACTTGGACATTTGACCCGACCATGTGAACCGTCCTTTGTCTGCCTTATTCGACCCTTAGGCCCGTTTGGCTTTTGACTTGGACATTTGACCCAACCTTACGAGTCCTCTTTCTGCCTTCTGCATTGTATGCTTATGGCGTTGTCGGGAGTTCCGACTTTCGGATTGCTCCACTCTTTGTCGATTGTAACTTCGTGTCTTTTTGGACTTATAATATTACAAAAATAACTTAGTAGAACAGTAGAAAAAGAAATCATCATTTATTATAACCAAGATAGAATTGTCCCGTGGACTGATTACAAATCTTATAAAACAAGTACAAACAAACTGATCGACTAAGGCTCAGACGTAAAATTTCCTCAAATTATTCGCGTGCTATTGTCGAGGAACCGTAGTTCCGTCTGCTCGACCTAGTTGACATGAACCTTTAGGGTGGACTTTTAGAATCTGATACGGGCCTTCCCAATTCGGGGTGAGTGTCCCGATCTCCTCTTGTCGACTTGCTTCGTTCTTCCTCAAAACTAGATCTCCGACCTTGAAATATCTGTATTTTACTCTCGCGTTGTAATATTGAGAGATCTTCTGCTTGTACCTTGCCATTCTGGCTGAGGCCACTTCTCTCCGCTCCTCGAGATTATCCTTCTCCTGTCGGATGTCGGGGTCGTTCGTCTCAATATTATACGCTAAAACTCGAGGGGAAGGAACGCTGATCTCCACAAGGATAACTGCCTCGCACCCATATGCTAGGGAGAAAGGTGTTTCACCCGTTGATGAGTTTGGAGCTGTCCTGTATGACCACAGGATGCTCGGGAGTTGCAACGCCCAGTCTCGTCCTTCAGCTTCTAGCCTTTTTTTCAATCCGAGTTCGATCTGTCGATTTGTCTGTTCGACTTGACCATTTGCTTGGGGCTGAGCCACTGAAGTGAAGTGCTGGTTGATATGATACTCGGCTAACCACTCTCTAACTCTTCGGTCTTCGGGCGAGTGCCGTTATCCGAGATTAAAGCCTTTGGAATACCATACCCGCATAAAATATCGACCCATAGGAATTTCTTGATTGTTGCTGCTTTGATATCGGGTAAAGCGTTGGCTTCTACCCACTTAGTGAAATAATCTACCGCAACTACTACAAACCGATTGTTCCCTGGTGCTCGAGGTAGGGGTCCTATAATATCGACTCCCCACATGTCGAAAGGCCATGCTGACGAGATGACATTCATTTCTTGTGCCTGTTGATGAGAGATGTTATCGTGGATTTGACAAGAATGGCATCTCTGCACTAAATTGTTCGCATCTCGTTGCATTGACGGCCAGAAGTATCCCGCGAGCTTGCATTTCCGAGCTAACATCCTAGCCCCACAGTGATTTCCACAAGATCCTCTATGGATTTCTTCGAGAAGATACTCTCCCTCTGTCTCAGATGCGCATCTCAACCATGGACTCGTGAATGACTTCCGATAAAGTATGTCGTTGAAGAATGCATATCGAGCCGACTGTAGTCGGACCTTTCTTGACTGTACTTTATCAATGGGTAATATTTTGTCCTGTAAGTAAAGGACAATCGGATCCATCCATGTGGCCTGCTGAGATATCGGCTGGGCCTCTATCTCTTCATAGCTTCTTTCTGTTAGCAACTCTACTAACACCTTTTTAGTAGAGATGAAATTCGATGCTAATTTGGACAGAGCGTCGGCCCTCTTGTTCTGATTTCGAGGTACCTGTTCAATTTGAATCGTGTTGAATTTCAGCTTGAGGCCTTGAACTACGGCCAAATACTTCTTCATAGTCTCTTCCTTAGCCTCGTATTCCCTTTTGATATGATTAACGACTAATTGCGAGTCACTGTAAATGTTGAGATTTTCGACCCCCAGCTTCAAGGCGAGCTTCAGACCAGTGATAATTGCTTCATACTCTGCCTCATTATTAGTTGCCTTAAAATCGAATCGGAGAGCGTATGGAAACTCCTCCCTCTTCGGGCTGACTAATAGGAGGCCTGCGCCTGCTCCCTCTTTGCTCGAGGCTCCATCAGCATGGAGCATCCATCGTTCTTCCTGACTTTGCTTTTCTTGCTCAAGTTGCACTGATATGCCTTCGGCTAAGAAGTCTGCTAAAGCTTGAGCTTTGATCGCGGTACGCGGCACGAACTCGATGTCGTATTGAGCCATCTCGATTACCCACTTCGTGAGTCGACCAGACGTGTCGGGCTTCGCTAGAATTTGCTTGAGTGGTTGGTCTGTAACTACCACTATGGGATGGGCTTGAAAGTATGGCCTAAGCTTTCTCGACGCGTGTACCAACGATAGTGCGAGTTTCTCAGCTGGCGAGTATCGGGCTTCGGGGCCATGCAGAGCTTTACTTACAAAATATATAGGCACCTGGCCCTTTTCCCCCTCTCGGACCAAGACCGAACTCACTGCTTCCTCGCAGACCGATAAATAAACCAACAACCTTTCCCCCTCTCGAGGAGAAGTGAGAGTAGGTAGTTCTGATAGATATGCTTTTAATTCTTCGAAGGTTGTTTGACATTCGATGTCCCAGTGGAAAGGACTGGGCTTTCGAAGAATTTTAAGGAACGGTAGTGCACGCTGGGCTGACCGAGATAAGAATCGATTCAATGCTGCCATCCGACCTGTGAGTCTCTATACCTCTTTCGTATTTTGAGGTGCCGGCATGTTCTTTAGTGTGTCAATCTTGTCAAGGTTAGCTCGAATCCCGTCTCTCGATACCATGTACCCTAGAAATTTGCCTGTTCTCACCCCGAATGTGCACTTTTTTGGATTAAGTTTCATTTCAGCATCTCTTAACACCTCAAATACTTCCCTGGCGTCTACCAAAAATTGCTTCATCGATCGGCTTTTGATGAGTAGATCGTCCATATAGACTTCCATGATCCTACCAATCTGCTTCGCAAAAATTTTATTGACTGCCCTTTGGTATGTAGCTCCAGCATTCTTTAGTCTGAATGGCATGGTAACATAACAGAAGGTGCCGAACTCTGTAATGAATACGGTCTTCTCCGCATCCCGAGGGTCCATAAGAATCTGATGGTATCCCTTGTATGCATCGAGAAACGCGAATACCTCAAAACCGATGGTCGAATCAACTAACCTGTCGATCTTAGGCAGCGGATAGGAATCTTTGGGGCATGCCTTATTCAAATCCGTGAAATCTACACACATGCGCCAGCTGCCATCTGGTTTCTTTACCAACACTGGATTAGCAAGCCATTCTGGATAAAGTACCTCTTTCACTATATTTGCCGACAGTAACTTCCCGACTTCGGACTCGATAGCTTCCAACCGATCTGGTGCGAAGTTTCGCTTCTTCTATTTGAATGGATTTCTGGCCTGGTCAATCTCGAGTTTATGGATGGCGATGTCTGTCGGTAGACCTGGCACGTCGGACGCCTTCCATGCGAAAACGTCCTTGAAATCTTTAAGCAAGTCGATCAATAACCGCTTTTCCTGAGCCGGGATCCAGATCCCAACTTGGACACTCTGATCATCTTCCCCTTCCCACAAGCTGACATTTTCAACTGCCTCACTCGAGGCCCAACACTTCTCTTCCTCTTCTTCTGGAATAAGTTCCTCGACGAAGACTTGTTGTACCGCCATCTTACCGTTCATCACTATCGAATTACAGCTTCTGGCGATTTCAATATCCCCTTTTACCTCGTGGGAACCATTTCGAGTCGGGAATTTCATGCTGTTATGGAATGTCGAAATTATAGCTCGTAACTCGAATAGGGCTGGTCTACCCAAAATGATATTATAAGCGGAGGGAGCTTTAACGACAACGTAGTTTAACTCTAGCGTCCTCCCTCTCTCTCCCTCACCTACTGTCGTGAGTAGCTTTATGGAACCCATGGGATGGACGCCTGACCTGTGAAACCGAATAGTGGAGAGGCTATGGGCACTAAGTCTTTCTCTTTGAGCTTCATACCCTGGAATGCCGAGTAGTACAAGATATTCACATCGCTGCCATTATCGACGCATACCCTCGATACTCTGGTGCGACTTATAACCGCTTCAATCACTAACCCCTCACTATGACTTGTCGACCTAGGGACGTCGTCTTTAGGGCCATACCCGACTTCCGTGGTTAATCTTGGCTGCTTGCGTGCCCTCGAGCTGTCGTCTGGTTCTCGACTGGCTCGCTCTTTCTCGCTCTCTCCCGGACCAAATATCATATTTACGTAATTATTTGGGCGATTATCATCATAGCGGTCCCGACCATAGTGGTCCCTATCGTTATCAGGAGATCGGTCTCGTCTAGGGGATTGATCTCTTCTCCTCTGATTCTCTCGACTTCGACCTCTATCCTGGTCAGGATTTTTTCTTTTGAAATCTCGTTGCCCCCTGGGCTCAGTGTAACGCGATCTGTCAACGACCTCATCCAACTTCCCCTCTTGGATGCGAGCTTCGATGTCTTTCTTCAAGTCGAAACATTCCTCTGTCGAATGACCTGTATCCTCGTGGAATTCACAGTACTTTGTCGACCTTCTTTTTCTCGAGGTTTTTTGATCGGAGGTGGCCTCTTGGCTAGGTTCTTGGAGACCATGATTGATAAAACCTCCGTACGTGACCGATTGAGAGGAGTAAAATCTTTATCCTTCTTACCCCCTTTTTGCTCTGACCGGCCCGAGACGGGTGCCTCGATGCGATCCCAAACAGATGTTTTTCTCTCTACATCTTGCTGTCGAGACTGGTTCTTATTTGCTCCTCGACCATCTTTCCTCGAGTTGTCCATCCACTCGGCTTGGGTGTGCCTACGCACTGCCTCCTCGCCTTGACAAAATCGATGGACGACATTCACACATTCATCCATGTTTCGGGGGAGGTTTCTTCTTAACTTCTCAAATAGCTTTGTGTTGCGCAGTCCCCCTACAAATGAAGTGATCAAGACTCGATCATGTGGATCCTTGACCTGCATGGCCTCAAGGTTAAACCTCTTCAGTTAATCTAACACCGACTCGTCTCTATCTTTGCCTCATATTTGTGAGGTGCGTCTCTCTCAACTGAAACTTTTTGTTGACGATGAAGGCGTCTCTGAATTTTCGGGCGAGCATAGTGAAGCTGGAGATGGATCCGGGTTTCAACTTGGTAAACCACTCTCTTGCTCGACCTACGAGTAGAGTCTCGAATGCCCGGCATCGCATCTCGTCGGTGCACAATCTAGCCTCGTCGGGATAGATACCTGTGAAGATGGTCCTCCGGGTCGGTGGTGCCATCATACGGGTCTATCTTAGGAATCTTAAATCCCTTGGGTTTAGGATAATCTTCAATCTCCTTGGTGAAAGGAGATTCTAACCACAACGAACCATGGGTCTTCCCTAGGATTATGTCTAACTCCTGCCTAACGCTATCTTCATCGATGCGTATGTGCTTCTGTTGGATTTCTCGCTTCCTCCTTTCGACAGAACTTGAGGAAGCGCTGATCTCTTCGAACTGAACTGGCTTAGGCTTATTGACGGCGATATTCAGACCGCCTTCCGCCCGGTCTTCTTTGTTGCGAAGTTTACGTCGTGTAAACGCTTCCGCCATTATTTTTCTCAGAGCATTGTGATCTGTCGCCGCCAACTGATCCACCATGGCCTGATACTCTGGGGCAAGGCCCTGAGTTTGCTTTGGTGAATTTTCTTGGACGGTCTCTAAGGCTGGATCTTTATCTCCCTGAGTCTCCATACATGCCTGCTCACTTATCTGCGGATTCTGCGGATCTACGTTTTTGGAGGTGGTTTTTCTGGCGGTTTTGTCTTTTGGAGGCATGATGGTCTTGACGTATTCAACAAAAGAAGGACCCTCCTTCTAGCGCCAATGGCGATGACAAATTATGTCACCCTAAAGATCCGGGCTTTTCCTTATGTTAATGATGAATAATCAAGAACCACTAATGCCAAGAACAAAGAAGGGGTTTTGTATATTTGCGGTGAGTCTAAGTGGAATTCTTAGAGTGCCTACGTATCCCGTATTATTACCTAGGAATCAAGCCATACGTAGTTCTGGAACGTTGCATTTATAAGGACAATGCTTGGACCTAACCCTAATATGAGTCGGTTTGCGGCTATTGTCATATTTACCCTTAATTGGGCTTTACCTCTTGCCCAAGTTACCACCGTGGGTGCTTGGGCCAACGTAGGCCGGTGTGGACTCTGTTCTCGATATCGATCCGCCCGACCTGGGATGATCGACTCACAGAACTCACGTCTGCCGCACCGCCGTAAGTCGATAGTCGTGACCTCGAATCCCAAGCCATACTTCGGGCTCGAGGATCGACATGCGTGCCATGGCTTCCAAGTCGATAGTCCGGCGGCATGCCTTATCCGGCTCATGTGCCTTAGTAAATATTTAATCCATGAGGTCCACTCGATGATGATATATCGAGGTGCGTAACCCGGTATCGTCAAAGCGTTTTTTCCGGATAAGGACTCGGTGTTCGGGAACAGAGGGTCACAGATTGCGGATATATATATAGATAGATTATAGAATTATTGCGGTAGGAGTTATGATTTATGCCTTCCAAAAAGTAAAAAAAATTATGATTTATTAATTTTATTTATTCAGCTGCTGTAAATAGAACGTATCCTCAAACTTTGATCTTCATCTTTCCACGGGGAAAAAAAAAAAAAAAAAAAAAAAAAAAAAAACACTTTGATCTTCATCTCTCGATTTAACAGGGGCTATGTAACACACATAGTTTTCATCGTCAGTGGTTTCACTGTTTCAGTTTATTTTCTTACTATCATAGCAAACAATACTTTTTCTTTAATTATAAAGTCTTTTTTTCTTCGCACAATATTTTTGTAGTAGCCACTATGATTTAAAGTCATCGTAGACGTTCAAAATTTTAATTCGTTTGACTTTCTATACGTGCTTTCCCAAAATATAAAAAGTAAAATACAAATAAGAGTTAAGCAAATACTTAGCGGGATTTTTCAAGACTATCCTCTAGACGTTAATTTAACGTACTAATAAAAATATAAGTCTGTTTAGATTTTTTTACACAGGTTAAGAAAATGGTTAAATATCATTAATTTTAACGGTAAAAGTCTAGAATACACTTTGACCTCATTAACATAATAGTCGTAAGGTTGGTGAATGTATAATAAATTAAAGGTAATGAAAAGAAAAATATTATAAATGTATGGTAAATGGACTTATAGTATGGAACAAATTTAAAAACCTAAACGGATTTACATTTTGGGCCGGAGGTAGTATCAATTAATCTAAAATATTTTTGTATTTTATTTTTGATGTTTTGCATTTAATTAATTAATGCGTGACGACGGAACCAGAAATATTTAATCGGGTGGGCTGGGATTTTTTTTCAATCTAATTTATACGACATAATTTTATGAAAAAGACTAAAATTTCTTTATACTTTATGATGTATTCCTTTTTTTTTTACTTCCCGCGCCACACTAGAAATGTTAACTCCAATCAGGGGCGGATCCACGTGCCCCGGGGGGGGGGGGGGGGGGTCACGTGACCCCACTGAATTTTAAAAAAAAAAAAAAAATAGTATTAAAATTATGTAGTTTTGTTGTTAAAAAGTGTTGTTTTGTCGATAAAAATTGATATTTTAGATTCTGGTGACCCCACTGAATTTTTTTATAGATAAAAGATGTAGTTTTAGACTCCGGTGACACCACTAGAATAAATTTCTGTATCCGCCACTCCAATGTCAATTCAATGGATCTAACGTTACTCACCAGTGATACATCTGTAACTATAACGTCAGTGTCATCATTGATGCTATTTTTTAAACGTCGGGTACCAATAACGTTATTTTCATTAAAATTATCGTGGTGTTTGAAGTAATTTTTTTTAGTGTTTCAAATGATCGTAGTGTCGTAAATAAAAGCGTGGTGCCAATGAAATCATTTTTTGTTGTAAAATATACTTTTAGCCTTCAAAATAGATTGACTGTAAAGCTAATTATCTAGTGTGCTGATAGATTGGTGGGCCGGACATACATGCTGTATAAAAAATAAATAAAGAAAAAAAAAAGGCAGGGTGGGCTTAGCCCACCTAAGCCCATACAATACCTCCGTCCATGAGTTGCGTGAGTGTTGAGAGAACTTGTATCCAATCATCTTAACGTTTTACAGTTTTAAATACAAATTTTCTAATTTGTAGAATCTCTATACAAGATTTAATGTATCAAATTCTCCATTTTACATAGTGCAATAGAAATAAAAGAAAATTAACGAAATTTGCATAATGCGATAAATGTAAGAAAAATTTACGGAATCTATATCTAACGATAAAAAATAAATTACATGATTATCTTTTTTAAATCTGAATATTAAAATTTCTAAATTACATTTTCCAAAGTATTTACAGTATCTACTCCAAAAGGAAAGAAATGATGAACAAATTGCAAACTAAATGAGGTGGATCTGCACGATATATATATTATTTATATATAGTGCATGAATGTGCTCAACTTGAGGCTTTTGAAATTTCCAAAACCTCTTTCGGATTCGCCATCTCGCCTCGTCTACCAGCACTTCCACTCCATTATAGTACCCCATCCAATCACCATTCTTTCTTTTTCTCTATAATTATTATCGTACTTTAACTTCTGCATTAATTGTCAAAGGTTTTTTTAAACATTGCTTTTCTTACATGCTAATTGTCTATTTAATTACTACCTCCGTTCCATAAAAAGTGTCCACTTTTTGTTGGACACGGAGATTAAGGAAATAATTAATGTGTTGTATTTTAAGAATGAATAGACAAATATATAACTTAATCATAAATGCTTGTTTTGGAATATGAAAGGATTATAGAAAATTAAATGTAAAATAGGGGTATGATTGGAAAAAATGTATTTAATGATGTATTGGAAATTTAAATGGACATTTTTTATGGGACAATTCATTTTTTCACGTTATGACACCCGGACACTTTTTATGGGACGGAGGTAGTACTACCTCCGTCCCACAAAAAGTGTCCATAATGGAAAAATGAATTGTCCCATAAAAAATGTCCATTTAAATTTCCAATACATCATTAAATACATTTTTTCCAATCATACCCCTATTTTAACATTTAATTTTCCATAATCCTTTCATATTCCAAAACAAGTATTTATGATTAGTTAAGGGTATATTTGTCTATTCATTCTTAAAATACAACACATTAATTATTTCCTTAATCTCCGTGTCCAACAAAAAGTGGACACTTTTTGTGGGACGGAGGTAGTATTATTTTTCACACTCTAGAGGTGTTAGAAAAAATATATATATATATCTAGAATTTTTTTGGGGAGGGGAAAGAATATCTATAACTTTTTAGGTCATGATTTTGCTACATGACTTTAAAATGCAGTTCTCATATCTCCTGAGTTATGGGAATCACTTAACGATTCATGAATTAACTATAATTTAATTATTGAATTATTGTGCTCATTGAAATAAATTTAAAAAAAAATTATACTTTTATACTGTTTTTAAAATATTTACATCTTTTTTAAGGAAACAAAAGAAAAATAAAAGAAAGGAGATGGAGGGAATTATGTCTAGTGATTTGTATTATGTGTTGAAAAAGAAAACAAAAGGAAAAGGTGGAACTTACGGAAACGACACAATGTAATTAATTAAAAAAAAGGAGAAAAAAGAAATGAAAACTTTTTTTAAATTTTTTATTACCCAGGTTTAAAAACACATGTTGTATCATTTCTTTATGGCGCTAATCAATTTTTTTTTTTCACAATAAGCGATAATAACAAATTTTGATCAGAAATGTTTTTGCGCTAAAGGCCGTAAAAAAATTGGAGGTAATCTACTCTTGTTTTTTTCCGGATACGAAATACGCACGCACCTTCGGTATGTATATGGTAATCTACCCTGTCCTAAAATTTTGTTCGGTATATATATGGTAACATTATTCCATATATTTTAACTTCATTGAATTAGCAAATCATCAAGCACGTATCTCTCATCAACTCTCAATAATCATCTAACTTGAGGTATGTTTCTGTCATCATTCTTCAGCTAATGAGCAAGAAGCTGAAATGATAGCATCTATGAAGGCGATAGCAACTTCGTTGAGTGAAAGGATGCAAAATTAGAATCCTTCGGAGAATTATATTGATGATGTCGGATATCGTCTAGTCAATAATCCAGGCCTAATTAACTCTTGGAACGATTTATCAAGAACACAGAACAATGAGGATGGTGATTTAGGTTTGTTTTAGACTGAGTCTGAGAGTTATGACTCTCAAGTTGCCTACGTATCCAATATATGTAATTGGAATCAAGTCCTTCGTAGTTCCTTAGGGTTTATTTATATAGTGGGCGTCTTGCCCTATTTCTTGTTCTGCAAGCACCAAGGATTTACTTCCTAGCCCCTAAGGATTAATGTGTATAAATCCCTTTAATTGAGGGATAATTATGACAATATTTGATTGACAGGATCAGCGTCCTATAATAATGGGATTCTTTCCATGTTTATCCTACTATATAGTCACATATTTGAATACCGAAATAAGGGAAGCTCCAGATGTCCTGCGCTAGGCTCCTCAGGTCGTCTCGACCTAAGTTGCATGTCCTGTCCTCCTTTATAACTGAGCCGTCCTGCGGTGGTCATATCGGGAAGGACATGTCAGACCTCCCACCTAGGGTTAGCCCTGTTTAATTATTACTCTTCTCTTTCTTCATTTATTACACGGGCATTCTCTGCACGACACGTGGCAATGTCTACTCTGACCATTGTCATAAGCCCCTCAGGTCTGACCAGACTCCTTTGGAGAGGGGCAGATCTGACTTAGGTGGAGCGCAGCTCAGCTGCTTCACAGAGTTAGGGTTTGCCTTGCCACATGGCCGCGTTACCGTCACACTCTGTTATGACAGACGCGAAAATTGAAGCGTTTCTTATAAGCCTTAATGATGGGGTTGTTTTCCCCATACCGTTTTTAGGGCTTATAACCCTTTAGTCGCATCACGTCTCTTCATACGTTTCAAATCTACACGCTATTAAGTCAGAACTTGAAGTCTATCGGTTGCCATTCCTTTCTTCAACCTCTTCTCATTCAAGTAAGCTTTCTGCCATTCCTTTCCCATTTTAGTGTATTTTCGTTAATGAGTGATCCGATTGTTCTTAGTGACAGTTCTATTGAAGCCTTGTTTGAGTCTGAGCCTGAATCGGAGAGTGAAAAACACCTATTTTAGGGTTAATTCTGAGAACCATGTTCCTCCACTAGCCGTGAACCCTGTTCCCAAGCCCTTAATAAATCGTAGGGGATTTGAGCACCTCATTCTAGCCCCTCAATTCGATACTTATTATTCCGGTCCTCCTCCCACTTTTGGAACTTCAAAGTTCATCTTGAACTTAAAAGCACACATGGCTTTGCGATCTCAAAGTGCTTCCCATGGTATTGATTCCACGCTGACTAAGGGCACTGTGGCCTCTATCTGCAAAAAGTATGGTATATATACCAAGCGGTACGACCTCCAGGCCCCTCCTTCCGGCACCTATGCTTATCAGGCCTCGGAGGGATATTGTGCCGTGTACAAGGAGCATTTCGACTGTGGCTTGAGGGTCCCCTTCTGTCCTGCCCTTTTGGCAGTTCTGGGGATTACGGGTTAGGAATCACTCAGATCGATCCTAATGGCATAAGAGCATTATAGGCTTTGCGATATGGTGCCGGTGCGTCTGTATTCCTTTCAAAGTGGAGTACTTCAAGTCATATTATCAATGTAAACTGGTAAAGGACTCTCCTGGGTTGTACTGCTTCTCTCGTCGGGGATATTTTATGAACGACGTTCCTATTCTTAGTAAGAGAGAGTCCTCCGATAAAGACTGGAAGTGCCGTTTTTTCTTTATCCGTAAGGATGTGGCGATCGATTTGGGCCGAGGGAATTCCGCTGACCTTGGTAATGACCCCCGACCTACCGACGTCGATAAGAAATTGTTAAAGGATATTAGAGAGTGTGGTATCAGTCTTGGAGTGAGGATGTACTCTTCTGAGTTGGTCGATGCTGCTAAGTTGTCCACGGCCGGTCAATTTCCTTATGTAGAGATGAACAAAGATGATTACAAAACTTGTAGGATTTTTAGATTTTAATTACTTTTGGTTTCTTGCTGTGATCACTCATGTACTGACTTTCTCTTGCTTTGTGTTATGCAGTGTCTAATTTTGCCAAACTTTTGGCGATGTCGTCGAAGAGGAAGTTCCTAGTGGTGGCCTAAATGAGCCTAATCAGGGGTCTGAGAGGACTGAGAGCATTGAGCTGACTGTTACCCAAGCTGTGGTTACCGTACTGAACTCCTCGTTAGCTCGAAGTTTATCTAAACATCCCGAGGATGCACCCGGGTCTTCTTCTCTACCTGCACAAGAAGGAGTTGGCCTTTTGGAGCTGAATACGGGCGTGCAGGGTTAGAGGAAGTTGGGCTCAGGATGAGGAGCCAGGTTATAACCATTGATACCCCCCAAAGGGGTAGATCCAAGAAGATAATGTCTGAATCTCGTCCGGCTGGCGACGTTGAGGACCTTACTGAGGATGGAGATCTATTAGGTCAGGGGCATCTTTTCGAGTTATCTGATCAAGACCTGACTGCTGTTGTAAGTCCTTTTCTTTTATTTACTTTTCCTTCCTTGTATCTAATGTGTTTCCCTTCTCACATGCATACTTCTTTTGCGGGGGCCCAAATCAGGCAGGAGTTTTTAAAGAGGCTCGCTGAGTCCTCGACAAGTAAAGAAGCTCTGAAGAAGACAATGGCAGATCTAAGGGACAGCCGCCAGAATCACAGGGATGCTTCTAAATATAAAGATGAAGAAACCAAGGCCCTGAAAGAGCAGCTCAGAGCTCGTGATGCTGAGCTCCAGCAGACCAAGACTCGGTATACCGCTGAGCTTCAAGCTGCGTTTGACAAGCATACTGAGGAAAACTCTGAGCTGGGGCAAGCCTTAGCCAAACTCAGGGCCGAGAGGGATGAACTGGAAGCCTCTATTCCTGCTCGGAATGCTCAAGCCATCCATGAGTATAAGTCCTCTGGACATCTTTCTCAGGCTTTGAAGGCCTTATTAGGCCCAGTTATGCAGCAGGGCTACACTCTTGGAGTTGATGAGGCCAAAGTGCAGTGTGTTGATCTGGTTGTTCCCGATCTTCCCCATTATCGAACGATATACAAGGCAGGTTCGGGCAGAATTTATGATGACCGGCTACGGGAGTTTAAGGACGGCGAGGACGTTGGAGCCAAGTATAATAAACGCTGCCCAGCCCCTCAGAGTACTGAGCCGGATCTTTCAATAGAGCAGCAGAATCTTGTTGCTGAAAAGTGAATTTTGTGTTGTACTCTTTTTAAAGTGTGTTTTGTAAAACTTTTGAAAAACTTGTGCGTTTTCCCAATATTTGTGGCTCTCTGCCACTATACTTTTATTAAGAACTTCTACTTTGAGTTTTATTTTGAGTTTGAGTACTTACCTGGTACCCTTTTCATTTCCCCCAGTATGGCATGCATTACTCATTGTATTGGATGGCATACGTTGTTTTTGATTATAAGATTTGTAAACCTTTTGTGGTTTGATGATGGCCTGACCTGTAGTCTGGGGAAGTTTGTCCTTTGCAAACTTTCTGAGTCTGACCTGCAGTACTCATTTCAAAAATTAGCCCGACCTGCAGACTAGGGAAGTTTGTCCTTTGCAAACTTTTTTGAGTCTGAACTGCAGTACTCAGTTCAAAAATTAGCCTGACCTGCAGACTCGGGAAGTTTTTCCTTCGCAAACTTTCGGAGTCTGACCTGCAGCACTCAGTTCAAAAATTAGCCTGACCTACTGTACTCAGTTCAAAAGTTAGCCAGACCTGCAGACACAGGAAGTTCGTCCTTTGCAAACTTTCTGAGTCTCGACCAGCAGTACTCAGTTCAAAAATTAGCCAGACCTGCAGACTAGGGAAGTTTGTCCTTTGCAAACTTTTTGGGTCTGATATGTAGTACTCAATTCAAAAATTAGCCTGACCTGCAGACTCGGGAAGTTTGTCCTTTGCAAACTTTCTGAGTCTGACCTGCAGTACTCAGTTCAAAAATTAGCCTGACCTACAGACTCAGGAAGTTTGTCCTTTGCAAACTTTCTGAGTTTGACCTGCAGTACTCGGTTCAAAAATTAGCATCACCTGCAGACTCAGGAAGTTTGTCCTTTGCAAACTTTCTGAGTCTGACCTACAGTACCCCATTCAAAAATTAGCCTGACCTGCAGACTCAGGAAGTTTGTCTTTTGCAAACTTTCTGAGTCTGACCTGCACTACTCAGTTCAAAAATTATCCTGACCTGCAGACTCAGGAAGTTTGTCCTTTGCAAACTTTCTAAGTTTGACCTGTAGTACTCAGTTCAAAAATTAGCCAGACCTGCAGACTCAGGAAGTTTGTCCTTTGCAACCTTTCTGAGTCTGACCTACAGTACTCAGTTCTATTCTTCCCTTTAAGGGTTATATATTAATAATGTCATACTTATAATGAGAAAAATTTCATCAAAATGCATTGATGCTTGATTACATCTTACTGAAATAAACAAGTATGAAAAGAAAATATGCAAGTCTGGCACCTGTCCTAGACATAAAGTTTACGCAAGTTGTTGGCATTCCAGCTTTGAGGTATAGTCCTGCCGCTCGCATCACCTAGTTGGTACGCTCATTTTCCATGAACTTTGACCACTTTGTAGGGTCTTTCCCACTTCGGGTCAAGCTTGCCCTGAGGACCCTGCCTGGTTACTTCATTCCTTCGTAACACCAGATCCCCTTCTTTGAAGTAGGAGTGTTTGACTTTAGAGTTATAGTACTGAGATATCCTCTGTTTGTACTTGGCCATTCTGATGTAGGCCACATCTCTGGCTTCCTCCAAATCATCCTTAGAATGCCTGGGTTCAGATTCCTGATCTTTATGCATGTACAGTTCTGACCTTGGAGAAGGAAGGTCAATCTCTGCTAGAATGACCGCTTCACTTCCATATGCCAAGGAAAAAGGTGTTTCTCTTATGGCTGAGTTCGGCGTAGTCCTGTACGCCCAAAGTATGTTGGGCAGATGTTCCACCTAATTCTCTCTTTCCTCCTCAACCTCTTTTTTAAACCGATCTTGACCTGCTTGTTTGTTTGTTCAACTTGGCCATTAGCTTGTGGATGGCCAAAAGAGGTAAAATGTTGGGTGATGCCCAGCTCGGCACCCACGATCTGACTGTCCTGTCTTCAAATTGAGTTCCATTGTCTGAGATCAGAGTCTTAGGTATGCCGTACCTGTAGAGTATGTTTTTTCAAAGGAACTTTTGAATTGCTTTTGCAATGATGGTAGTTAGAGCTTCAGCTTCTACCCACTAGGTAAAATAGTCTACTTCTACAACAAAGAACTTGAGATTACCTGGAGCTCGGGAAGTGTCCCGACTAGGTCCATGCCCCATTGATAAAAAGGCCAAGGAGAGACTATAGGGACCATTTCTTGAGAAGGCTGATGAGATAAGTTATCATGCACCTGGCATGACTTGCACTTCAGGACGAGTTCGTTTGCGTTGCTTTGCATTGTGGGCCAGTAATACCCAAATAAGCGACACTTCCTTGCTAGGGTTCATGCACCCGCATGATTTCAGCAAATACCAAGATGAATTTCCTTAAGGAGATAATTCCATTCCTCCTCTGAAGCACATCTGAGCCAAGGGGATATGAAAGATCATCTGAGAAGGACTTCGTTAAAAAAAGAATACCCGCTTCTAGGAGCTTCATCCTATGGGTCTGAGACTTTTCAGCTGGTAGGATTCCATATTTGATATATGACACAACAGAGTCCATCCATGTCGCATGTTCAGTGAACGGTTGGACTTCATTCTGGACATAGCTTCGTTCAGCGAGCTGATCTACCAAAACTCTATTGTCTGAGAAGAAGTTTGACTAGCTTTGAAAAGGCATCGGCTCGTTTATTCTGTGATCGGGAGACCTGCTCGATCTAGACTGACATGAAGTTCTTGAGTAAGTCTTAAGCCACGACAAGTACTTCTTCATTAGTTCTTCTATTGCTTCATATTCCCCTTTGACATGTTTAACTACCAGTTGGGAGTCGCTGAACACTTGTAGATTGGTAGCATGGAGCTTGCTGGCTAGTCAGAGCCCGGTGATCAGAGCCTCATATTCAGCTTCATTATTTGTGGCCTTGAACTGGAAACGTAAGGCATAAGGAAATTCTTCTCCTTTTGGACATATCACCAGGAGGCTTGCCCCTGCTCCTTCTTTCCCTGCAGCCCCATCCACATACATGGTCCATAGCTCGACTTGTGTTGTTGGTTGATCTTTCTCGAGGTCCACTGAGATTCCCTCAGCTAAGAATTATGCTCAATCCTGAGATTTCACCACAGTTCAGGGTTGGAAGTCTAGTCATACTCTACAAGCTCTATGACCCACTTCGCTAACCATCTTGACATGTCTGGTCGAGCTAATATCTTCCATAAAGGCTGATTTGTTACAACAGTTATTGGATGTGCTTGGAAATATGGCCTCAGCTTTCTCGAAGCATGCACTAAGGCCAACGCCAACTTCTCTGCACTAAGGTCCATGTAGAGCTCTACTCACATAGAAGATTGGTTTCTGCACATTGTCCTTATCTCTGATCAGGACCGCACTGATTGCCTCTTCACAAACTACTAAGTATATTAGCAAAGTATCTTCTTCCTGAGGAGAGGTCAAGGTCGGCAGCTCGGCTAAGTAAGCCATGAGGTCTTCGAATGCCTTCTGGCTGTCCTCATTCCACTGGTAGAGACTTGTCTTTCTCAAGACTTTGAAAAAGGGTAAGGCACGCTATGCCGATCTGGATAGAAATCTATTTAGGGCGGCCATAGGCCCTGTCAGCCTTTGCACTTCTTTGATGCTCTTTGGGGGTGGCATAAACCTCAATGCCTCGATTTAATCTGGATTCGCTTTGATACCTTCCTTGGAGATCATGTACCCAGGAATTTTCCCGACCTGACTTCAAATGTACACTTTCTGGGGGTTGAGCTTCATTTGAGTTTGTCTGAGCACTCTGAACACTTCTCTGACATTAGCATGTATTGGTCAAGAGACCTCCTCTTAATTAGAAGATCATCTACGTACACCTCCATTCATCTTCCAATTAAGTTGTCAAAGATCTTATTTACCGCTCTCTGATAGGTAGCTCCAGCATTCTTCAACCCAAAGGGCATAGTGATATAGCAGAAGGTGCCCAATTCTGTTATGAATGCAGTTTTTTCTACATCTTTAGGGTCCATGGCTATTTGATGGTACCCCTTGTATGCGTCCAGAAATGCAAATATCTCAAAACCCACAGTTGAGTCAACTAACCTATCGATTTAGAAAGTGCATAGCAATCCTTAGGACATGCTCTGTTCAGGTCGGTGAAGTCCACACACATCCGCCAACTTCCATTCAGGATAAACCACTTCTCATATGATTTAGCTTGGAGTAACTTCTCTACCTCCTTCTGAATTGCTTCCATTCTTTCTCTCGAAAAATGCTTTTCTTTTGCCGAATTGGTTTCCTGTTTGGGTCAACATTAAGCTTATGCAGGGCCAACTCGGGTGACAGACCTGGCATGTCCTCTGTTTTACTTGCGAACACATCTCTAAATTCTCACAACATTTTGACGAGTTCCTCTTTATGTTGCTCTGGGATCCATGACCCCACATTCACAGTTAGGTCCTTATGATCTTTCCAAAGACTCACTACCTCGATCTTGTCTTCTGAAGACCAACCTTCTTCCTCTTCTGGGAGCAATTCTTCAATAGAAACTTGATGTACCATAATTTTTCTATTAACTGTGGCCGTGTAGCAGCTTCTAGCTATCTCTATGTCACCTTTAATCTCCACTGACCCTTGTAGTGTTGAAAACTTCATGCTTATATGATCTGGGGATATCACTGCTCGGAGATCTATCAGTGCGTGTCATCCTATGATAACATTGTAGGCTGATGGTGCTTTGACTACAACATAACCCACCAAAAGGGTCCTGCCATTTGGTTCTTTTCCAAAGGTGGTCGGCAATCTAATCATGCCCATGGGATGGACTGGTGGTCCTGCGAACTCATATAGCAGAGCTGAGACAGGCGTCAGCTCAGTATCCTTTAACTTCAAGGATTGAAAAACATTATAGTACAGTACATTTACTGCATTGCTTGTATCGACACAGATACGCTTCACCGTATGCTTATTGATTATAACTTCAATCACCAACCCTTCGTTATTAGTGACTAAGGTCAGGGGATCACGAGGACCTAAAGTTACCTCTCTAAAAAGCCTTTGTCTTTTGCTCGAGTCAGTGGAAGCAGCTGACCTGATACTATTTCCCTCCTCATGTCGGGGAGCGGTGGTCGGGCCACCCGAGATCATGTTAATTGTGTTGATAGGACGGTTATCAACTTGCCCAACGGGACCTGGGGACTGATCTCTCATGCAGTGATATTCATCGTGCCGGTCCCGATCTTGACCGAAGTTCCTTCTCTTGAACTCTCTTCTCTCTCGGGGTTCCGTATTTTGTGACCGGTCTATGCCCTTATCCAGCTTCCCCTCCATAACAGCCGCATCAATATCTTTTTGCAAATCTCTACAATTCTTTACATCATGACCAATATCTTCATGGTACTTGCAATACTTGGACTGATCTCTTTTCTCACGAGGACCCCTCATGGGAGGTGGAACTCGTACTATGCCTTTCCTCTGCATTATAGCGAGGACCTGCTTGTGTGACCTGTTTTAAGGGATAAAATTCCTTTCTTAAGGAGCTTCTTTCTTTCCTAGTCAGTCTGACACCGGTGCTGCGACTCAATCCCATACTGACTTACGTTTTCTGTCAGGTTTGTCATCGGACTTAACTTTCTTGGAGCTTTCCGCCTCTCTCTTCAACTGGTTGGCTTCCTCACCCTGGCAGTGCTTGTAAGCCAGCTACATACATTCTTCCTTAGATCTCGGAAGTCTACTGTTTAATTTATCGTACAATCGACCCTCTCGTAGACCAGCTACGAAAGAGGTAACCAAGAGATGCTCCTCAGTGTTCTTAACCTGCCTTGAATCCTCGTTGAATCTCTTTAGGTATTGCAGCACAGTCTCCTCTTTTCTCTGCCAGGTGGTGGGGAGGTAGGTAGCGTTTCTTTGGAATGGCTTGGCCGTGATAAAAGCTTGCAGAAACTTCTTTGCCAGTGTCTCAATGTTACGAGATTGACTGAGGTGGCAATTCCCTGAACCACTCACGAGCTCTGCTAGCAAGTAGGGCTAGAAAGGCTTTGCACTTCATCTCTTATGCTGCACAATCTAAATTCATATGTGTCAAATACTGAAGCAGATGATCTTGGGGATCCTCAATGCCTTCATAAGGTTCTAAATTGGGCACCTTAACCCTCTCTGGATACGGGTAATTTAAGATCTGTTCTGAAAACGGTGATTCAAATGACAGATCGTCTGACTTCCGACCTAGAATCCCATCGAGCTCTACTCGGTCAGCCTCATGGCTTGGGTATAGACATTCTTTTTCCACCCGTTGGAGGTGGAGGACAGGGCTTCCCCTTTATCATCTTTGCATGGTAGGTTGGCCTTAGGGGTATTCTCTTCAGGAACACCTTCTTCCCGCTCCTTTTGTGCTAGACCAATCACTCTTTTAAACGCAGGCATGTCAAGGTTTCTTAAAGCCTCCAATAGGGCTTTTGAGTGGGATGAGCAAGCACCTCTTTCTGCTGAGTTTGACGTTGGCTTGTGGTGGCGTTTAGATCCGTCTCCCCACCACCTGTTTGGCCAGCAGCTGTCGCGGTGGGATCAGCTTTCTGGATAAATGGATCTTATGTTTGGGTCTTTTTCCCCGTATTTTTTGGTGATTCCATTGCCTATTCTTGATCAAATTATTGGAAAGAGACCCTCCTTCTAGCGCCAATTGACGATGTCGAATATCGTCTAGTCAATAATCCGGGCCTAATTAACTCTTAGAACGATTTATCAAGAACACAGAACAATAGGAATGGTGATTTAGGTTTGTTTTAGACTGAGCCTGAGAGTTATGTCTCTCAAGTTGCCTACGTATCCAATGTATGTAATTGGAATCAATTCTTTCGTAGTTCCTTAGGGTTTATTTATATAGTGGGCGTCTTGCCCTATTTCTTGTCCTGCAAGCACCTAGGATTTACTTCCTAGCCCCTAAGGACTAATGTGTATAAATCCCTTTAATTTATGGATAATTATTACGATATTTGATTTATAGGATCAGCATCATATAATCATGGGATTCTTTGCATGTTTATCCTACTATATAGTCACATGTTAGAATACCGAAATAAGAAAGATCCAGATGTCCTGCGCTGGGCTCCCCAGGTCGTCTCGACCTGAGTTGCATGTCATGTCCTTCATTATAACCGAGCCGTCCTACGGTGGTCAGATCTGGAAGGACAAGTCAGACCTCTCACCTGGGGTTAGGCTTGTTTAATTATTACTCTTCTCCTTCTTCATTTATTACACGGCCATTCTCTGCACGACATGTGGCAATGACTACACTGAACATCGTCATATATGAAAAAAAAATTGTGGATTGATTTGAAAGCGTGTGGGACAGAACATCCTCTTTTGGGTGATGCATACATGTTTTTGGCTGGAAATTCAGACAGGTTGAATACAATCCTTGGTTTCCCTAAAATACTACGGTTCAAGATGTTGTTCAGGTTGATGAACACGTAAGATGGTGGTGATTTATGCTAATAATGCCGAACTCATTTGTATAAGTTTTGTGTCCCTTTACTATGCCAATAAGTTAATGTAATTTTCATTTTGATGCTTATCATTTGAACAATGTTGGTTCGAAAATTGAGTGTATGCAAAAATGTTGGACTTTAGTCATTTTAAGTTGTTTTATGTATTATTTATTGATGATAGCCGACCCGAACTACGCCATGTGTCATCCTTTTAAGTCGTATAGTAAATGACTAGCCTTTAAATTTAAGGCATTAATGGTCAGGAGCCCCAAAGACATACCTACAGGTAGGCCCTAACCCCAAGTGGGAGATCGGTAGAAACTCCTCCTCCAGCCGCTGCAGGTCGGCCAACGCTTGGTGAAGAGGATCTACCCAGTTCGGCCAGAGTGGCCTTGAGGGCTCGGCGTAGGACGTGCGGAGCAGCCCGGCTGTTATTCCACATGCTGGATAGCTAAAGATTAGTAAGGAAAGAATCCTAAGTCATAAATACTCTGATCCTGACATTTAAATATGTCCATATTTATCCCTAAATTATAGGGATTTGCGTGTGTTTACCCTTATGGAAATAACTACTTTTCCTTCCAGGACAAGGAAAGGGATAAATCATCCCCTATATAAGAAACCCTAAGGAACTATGGAGACTTGATTCCAATACAGTCATTGGATACGTAGGAAACTCGAGAGAAATAACTCACGAGCTCTGTCTAAAAATACACCAAATTACCCCCCGTTTTACATCTTATTCTAGGGTTTTAATCTTGAATCCTTGTCACAAAGGATACGGCCCGGATCAATTCATAGACGAGCTACATCATCGTCAATTGGCGCTAGGAGGAGGGTCGCCTTTTTGACAGATTTTTATTCAAGAAATACCAAATCCGGTTAAGCATCAGTTATGGCCAAGAATACTGGCAAGAAAATTGGCACAGATCAGACGGATCCGGCACAACAGGGTGGAGCTGCCACTACCCAAGGGGACGGCCAGACTACAACCACTCAAAAAGGTGCAAACAATGCCGAGGATTAGACTCATCAACCTAATCTGGTCCTTCAAGATCCAGCCAACCAGGCGTTGGTTGAAGCCTTGAAAAACATGGATAATTCCACTCTCAAGGCTATATTTCAAGAGACATTGAAGGGGAGAGATCCCCCAGAACCTTCAGAAACAGACCTTCCACCTGGAACTCAGAAAAAGCAAGAGGTGGTGGAATCTAGCTTTCATACAGAGAGGAAAAATGCTTACCAGCAGCCTAATGACACAGCCAGGGCCGAACCGGATTCTCTGCTCGAAAGACGATCAGCAAGCTCCTCTGTGCATCGCCATTCACTGAGTATATTGATAACTACCCCCGACCAACGGGATTCAAAATCCCTAAGATTGACTCATATGATGGGTCTAAGGATCCTTATGATCATATGCACCAGTACATTCTCTCATATGAACTTGTACAATGCTCCAGATGAGATGAACTGCAAGACTTTCCCCGCACTGCTCACAGGAAGAGCCATAGAATGGTTCAACAAGATTTCTCCCAGGTCGATCTCCGACTTCAGGACCCTAACTCAGAAGTTCGTCCATGATTTCATTGCAGCTCGTCCTTTCCAAAGAAATTAGACTCATCTTCTCACTTTGAGGCAGAGACAAGATGAGACAGTTCTTCACTTTATAAAATGCTTTAATGAAGAATCCGCACATGTGCGGGACACATATGATCGGTTTCTGGTCGCCTCCTTCGTAGCAGGACTGTGAGAGGGACGGATGCACGCCAAGATAAACTGCAAACTTCTTTAGTCTATAAAAGAATGCCTAGATGTGGCCTATAAGCATTGCCCGGGAGAAGAAGCAAATAGGCTCAAAAGAGAGATGGAAAGAGGTGAAGGAAAGAAAAGTAAGTCCAAAGATAAATTGGACAAGAAAAGAAAGTCAGTTTGGGATCCGTAACTGCACCCATATCAGACCGGCTAGGGTAAAAGGGAGCTCTGCGGGACAGAGACTTCATCCCATTGAACAGATGTCATGAGCAGCTTCTCGCTATCATGGAAATAAAAGGGATAGCAGAAGTACCACCACCCACGAGGGGTCCTAGGGAGAAGAGAGACCCTAATAAATTTTGCAAGTATCATAAGGACATCGGTCATGACTCAGAGAACTGTTGAAATTTGATAAGGGACATTGATGCGGCAGTAATGGAAGGACAACTGGATGAGGTCATAGATCGGACTCATCAAGCCAAACCGCGTAGCCAACGAGAGTTCAAGCATAGAAATAACTATGCTGAACGGAATAATAGGGATGAGTTTCGATGAAGAAGGGACCACTCACCAGATCCCGACGGATAGATGGATAACCGCCCCATTAATATGATCAATACGATCTCAGGGGGGGCGAACAACATTGGTAGAACTGAAGACACGGACAGTAGTAGGTTTGCTGCTCCCACTCAATCCAACAAAAGACAGAGACTTCTGGGAGAACTAACTTATGGTCCTAAAGACTCACTCCCTTTGGTCATCAATAATGAAGGATTGGTAATAGAAGCAGCGATTAGTATGAATCTTATGAAGCATTTATGTGTGGACACAGGCAGTGCCATGAATGTTCTATACTACAATGTCTTCAGAGCTATGGAGTTGAAAGACGCCGGTCTTACCCCCGTTTCAGCACCTTTGTTCAGCTTTGGCGGACCCCTAGTTCATCCACTGGGTATGATCAAGCTGCCTACTACTTTTGGGGAAGGAACCAAGGGCAGGACTCTGATGGTGAATTATGTGGTGGTGAAGTCCCCATCGGCTTACAACGTGATTATGGGAAGACCGGAACTTATCGATCGAGCTGTAATATCACCACCTCGTGTTAGCATGAAGTTCCCCACAGGAGAAGGCTCTGTGGAAATCAAAGGGGATGTGGAAACAGCCAGGAGCTGTTACACCGCCACAGTGAATGGAAAGATGATGGTCCAACAAGTGAGCATCGAAGAGTTGCTCCCTGAAGACAAAGAAAGCTAGTCCTCGGAGGACCAGATAGAGGTTGTTCGTCTATGGGACAAGCACGCGGACTCAACAGTAAATATGGGGACATGGATTCTAGCATTACATAAAGAATCTATGGTAAATCTTTTGAAAGAGTTCAAAGATTTATTCGCATGGAAGACGGAAGACATGCCAGGGCTATCTCCGGAATTGGCAGTGCATAAGCTAAACATAGATCTGAACAGGAGGCCTGTTCGTCAAAAGAAAAGGCACTTTGCCTCTGAACGTATTTCAGCAATTGAGAAGGAAGTAACCATGTTGTTGCAGGCCAACATTATTAAAGAAGTCTTATATCCAGAATGGTTAGCGAATCCAGTACTGGTCAAAAAGCCATATGGGAGCTGGAGAATATGTGTCGACTTCACCGATCTCAACAAGGCCTGCCCCAAAGATTGTTATGCCTTACTGAAGATTGATCGTCTAGTGGACTCAACAGTGGGGTATGAAGTGTTTGCATTTTTAGATGCATATAAAGGATGTCATCAGATCGCAATAGATCCCAAAGACGCGGATAAAACCTCTTTTATCACAGAATTTAGGACGTCCTGCTACGTCACTATGCCCTTCGGCCTGGAAAATGCTGGAGCAACATATCAAAGGGCTGTAAACAAGAGCTTTGCCAAAGAGATTGGGCGATGCATGGAGGTGTACATGGATGACCATATAATCAAGAGCAGGTCTCTTGATCAATACTTCATGGATGTCAGAGAGGTATTTGAGGAATTAAGGCAAACTCAAATGAAACTTAACCCCAAGAAATGTACGTTTGGGGTCAGATCGGGCAAGTTCCTAGGATACATGATATCCAAAGATGGGATTAGAGCCAATCCTGACAAGGTGGATGCTTTGAAAAAGATGCAATCGCAAAGAAGCATCAAGGATGTACATCGGTTAACAGGAAGAATAGCCACACTGAACAGGTTTCTCTCCAGATCGGCACAGCATGCTTTGCCTTTTTTCAAAATTTTGAGAAGAGCAAGTACTTTCCAGTGGGACGAGGAGAGCCAGAAGGCCTTTGAAGAACTGAAGTTGTACTTGGCTGAGCTGCCCACACTAACAACTCCTTAGGAAGGAGAATCTTTATATGTCTACTTAGCAGCATGTGAAGAAACGTTGAGCGCTGTACTGTACAAAGAACAAGACGGACAACAGATACCTGCTTTCTTTATGAGTAAGGCACTCCATGGACCAGAGGTCAGATATTCAAATGTGGAAAAATTAGCGTTAGCATTGGTTCATGCCTCCTGGAAGTTAAGGCCTTACTTTCAGGCACACCCAATAACTGTGATCATCGATCAGCCTCTTCGGCAAATTTTAGGACGACTTGAAACCTCGGGTAGGTTAGCAAAATGGGTCGTGGAACTGGCAGAGTAAGAACTTGATTTTCGTCCTTGAACTGCCATCAAAGCAAAAGCCTTGGAAGACTTCCTGGCTAAAGGGATAGTTGTTCGCCTGGAAGACGATCAGCCCAAACATGAAGAGAACAAGTGGAAACTATATGTGGATGGCGCAGCAAGCAAAGAAGGGGCTGGGGCAGGTCTCCTGCTCGTCAGCCCAATAGGGGAAGAGTTTCCCTATGCCTTATGATTTGGGTTTCAGGCCACTAACAATGAAGCAGAGTATGAGGCATTGATTACAGGGCTCAAACTGGCAGATAAGCTGCGGGCAGATAGTTTGCAGGTTTACATCGATTCCTAGCTCGTCGTAAACCATATAAATGGCGAGTATGAAGCCAAAGAGGATCCCATAAGGAATTACCTAACAGTGGCTTGATCTATGTTAGAAAAGTTTCAACAGGTCCAGGTTGACCGGATACCCCGAACCGAGAACACAAGGGTAGACGCATTATCAAAATTGGCGTCTAATTTTGTGTTAGATAGAAAAGTGTTGGTAGAACTCCTCAAGGAAGGAGCTACGATCAGCAAATGGTTCAACCGATCAGGCAAGTCAATACTTGGATGGATCCCATTGTCTCATATCTCAGAGAAGGAATCATGCCTAAGGACAAGATTCAAGCTAGAAAGATGAAGATCTTAACTACAAGATACTCCTTGTTCGACAACATTCTCTACTGCTGGTCGTATATTGCCTCATTGCTTAAATGTGAAAAAATTGAAGAAGGGAATTACCTTCTACGAGAGATATATTTGGGAATCTATGGAAATTATTCCGGAGCCCGAACATTAGCAAGGAAATGTAGGTTGTTCGGCTATTATTGGCCTACAATGCTACAAGATGCCAAAGATTTGGTGGAAAAATGCAAGGCGTGCCAGGTGCATGATAATCTTTCACATCAGCCATTACAGGACATGATTCCTCTTGTCTCTCCATGGCCTATTGATCAATGGGGAGTAGATTTAGTTGGACCACTCCCACGAGCTCCCAAAAATGTCATATTTTTAATAGTAGAAGTGGACTACTTCACCAAGTGGGTTGAAGCCGAACCATTAACAACCATCACAGGAAAGCAAATACAAAAGTTTCTATGAAAGAACATAGTGTGCAGGTTTGGAATTCCAAAAACACTGATCTTAGATAATGGAACTCAATTTGAGGACAAAACTGTTAAGGAATGGTGTGCCGAGCTGCACATAACTCAGCATTTTACGTCCGTTGGTCATCCTCAAGCTAATGGGCAGGTCGAACAGACCAACAGGCAGATCAAAACAGGGTTGAAGAAATGCCTAGAAGAAGAATGAGAAAATTAGGCCGAGCACTTGCCCAATATATTATAGGCATACAGAACAACGCCAAAATCAGCTACTGGTGAGACTCCGTTCAGTTTAGCATATGGATGCGAGGCAGTAATTCCGGCTGGGATCGGCCTACCATCGCCACGAGTAGTGCTCTGCTATGAAGAACATCAATTAACCGAGCTCAGGCATTCAAAAGACGACCTGGAAGAAGCTCGGAATATGGCCTCCATTAGAATGGCCAAGTACAAGCAGTGTATTTCTCAGTACTATAACTTCTGAGTTAAAAACTCATATTTCAAATAGGGAGATATGGTACTTAAAAAGAATGAGTTCAGCAGACAAAGGCTTCAAGGAAAACTTGACTCGAACTGGGAAGGCCTCTACAAGGTGGTCAAAGTGCATGGAAAAGAAGCATATCAGCTAGTTGACGCAAATGCCAGGACAATACCACGCAGTTAGAATGCCACCAACTTAAGGAAATTTTATGTCTAGGACAAGTTCCAGGCCTTATTTTTGCATTATTTTATGTTTCAGCTTTTATTTTACAATAAGATGTAATTGAACATCAGTTGTAATGATAAATCTTATGTCTTGCACTTGTGCTTATTTAAGTTCACACACTCGATTAAAGTTTGCAAAGGGACCATCTTTCTAAATCTGCAGGACAGACGATCAGAACAGAGCTGCAGGTAAGACTCAGAGGTTTGCAAAGTGTTAGGAACATTTTGTTATGTTTTGATGATGGCCATACTAGCTGTTATAGCAAGCCTGAAAATAAGTTAGAATTCTCTGTATAAGTCTTTACTTAGAGTCTGACATGTTGTATAAGTTGAGTCAGACAAGTACTGTACTAGTTGGTAGAATGAAAAAGTAAAACAAAAATCCGGCAAAGTGAAGCCAGCCTAGTACCGGCAAAGATGCATGAAGCCATTATGGTCTGACTTATAACCAAGGAAGTCTGTGATGACCTTGGATAAGTCTAAGTTACATTCCAAGTGATGAAACTTAAAGATTAAATATAGGTGTACACTTATCTCATATTAATCAAGGACCAGCGAAGTACAAAGATTCTCTTAAACTGAAAAGAATGAAGGAAATAGTAAATCGGCAAAGTGAACTGACTATCGGCTGAGCAATGACAAAGTAGTGAAGGAAGATCTAATCGGCAAAGTCAGAAAGATCACTTAACCGTTCAGGGAACGGCCAAGTAAACTTTACTTGATCAGATTTTGAAATATGAAAAAGATTCAGAAGATCAAGCATTAAATGCACAATCAATTGAGGGTCAATCAAGGACATATTTTCTGATAAACGTTTGAAGAAAAATCCGATCACTAAAATGAAGGACAGATTTCTGATAAACGTTTGAAGAAAAATCCGATCATTAAAATCAATGAGGATTTAATTAAGGGGGAATCAAGAATAAAATCAAGGATTATTCCCCTCATTAATATAGCCAACTGATGAAAATTCAAATCAAGGTTCATCAAGGCTATATACAGAAGGCATTGGCAGACAAGAATAAAAATATACATAAGAGAATGATCAAGTCAGAGAATTTACAAGCAGAAACTCTGTCAAATCAAAGAACCTTCATCTGTGCTGAAAAGTGAAACATCTAGTGATCAACTCAAAACTTAGAACTACAACATCAAGCATTGAGTCTGCTCAACAAGTTTTATGAATTCAATTCACTTCAATCAAGAAAATGAATTAGAGCCATCTGAGAAGGTGTTGTGTTTCTGATAGCTGCTGAAGGATTTGTTCCCAAAGAGCAGTGAAAGAGACCGAGTCACTGAAGCTGTTGCAGTCAGGGAGTGATAGTCTTGAAGATTGTCAAGCTTGTGTAGTCAAGGACAATCAGACTATTGTATCTGTGAAAACAATTGTGAAATTCCTCCAATCATCACAGAAGAAGAGTGGATTAAGGGATTACACCACCCTGAACCACTATAAGCCTTGTGTCAATTTACTTTCAGCAATTTACCTTACTTCATTGATTTAATTGCTTAAATTATATCATACATCTGTGATTGCATAAACTACTTTGAAACAACATATTAAGAAGGGACTTATCCGCTGCCCAAAAGCTTCTAAATACAAGAAAAGTTTTTGAAACTCCACTATAGTCATTCAACCCCCCCCCCCCCCTCTGACTATAGTTTTACCCTTCTTTGGGACCAACAATTGGTAGCAGAGCAGTGTTTCTAGTATCAGAACCTATTCAGATCTAATATTTTCAATGCAGTGTTTCTAGTATCAGAACCTGTTCGTTCACATATCACATATTTTCAAAGTATATTTTCAAATTTGTGGATTCTTTTATGTCATATATATATATATATATATATATATATATATATATATATATATATATATATATATATATATATATATTTTATTTGTACTTATGGATTCCTCAAACTTTATGTCAAAGGTACTTGTTTTCAATGTTAATAATTTTGATGAATACAAAAAAAGAATGTTGTCTCATCTTGCAGAAACTCATGAAGAGATGCTGGATGTAATTAATGATGGCCCAATCGAGATTACAATTGTGGTAGCCACAAGAGCAGATCAAGGAAAAGTAATAGACAAACTCAAGAAAGATTGGACCAAAGATGATAGGAGAAGAGCAAATCTCGACTTTGTTGCAAAAGACATGATTTTGAAGACTCTGGACAGTAACATGTTCATGAGAATCAAAGATTGTAAAATAGAAAAAGAGATATAGGACAAATTGTCACTGATCAATGAAGGATCAGAAGCAGTCAAAGAAAACAAATTGTTTGTTGCAAAACAGAAATTTGAGAACTTCCAAATGAAGGCTAGTGAAACCATTGATCAAATGGACAACAGATTCTCAAGCATCATCAGTGAACTACAACAACTTGGACACACATATCCATAGAAAGAAGTGTGTCTGAAAATCTTGAGAGGCCTACCTGAAAGATGGAAGATCATTACATCAGTAATAAGAGGGACAACAAATCTTGCAAACACTGACACCTTGACTCTGATGTCTCAATTAAAGGCTCATGAATTTGAGTTGAACGGCGAAGACACTACACCAGCAGCGGCACATAAGGCCAGTGCACTGGTTGCACCCCAGCAAAGTCAAACAGCAAAGAGACACAGGAGCTGAAGGAACATGTAGCTTTACTAGTTAAACATTTTGACAAGGTTTACCAAGAAGAAGCAATTCAAAGGGGGATCATCATCATACAAAAAGTCAATCTCAAACAAAGACATAAAGAAGAAAGATGATGAATACAGATGCTTCAACTGCAAAAAGAAAGGTCATTTCAAGGCAGATTGCCATGAAGAAAATGACAAAGATGATGAGAAGAAAAAGTACAAAACAGCTGAAAAGAGGAAAAGCAAGAAGGCACTCAAAGCTGAAACCAGCAGTGAAAAGAATGAAGATGATGAAGCTGACAGCTCAGAAAATGAAAAGGCTTACCTATGCCTCATGGCTAAAGAATCTAATGAAACTGAGGTAACTTCTAGCCCATACTCATCATCAAGTGCATCCACATCTGACACTGCACAATCTTCTATTCTCCCAATAGATTCTGCAAACATAATCCAAAATCTCATGAGTAAATTTGATGAAATTGAGTTGAATCATGAAATTCTGGAACAGGAGTGTGAGAATCTAATAAAGGAAAATAAAAGATTAAAGAAAAAACTGGATAAAGTAAAAGCTGAACTAACTAATAAGGAGACTCACTCAAATGTTCAACAAGCAGCAGATGATCATACATCTGGTGTTGACAGACCAGCTGAGAAAATCTCCCTACCAGTTAAGACAAACACTGCACCACTAAATGCACCAGCTTACAAACCCTCAAAAAGGTTTGGATCCAGATAAGACCTTGGCTACCACAGTCAGGACGAGAATAGAAACAATGGACAACACAATTCTGAATCTAGGAACAATAATGGACCACAGTTCAGAAAAGGACAGAAAATAGTTTCAATCACTCATCTGTTAGGTGTAGTGCCCGAAAGACAATTATCTAATTGTTTTAGGACCGAATTAATAATTCATCATATTATATGCATGTATGCTTATAATTAAGACACTACTGAAATCCCTAAGTATCTTGTTTATGTAATCACATAACTCAGTGTATGGCTATACACAAGAGGATTGAGTTAGTGAGATGTACTTAAAATTAACTTAGTCCGTAGCGTTTATTAATCTGAGTATGGGTCTCGTGATTAATTTGCTAATAATCCGCCTAGAACACTTTAGGTGTGACAGTCTTATCCGGACTGTCGGTAATAGGGTACCTAGTGGGGCATTTATATAAGATGATAATCATATAGGGCTGGACCGATTTGATTTGATTTCTCGATATAATTCCGTAATCGAGAAGTCCTATCGAATCGCAAGATGATCATATATGGGTTAATCTCAATCCTGAGGTGATCACAGACGACTTCTTAGACAAGGGTAGGTTTGATGTGTTAGTAAGGATCACTTCGTAGTATGTGGTCCAACACTTCTCGTTGGCTCTATTCTAGGATGAGTGAGTAGTCTGTGCTATCACAGATATGGAATCCATTCCTTCCCTCGGGAAGTAGACAGACAGTTCCTGTAATATCCCGGAATTTTGACCTCCTAATTAATTAGTATGAGATTAAATTATTTTGGAAATTATGTGATTTTTTAATTAAATGGAAGGATTAGTTAATAATTAAAAAGGATTTTAATTATTTTGTGCAATTAAAAGGGCAATTAAAAAGGGACTTTCTTTTTATTCTTCTTTTCCTTCCTTATTTCTCCAAAAAAAAAAAAAAAAAAAAAAAAAAAAAAGGTGAAACCCTAAGACCCCCACCCCTTGCCGCCGAGTTCTTGTGAGGGAGAGGGAGAGTAAAACTTCTTCTTGGTGTTGAAGAATTCGTCGTCGTCGTCGTCGTCGTTGGTAAGCATCGTTAATTTTCTTCGTCCCTACAATGCGAGCACAACGATCGGCCGGCCAAAGGCCATGGCCGACCCATTGATGCGCATGGGGAGGTGGTTTCGAACCTTGGGATCACCTTTGTGATTCGTTTGAATTGTGTAGTGATCATCGTTTCTTTTCCTTCTTTTATAGATTCAGTTTCATAGAGGAACGATTCTAACTTGTTAGCAAAGGCTTTCAAGGAGTACAATATTACCGGTAAGAATATTTCTATGGATTGCGTTTACGTTTGTTCGTCATGAGTTAGATAATATTTTGGGGCCGGAAATTTAAACTTGGTATAGGGTTATGTTTGAAAGAGTGTTTTGGGATGCTAAACATCCATAGTAGTGTGTCTTGCTTTGGTTTAAAGGCCATGGATGTTATTGTACTCTTAGATGAAGAAATTCTGTGTTTTGCTGTGTTGTTTTGGCGGGTTTTGGTTTGGAAACGTTTTGGAAATCGTGTTGAGGGTTTTAGGGTTTTGATTGAAACCCAGGTCGGACGGGCGTCTGATTCGTGTGGACGGGCGTCCGCCTTGGTTTCAGTTCAGACGGGCGTCTGGGTTACCTGGACGGGCGTCTGAAGGGCTGTTTTTGATACAGGATGTAAATTTACTTTAGTGGACGGGCGTCCAAGCATAATGGACGGGCGTCCAGGTGTAAAAACTGGATTCAGGATGTAACAGGTCCTTTTGGACGCACGTCCGAGTTTTTGGACGGGCGTTCGGTTATCCAAACGGGCGTCCAACCCTTTTAAACGGGCGTCCAGCTTAAGTATCCTTATTTCTGTGTTAGTTGTCGTTAAATCTTATTAACATGCTTTGTGAGTTGGGTTTTGATGGTGTTATCATTGTGGAACCTGATTTTTGAGGCATTGAATGTTCGTAGACCCGTAGTGGTTGGGCCCGGATAGGGTAGCTACCGAAGCCGGGTATCCGGGAGTGGAATTGCCTTACGACTTTAATGACCTTCCGTATTTGGGGAGTTGCGGATGGATGTAATGTTGGGCCGGACGGGGTATCTCCGAATCCGATAACCCGGGAGAGGAAATCCTTGCACCCCAGTACGTGTGGACCATTTTAATAATGGTACCATTGGATGACCTTTAGGAATGTGCACATTCGGGACCTTTAGGTATAGATGGATTGTGGTGTTTCATATCTTCTATGGAATGGTCGTATTTGCTATATGATGGTTGATGCCTGTAGAGAAGTTTCCTTAAATTGTTGTTAACTTTCGTTCTACGTACATTAGATTTATTCTTACTCAACTTCATAGTTGACGGTTTTACTTTTGTTTAACCCTGCTATGATCCATTTATGGGAGCGGACTCTTAGCAGTATTTTTTTTTTTTTTTGGATGTTTGATGATTGCGGGGGCGTCGCGGGGTATCGAGAGCCACGTAGTCGCCGTCTTACTTTTCCACTTTCTTTGGATTTCCGGCACTTTAAGATTTTATTGACGTTTCCACATATTTTCTTTTTCTTTCAAGAAATTGTAATTTCCTTGACCCTTTTAATAATAAATGGTGGATGTTTATTTTTCTTCTGTTGTGGAATGTTGAGTATTACTGCTGCGACTGTGTGTCGTGAAGTGACGTTTCGGTGACCGATTCCGGCGGCCGACGTGATTGGAAACCGGGGTGTTACAAAGTGGTATCAGAGACGTTCGACTCCAGGACCACCACCTAAAATGAACCTTAAGAATAAATTCACTAAAATGAGCACAGTGAGGATGTGTGGGGTAGGTATTGAGCTCTATGTGGGGAAGGTACGGTGAATTCTGATGTATGTGGAAATGTGGTCGCATGTTGCAAATTACTTTGGACGAGAAGTGTTAGTATATGTGAAATATTCGTGGCATGATATAGGCGATAACGAGTATATGATTGTTTACTTTTGTAGTTTTAGCTATGCCTCCTAGGAATGGAAACGAGAGAGATCGGTACGATTGATCGGTTGGTCAAGATGAATCAAGATCCGATTCAAGCGGTTAACAAGTTGACGGAAGACCGTTCTCGGGGGTCATCCACCGGCATGACCAGGGCCGTGAGCCAACAAAGGCCTAGTCGACGACGGTAAGGGAGACCCTAAGGGTCTCGAGCGGTGGATTAGAGAGTTCGAGAAGATCTTCGCCACTCGGGTTGTCCAGAGGAACCGAAAGTCGACCAAGCCGCTTTCTACTTGGTTGACAGAGCCGATTTGTGGTGGGGTGCCAACAAGGATAGGTTGGCTCGGACCGAAAACGAGCAAGGGAGTCGGTGGTGGTACCACCGAACCGGACCGAGTTTAAACAAGAGTTACGGCGTGAATTCTTCCCCGAATCAAAAAGGAAAGAGTTGCGAGTGGAGTTCGACAATCTCCGACAGGGGGATATGACGGTCCAAGAATATTACGAAAAGTTTGTTGATTTGGCGGTCTATGCATCCGAGCTGGTGCCGACTGAAGAGGCTAAGATGGTGAAGTTCGAACAGTATTTAGATTTGGCGATCCGAGATCGTATGGGGGCAAGTAGGGGCTTCACGAGCTTAAAGGAGATGTGTGAGGTAGCATGCAATATCGAGAGGATTCGAAAGGAAGTTAAGGCAGCATATGCTACCAATAATAAGAGGAAGAGTGTCTCTGAGGACAATCAAGGGCGGCAGAAGCGGAGTAATTTTGGAAATCACCCAGTGCGACAATCTTTCTCGGGAAGTTCTCAGTTTAATAGGGGCAGTGGGGGTCAATCAACGAGGAGTAACTCCCAGGGGTCTAGTCGGCCACGAAGTTATCACTGCAAGAGGTGTCAGAGAAATCACCCAGTGCGCAGATTGTTCGGGTGCACGGGTCCAGTGTCACGGCTGCGGAAAGTTCGGACACAGACAGTTTGAGTGTTTTATGGCTCCAACACCTGCCAGGGCAGCATCGGATGCAGGGAGCAACATGGTCGGGACTCCAAGGGGTAACACAGGGAATGGTAATAGGAATAACCAGCAAGCGAGTGGTACTCCCGCTCGTAGCCGACAAGGGGGTGCACCTACGACCACCGGTGGGGATAGAAACCGACCATCGTGGTCGGCCAAAGACCGTTCGGGGAGTTGGAGGGAAACGGACCGGGAAACTATTTGCGGTGGGCAGAGAGGAGGGCCGAGCGAGCAACCACGTAGTGACGGGTAATTTTCTAGTTAACTCACTTTTATCTTATGTGCTTTTCGATTCGGGTGCATCGTGTTCCTTCGTAGCAAGTTCGTATGTTTCGAAGTTGGGTCTAGCTAATTTTGAGGTGATTGACCGTGAATTCATGCAACCGTCGGGAGAGCTAGTACCGTGTTCTAAGTTACATAGAGATGTACCGTTAGTAATTATGGGAGTCAACTTGTCGGTTGACTTGATCGAGTTCCCTCTTGAGAATTTCGACGTCATTTTGGGTATGGATTGGTGAACCGACATAAAGCCAAAATTGATTGTGAGCGAGAGAAGGTGACTTTAAGAGGCCCTAAAGGGGTGCGAGTCTCCCACAAGGGATTTGTGGATAAACCCGGGGTGAAAATTATTTCGGTAGTGGCCTTGAAATCCTTCATAAAGAAAGGGTACCCGTTATTTATGTGTCATGTACATGATGTAAGTACGGGGATCCTAAACTAACGGACATTGATGTAGTTCGTGAGTTTGAGGACGTATTTCCGGATGAGATACCGAGTATGCCTCCCGAGAGAGGGTAGAGTTTGCGATAGAGTTGGTGCCCGGGACCGGACCAATATCGAAAGCACCCTACCGTATGGCGCCTAAGGAACTAGCGAGTTGAAAATACAATTGGAAGAACTTCTCGGTAAGGGGTACATCCGACCGAGTGTGTCCCCGTGGGGAGCACCGGTACTATTTGTGAAGAAGAAGGATGGTAGTATGCGGCTGTGTATTGATTACCGGGAACTGAACAACGTCACAGTGAAGAACAAGTATCCATTACCGAGGATCGATGACTTGTTCGATCAACTACGGGGGGCAGGTATTTTCTCGAAGATTGATTTGCGATCAGGGTACCACCAGCTCAGGGTAGCAGATGCGGATATTCCAAAGACCGCATTTCGCACCAGGTACGGACACTACGAATTTACGGTTATGCCTTTCGGACTGACCAACGCACCAGCAGTTTTTATGGATTTGATGAACCGGGTATTCAGGCCCTATTTGGACCAGTTTGTAGTAGTATTTATTGACGACATCCTGGTCTACTCTAAGACTAAGGAAGAACATGCCGAACATCTGAGGCTCGTGCTGCAGATTCTACGAGAAAAACAATTGTACGCGAAACTATCCAAATGTGAATTCGGTTGGAACGAGTGGCATTCTTGGGGCATGTTGTTTCGAAAGACGGTGTATCCGTTGACCCGAGCAAAATAGAGGGTGGCGAAATGGCCAACCCCTAAGAATGTTGCGTAAATTCGAAGCTTCTTGGGTTTGGCGGGATATTACCGAAGGTTTGTAAAAGACTTCTCCAAGATTGCTAGGCCGATGACCGCTTTGATGAAGAAAGAAAACCGGTTTAAGTGGGATGAAAAATGTGAGGAGGCGTTCCAACCGCTTAAGGTACGGTTGACTACGGCTCCTATCTTAGCATTACCCGAGGGTAATGAGGACATTGAGGTTTATACGGACGCGTCAAAGAATGGCCTGGGGTGCGTATCGATGCAACGGAGGCGAGTGATTGCGTATGCATCGAGACAACTCAAACCGTATGAGAGTAACTATCCAACTCATGACTTGGAGTTGGCGGCGGTGGTCTTCGCATTAAAGATTTGGCGGCACTATCTCGTATGGGATAACCTTTAAGGTGTTTTCGTATCACAAGAGTCCGAAGTACATATTTACACGAAGGAGCTCAATATGCGTCGAGGCGTTGGTTGGAGTTGATTAAAGATTACGACATGGAAATTCAATACCACGAAGGGAAGGCCAATGTAGTGGCGGATGCCTTGAGTCGGAAGTCGATTCATTCCTTGTGTGAGAGAGTCGCGCGGATGAGGTTGCGAGAAGAGTTAGACCGTATGGATATATGTGTCATCCGAAAGGTGGAGATAAGAGGGACTTCGTCTTGCAACCCGAATTGTATGATGAAATCCGGGTGAGACAAGCGGGTGATAAGGTAATCGAGGCAAAGAGGGCTAAGATTGGTACGATGCAGGCAGCTTGATTTTACTTTACACGAGGATGGTGGCGTTCGGTTCAAGGGTCGGTGGTGTGTACCAGCCGACGAGGAACTCAAGAGGCGGATTTTGAGTGAAGCTCATAGTGCGCCTTATTCTGTTCATCCGGGAGGAGACAAACTGTATAAAGATCTCAAGAAAACCTTTTGGTGGCCCAATATGAAACGCGAAGTAGCAGAGTTTGTGTCGAAGTGCTTGACTTGTCAGAAGGTAAAGATCGAACATCGACGGCCGCAGGGTATGCTTCAGCCGTTGGAAGTGCCGGTTTGGAAGTGGGATTCCATCTCCATGGATTTTGTATGCGGATTACCGAGGAGCCCTAAAGGGAATAATATGATTTGGGTCGTTGTGGATAGACTGACTAAAGCGGCGCACTTCATTCCGATGAAAGACACTTGGAGTAAGACGGAGTTGGCTATGGCATACCGGAGAAATATTGTGAGACTACATGGTATACCCAACAAAGATTGTGTCGGATAGAGATGCGAGATTTATATCTCGGTTTTGGCAAGAACTACAGGCAGCCTTGGGAACGGAACTGCGAATGAGTACAGCTTTTCACCCTGCTACCGATGGTCAGACGGAGAGGACCATACAAACGTTGGAAGACATGCTGAGGGCATGTGTGTTAGAATTCCAAGGCTCTTGGGAGGAAAAGCTCGATCTTATCGAATTTTCATACAACAACAGCTACCATGCCAGCATTAAGATGGCACCTTTTGAGGCACTTTATGGTAGGAAGTGCAAGAGTCCGGTTTGTTGGGACGATTCGTCCGAGGCAGTGATTTTGGGACCACAGATGATCGAAGATACGGTCAAGCAGGTACAGACAATCCGAGAAAAGATGAGGGCTGCCCAAGATAGACAAAAGAGTTATGCAGACTTACGCCGCCGGGATATTGAGTTCGCCGTGGGCGATAAGGTACTACTACGAGTATCACCAACCAAAGGAGTAATGCGTTTTGGCAAGAAAGGGAAGTTGAGTCCCAAGTACGTGGGGCCTTATGAGATCTTGGACCGCGTAGGTGAAGTAGCATATCGACTAGCCTTGCCACCGGCGTTGGATAAGGTGCATAACGTGTTCCATGTATCTCAATCGCGCAAGTACGTGAGTGATCCTTCTCACGTGATTGAACCGGAGGTAGTTGAGCTAGACCGATCCTTGACTTACGAGGAGGTACCGGTGCGGATATTAGATACTAAGGTACGGAAAACAAGGGGACGTGAGGTTAGCATCGTCAAGGTCTTATGGTCTAACCATGCCACCGAGGAGGCGACATGGGAGGCTGAGGGTGCTATGCGACAGAAGTACCCGCATTTGTTCTCTTAAGGTAAGTCAATTTTTTTCAATCCTTGTACGTAGAATCCTTTCCTTACCTTCGGGGACGAAGGCTGTTTTTAAGGGGGTGGAACAACGTCCGGTACGAACCCGAACTTCGAGGACGAAGTTTTGTCTTAAGGGGGGGAGGATGTAATATCCCGGAATTTTGACCTCCTAATTAATTAGTATGAGATTAAATTATTTTGGAAATTATGTGATTTTTTAATTAAATGGAAGGATTAGTTAATAATTAAAAAGGATTTTAATTATTTTGTGCAATTAAAAGGGCAATTAAAAAGGGACTTTCTTTTTATTCTTCTTTTCCTTCCTTATTTCTCCAAAAAAAAAAAAAAAAAAAAAAGGTGAAACCCTAAGACCCCCACCCCTTGCCGCCGAGTTCTTGTGAGGGAGAGGGAGAGTAAAACTTCTTCTTGGTGTTGAAGAATTCGTCGTCGTCGTCGTCGTCGTTGGTAAGCATCGTTAATTTTCTTCGTCCCTACAATGCGAGCACAACGATCGGCCGGCCAAAGGCCATGGCCGACCCATTGATGCGCATGGGGAGGTGGTTTCGAACCTTGGGATCACCTTTGTGATTCGTTTGAATTGTGTAGTGATCATCGTTTCTTTTCCTTCTTTTATAGATTCAGGTTTCATAGAGGAACGATTCTAACTTGTTAGCAAAGGCTTTCAAGGAGTACAATATTACCGGTAAGAATATTTCTATGGATTGCGTTTACGTTTGTTCGTCATGAGTTAGATAATATTTTGGGGCTGGAAATTTAAACTTGGTATAGGGTTATGTTTGAAAGAGTGTTTTGGGATGCTAAACATCCATAGTAGTGTGTCTTGCTTTGGTTTAAAGGCCATGGATGTTATTGTACTCTTAGATGAAGAAATTCTGTGTTTTGCTGTGTTGTTTTGCTGGTTTTGGTTTGGAAACGTTTTGGAAATCGTGTTGAGGGTTTTAGGGTTTTGATTGAAACCCAGGTCGGACGGGCGTCTGATTCGTGTGGACGGGCGTCCGCCTTGGTTTCAGTTCAGACGGGCGTCTGGGTTACCTGGACGGGCGTCTGAAGGGCTGTTTTTGATACAGGATGTAAATTTACTTTAGTGGACGGGCGTCCAAGCATAATGGACGGGCGTCCAGGTGTAAAACCGGATTCGGGATGTAACAGTCCTTTTGGACGCACGTCCGAGTTTTTGGACGGGCGTTCGGTTATCCAAACGGGCGTCCAACCCTTTTAAACGGGCGTCCAAATTAAGTATCCTTATTTACGTGTTAGTTGTCGTTAAATCTTATTAACATGCTTTGTGAGTTGGGTTTTGATGGTGTTATCATTGTGGAACCTGATTTTTGAGGCATTGAATGTTCGTAGACCCGTAGTGGTTGGGCCCGGATAGGGTAGCTACCGAAGCCGGGTATCCGGGAGTGGAATTGCCTTACGACTTTAATGACCTTCCGTATTTGGGGAGTTGCAGACAGATGTAATGTTGGGCCGGACAGGGTATCTCCGAATCCGATAACCCGGGAGAGGAAATCCTTGCACCCCAGTACGTGTGGACCATTTTAATAATGGTACCATTGGATGACCTTTAGGAATGTGCACATTCGGGACCTTTAGGTATAGATGGATTGTGGTGTTTCATATCTTCTATGGAATGGTCGTATTTGCTATATGATGGTTGATGCCTGTAGAGAAGTTTCCTTAAATTGTTGTTAACTTTCGTTCTACGTACATTAGATTTATTCTTACTCAACTTCATAGTTGACGGTTTTACTTTTGTTTAACCTGCTATGATCCATTTATGGGGAGCGGACTCTTAGCGAGGTATTTTTTTTTTTTTTTTGGATGTTTGATGATTGCGGGGGCGTCGCGGGGTATCGAGAGCCACGTAGTCGCTGTCTTACTTTTCCACTTTACTGGATTTCCGGCACTTTAAGATTTTATTGACGTTTCCACATATTTTCTTTTTCTTTCAAGAAATTGTAATTTCCTTGACCCTTTTAATAATAAATGGTGGATGTTTATTTTTCTTCTGTTGTGGAATGTTGAGTATTACTGCTGCGACTGTGTGTCGTGAAGTGACGTTTCGGTGACCGATTCCGGCGGCCGACGTGATTGGAAACCGGGGTGTTACAGTTCCCTTATTTGTTAATCCTAGAAACTGATCGATGAGCTCAGTTCATATTATATTAGATATGAACTAATTGGTCACTAGGGGGTTAATGGTAAATAAGGATAAGATGTTTCGAGAAGGGTCTATGGAGATATCCCGAATCGAAAGAACATTCTATGGAGGATTTATCCGTATGTAATGATTATATCAGTGGACGCTTATCAACTCATAGTTGAGTATAAGTTATCTATATTCGGCAGAGTTCAGTTTCGAGTTTATGGTGGTGTAATCCCGGAATTAATAGATTGAATATTATTGTTCGGTCTGACGAATAATTTTATTTAATTTATTCTAGCTACTGAATATGGGTCCATGGTCCCCGACGTGGCTCCTAATATAGCATATACGATTTCTTGTCGTTTCAACTCAATTGTAATTAAATAGTTGGATTGGACTATTTAATTGATATGTGGATTAATTGTTTAGTTGGACTAGATAATTAAATACATGGAAAATAAATTTTTTGTGGACTCGGCCCAATGTGTCAAAAAAATGTGCATGGACCTTATTTAATTAGGGTGGGGCGTATTTTGTGTTATTAATTATTAAGGAATTAGTTTTCTTGGATAATTATTTAACATGTGATTTATCTTTTATTTGTTAAATGATAATTCATGGAATATTAGATAATATATTTATTTATCCTAATTTGTTTGGGATATATATTATATTTATCTTTTATTTAAAATAAGGATTAATCTAATAATTATCTCTTAATTATTAAATCCTTGAAGGACAATGATTACTTTCCTATATAAAGAGAGTTCTCCCAAGCCTTATAGACACAATAAATTTCGAAAATTGGGAGTATTATAGCGTAGAGATTTTGGCTATAATACTAGGGTTCGAGTTTTAGAAAAACTTCGGGTTTTTCTAAGGTCGCATATCGAGGAGGTCCGGCGGCTTGAAACACCATCCACCTGGTGGTGCTTGGAGATACATGTTGGGAGACTTTGGCTTCTCAACTAGGCTCTCATATAGCTCGGATTGAAGATTGTTCTTGGTGTTTATTCACAATAAACCGGTAAGCAATCTAAACCCCCTCGTAGGTTTAGATCTATTATTTTATCTATTTTGGTTGACTAGATCTACATCTATACTATTCCGCTGCGTAATCGGGGGATCTTGATCCATCCGGCGATATTACATCCTACAAGTGGTATCAGAGCCTTTGATCTAGCAATCAAAGTATTTAAATTTTAGATCTAAGGAGTGGAATAAGCATGTTAGATTGTTTTTTTTATTTTCGTTTTTATGATGAATCGAAAATAATCATGTTGTATGCTTGTGATTGTCGTGGTTGAAGAGATGGATTGGGTTGATATTTTGTAGCTTTCTTGTTTAGTAACAATTAAGCATAGGATTTGTATTTTAATTTGTCAATCGAAATTTATATGAAAAAATAGCATCTTTGTTGTAATTTTTTTTATATTCCGGGCTCGAAATATAAAGATCTTGAAGAAAAGATGAAGATCAAGGAGAAACCCAAGGTATGAACGAGGAGAAACGGTTAAAAACCTGTTTTTTTAAATTAAAAATCCGCTACAGGACTTTCTGCGACGTTGAAAAGCGTCGCTATAAGTCTATTTTTCTTACGACCAACGGCTAGGGCTTAATTTTTGTTTCCGGCGGCTGTATGTTTTTTTTATTAAACTTTTTTTTTATATATCTGCCGTATTGGCAGTAAATAAACAATATATATATATATATATATATATATATATATATATATATATATATATATATATATATTACGGGAATATTTTTTTTCAGCCGTAAATCAAAAAAAAAATACATTTTTAATTATAAAGGTTTTAATTATAATAAATTGGATTTATTTAATTTAAAAGCCTTTCTCCTCTCGGATGTTCGTGGTTCGTGATCCGGCGGTTCGAGCTCAAGATTCGAAGTTCAAGACTCGAAGATTAGATTAAGTTTTACTTTTCCTTAGAAAATAGGTTAGTCGGGGGTACCAACGATCCATCTCGGTGTTTACTTTTCCGTTATTTTTTTCGTGTATGATCGAAAATTGTATGATATAACCGGAAATTGCCATGACATGCATCTTCATGATTCCACTCCAATGCATACACGTAGATATTTAATTTCGAATTAAATTAGGCGTGTATAACTCGATTAATTAGTTAACTTATTTGTTTTAATTAATATGTGGTAGTTAATTAAAATTAAGTAGGTAAATATAAAAACCGAGGACCCGGGTTTTGTCAATCGTTACGATTTAGTGATGAATTCTCGGTGAATCCCACTTAGATAAATCGTTGAGTTTTCGGTGATGCCTTCTCGGTGAACCCATCTTAAGCAGAAACGAGATTACGCTTTGGTTGACAATTTAGAAATCGGAAAATCTTAGTACATGGGTTCGGAATGGTCTAACCATGGTTGGGCGAGTTCAACTGAGCTTCGGCTCAATCGACTCCCCTCCGCGTGTGATGTACGTTACAGTGGTTCGACAAGACTTAGCATAGCCGATAAGCCTTCGGGCTAAACGGGGCTTCTCTTGCCGGATCAGTCTGAACTGTCACATATGTTCCAACGAATAAGACGGCGTAGGCTTGCCTACATAACCGACCCTGTTCGGAGTACTTTGATTTATTGTTTCTTATTGTCAAGACCGAAACCGTAATTAGTAAACCCCCCACATTTTCAAATTATTGAGTGGGAGCGGGGAAGGCGACAGCCAACCCCACGGCCTCTACTATAGATGCAAGCACGTGAGAGAAGGATGACGCCTCAAGCTGCTTTGATTTCGGCCCCCTACGGATGGTGTTCACCCCTATCAAAATTCAAGGCTTGGTCTCCGAAAGGATAGGATTTTGAGTACTCGTTGAGTCACTGACCGACCCTACGGCGGCATACTCGGGGCGTACTTTGAGATCTGATATAGTAGGTCACACTCTTTATGGATATTTTCGAAATATCTAGGCTAGAAAAAGGAAGGTAATCGATGATTAAGGTCCGGGATGTCTGATTCCCGTGAGATGTTCGATTCTCAAAGCTTAACCATTGAGAGAGATTGTCTCAGTTTAACCGTCACCTCTTTAACCTACCCTACGGCGGCACTGAGGTGCGGGGTTAAATCCTTGGAATGGTAGGATAAACTTTTTATAGTTTATAATTCCTAAAATAAAAATCTAGTAGTGAAAATTTATTTTTTGAATTTAACTTTCTGTCATTTTGTTTACAACTAAATCTCTAGGCTACTAAACTGTTAGTAATAGGACTTCATTAAAAATGTGGAAAAGAACAAGTACATTGTAAATTATCAAACAATGCATTTACTTTTTCGGAAGAGATTTATTCTCTTGAGCCTTTAAATTTTAAGTGACATAGTATAGGTATGTCCCGGGTGTCACTCGTGCTGAACGAGAGACGACCATACTTAGTTTACAAAAGATGATATAAGACTTTCAAACAAATTCATTTAGTGAATTTTAAAAGTGTAATTACACAACAAATTTCTAAATTGAAAAATTGGAAAATCATATACATAAGGCATTGCTAGTTAGATGGTATTTGGAACCGATAAACTAGTGGGAGTCTTAGTATTATGATTTGTTGTTTTTATGAATCATTAGAAATGTGTAATAGACTGCACACGATTTTCTCTTTTCATTGAAAAAACAAGAATAAAGCGTTGCTAGTTAGACAGTATTTGGAACTGTTAAACTAGTAGGAGCTTAGCTCTGAAGTTTTTTCCAAACTTTTAAAACATCATGAACAAAGCATTGCTAGTTAGACAATATTTGGAACTAATAAAATAGTGGGAGCTTAGGTCTGGGGAATTTTCTAATCTTTGAAAAATCATAAATACAAAGTGTTGCTAGTTAGACGGTATTTGGAATCGATAAACTAGTGGGAGCTTTGGTCTTATGATTTGACGATTAGAAAAATCGATAGTCCAAGCAAGTAACACTGAACATCCCACAGTTCAAAGTAGTGTCTACTCAAACGAACTGCTAGTTCAAGACTGTTTCCATCTAAGGAAAGTAGATAATGTGAAAGAATGTTTATACGTGTTAGTCATCTAAACTAAGTAGTTTTAAGGCAAAACCGAAAAATTAATAAATTGGAAATTAGAGGATAAGGAAAGTGATTTCGGATCACTGACCAATGCATCCTTAGCAATTTTCTCAAAAGCTAAGTTCTTTGGAAGAACTAGGTAGCTTTGCATTAAACGATAAATAAAATAGACAACGGGTAGTTATTTCAGATAGACTAGTGGGAGTGATATAAGGAAATGGATCTCGGATTCAATTCTTGAGTATCACAGAAAATTCATTTTCTATTTTCGGATTCGTTGGAACGAATGTATTCATTTTCAATAGGATAATTTGTTTGTCTTATTGACGATAAATATAACATTCGTAGCATGAATCCAAGACTCGGACTTTTTTTGGATAAAGTCAGAACCACTAAGAAATGCTAAATAGGTATATGTAACACATCTTAAACTATATAAACGCAAATGGTTTCCGTATTTAGATAAACTCTTCTTTATATACTATTAATTAGTGCATATTCCCTAACGACAAGATCTGCAGACCGGCTTAGGGTGATTCCTATCTCCCAGTCAAAGGAACCCTGTCCCAAAGGAACAATGCCTAAGTTTCATTTCAATCGGGAAAGGGTAATAGATTTAAAGAAGTTACATAGCTTGTTCATATCGACCTTCGGGGTCATATGAAAGATACAAGCTAGTGGTAACTTCTGAGTAGTGACATATTGTCTGATAACTACTCGAAACTCCGGTAAGTTTATCCAGAATATTTGGAGGAATCTCTGATTTCACTAGAGATTGAGTATTCCATACTCAGAAATAGGTTATTGCGTAGTCTTAGGGACTGATGCTCGGCATGCCTCCCAGTGGAATGTTTTCACTAAGGGATACACCACAAATTTTCCTTACATAGTTATTGATGTGCTACGATACGCTGTTGAACTCATTTAAGATATTGGTTGAAAATTAACGGATGTAATAAAAAACCGAGAAGTCTACCTAAAAGATGCTACACATTTGTGGATAAGGAGTGAATTCGGTTCACCCCACTCCCGTAAATATAGACATTTAGTATTTTGTGCTTGAAGGTAGACCTGGAAATTTTGCGTACACGATTCAGGTCGTGAAATATCTTAATGCATTGAGTAAAGGTTGGTTATAAAACTCGTAAAATCAGAGAATGACGGTTATACTGTCAAACTCGGTCTGATAGAGTCTATAAATAACAACCTTAGATCTTGAAGTATTTGTACTCAATACGTTACTAACTGATTTGTTCAGTCCACATCCAACACCGGCAGTTGGTGATAACACTAATAAAAACTACTAAACTAGATCAGTATATCAATCCACCCCGAATGCAGTCTCCATTACCCATTGCAGGACCCTACGGTCTATTAGGTAGATTGACGACCTATAGTCCTTCGTGGGCTGTATAGGATCCTGATGATAGAGGTTGGTTTAAAAGCCATAACCCTGTGAATGGAGTTTGATACTCCAGTTCTGTTGAAACTCTTGTAGAACCGCCAGAGTATCTCATGCCCTGTGGGAGTAATTGGAACTACACGGAGAAGAGTCGAATTAATAGGAAAGTTTAACTTTCAACGCAAAGCTGAGTTATTTAGGGGTGATTCCCTAAAAGGTAGAAAGTTAACCAGACCGTGATCTCTCTTACCACTCAGTCGTGCTTGATTTCGTCAGAAAGCAGGAAATAGGGGTGATTCCCTAAGACTTTCTTGCCGAAAAACAGAATCTGAATTCATTCAGAACAGAAGGGTTTTAGCTAAGAACAAATAACGGATTCGTTACAAAGCAGAAAATAGGGGTGATTCCCTAAGACCTTTTTGCGAGACTAATGGTATCTTAATTTATTCAGATAGAACCTTTGGCAGGATGCCTGTCATAGCTTATATCCTTTGGGGATTAAAGCAAACCTCTAGGTCATTTCAAAGTCATATATTTTAATATGTGGACTTGACCAGAATGTTGATAAGTCTTTCGTTGACTGGGCATCAATATTAGTAATGTAGATTAGTGTTTGTGAATGGTGACACTGAAACAGTTGGAAGCTACATGGGTGTGTTATCTGAAGTCAGAGTCTGACATGCCATCGAGATTCATTCTAAAGGATTTGATTCGCTCAAATTCACGAGAATCGATCATTGGCAATCCCATCCATTCACCTGGTTAAGAAATTCTTGCATTTATGTAGCATTCAACGATGTAGTCTACCCTACCTCTCAGGAATGCTTGTCTGAACCTGTAGATGAATACTAAATGGGATGTTTAGTGAATCCTCAAGTCTTTCCGAGAGAACGAGGAATAATATGCTAGTATATTCAGGTGCAAACTAGAATATAAGTGAAATACTAATTTGGCTTTAGGTCAGATTGAGGATGATCATTAATCGATCTTGGTCTCAGTGTTTACTCATGTGATAAAGTATTATCCAGTAAGCTGATGCCACTTCATTGTGAAAACATTGGAGAGGTAGCTCATAAGGATTTTGCAATCACTAGTCATAAGCATATTGCATTCGTACCACCTGATTAGATGGAAAGGCGACATTTCGATCCCAAAGATTGACTCAAGCCTCCAACCTACCTGATCAGTGTACCAAGTCACATGGTATTCGGATTCTAAGTACTCGCCGGGTCACTGACCTACCCTGCAGCGGCACACTCCGGTCGTGCTTGGAAGAATGAATTACTAAGATGCGCTTGGAGGGTATGAATCTTGGGGATATGTCTCACTTGTTTTGAGCAAGTGGGATAATGTTGTAGATATAGATATAAAGGGTGTGCTCTAAAACAATTAATCCACTTGCCTTTCGTGCAAGTGGGAGATTGTTAGGTGTAGTGCCCGAAAGACAATTATCAAATTGTTTTAGGACAGAATTAATAATTCATCATATTATATGCATGTATGCTTATAATTAAGACACTACTGAAAGCCCTAAGTACCTCGTTTATGTAATCACATAACTCAGTGTATGGCTATACACAAGAGGATTCAGTTAGTGAGATGTACTTAAAATTAACTTAGTCCATAGCGTTTATTAATCTGAGTATGGGTCTCATGATTAATTTGCTAATAATGCACCCAGAACACTTTAGGTGTGACAGTCTTATCCGGACTGTCGGTAATAGGGTACCTAGTGGGGCATTTATATATGATGATAATCATATAGGGCTGGACCGATTTGATTTGAGTTCTCGATATAATTCCATAATCGAGAAGTCCTATCGAATCACAAGATGATCATATATGGATTAATCTCAATCCTGAGGTGATCACAGATGACTGCTTAGACTATGGTAGGGTTTGATGTGTTAGTAAGGATCACTTCGTAGTATGAGGTCCAACACTTCTCGTTGGCTCTATTCTAGGATGAGTGAGTAGTCTGTGCTATCACAGATATGGAATCCATTCCTTCCCTCAGGAAGTAGACAGACAGTTCCCTTATTTGTTAATCCTAGAAACTGATTGATGAGCTCAGTTCATATTATATTAGTTATGAACTAATTGGTCACTAGGGGGTTAATAGTAAATAAGGATAAGATGTTTCGAGAAGGGTCTACGGAGATATCCCGAATCGAAATGAACAGTCTATGGAGGATTTATCCGTATGTAATGATTATATCAGTGGACGCTTATCAACTCATAGTTGAGTATGAGTTATCTATATTCGGCAGAGTTCAGTTTCGAGTTTATGGTGGTGTAATCCCGGAATTAATAGATTGAATATTATTGTTCAGTCTGACGAATAATTTTATTTAATTTATTGTAGCTATTGAATATGGGTCCATGGTCCCCGACATGGCTCCTAATATAGCATATACGATTTCTCGTCGTTTCACCTCAATTGTAATTAAATAGTTGGATTGGTCTATTTAATTGATATGTGGATTAATTGTTTAGTTGGACTAGATAATTAAATACATGGAAAAGAAATTTTTCGTGGACTCGGCACAATGTGTCAAAAAATGCGCATGGACCTTATTAATTAGGGTGGAGCGTATTTTGTGTTATTAATTATTAAGGAATTAGTTTTCTTGGATAATTATTTAACATGTGATTTATCTTTTATTTGTTAAATGATAATTCATGGAATATTAGATAATATATTTATTTATCCTAATTTGTTTGGGATATATATTATATTTATCTTTTATTTAAAATAAGGATTAATCTAATAATTATCTCTTAATTATTAAATCCTTGAAGGACAAGGATTACTCTCCTATATAAAGAGAGTTCTCCCAAGCCTTATAGACACAATAAATTTCGAAAATTGGGAGTATTATAGCTTAGAGATTTCGGCTATAATACTAGGGTTCGAGTTTTAGAAAAACTTAGGGTTTTTCTAAGGTAGCATATCGATGAGGTCCGGCGGCTTGAAACACCATCCACGTGGTGGTGCTTGGAGATACACGTTGGAAAACTTTGGCCTCTCAACTAGGCTCTCATATAGCTCGGATTCAAGATTGTTCTTGGCGGTAAGCAATCTAAACCCCCTCGTTGGTTTAGATCTATTATTTTATGTATTTTGGTTGACTAGATCTAGATCTATACTATTCCGCTGCGTAATCGGGTGGATCTTGATCCATCCGGCGATATTACATCCTACATCATCCTGCACCGGTGAAGTCAAAACCCAGTGCAGTGAAACAACATACCAAACCATCAATCCAGTCAACCAAAAGCAAAAGCTTTCTGAAAGGTAAATGAAGACTTTATCTTTCAGATGATGATTGGAATGTTGCACTTCCAAAATACAGGAAGAAACCATTTCATACTATGCAACATGTGTTTAGGAAAAGTCAACCTAGACATGTTCCTAAACATATGAAGCAACATGAACACAGGTTTCCCACTGCATATTGGAAAGTGAAAAAGGATGCAAATGCACCAAAATGTAGAGAAAAGTATCTGAATATCTCTAGAAGAAACATTAGAAGGTATTCTGCCATGCCTTATACATATGAAGTTGATGACTTCAATTATCCAAAATGAAGATCCTTTGGATACACACTAGGAGTATGAGGCATGAATGCTAACAGGTATGGACCCAAATAGTGTTGGGTACCTAAACATAATTAATTTGTTTTGTAGGATGTCTGGTACATAGACAGTGGATGTTCCAGACACATGACAGGAAACAAGGGATGACTCACTGACTTTAAAGCTTTTGAAGGACCCAAAGTCACCTTTGGAGGAAAAGAAAACCCTGGTAAAATCAAGGGGGGAAGGCATAATACACAAGAACAACTTGAAGATTCAAAATGTGGCCTATGTTAAAAGACTAAACTTCAACTTACTGAGTATCAGTCAATTCTGTGACAAAGGCTACAATGTGCACTTCAACAAAGAAGGATGCAGAGTGATTCACAGTCAAACCAACACAGTTGTGCTTGCAGGAACAAGAGAAGACATCATGTGTGTGGTAGATTGGAAGACAGCCAAAGCAGAAACATGTCTGCTTGTCAAAAATAAACAATCAACCAGCTGGATTTGGCATAGAAGACTGAACCACCTCAAATTCAAAACTATCAACACTTTGTCAAAGAAAAAGCTAGTTTAAGGCCTACCAGAGATCACATTCAAGAAGGAAAGTCTCTGTGATGCATGTCAAATAGGGAAACAAATCAAAAGCTCCTTCAAGTCAAAGCCCTATCAGTCAACTACAAGAATCTTGCATCAACTGCATATGGATCTATTTGGACCAATCACACCAGTCAGTGTAAGTGGAAAGAAATACACTCTGGTAGTGGTGGATGACTTCTCCAAATACACCTGGACTATATTCATGAACAAGAAGAGAGAAACACTCAAGAAGTTACCAGATTTGCTAAGAAGGATTCAAAATTAGAAGGAACTGAAGATCATCAAGATCAGATCAGACAGAGGCACAGAGTTTCTAAATGAAATTATCAGAACCTACTGTGAAGAAAATGGAATAATGCATCAACTATCAGCAGCAGGGACTCCACAACAGAATGGTGTAGCAAAAAGAAGAAACTTGACACTCAAAGAAGCAGTCAAAACAATGATTGTAGAAGCATGCTTACCAAAGAGATTTTGGGCTGAAGCAGCAAATACGGCATGCTATACTCAAAAAAGATCAATCATCAACAAATATCATGGAAAGACTCCATATGAAATATGGAATGGAAGAAAACCTAATATCTCATATTTGCATATGTTTGGATCAAAATGTTTTGTTTTGAACAGGAATCAGTTGCATACTTTTGATGAAAAGGCTGATGAAGCAATCTTTATGGGATACTCAGACACCGGCAAAGCATTCAGAGTACTCAACAAAAGAACCTTGGTAATTGAAGAATCAATTCATGTAGTCTTTCATGAGCCAACCACAAATGGTGAAAACCTTCAAAAATTTGAAGAAGCAGGACCAAGACAAGTCTATATGAATACAACAATACCAACTACTATTCTAAATCACAACTTTGGAAATCAAGATGAACCTCCAGTCAATACAACAAAAGAGGTACCAGTACAAGAGCATGAAGCTGATACACAAACTGAAGTTGTGGAAGCACCAAGTCAAGAAAAACTTCAACCTGATCTCAACTGGCTAAGAGATCATCCTGTAGATCAATTCATTGGAGACATTCACACAGGAGTCAGAACCAGAAGACAACTGGAGCATATGCTAACATGTTTTCTATCTCAAGTAGAGCCCAAAACAATAGATGATGCAATCCAAGATGCTGATTCGAAAGAAATAAAGTCTGGGAACTTGTTGACAGACCAGAAATGGCCAACATCATTGGAACAAAATGGGTATTCAGAAACAAGATGGATGAACAAGGAACAGTTGTCAGAAATAAAGCAAGGCTAGTTGCAAAAGGCTACTCTCAAGCAGAAGGAATAGATTATGTTGAGACTTTTGCACCAGTAGCAAGATTGGAAGCTATCAGACTTTTTCTAGCATTTGCTGCACACAAAGACTTCAAAGTCTACCAAATGGATGTCAAAAGTGCATTTCTAAATGGACTTCTGGAAGAAGAAGTATATGTGGAACAACCTCCTGGCTTTCAACTCAAGGGAAAAGAAGATAAAGTATACAAACTCAATAAGGCTCTTTATGGACTTAAACAGGCACCCAGAGCCTGGTATGAAACATTATCACAATTCTTGATCAATAATGGATTCAACAAAAGAACTATTGATAAAACTCTTTTCAAGCAAGAGAAAGGAACAAGTACATTGCTAGTACAAATCTATGTTGATGACATTATCTTTGGATCAGAAGATGAAAAGTTGTGTGAGAAATTTGCAAATCTAATGAAAATCAATTTCAGATGAGCATGATGGGAGAATTGAATTACTTTCTTGGTCTACAAGTGAAACAGTTGAAAGATGGCATCTTCATAAATCAGACTATGTACACAAAAGACTTGATACACAAATATGGTATGGATACAAGTGGCACATCAGATACACCAATGTGTGCAAGAGTCATTCTTGGAAAAGATTAAGCTGGAAAAGATGTTGATCAGAAAATGTATCGAGGAATCATTGGATCCCTACTTTACCTAACTCGCAAGCAAGCACTCGATATAGCCTTCGCAGTAGGAGGCAACAACCGATTCTCGAATGGTGCAAGATTTCAAGCTCAACCTAAAGAATCACACCTACTAGCAGCCAAAAGAATAATCAAATACTTGAAGAACACCATCAATGTTGGAATTTGGTATCCAAAAGATGGAGGATTCAAATTAATATCATATTCAAATTCTGAGTATGCTGGATGCAAGATAAATAGAAAAAGCACCTCTGGAACATATCAAATGCTAGGCAGCAGACTAGTATCATGGTTTAGCAAGAAACAAAACTCCATATCTGCATCAACAGCTGAAGCAGAATATATAGTAGCAGGCAGTTGCTGTGCACAAGTACTATAGATCAGACAACAGCTAAGGGATTATGGATTGGAGGAGAAGATAATTCCCATTATATGTGACAACACAAGTGCCATATCTATTACTAAAAATCCAGTATTACATTCTAGAACAAAACACATTGATGTGAGACATCGCTTTATCAGAGATCATGTTGAAAAATGAGATGTTATTCTAAAATACTTACCCACCGAAGATCAATTGGCTAACATCTTCACTAATCCACTCAGTCATGAAAGATTCAGCATGTTGAGAACTGAGTTGGGAAGGATAAAAATTGACTAAGTACTAAGGAGCTGCTAACTGGAGTAATCAGCTAAGTAACTTCACCAGCTGATTAAACATTTGCCATTACGGGAGATGCAGCAGGTAAGGCACTGGTACTCAGCGAAGTTAACTGCACTAATTGTTAGGAACAGTTATATACAGCAGCTTAGTGAAGAAGTCACTACACTGGCTTAGTTACCAGCCAAGTCACTCCACCGAAATACAAATTGAAGCCACCAGCAAACTAAAGTGTGAACTAAATCAGTTTAATACACGTGGAAAAACAAGAAGTTATGGAATATTATACTGTGAAAGATTACACACGTGGATATCATCTTTCAATCATGGAGGTAACTATATTATTCTTCAAATTACAACCACCTCGATTTCCAGGATCTATCATTACTTACCTCAATCCACTCCCCCACTATACTCAAATACCATAATTTATATACATAAAATCACGCCATTACATCACAAAATCCTTTCATATTCAACCACGTTCACACTACACAAATCATCCTATATAAACCACACTTAGAGATTTCTCAGAATTCTTTACGCTCTCTTGCAAATCAAAAACCCTATTTTTTTCACTACAAAATCAAAGCTTTCTCTCAAATCTCAAACAATGGCTTCATCTTCTACAATCTCTGCCACCGAACGATTTTATGAAAAATCGATCATTACTGGATCGTTTTTTAAGCCTGAACCCTATCTATCTTTCTGAGATAATGACACACAAGCTCAACGCTTAGTTGATGGTTGTTCAAATCTGGGGTTAATGACCTTCCTAAACCCCCCAATAACTGGGATATGCTGTGAGAACCTGATTGCATATTGGAAAAATGCAAAGTTCGTGCCCAGCACCAAGAAAACTGATCTCGACTATATAAAAAGTTCAATCTTTAGCAAAGAAGTGGTCATTACACCTGGTCTTCTCAACAGATTCTTACATCTACCCATGATTGGCCCGGCAAATGTGAAGTCTGTGCAGGTTAACATCAACACCTTCTGGGCTGAGATAGCCAAAAGCCCCAAAAAGAACAGCAAAACCTACAACCTACCCAGATCAGTACTCAAACTTCCATTTGCTGAATTCGCACCAGTTATCACCAAAAACATTGAAGGCAGAAAAGGATCAATGGAAAATTTAACCGAAGTACGGGTCAAGCTAATGGAGATTATCTATCAAGGTATTCCATTTGACTGGGCAACGTTTGAATTCAATAGGCTGAAAGACCAAATCCAGAAGGAAACTGATCTGACACATACGGCTCCAAACAAGGGTTTGACCAAGAAAGGTGACTTCTGGGAAAGGAAATCATATGGGTTCCCTCTCCAACACTTGTTTGACTCATTAAAAGTGAAACCCACAAATCTGCAGCCGCCACATAAGTCGAAGGTAATGTTTACCTACATCAAGGCATCTCTGAAACCCAAACCCACTGTCGGGAGAAAAAGAAAAGCACCCGAAGACAGTAGATCAGGAATGGGAAGACGAACCAGATCGCAAAAGGCACAAGAGGACACCCCAGTGGTCAGTGCCAGCAATCCGGACAACCCAGTGGTGATTAGTGATGATACCACAACAAATGAGGAAGGGAAGCAAGAGGACGTCACCTATCTAGAAGAAGGTGAGGAAGGATATGTGCTTACTCCATCTGAAGAAGAGGAGATGGATGACGAAGGAAAAGAGACATCTGAGGATGAAAAAGCTGAGGCAGAGGAAGCACAGACAGACGGTGGTCATCTTGAAGATGATCAAGAAAAGATGGAGACTTCTGATGATGATCTGACAATCCAGGAAGTTATTCTCAGAAGCATCAGCAAATTTGACAAACGGCAGAGTGAGTCAGCTGATACAACTCACTCCACTGAACCTGTCAACACCCCAGCATTGATCAAGGGGGAACAGCAGCAGAGAAAGTCACATCTCCAACAGATGGAGAAGCAAGCACCCCTCACCAACCTCTCTATGACCCTGAGATCAATGAAAATGAAAAAGAAGAAGAGGAAGAAATAGAATGTGAGAAAGCAGAGAAAGAGGAAGAGAAGGAAGAAGCCACCACAGAAAATAAGGATGAGAAAGTGATACCAGACGAAGCTGATCCCGAAAGACGTTTTATTCCGGATATCCAACCTTTGATTATGGACATGGAGAAGCAGTATCACAGCAAGAAAAACCTGAAAGCTGCTTTAAGAAGTGATGCAACCTCCTTCAATCACAAACTTGAAGCCCTCATCAGTCACATCAAGATTCAAGATGAGGTCATAGAGAAACAGGGCCACTTGCTCTGCAACTTACAACAACTCATCCCCTACCATGTCCAGACCAATCTTGAGTTTCATGCTAACAAGATTGATAACAGTCTCAAACCATTGGTGGACACTCTAAATGCCCACACTCATCAACTTCAATATCTGGATGAGGTTATGGAATTTTCTGGCCAGAAACTTGAAACCTTAATAAATATAACGGAGGCCAACAATAAAATTTTGGAGACAAGGTATGGTCCTCTCCCTGAATCTGAAGAAACAACTGCAAATCTTGAAGCACGTTTTGGTGATGCCATAAAGGGGGAAGGAAGCTCAAAGCTTGAGAGCTCCGGTGGAAAGAATGCAAGCCCAACTAACAAGGGCAAGGGCATCAAAGGCAAAGGCATCATGTTTGAAGAAAAGAAACTGTAGCGGCCCTTTTTCTATATTCTCAGTTACTGAAAAAAAAATGCCTTTGAATAGTTATGATGAAATATCTTATTTCCCATAAATGGATGAATAAAATTACCTTTATTCCAGTGTTTGTTATGAAATTTTTTTTTATACATATCTTCAGGCTTATGAGGGTTTTGGCATCATCAAAAAGGGGGAAATTGTTAGGAACATTTTGTTATGTTTTGATGATGGCCATACTACCTGTTATAGCAAGGCTGAAAATAAGTTAGAATTCTCCGTATAAGTCTTTACTTAGAGTCTGACATGTTGTATAAGTTGAGTCAGACAAGTATTGTACTAGTTGGTAGAATGACAAAGTAAAACAGAAATCCAGCAGAGTGAAGCCATCCTAGTACCAGCAAAGAAGCATGAAGACATTATGGTCTGACTTATATCCAAAGAAGTCTGTGATGACCTTGGATAAGTCTAAGTTACATTCCAAGTGATGAAACTTAAAGTTTAAATATGGTGTACACTGATCTCACATTAATCATGGATCAGTGAAGTACAAAGATTCTCCTAAACTGAAAAGAATGAAGGAAACAGTAAATCGACAAAGAAAACAGGCTATCGGCTGAGCAATGACAAAGCAGTGAAGGAAGATCTAATCGGCAAAGTCAGAAAGATCACTTAACCGTTCAGGGAACGGCCAAGTAAACTTAACTTGATCAGATTTTGAAATATGAAGAAGATTCAGAAGATCAAGCATTAAATGCACAATCAGTTGATGATCAATGAAGGACGGATTTTCTCATAAACGTTTGAAGAAAAATCCGATCACTAAAATCAAGGACGGATTTTCTGATAAACTTTTGAAGAAAAATATGATCACTAAAATCAAGGAGGATTTAATTAAGGGAGAATCAAGAATAAAATCAAGGATTATTTCCCTTATTAATATAGCCAAAGGACGAAAATTCAAATCAAGGTTCATCAAGGCTATAAATAGAAGGCATTGGCAGACAAGAATAAAAATATACATAAGAGAACGATCAGGTCTGAGAATTTACAAGCAGAAACTCAGTCAAATCAAAGAACCTTCATCTGCACTGAAAAGTGAAACATCTAGTGATCAACTCAGAAATACAATTCCAACATCAAGCAATGGGTCTGATCAACAAGTTTTGTGAATTCAATTCACTTCAATCAAGCAACTGAATCAGAGCCATCTGAGAAGGAGTTGTGTTTGTGATTGATGCTGAAGGATTTTATCCAATGAGTAGTGAAATAGACTAAGTCACTGAAGCTGTTGTAGTCAAGGAGTGATAGTCTTGAAGATTGTGAAGCTTGTGTAGTCAAGGACAATCAGGCGATTGTATCTGTGAAAACAATACTGAAATTCCTCCAATCATCACAGGAGAAGAGTGGCTTAAGGGATTACACCACCCTGAACCACTATAAGCCTTGTGTCAATTTACTTTCGGCAATTTACCTTACTGCATTGATTTAATTGCTTAATTTATATCATACATCTGTGATTACATAAACTACTTTGAAACAACATATTAAGAAGGGACTTATCCACTGCCCAAAAGCTTTTAAATACAAGAAAAGTTTCTTAAACTCCACTATAGTCATTCACCCCCTCTCTGACTATAGTTTTACCCTTCTCTAGGACCAACACAAAGGACAAACTTACTATGTGTGCAGGACAAACGATCAGAACTGAGCCGCTGGTCAGACTCAAAGGTTTGCAAAGGACAAACTTACTAAGTCAAGAGGACAAACGATCAGAATTGAGCCGCAGGTCAGACTCAAAAGTTTGCAAAGGACAAACTAACTAATTCTGCAGGACAGACGATGAGAACTGAGCTGCAGGTCGGACTCAGAAGTTTGCAAAGGACAAACTTACTAAGTCTGTAGGACAGACGATCAGAACTGAGTGGCAGGTCAGACTCAGAAGTTTGCAAAGGACAAACTTAATAAGTCGCGTAGGACGGATGATCGAAACTAAGCCGCAGTCGACTCGAAGTTACGATGATCGAACGAGGCACGCAGCGAGCGACTCGAAACAAAATTACTAAGTCTGAAAGACACACGGTCAGAATTGAGCCGTAGAGCAGACTTAGAAGATGATAAAAACAAACTCACCAAGTCTGCAAAGCAGACGATTAAAATGGATTTACAGTCAGAACTGAAATATTTCATAAACTTAGAAAGTTGTAAAATACAAACTTCCTAAGTTTGCAGGACAGACGAACAGAGCTAAAATTGCTGACCACAAAGCACGCGATTCAAGAGCAAAGCTTGTAAATGATGTGCTTCAGGGGGCAAAGGGCCTTAAGTTATATTGCAAATGAAAAAGCAAAGGCTAGAATGAAATCCAAAGAGAAATGAAGAACAAAAGGCTTAAAGCCAAAAGAAGTTATTACATAACAGGTGCCTAAAAGGCATATATTGTTAAAAGGACAATAATTTTTTTACAAGTTATTACAAATTTTCAAAGAAAAGTTATAATTAAAAGGTCAAGATTCAGCAGGAGGACTCTGTTGAAAAGGTTGAGCAGAAGAAGCACTGGCTTGGCGAGCTGCCGCAGGACAGCGAGCATACTTTACAGCCAAATCTTCACCTACCTGAAACTCTTTAAGTCTAGCCTCATAGACCATGTTGCAGCCAGGTTTGTGAAATCCTCCATGGGGAAGATCCTTAATTACCAGCTCGGGACACTGTTCCTTAGCTTTCTCTACGCCCAGAGTGTACCTATGGTTTAAGATTGGGGCAAGCAAAGCCTTCAAAGCCCCGGTACATTGAGTGGATTTCTGAGCCGTCAACTCTTTATTCTCAGTTCGGAGCCGGGCATTTGCATCTTCCAACTCTGAGGTTTGCTTGGCATGATCAGTTATGGCTGTCCGCAGGTAGGCGGTGGATTTCTTTAGCTCGACCTGTTGTGCTAGAGAAGTTGATGGTTCAGATCGGTGATCTGCTGATCCTTGGACGTTGAAGCGTCCTTGTGTTTTTTACGGCTTGCTGAAAGGTCAGCAATCGCTTGTCCAGGGACCCCTTCTGAGAAGTTAGACTTTCAAACCTCTTCAAGACCTCCTTACCGATATTGACGACCTCATGAAGCATTACAGGTGGCAGTGCAGTGATAAGATAAAGTAAAAGACAAAAAAACAGAGGTAAGAAGAAACTTACCGCAGCAGCCAGATCCTTATCCAGCAAACGAGACATATCAGCAGCACGGGGAAAGGAACCCCCTTCCAAGTCAGAAGCATCCTGATCACCTCGATCAGGTCTACTTCTTTTCCTCCTAGATCGGGAGCGTAGCTGAAGCTGCCCCTTCTGCAGCACTGAGGTCAGGGTCGTCCAGAACTATCAGGTTTTCCTCGCCCTTCTGTTCTGTATGAGGAGAATGGATAGCATGTTCATCCTGTTGAAAACCTTCACCAGGAGTCTGAAGGTTTTCAGTAGCAGCCTCAGGGTTCATAGGAGGAACCTCTGGGATAACCTCAGCCCCAGATGCATCTAGGTTTACAATCTGCTCGTTCTGTTCAGCCACCACTTCCTCTTCAAGTGCATCATCACAAATTTCAGCGAAATCAGCCACTGAAATAGTAAGAAGAAACAAGGTTAGTACGAACAGACAGAAATCTATAAGTTATGCATAAAAAGTAAGTAAAAAATACAAGGGGAAAAGGTCCAACTATTATCATACTCCACTTGAGTAAGCCTCGGGTAGGTTTCAGGCCCGGAGTCAACTAGATGAGCTGCATCGATCAGTTCGGAGGACTACTCTTTATGGTCCAGGAAGACACCTGATCTTGCAATGTCCTCCAATAGTTGTTCTCCAACTCCAGTGGGGCACACATCCGCAGGGAGAGAGTTATAATTCCATATACCTAGTTCCGGGAGCCCCTCAAGACGGATGAAGAAAAAGTGGGACTTCCACTCATGAATAGAAGACTCCCATTGAAAGAATGGGGATCCCCCTCCGATGGTCTGTTCGGCGGGGAAAATAATACCACCCACTGTGGTTTCTAACCTTCTTGTGATGGTAGAAGGTCCTAAAAAGATCCACGGAAAACTCCATGTCTATGCATCTACACCAGATCGTGAAACCTATAATAGTCCTAATCCCATTGGGGGCGATCTGGGCAGACCCCAAGTGGTAATGTCTCAGAATAGCTAAAAAGGCCGGACAGAAAGGGGCCTTAAGGCCACAGACAAACTGCTCTCTATACACGGTACAGTACCCCTCTAGAGGATGATGTGCTACAGTATAGAAGGTGATGGGAATGTTGAGTGCACTCTGCTGATCAATCGAAGACAACAGCTTGCTGACAGCACGAAGACTCAACAACCTGCTGATCAGTTGGATATAGCGTATAATATAGAAAATGGTTATTTAGTTGTAATATGTTATAACCGTTTGTAACTTGCTTCTAACTGATTCATGAGGTGTATGATGTTATAAATACCCCATGATCAGCCACATTGTAAATAACTTGTAACTTTTACATGATCAATAACAATTCTGCATTTTATTTTGTTTGTTTGTAATTCTACAAACTTCATCATGGTATCAGAGCAGAAATTTGACAATTTCTAACAGCTTTCTTGCATTTTTTGAAGAAACGAGTGTTCTTTTTTTCTGGGTTTTTCGGTTTATTGAGAGTAAACTGTCACATTTTCCTCTGGTTTTTAATCAGTTCTTGATCAGTTTTCCACTATCATTGTTGATTTGAGAATCAATTCTGAAATTCTTGATAGCCATGTCAGCTAAGAAACAAGAAATTAGTCCATGTAGTCCATTCTATGTTCTTCCTAATGAGAATCTGTCTCTGGTTCTTGTTCAGCCATTGATGAATGGCAACAACTACAATCCTTGGAAAATGTCCATGGAGATGGTGTTGATCACCAAAAACAAAATTGTCTTCGTAGACGGCACAATTAAGAGGCCAGAAGCAGATTCAGCAGAATTCCATGCATGGAGACAATGTGATACAATGGTAAGATCATGGATCTTAAATTCTGTTGAAAACACTATTGCACAAAGTTTGATGTACTTCAAGAATGCACATGCAGTATGGAAGAATCTCGCAGCAAGGTTTTCAAATGTTGATGCATTAAGACTTTCAGATCTTCTTGAAGAGATGCATCTACTGAAACAAGGCATAGATTCTATCAATCAATACTTTACCAAATTGATGATTCTTTGGAACAAATCATGACCATTAGGCCTGTAACAATCTGTTCTTGTGATCCTCAATGTCACTGCAATGTAATTAGCAATCTGATGGATCATATGGAAGCTGAACATGTCATGAAATTCCTTAAAGGTTTAAGGGATGAATTTGAACCAATGGTCTCACAGGCAATAATGATGGTGCCTTTTCCAGAAATTCATGATGCCTTTGCAATGGCAATCAAGTTTGAGAGACAGAAGTCATATATGGCTAATGATCGCGTGTAAGTCACTAACGTCGATATTACTAGCAAGAATACTAGGTACATCGTAGTACAGTAAATGCGAGTCAAAGGTCGATCCGATAGAGACAATGCAACTATAAGTATAAATGATTCTAACTTAATTAAGAAGCAACATAGAAGTGGTCATTAACCAACAATAAACGTAAGAGAAAACAAACTTGGTATTCCTCCCCCTCTTCTCACCGATCTACTAACTTGGATTAGTTAATCGTTATGTTTACTTCCCCACATAATTTCCTTAAATCAATCGTGAGCTTTAGTTTTAATTATCATTATCATTATCAGCTACGGGTGCAACTCCTACTCCTATCTACCCCGACAATGGTATTAGACAATCTATACGCAAGCTACCCTCCTTAATTGGTCCGTAATAGCCTATACGCATAAAGATCTAGAATTGCCGATATCGAGCGCTAACTTATACCCCTAACCCGCCTAGACAGCTGTCGACTGAAGTATGCAGGATCTTAGATCTAAGCGAGTTAGATCTACGCGCAGCGGATGGATCACGACTTATATACCACAATACATAATTAAAGGACTTAAACTACTACAAAGGGGTTAAGATCATGTTACCAATAACGGGAAGAGTCGCCTTGATCTTCCGATGTGTTCTCCAAACGGCGGTTGGTGGACACCCCTCTTGATACACGAACCTCCTTGAATGCAACACCAAGAAAAACTACAAGTTTTTCTTCCTCTAAAACCCTAGACAAGAAAAACAAAATTTTCTCTCTTTTTCTAAAGTGGTGGTCGAATTATGCCCTTGCAATTTCCCTTGGAATAACTCTCCTTTTATAGGAGAGTAAATCTTTGGCCTCCAAGTTTCTAATTAATTAAATAAATAAATAAAAAGAAATCACAATAAAGGATAATTCCATTTATAAAAGATTGTGATTAATCAATAAATCAATTACAAATCAATTATCTTTTATTAATTAATCACTTACCAAGTAAATAATTAATCACACAAGAAAATCAATTCTTGCATTTTAAGAGGTAGGAGGCGCCACCTAGTAGGGTTTCAAGCCCACATAAAATGTCTTTTATGTGCATTATATTATTTAGCCCAACTAAATAATATCCATGCATATCAATTAATCAGCCGAGCCAATTAATTATCACTGAGGCCCAAGTAACAAGATTATTAGTCTGAATTACAGAAGCCACATCGGGGACCATGGACCTATAACCAGTAGCTCCAATAATTAATTATTCATCGAACAGAATAAGTACATTAATTATTAATTCCGGGATTACGCCACCATAAACCCGAAACTGAACTCTACCGATTATAAATGTATACTTATACTCAACCCATAGAGTGAATAAGCGTCCATTGATATAATCACTACATACGGATTAACCCTCCATAGATCGTCCATTCGAGTGGGAAGTCTCCGGGAACCCGACTCGAAATATCTTATCCTTATTTACCATCAACCCCCGATGATCAATTAGTACACATATCGACTAGTAGCTAATTAGTCAAATGTGAACTCCCGGGATCGATCACTTTCTCGGGGCTAACAAATAAGGGGACTGTCTCTCTACTTCCTGCAGGAAGGAATGGATTCCATGTCTGTGAAAATCAGAACTACTCACTCATCAGGAGATAGTGCCAATGAGAAGTGGCTTGAAACACATATTCAAGTGAACTGTAACTAACACATCAAACACTACCCCGAGACAAGCAGCACCCTATGATCACCTCAGGATTAAGGTTGATCCATATATGATCATCTAATGATCTAATAAGATTCCTCGATTACGGAATTATATCGAGAAATTCAGATTAAATCGGTCCAGCCCTATATGAATGCCATCATATATAAATGCCCCACGTAGGTACCCTCTACCGACAGTCCGGATAAGACTATCACACCCTAAGGTGTTCTGGGCGCATTATTGGTGTTTTAATCAAGAGACCCTAAACTCTGATTAAGTTCACCACGGACTAACGATTTAAGTATATCACCACTAACTCAATCCTCACGTGCATGCCATACACCGAGTTAAGCGGTTACATACCGATATACTTAGGGTTTGCGACGAGTGTATTATTTACAAGCACAAAGCAAGTAATAAGGTGAGATAAAATCTATCATCCTTTGTTAAAAACAATTACACAAATTGTCTTTCGGGCACTACACCTAACAATCTCCCACTTGCACGAAATGACAAGTAACGATTGTTTTTAGAGCACACCCTTTCTCATCTTATTCACAACACTCTCCCACTTGCTATAAAAGCAGATGCGACATATCACTCAATGCCGTACCCTCCAAGCACTAGACTTGGTGCACTAATCAGTTAGGTTATCGGCTCGAAACGATCTTTAGGATCGAAACGTTGCCGGTTCACCTAATCAGGCGGTACTCTCTCTCAATATGCTTTTGACCTCTAGTGACTGAGAAAATCCTTCTAAGCTATCTCTTCACTGTTTTCACAATGAAGTGATATCGGCTCACTAGACCTGGAATTACTCCCAGATCAGAAAGGAAATTCCTAAGCCATATCGCCCCTCTAGCTGCTCCGAAAGCTGCTACATATCCGATTAACTAAAATCGAATTGGCGGTTCTGGATTTCTCCAGACTATAGCTTCATCACAATGAGTAAACACTGAGCCCGAGATCGTCCTAACGATCATCCTTAATCTGACTATAAGTCAGAATCAGTGTAGTCAACCATATTCAAGTTTGCACCCGAATATTCAAGCACATTATTCCTCGTTCTTCAAAGATACTTGAGGACGTACTAAACCGCTATTTTATGCTCGAATCCGAGATTCGACTACTATTGACTTATGACAACCTGACTTGCCGTTATCCAAGAGAGACACTATCCCATTTTCTCTTTTATCCGGAGATTTAGAGAATCATTCCTGAGAGGTAAGGTAGGACTACTCTCGTTGAATGTTGCATACGTATATGCATGATCATCTTAACCAATAAGACGGATGGGATAGCCAATAACTCATTCTAGTGAATTTCACCGAATCAAATTCTTAGAATATAGTCCAATTCTCTCATCCAGAGAATCTTGGCGTGTCACTTTCCGACTTCAGATAGCACACCCATGTTGTTTCCAACCGTTTTAGTGTTATCATTTATGAACACTAATGCTACTACTTTACCAATATTGATATCCAGACTACGAAAAAACTTATCAATATTTTGGTCAAGTCCACATATTTTAAAACATGTGACTTTTAAATGACCGAGAGGTTCTCTTAAATCCACAAAGGATATAAGCCATGGCGTGCTTCCTACCAATGGTTCTTTACGAATAAATTAAGATATCGTTAGTCTTGCAAAAAAGGTATTAGGGAATCACCCCTATCTTCTCGCTTTGTAACGAATCCGTTATTCATTCTTAGCTAAAACCCTTCGTTCGAATGAATTCGATTCCGTTGTTCGGCAAGAAAGTCTCGGGGAATCACCCCTATTTTCTCGCTTTCTAACAAAATCTAGCAAGACGAGTGGTGAGAGAGTTCAAGGTCCGGTTAACTCTCTACTTGTCGTGGGAATCACCCCTATACCACTCAACTTTGCGCTGAAAGTTTAAACTTTCCTATTCATTCAACTCTTTTCTATGTAGATCCAATTGCTCCCATTGGGCCTGAGACACTCAGGTGGTTCTACAATAGACTGAACAAAACTGGAGTACAAAAACTCCAATTACAGGGTTAAGGTTTGTCAAACCAACCTCTATGATCGAATCCTATACGGCCCACTAAGAGCCATAGGTTATCAATCACCCCGAAAGCGACCGTAAAGTCCACAAAACCACAATGGGTCAATGGTTAAACCATACTCCCACTGCGTGGTGGATTGACATCCTGATCTAGTAGTATTTATCAGTGTAATCACCAACAACCGATGTTGGACGTGGTCTGTTTAAATCAGATAGTAACTACCTTTGGTAACCGTACTCCAAGGTTTAAGGTTGTTACTTATAGATTCTATCGAAGGCTTGTGACAGCTTCAACCGTCACTTTCGATCTCAAGAATCTTATAATCAACCTTCACTCGTCTCATTAAAATATTTCACGAACAAATCACAATGCGAACGTATGCGCAAAATCTCCAGTCCTACCTTCAAGCATTAAATGCTAAATGCCTACATTTATGGAAGTGGTGTGAACCGAATTCACTCATTATCCATAAATTCACTAGCATCTTCTAGGTAGACTTCTCGGTTTACATAATAATGTTAACCGTTATTTTGCAACCAATTATCTTAATCGAGTTTAGCAGTGTATTGTAGTACATCAATAACTATATAGGGCAAGTCTATGGTTTCTTTCTCAGTGAGAAACATTCCACTAGGAGGCAGGCTGAGCATCAGTCCCAAGACTATGCTATAGCCTATTTATGAGCATGGAATACTCTATTCTCTGCTAAAATCAGAGACCCCTCCTCGTATTCTTTTGATAAACTAAATCGCGTTTCGAGTAGTTATCAGACAAAATGTCACCACTCAAAAACTCCCACTAGCTTGTATCTCTCACTAGACCCCGAAGGTCATGGTGAACAAGCTATGTTACCCTTCAAATCTATTACCCTTTCCCGATTGAAAGGAAACTTAGTCATTGTTCCTTTGAGATAGTGTTCCTAGACGGGAGATAGGAATCACCCTTAGCCGGTCGTCGTCGGTCTTATCTCTAGGATATATGCACTAATTAATAGATATTGAAAGGTCGCTTATCTTAATACGGAAACCTTTTACCTTTAATAGTTTTAGATGTGTTATACTTATTCAGCTTTTCTTAGTGGTTCTGACTTTATCAAACAAAAGTCCGAGTCTTGGATTCGTGCTACAAATGTCATATTCACTTTCTATGAGGCAACAATATATCGAGTTGAAAGTGAATCCATTTGTTTCAACGAATCCGTAAACGAAAAATAAATTTTTCGTGATATTCAAGGATAGAATCCGAAATTCATTTCCTTATATCACTCCCACTATTGTAGCCGAAATTACGCCCGTTGTTACTCTATTAATCGTTAATGCACGCTTCCTTGTTCTTCCAAAGAACTAAGCTACCGAGTCAAGTTACTCGGTTAAGAAAGTCGCTAAGGATTCATTGGTTAGTGATCCGAAATCACTTTCCTTATCCTATACTTTCTTTAATTAATGTTTCTGTTTAGCCTCAAAACTTTAGTTAAGATAATTAACACTTATAGACATTCTTTCCCATTCTCAACTTTCCTTAAAAGGAAATAGTCTTGAACTAGCAGTTCAATTGAGTAGACACTATTCGTGAACTGTGGGATGTCTAATGAAAGCGTTACCCAGTGGGACTAATTTTCTAAATTAGAAAAACATAAGACAAAAGCTCCCACTAGTTTATCGGTTCCAAATACCGTCTAACTAGCGACACTTTAATTTATGATTCTCTAATTTTTCTTTTATAAAATTTCTCGTGTAGACACTACACCATTAAAATTCACTAGAAGAATTTTATCGTCCCAATCATCTTTAAAACTGACTACAGTCGTCTCTCGATCAACACGATTGACAACAGTGACATCCTTATTTACGCCACTTAAGTCTTGAAGGCTCCAGAGAAATATCTCTTCCGAAAAATTAATCGCATGTAAGATCAATAAGTACAACGTTCTAGTTACTTACCACTTTTTAACGAAGTCATTACTAGTCAATTTTACACTAGCAGTCTAGCACCCTAGAGAGATATATAAATAGTTGTAAATAAAATTGACAGAAGATAAATCCAAATCATACACTACTACTAAATATTAGGAACATAAACTAAGTACTTATAGTCTATCCTACCGTTCCAAGGATTTAATCTAATGCCTCAGTGCCGCCTTAGGGTAGGTCAAAGAGGTTTCGATTAATATTGAAGATCAACTTGAGAATCGAACATCTCATTTGTGATCGTCAATCACCTTTCCTTTTTCAGCCAAGGTACTACCAAAAATACCCTTTATGAGTGTGACCTACTCGTCTCGCATTTTTAGGTAGACCCCGAGTGTGCCGCCTTAGGGTCGGTCAGTGACCCGGCGAGTACCCAAAATCCTATCCTTTCGGAGACCAAGCCTTGAATTTTGATAGCGGTGAAGGCCTTCCTTAGGGGGTAGAAATCAAAGCCGGCACGAGGCGTCACCATTCTCTCACGTTGCTTGTGTCAACAGTAGAGGCTGTGAGGTCGGCTGTCGCCTCTCCCGCTCCCACTCAATATTTTGAAAAAGTGGTGGGTTTACTGATCACGTTTTTGGACTTGATGTTACATTAAGGAACAATAAATCATAGGCCCGAATGTTGTCGGTTATGTGGGCTAGCCCACCCGACCTATTCGTTAGAACATATGTGGCCGTCGGACGGGTCAAGGCTAGGAGAGCTCCGTTGAGCCGTAATGGCTCTTCGGATGGCTCAATATTGCCAGACCCCCGTGCAAACGCCACACGTGGAGGGTGAAGTCGATTGAGCCGTAGCTTCTATTGACCACCCAACCGTGGTTAAACTACTTTCGAACCTGTTTGCCCGTGATTATCCAATCCTTAAACATCAAACATTCACGTAGACACTACGGAACAAAAACGTAATCTCGTCTTAGGTAAAGTAGAATTCACCGAGAATCCAACACCTTCACCACGAGGTTTCGGGATTTTACTCCTTATGCTTTCGCAGAGTGGGATTCACCGAGAATCCATCACCCAACCTCGACGATTGAAAAAACCCGTGTTCCTCGGTTTTTACCCTAATTAGTTTCTAATTAATATCAAACAATTAATTAAAACTAATCGTGTGTTTTATACATGCCTAACTAATTCCTCGAATTAATTTCTACATGTATGCATATGGAGTGGAATTCATGATATGATGAATGTCATGGCAATTTTCCGGTTCTACTCATACAATCTACACATGTATACTAGTGCGGAAAATAAACACCGAGATGGACCGTTGGCACCCCCGTAACTAATCTATTCGAAAATAAATTGAAAACCCTAATCTGCAGCTGTTAAGAATCTTCGACGATCGGCATATCAAACGAACTTGGATCGGGACGAAACTTTCCAGATCTGATCTTCATTCTTGGGACTTCAAGATGGATGGTCGGATCGGAGCTTTGACTTGTCAATCTTCCTCAGTGAGCCTCCCAACTTGCTGCTGAAACAGACTCTTACAGCAGCGCATCATTTACTTCCCGAGGCCGATCGGGGATCAAGATGAATCCCGATCGTCCTGAAAATTTTATCACGTCCAAAACTCCATGATTATCGATCTGACCGGTCGGATATTCGTTTCAACGGTCCAATACTTTCCAGAAAATCGAGGAAGTCACAGTTAGGGTTTCTGTGACTCCTGCGTTTTTCTGTTATAGCTGCCTCTTCTCATCAACGAACGGACATCCAAACGGACTCTGATCGACGCCAAATTTTGTGGGATTGTTCATCAACTCCCAATCTTGATTCTGACAGGAGGGATATTCGTTCTAACGGCTCAAACAACGGAAAAAACGAAAAGACTAAACATCTACTGTACAGATCTATTTTCTGGAAATTAAACTTGCAATAAAAATAAATTACATAAATTCCTATACTCATGTAAACGAAATTTTCATCGTTTATATGAGTTTACAATAGATCTAACGGGTAAACAGTGCCAACCCCCAATCCATCTCTTCAACCATAACAATTTATCACTATCAATGCATAAAACAATAAATAAGATTTACCTACATGCAATTCCACTCCTTTAAGTCGTTTAATTATGATTATGACTATATAAATCGTGGAACCTTGCTCCGATACCACATGAAGTATGCAGGTTCTTAGATCTAAGCGAGTTAGATCTACGCGCAGCGGATGGATCACGACTTATATACCACAATACATAATTAAAGGACTTAAACTACTACAAGGGGGTTAAGATAATGTTACCAATAACGGGAAGAGTCGCCTTGATCTTCCGATGTGTTCTCCAAACGGCGATTGGTGGACACCCCTCTTGATACACGAACCTCCTTGATATGCAACACCAAGAAAAACTACAAGTTTTTCTTCCTCTAAAACCCTAGACAAGAAAAACAAAATTTTCTCTCTTTTTCTAAAGTGGTGGTCGAATTATGCCCTTGCGATTTCCCTTGGAATAACTCTCCTTTTATAGGAGAGTAAATCCTTGGCCTCCAAGTTTCTAATTAATTAAATAAATAATTAAAAAAAATCACAATAAAGGATAATTCCATTTATAAAAGATTGTGATTAATCAATCAATCAATTACAAATCAATTATCTTTTATTAATTAATCACTTACCAAGTAAATAATTAATCACACAAGAAAATCAATTCTTGCATTTTAAGAGGTAGGAGGCGCCACCTAGTAGGGTTTCAAGCCCACATAAAATGTATTTTATGTGTATTATATTATTTAGCCCAACTAAATAATATCCATGCATATCAATTAATCAGCCCAGCCAATTAATTATCACTGAGGCCCAAGTAACAAGATTATTAGTCCGAATTACAGAAGCCACATCGGGGACCATGGACCTATAACCGGTAGCTCCAATAATTAATTATTCATCGAACAGAATAAGTACATTAATTATTAATTCCGGGATTACGCCACCATAAACCCGAAACCGAACTCTACCGATTATAGATGTATACTTATACTCAACCCATAGAGTGAATAAGCGTCCATTGATATAATCACTACATACGGATTAACCCTCCATAGATTGTCCATTCGAGTGGGAAGTCTTCGTGAACCCGACTCGAAATATCTTATCCTTATTTACCATCAACCCCCGACGATGATCAATTAGTACACATATCTGACTAGTAGCTAATTAGTCAAATGTGAACTCCCGGGATCGATCACTTTCTCGGGGCTAACAAATAAGGGGACTGTCTTTCTACTTCCCGCAAGAAGGAATGGATTCCATGTCTGTGAAAATCAGAACTACTCACTCATCAGGAGATAGTGCCAATGAGAAGTGGCTTGGAACACATATTCAAGTAAACTGTAACTAACACATCAAACACTACCCCGAGACAAGCAGCACCCTGTGAACACCTCAGGATTAAGGTTGATCCATATATGATCATCTAATAATTTAATAAGATTCCTCGATTACGGAATTATATCGAGAAATTCAGATTAAATCGGTCCAGCCCTATATGAATGCCATCATATATAATCGCCCCACGTAGGTACCCTCTACCGACAGTCCGGATAAGACTATCACACCCTAAGGTGTTCTGGGCGCATTATTGGTGTTTTAATCAAGAGACCCTAAGGTGTTCTGACTAACTCAATCCTCACGTGCATGCCATACACTGAGTTAAGCGGTTACATACTGATATACTTAGGGTTTGCAGCAGTGTATTATTTACAAGCACAAAGCAAGTAATAAGGTGAGATAAAATCTATCATCCATTGTTAAAAACAATTACACAAATTGTCTTTCGGGCACTACACCTAACATCGACATTGATCAGCATGTTCCTAGGGTCCATTCTAGACTATGTCCAAACTTAGCACTTCACTATTCGTATTCCATGCAAGTTTACAATAACAATAAGAATATTGGCCAGATCTAACCTACTGTTAATTAAACCTGTCGATCAACGTAGCGGTAGTGAATCCCATTTTTAGGTTTTCTAAATTATGCCTCAGTAAACAGGTATAGACCGCCGGTTTACTAGGGGCGGCTTTTCCTATCCCTGGATCTACATTGCTCAATTACGATTATTCTAAGTAAATTATGTGCTCTTTAAACATGCAGATTAACTAAAACACATAAATACGAACAGATCTACCATATTGAAGACAAAAGGAACGTTCAAAGCTTCATACCTTCAACAATGGAGATCTAGCTCGATCTACTCAAGCTAGAGATGATGGAAGAAGGGAGGAAACCAGAAATAACTCTTCCAAAGCTCAAATAACTTTATTTCATCAAAATATATAATGTATGTAATGTAATATTGTAAAACTTATGAAAACTTTCAGTATATGCGGCTTTATATAGATACAATAGCCGACTTAAGACTCTCTAAAACCCTAACCAACCAAGATAATGCGGCAGAATCAATTTCTTGTCCAATAAGCCACCGGTTTACCGGAACTAGCCCTCGGTAAACCGGGCCGACTTTTCTCCTTTTTCTTCAACAGGCTTCTTCTTGGACTTTAATCACTTGGCCCAATATATTTCTTTCGATCTAGATCCACTCTCCAATGCTCCGGATTCGGTACATGCTATAAAACATACAAAACAAGACGAAACAGTACCAAATCTTTGGGAAAATAGCATAGATGCAGAATTACGATCCTGGAAACATGCACGTAGCATTTAACATATATTCCACATAATAACGAGCCTATCTATCCTCTCTTGAGTAGAATTGGGGTGAATAAGGGTATAATTATTGGTACAATTTAAAGCGTTATCAGCTAACAAGGCCAAGAATCAAGATTCTATGGTCCTATTGTCATAAAAGAATGGACAGGGACAAAATCAGACTGTTAGCAGACCTAGCTCTACTGCAAATCCCAGGCCCAAAAATCCTAAAATGATGCAATGCAGCTTTTGTGGATTCAATGGTCATACTGAGGAGACCTAATACAAGAAGCATGGTTTTCCCCCAGGTTTCAAATCAAAAAAGGCAAATATGGTAGAAGAAGAGCAGTCAGCAGAAGAAGATCAGGCACCAAGCAGGTCTGCTGGACCAGGGTTTCCCAATCTCACTGCACAACAACTTGACAAGTTGATGGCTTTGCTGAATGACCCTTCAAGACATGCGGGATTTGCTGTTGGCCAGTCTGCTGACATTGTTACACATTACTCACCTGCCACAGGAACAGCTAACCTAAATTTAGTAAGATCAATACAATTGATCTTGGACTCTGGTGCCATAGATCACATTGTACAATCATTTGTTCTATTAAGTATCCTAAACCTTCATCTGGTATAAAAATAGGATTACCTAATGGAAATAATGTCTCTGTCACACACATAGGCCAAGTGAGGATCAACACTCAACTGGTCCCATTGTTGGTTGGTCTGTTGACTCATTCAGTATGTCATCAAAACTGTCCATTATTGGCAAAGGAACAGGTATGCCAACAAGATATCTAGGCTTTCCTAAGACCTGCTGAAAAAGAGGAAAGTAAGTTTCATGGAATTGAGTATTCCTAGCAAAAAAGATATCTTTGTTGGTAATATCTAAGGGGATAGCACACTTGGAGGTGGTTGAATTCCCAAGATAGACTCAAGTTCTACATCTTGAGTCAAATTTGGTTCTATACTCTGAAGTATGCATGAAAAAACTAGGCAACCAAAGACTTTAAACACAGAATAGTCTGGTTTGGTGCCATAATGAACTTCACGTGGAGTGCTTTCTTTCAGCAGTGGTGTAGGTGTGGCATTAATCAACTTTACAGCATGTAAAATACAAAATCCCCAATACTCAATTGGTGGATTACTCTAGAACCTCAAACCTCATGGAACATTCAACAGAAGCTGATGCATTTAATACAAGGCATGAACCAGTGAATCAGGCACCTGAACCCACACAGCCAAGAAGGTCCATAAGAACAAGGAAATCACCAACCTTTTATCAAGGGGGTGCTCATAATGTTCAGCAGACTCCACATTTGTTGAGTGTAGTAATGAGTCTGGACAACCTCTCAGCAGACTATGCAAGATTCATTAATGCTATTGATGCTGTTAAGGAGCCTAAGACCTACAATCAAGCCATCAAGCATGATGAATGGAAGGAGGCAATGAACAAAGAAATTGAAGTTTTACAAAAGACTCACACATAGGAGATAGTTGATCTGCCCCCAGGAAAGAAACCTATTGGGTGCAAATGGGTGTACATAATCAAATAAAACCCTGATGGATCAATAGAGAGATATAAAGCTAAATTAGTAGTAAAAGGCTACACTCAAACACATGGGATTGATTATCAAGAAACTTTGTCACAAGTTGTCAAGATCACTACAGTTAGAGCCTTACTTGCAACAGCAGCAGCCCATAATTGGCACCTACATCAGATGGATGTTAATACTTTTTTTTTACATGGAGGTTTGCATGAAGAAGTATACATGTAGTTACCTCCAGGCGGTGCAGCAACCAAACCAAATCAAGTTAGCAAGCTTACCAAGTCATTATACGGCCTCAAGCAAGCAAGCAGAAAATGGAATTGAAAGTTCGCTACCTCTTTGGAGGCTCAATGATTCACTCAATCCAAAAATGATCACAGTTTGTTTACCAAAGGGTCAGGACAGTCCTTTATTGCTTTACTAGTCTATGTTGATGACATCATAGCAGCAAGCCCCAGTGAAGGATTGTTTCAGCAAGTAAATGATGCTCTGCATTAGCAGTTTACCATCAAAGATCTTGGAAAATAGAGATATTTCCTAGTCATTGAAACTGCTAGATGTCCAAAAGGCATATCCATTTCACAAAGAAAATACACACTTAACCTCCTAGAAGAATATGAATTTTTGGAGCCAAACCTGCTAAGACACCTATGGAGTCCAAGCAGACCTTACAACATGACGACTCACCACTTTTAGAAGACAACACTGCATACAGATCCCTAGTAGGTAAATTAATTTACCTCACTTTTACCAGACCAGACATTGCCTTTGCAGTCCAACAACTAAGTCAATTTATGGACACTCCTACTGAAAACCACATGAAAGCAGCCTATAGACTGCTGAGATACTTGAAGACCAATCCTGGCCAAGGCATCTTTTTCCCGGCAGACAATAATATTTTACTTAATGGTTTTACATATAGTGATTAGGCTGGCTGTCCTGAAACAAGAAGAACAGTATCAGGTTACATGATGTTTCTAGGAGATGCTACAATCTCTTGAAAGGCAAAGAAAAGAAACAAACAACTATTGCTAGAAGTTCATCAGAGGCTGAGTATAGGGCCATGGCAAACGCAGTTTGTGAAGTCCAACGGCTTATCTACATACAACAGGATTTACAAGTTCCAGTCTAGTTGCCTGCTGTCCTATTTTGTGACAATGCCTGTGCAATGCACATTGCTCACAATCCTGTTTTTCATGAGAGAATCAAACATATCGAAATTTACTGTCATGTTGTGAGAGACAAGGTCAAATCATGACTCATCAAACTTCTTCCAGTCAATACCAAAAAACAAATAGCTGACATCCTCACCAAAGCCTTAGATGCACCTATTTTCTCTTATCTCTTAGACAAATTGGGAGTTTCAAATATCTTTCAGACTTCAAGTAGCTGGTGGGAATGCTGAGTGCAAGCTGTTCATAAACCACTCACAGCTTGAGGGGGTGTTACAGTATAGAAGCTTATGGGAATGCTGAGTGCACTCTGTTGATCAATCAAAGACAGCATCCTGCTGACAACATGAAGATCAGCAGGCTGTTGACAGCACGAAGACTCAGCAACCTGCTGATCAGTTGGATATAATGTATAATATAGAAAACGGTTATTTAGTTGTAATCTGTTATAACCGTTTGTAACTTGCTTCTAACTTATTCATGAGGTGTATGATGTTATAAATACCCCATGATCAGCCACATTGTAAATAACTTGTAACTTTTACATGATCAATAACATTTCCGCATTTTATTTTGTTTATTTGTAATTCTACAAACTTCATCATGATGAGCATACCTATTCCAACCCCCAGGAAGACGGTGAGAATACTGGTCGAGGTCAATATTATATTGGTTTTAGATCTGAAAATGATCGTCCTGTTTAAGTTTAGAGTTCACCCCAAAACAACCTATGGCTGTTCTAGCAGTCAAGTGTCCTCTAAGACTCTGATTTAAAGAAGTGAACCCATAATGGGAGTGAGGCCTAGATGGATTGATAGGCTGTGAATCTACCCCTAACTGCTCAAATCCACTATGATCTACTACAGGATTAAAAGTAGGGTTTTCTAATTGAACCCTAGATTGACGAACCTCTCCTTCAGACTCAGATTGGAATTCAAATTCCCTTTCTATTGAACTACTAGTTGTAGATCTAACCCTCATTAACTGGAAAGGAAAGATAAGAGGAGAAGAAGACAAACTCAGAAAGAGAAGAAAAAGAAGCTTACTTGTAAATACGCAAGTCTTGAAGAGAAGCCCGAGTTAATGTTTTAATAGCAAAAATGAAGAAGTGGGAAGGTCTGAAGTGAAAAGATAGGGGTTCTACAGTGGTGGCCCTGAGCAAACACCAAGTAGGCCTGGGCCTTGGGCCCCCGGTTTTCTTATGAGCCCCAAAATTTCTCCAACCTTATATAATAGTTTAAAATAAAATTAAGCATATTTTAAATCGTTGAACCTTTAAAAAAAATATTCATTGAATAAAATGAGGGCATGTATATTGTTGTCGCAGTAGATCGATTGAGGGGATTATTGATTTTTTTTCGTGGCTATAGAGAGCATGGATTCAATGATGCCCTTAAAGCAGCCCGAGAACTTGCTCAACGAATGGAAATTGAACCATTTTTTGGCGAAAAAAGGCAAATCCAGAGAAAAGGCAATTTGATGAGGTTTTAAGTGAAGAAGCCGTGTTTTCCGCTGAAGAGAGTTTCAGAGTGCAATACTTTATGTATATAGTTAACAAGGCTCTTGCCTCACTTGATAAAAGATTCAAGCAATTTCGGTTGTATGAACAAAATTTTGGCTTCCTGTTTGATTTGAAGATGTGCTTCGATGATAAAAATTTGAAGAGTTCTTTTGACAATCTTTCAAATATTTTGACACATAATGGAGAAACTGATATTGACGGGGAAGATTTCTACAGATAGTTGCAACTGCTTAAACATATTCTTCCATTTGAATTTGGAGAACCCATGCAAGTCTTGAATTATTTAAACGTCAAAATGGTTGTTTTCAAAACACAGAGATCGCTTACCGAATCTTGTTGACTATTTCAGTTACCGTTGCATCAGGAGAGAGAAGTTTTTCAAATTTAAGGTTAATAAAGAACAATCTTCGAAGTATAATGTCACAAGATCGTTTGAATGGACTAGAAATGATATCGATCGAGAAGAATATGGTTGATGAAGTTGATTATTCTACCTTGATAAATGATTTTGCTTCTAAATATGCTAGAAGAACAGTGTTGAAGTAGTATTTTGCATTTAGGCCGTGTCGACTTACCTATGAATTTGAAATAAAATGTTTTTTTTTACAATTTTTATTTATGTTTATGAACTGGAAAAAAATTGTTCTTCAGATCTAAAGGGTCTTATCCGGAAAAATGGCCATGGGCCCCGAATCTCATAGGGCCGGCTATGGGGTTATAACCCCCCAGACGTGGACACAATGTCAATTATGGGAAGGAGGAAAAAACACCTCGGTTCCCTGAAAAGAAATGGTGACCTACTTAATAAGCCGCCACCGGCAGCTAGTAAATTCAAAACGCGAGTTCGGGCAAACTCGACCGAACCGGATTGGAACAGATCTGGCCTGCCAGGAGCATGGTCAGATCTTGGGGGCTTCTGATGATAGCCGACCCGAACTACGCCACGTGTCATCCTTTTAAGTCGTATAGTAAATGACTAGCCTCTAAAAATAAGGCATTAAGGGCCAGGACCCCAAAGACATACCTACAGGTAGGTCCCTAACCCCAGGTGGGAGATCGGCAGAAACTCCTCCACCAGCCGCTTCAGGTCGGCCAAGGCTTGGTGAAGAGGAGCTGCCAAGTTCGGCCATAGTGGCCTTGAGGGCTCGGTGCAGGACGTGCAGAGCAGCCCCATCTGTTATTCGACGTGCTAGATAGCTAAAGATAAGTAAGAAAATAAACCTAAGTCATAAAGACTCTGATCCTGACATTTAAATATGTCCATATTTATCTCTAAATTATAGGGATTTGCGTGTGTTTATCCTTAGGAAAATAACTACGATTCCTTGCAGGACAAGGAAAGGGATAAATCGTCCCCTATATAAGCAACTATAAGGAATTACGAAGACTTTATTCCAATACAGTCATTGGATACGTAGGCAACTTGAGAATCACGAGCTCAGTCTAAAAATACACCAAATAACCCCCCGTTTTACCTCTTATTCTAGGGTTTTAATCTAGAATCCTTGTCACAAAGGGATACGGCCCGGATCAATTCATAGACGAGCTGCAGCAACGTCATTTATCATATCTAAAAGTAGAAATTTTGCTTTAAAAAAAAAGTAGAAATTTATATATGCCTTAAGCATTTCTTTTCTTTTCTTTTAATTTTCCGAACACTTTTTATATTTCCTTTCGTTTCCTCTCACTCCATTCCAAACACAGACTTTGAAATCACTCTTTCCCCCTCATTTCTCTACTACAAAAGGACTTTGAAATCACTTAGTTTCTCTTCTTTTTTTTGGTCATAATCTTCTCTTTTATTTTCATTTTATTTTCACGAAACCAAACAGAGACATAATCCGAATTTTGCATCATATGTAATAATTTATATTATGTTGCGCGAATGTCAAATTTTCCTCATCCGAACCGTTAGTATAACACTTAACATCTCCCCATTACGTGCACGTGACCTACCGAATTTAATAATAAAGTCATGTGGGCGACATAGTGTGTTAAGTATCTACCGAATAGAAAATAAAATAACCCCAAAAATGCTGAGTGTTGTTAAGTGCCACTCCTGGCTCAGCTCCCGATTGCCTAGGTCAGGAAGACCAATGCCTTTTTTAATATATACACATAAAAGAATAATAATAATAATAATAATAATAATAATAATAATAATAATGAAAAAATTAGTTCTTATTCTCTTGCTTTCTCTCTCCTTGAGAGCTCTTCTCCTTCTCTCTAGGACCCTCTCAACTCTCTTTGAGTTCCTATCTAGCCAACCTTGGCTCCCCCAGTAAACAATGGACAAGAATAACCTGCTTCAGCGCATTTCAAACTTGAAAATACATGAAACTCCCACTGTAGCCAGAAAAATTACCGCCCTTGATATCTCTGGAGGGTTACAAAAAAACAGCTCAAGCCTTTTGGGGAAGTTTATTATTACAAAAGATATGCCTATCAAAAATCTCAGAATTGCAATGGAAAAATCATGGGGAACAAATAAGTTTAAGGTGGTAAAGCTAAACAAAAATTTCTATCAGTTTTCTTTTGAGCGCATTGAGGATCAAGGAAGGGTGCTGGTTGATGGACTGTGGTGCTTTGATGACATCCTTCTGGTTCTGCATCAATGGAAGACAACCTTAACATACGAAAGTGAAGTTTTTGATGAATGCTATTTCTGGATCCAAGTTCAATGCCTGCCAATGCACCGGCATACAGAAAATGTTGGTAAGAAAATTGCTCTTAGCCTCTCAGATTGTACCTTTATGCAAATTAGAGAAGAGATTGGAACAAACCTGCCGTCATTTAGATTTAGAGCTAAATTATATCTAAAAGAACCTTTACCCCAACTCCTAACCATACCTGTTGATGAAGAAAACCCTTCTCTTGAACCTTTTTCAGCCATTTTTCAATATGAGAGACCTTCTTTTTGTTTCTCCTATGGTATCCTTGGTCATAAAGCAAAAAATTGTCCTTTAACCAGTGAAGAGTTCAACATGGAAGAAGAAAAGGATTTTAGATTTGGTACATGGCTAAATCCAACAAACAATACTAAATTGGTTAAAGAGTACAGGCTTATTGATATGGACTTCCAACCTTATCCTCAATCTGCTCCTACTCCTTCATGTGCCCAGTCTAAACTTCCAGCCCCTTCTCCAACTCAAACTCAAGCCCAAAAAAATTCAAACATCCCGCCAAAAAAGCCTCAGGTTCCTGGTCAATCACAAAAAGAACCAAAGTCAACCTAAGACAGCTGCACAAAATCCAACGCCCTGTCCCTTTCTGAAAACAACAACACCCCAAACCTTAAAAAGCTCACTGATCAAGACACCATAAAAAACAAATTAGGGACATAAAAGGCTTCTAACTCTGTCTCACTTGTCCCCATCCTTTCTGAAATCTCAACTACCAAAGATTCCCACCCCAATAGTCCAAATTTAGACTTTATTACCAAACCAATGACCCTCAAACCAAACCAACAAAATGCGACCCAAAAACCAAGTACTATCCTTGATCCAAATTCTGATATTCAAATCACTAACCCCAGCAACTCTCTTGCCATTTATCAATCTCTGGACCAAACCTCCAAATCCCAAACCTCCAACACCAATTGCATCCATAACAAAACATCCTGTGTCAATACCCCTGTTTCAACAACTTCTGAAGCAAACACATTTACCTGTCCAGCTAACCTTACCCAGATATTTCCTCGTCAAAGCAAACATCAAACAGCAACCTTTCCACTACTAGAACAACTTTCAAGAGGCAAAATCAGGACATTATCAGACCCCTAAGAGATATTTCTAACACGGAATCTAGTCTTGGGAAAATGAAAAATGAAGAGGAAGGAAGTGTGTCACCTAAGAAAAATAAGTTGCAATTTATTGATGCCCTGGTGGAGGCTGCAAGGCAGCTCCACCAGGAGCCATGAATCTCTTATTTTGGAACTGCAGGGGCTTAGGCAACCCCAAAGCAGTTCCAAACTTAAAGTGCCTCGTAAAAGACTTTTCTCCCTCCCTTCATTTTCTTTTTGAAACAAAGTTGTCTGCTTTACCTATGGATGCTATTAGACAAAAGCTTGGGTTTGCTTCTGATTTCCATGTCAGCATTGAGGAAACCAGAGGAGGACTCTCTCTCTTATAGAATGATCCCTTTTCAGTCCAAATTATGACCAGTTCTCTAGGTCATATTGATTCTATTATAACTTACACCAACAAGATCTTCCTATTTACTGGCTTCTATGGAAATCCTGATCATGCCTTAAGGCGGTTCTCTTGGGATCTGTTAAGGAAACTCCATACTTTATTCAATCTACCATGGCTTTGTGCTGGAGATTTTAATGAAGTCTTACAGTCCTCTGAAAAAACTGGAGCTGTTTCTAGGCCAAGGTATCTGATGGAGAATTTTAGAAGAGTTCTAAATGATTGCGACCTTCATGACTTGGGATACATAGGAGCACGTTTTACTTGGAACAATAGCAGGCCAAATGGAAATGTCAAGGCAAGACTTGACAGAGCAGTGGCTGACAGTGATTGGATTAGTCTCTTCCCAAACTTTACTGTGAACCATCTCACTTCTGGTGGGAGTGATCACATTCCTATTCTCATCTCTGATGGACCTTATATCAGGAAGAGCTGGTGCAGCAAGAAAACTTAAAAGGTTTGATCCATTTTGGCTACAGGATTGTGAGTGCTTGGAAGTCTCAAAAACTGCGTGGACTAAGTCTCAACACTTACATGCTTCAGATATCTCTAAAGGTTTTAAAGAATTCAGGGACACACTTAGTTCTTGGAGCTCAAGCAAGTATGGTAAACTTGGTAAAGAGATCAAACTTTTGCAGGACAAATTGCTCAGATTACAACAGCAAGATATTTTTGATGTGTGTGAAGAAAAGGCACTTATGAAAGAACTTGATATGCTGCTTCACATGGAGGAGGATTTCTGGAAGCAAAGAGGAAGATGCAATTGGCTAGTCTCTGGGGACAGAAACACATCCTTTTTTCTACATGCAAGCTTCCAAAAGATACCAATAAAAACAAAATTGATGTTTTGATCATGGAGGATACAGAGATTGAAGAACAGCAAGAACTACAAATGTATGCAAAAGACTTCTATGCAAATCTCTTCTCTTCTTGTGCAAGTACCCAAGACGGGAGCTCCTTCCTTGAGCTGCTAAATGATCTACCCTTTAATAAGATCTCTGACAGGCAATGATCCTTACTCCAAGAACCCTACACTGAGATGGAGATTGTCAAAGCTTTGAAGAGTATGTCTGGGATAAAAAGCCCAGGGCCTGATGGAATGCAAGCTATATTTTTGCTCCAGCATTGGAATCTATATAGAGATGATATGCTGACTTTTTTTCTCAATGTACTTAATAATGATTTGGATTTTGATGATGTGAATGACACCTTGATTACTCTTGTTCCAAAAATTCAACAGGCAAATACTTTGAGTGATTTCAGGCCTATTAGTTTGAGCAACACTATGTATAAGGTAATATCAAAAGTCTTAGCTAACAGGTTGAAGAGGACTCTTGAGGAGTTCATTGACCCTTCTCAGAGTGCGTTTCAAAAGGGGAGGTTAATTACTGATAATGCCATTTCAGCCTTTGAGGCTTTTCACACTCTGAGTGGAAATAATTACTATGGTAAAAGTCAGATGGCTATTAAGTTGGATATGATAAAGGCTTTTGATAGAGTGGAATGGGATTACCTTGAATCAGTCCTAAACATAATGAACTATCCTTTGGGTTTTATTAGGCAAATTATGAAATGTGTCACCACAACTTCTTTTCAGGTGCTAATTAATGGACACCCTTCTCCTAGATTCTGGCCTATGAGGGAAATTAGACAAGGGGATCTCTTATCACCTTTCCTATTTATTATTTGTGCTAAAGTCTTCTCTACTCTAATTAAGCACTCAATCCTCAATGGCTCCTTAACTCCTTTCAGATTTGGCAAAGATGGTCCTTGCTTATCTCATCTCCTCTTTGATGATGACAGCATTCTCTTCACCAAGGCTGATTTGTTTAATGCTGTAGCTATTATGGATATCCTGGAAACCTATGAACAGCAGTCAGGCCAAAAAGTTAATCTCTTCAAATCTAACATTTACTTCAATAAGGGCTTTGATGATGCTTCAAGACAACCTATTATTCAGGCTTTAGGGATTCCTACTGGGAACACAAAGAGCAAGTACCTTGGCCTTCCTTTTATGATGGGAAGATCAAGGTATGATGTTTTCAAATACATCAAGGATAAAATCTGGAAGAAACTTAATGGTTGGAGGGAAAGATACCTAACTACAGCTGGGAAGAGGTTCTGATTAAGGAAGTCCTTCAAGCTATACCGGTCTATGTGATGTAATGTTTTCTCATTCCTAAGAAGCTCTTTAATGAGATACTTGCAATGATCATAAATTTTTGGTGGGGCAAGAATACCAACGATGGCCACTTTATACCTTGGATCTCATGGGATAAGCTCTGCAAACCAAAAACTCAAGGGGGGATGGGCTTTAAAGATCTTGGGCTCTTTAATCAGTCCCTGCTAGCTAAGCAATGTTGGAGGATTGTGATCAACCCTCACTCTCTTGTCAGCCAAATCTTACAGTTCAAATATTATAAGAGAACATCCTACCTATGGCTAATCAAGGATCAAGACCTTCCTATCTGTGGAGAAGCTTACTTGCTGGAAGGCTTCTAATCAAGATGGGACATAGGTGGTATGTTGGTGAAGGTAAATCCATTAACATTTGGAGTCAACCATAGATACCACTAGAACCTAGCTTCTCTATTTCAACTTATGGGTCTTATGGCAAACTCCAAACTGTTGATCAATTGATAGAGAATGGCAATTGGAATATGAACATCATAGATCAGACATTTCTACCTCATGAAATTGATGCAATTAAGAGAATCCCTATCAGCCAACAAGCCAATGCTGATCGGATGATCTGGCATTATATGAAGAAAGGGATGTATACTGTCAAATCTGGGTACAGATTAGCCCAGAAGACAAGGCAACAAGAGGTTAACAATGGGCTAGGAACAACATCAAAGGCAAACTCTAAATCTTGGAGTTTTATTTGGTCTCGCAACGTCCCTCCTAAAGTGAAAGCTTTTACCTGGAAAGTAGCAACAAATTCTCTCCCTGTTGGCCATAATTTGGCCAAAAGATGGATTTTTGATGGGGTATGCTCGATTTTCAAATTGGATATAGAAACATGGAGACACAGTTTATTTGAATGTAAATGGACTAAAAATGTTTGGAAAGCTCACCCTGAGTTCAGACCTGTTGTCTCAATCAACTTTGAGTGCTTCCTTGAGCTGTGCCTTTATCAGATTAACCACCCTCTACCAGATGCTGATCTTCTGATTGTTATGCTCTGGTTCATATGGTTGGTAAGGAATAATGATGTCTTCAACAATGGCTTGCTTTCGTCGTATCGAATTCCAATCCAAGCAAAGGTCTTCTTAGATGAGTATAAAAAAGCATCTTCAGTAGGTTCTTCTCCTCCTTTAATGATATGGTTCCCATGAGTTGGACTAAGCCAAAAGATGGATTCCTGAAGGTAAATGTGGACGCAAGTGTACGAGGAGATTATGGTGCGGCCGGAATTGTCATCAGAAATCATGAAGGGGTTCTGATCTCGGCCATCTCTATTGATCTAGGGCTCGTTGCATCGGTGGAAGCTGCAGAGTTATCAGCTATTCTTCTAGGAACTAAGGAGGCAGCAAGATTGTGGAGTGGCGGATTGATCTTTGAATCGGATTCCACCGCTTGTATTGCCAGTATTAACTCTGATGAAGATGATTACTCTACTATGGGACGATGGTGAACAAGATTAGGGATTTGAAGTGCTTTTTCTCTAAATGTGTGTTCAAATTCATTAGTCGGAGTTGTAATCACCCAGCCGACGGGTTAGCAAAATTAGGGTTTAACATCCCTAACTTTCTATCATGATATTGTAACTGGGGTATCCAACCCCTAGCCCTATTTCCTCTGCATTAATTGCAGATCTTTAATGTTTAATGACTTTAAAAATAATAATAATAATAATAATTGTTATGTACGTTTTTTTTTTAATTACTTGTTTTTTCACTTTTACTTTTTTTCCATCTATCTATGTTGTTCTTTGGCAAGTTTGCATAATAGTGTAAATGTTGCGTCTCTTCATATCGTCTGTCAAACAATTGACTATGGCTGAGATTAAAAGATGCTTGCCTTGTATGTGGTCTAATCAAATTCCGTTACGTTTTTTATAACGTTTATCTATATAGTATACCTTAAAAATAATTGTGATATATTAATATTTTCACAAGATGGTGGGTTTTACATTGTTTTTGGCCTAGAGCCTCCGATTACACAGGGACGACCCTTGTTTCAATGAATTGCATCTTCTATTATTAACTCTATTATTTTTTTTATTTTTTTTTTTGTTTGAGAAGAACCTCTATTATTTCTTTATTTTTGAGTGGAGAACCTCTATTATTTCTAAAAACCCAAAGTCCACACACACTATGAAGCAAAATATCTCTCAACGGATGTCACCTAAAGTAGGTGTATTTTATTTTTATTTTTTTTGAATTGACCTTTATGTGTATTTATTGTTGGTAATAATCAAGTAGTGAAATCCATCTAGGGAAATGATATATATATCCACTACACATAGTGTGTAGTGGATATACACTACACACATCTTTTTTTTAATGAACGAAGTCTTTTATTAAAAGAAATAGAAAATGTTCGTACAAAACCGTATCTTGACTCTCCACTTATACCAAATTACGTAGACGAAGAATAGTCTTGCCTCCTTAAAAGCATACGATTCATGGGGAGATAAAAAAATAGATAAACCTATGCGTGGCAAACCCGATGTGGGAAAATCATGTGCATAGGAAAGAGTACAGCACCCTATGCTTCCAAAATAAAAAATAAAACCCCGTTAGATACAATGAGAATGCAAGGAAACACTACACACATCTTAGCCATTGATTAAAGTATACTACTCCAAATGAATAGATAAAATATGTGTAGTGTATATCCACTACACACTATGTGTAGTTGATGTATCACCACCCATCAATCAATTAGAGATGCATTTATTATGTATTTATTTTTTATTTCTTAAATCACAGGAAATTATTGGTTGATTAGTCTAGAATACTCTGATAAAACGTATATATTGCAACTTTTTACGATCAATAGAATCACAACCTTTACCGTTCTATTATGGTATCAGAGCCCCAAACACATGTTGTTTCCCTTTTCTTCCCGACGTGTTATTCTTCTCTACAGCAGCCATGTCTGCCAACTCCACCACCTCAAATCCGGCCTCCTCCCCCTCCTCCACCACTCTTCCACCTCTCATTCCTTTGAACTCCGGTGTCCAAGCTCCCATTAAACTCACCTGAAATAACTTCTCCGTATGGAAGATTCAGTTGAATCGTTGCTTGTCGGATACGACCTCCTTGGCTATGTCTGTGGCACCAAACCGGTGCCACCAAAAACTATCACCACAGATGCTGGAGCCGATCCTAACCCAGCATATCAGTATTGGCGCATGCAAGATCAATTAATATTAAATGATCTCGTCGGCTCTCTTGCCACAGTTGCTTCAAACATCACACGGGCCAACTCTTCAAGTGATATTTGGTCTACTTTGCATGAAATTTTTGCAAAGCCATCCCGAGGCCGAGTCAAACAGGTAAACCAATCCCGTAAATGAATACGAAAAATGAGACTAAACCATTTTTGAGTATATGCAAGCAATATGGTCTAAAGCCGATGAATTAGTGCTACTCGGCATTCCTATGGACCCGGAAGATCTTCTCGACATTATTCTTGAAAACAAGCTAGAGATTAGTTAATTTATGTGGACGAGTTGAACGAAAAAATTCTTAAATTTAAGGCCTCATAGTAGTGGCACACGCCACCTTTCAACCAACATATTTTGTGGCTCAGAATTATGGTTCTTCGAATCATTGGCGTGCCAAAAGTCGCCCCCCAACCCCTAGCTATTCTCCTCATGGAAATGCCCCATCAAAACCTTACCCTGGCAAATGTCACATTTGCCGTGCCCAAGGTCATAGCGGCAGATGGTGCCCCGGTTTTCAATTTATTCTGGTGACTACAAATGCTCCCACTTGGCCTCCACAAAAATGATCTCCCTCTCTCCTTGAAGCACATGTAGCTGCCACTCAGCTATGCTCCAATCTGGGCTTTCATTCTCAGATAAACTATTGATGTAGTGCCTGATGTCGCGTAAATCGATGATACTAGAAAAAGAACTAGGTCAAATTATAGTATAACAAGGAGGATCAAGGTTGATCCCACAGAGACAATGCAACCTTCAATAATAACGTACTAACCCTAATCAAGAACACATAAGGGCAGCCTATGACCAACATAGAAACAGGAAAAAAAACTGTGTTCCTCCCTCCAAACCTATCTCCTAGTTTGGCATAATTAATCATCATGCTTACTTCCCCTGTAATTTCCCGAATCGATCAACGCATATGTTTTAAATTCATAACATTGTTTACTTCCATTTGCAAGGACATTAAACGTCTATGTGTCATTAACCTACCACAGGCTGAATTAACTCACATGCATTTGTTGTGTAATATTGCCCCAGTTGCTATATTTGATTTGATTAATTTTCATAAATATATTAAATATGTGTTATATAATTATTTGACACTAATGGCCATGAAACTTCAACGTTTACATCATATGGCAACATTGTATGATTTTTTTAGGAGGAATTTCCAAATTATTTAATACGTTATTCACTGAACCTTCGGTGATTTTCTTCTATCTTCTCTCTATTTTCTGGTTTCGATTTTGAAATATTCTTTGCATTTAACGTCTATCATATGCAGATAATGTTGATAAGGGATAAAAAGGTTGCCTTGGTCAGTCAATGGCCTTACGGAAGACGGAAATTATGGATTCAATCACCCTAATTTTTCGGTGGTGATTCAGAGTCAAAAAGACTCGATCTTGGACCTGATTAATTGGAACCGTTGCTGAAAGTTTTAGGCTTGCATTTTCAGATTCCATATCCTGAACGTTTCTGCTCATATTTACACAAATGGTTCAATCAAACTGAGTTCTAAGCTGGTTTGCTCAGGTATGGTGGGTTTACCCTAGTTAAACTCAACACTTGTTTGAGTGAAGGTTTTTAATACCCGATGAGGTCAATGTAAAGTCAAGTCAGAGTCAATCCTGAGAACCAGTTGGTTCAATGATGGGTCAATCGTGCTTTGTGGGTTAATCGGTTTATTATAGCATGATTAGACCAACCTCAAATTTAATCTTCGGCTTCTTGGTTAAATCTGAGTCAAAATAAGTTTTATTCCAAACTGAACCTTTATATGCTACATGTTAAATGTCTAGTTCAGTTTTGGGTCAAGCCAGGGACGGTTTTAACTAGTTCTAGGGGATAACTTGACCTTTTCATGCTCAACACTGTTAGTGTTGGTTTCTAATTGGTTTAAATATTCGGGTTCAACAATTCAAAAGCCTAGTGTACCTCTATTACCGGCCTTAAGTGGCAACCCGGGGTGGAAAATGTGTAATTGTTAACAAAACTCTTTAAACTAACCAATCCAGAAATTTAGCAGTGAATGTGCCTTAGTTAAGATAATTTCGAAATTCAAATTCAAAATATCAAAATATTGAGTTGAATTGGTAAAAGAGTCATGTGTCTTGAGGGTTCCTCATACCCGTAGGCTATAAATAGACCAGGATAGTGAATTGGTATTGGAACAAGTCAGAAGCAACTCAGTCATTTTTGCAACAGGTTGATCAAAAAATTGATGTTGAGATATGGAGTGAAACACAAAGTCGCAGTAGCTTATCATCCCCAGACTAGTGGAAAAGTTGAAGTGACAAATAGGTAGAATAAGAGGATTTTGGAGAAAACTGTGAATCCCATAATGAAGGACAGGTCCCTGAAATAATATGATGCTCTTTCGTCATACAGAACTGCATGCAGGACCACTTTTGGGATGTCTCCCTACATGATTGTCTTTGGGAAGGCCTGCCATCCCCCGGTTGAACTAGAGCATCGTGCCTTGTGGGCTACTCAGTTCTTGAATCTTGACGAAAATTTAGCCGGTGAGAAGAGATTGTTGGAGATAAACAGACTGGAGGAGTTTCGACTGCAAGCGTATGAGAATGCAAGAATCTACAAGAAAAAAATGAAGCGCCAGCATGATAAGAGGATTCTTAATTGCACCTTCAAAGTTGGAGATAAGGTGTTGGTATACAATTCGCGTCTTCGTCTATTTACAAGAAAGTTGAAGTCAATATGGTTTGGAACTTACGGCGTCACAAAGGTGTTCAATTCCGGTGCATGCGAGGTACATGATGTAAACTCTGGGCGGATATTCACGGTAAACGGTCATAGGTTGAAGCATTACCTAGAGCGCAATTTTCACACCGGATCGGACGTCTTTATGTTGGACGACCTAATTTACGAATGATGCAGCTTTATGAGTATAGTCGAGTTGGACACTATAAACTCAGAGCTACTTCAGATAAACCATTTTTCTTTAATTGTTTTTAATTTTTGAGTCGGTAACGTAGCATGACAATCAAGAAGGTTTTTTCCATCACATGTATCTTTTGTCACCCAGCTCTGAATATATGTGGTTTTTACCTTATCGATTCTTATATGATCTTCTCATTAAAGTTTTTGCATCTTGCTAAGGTCAATAAGGAATAAAGTGGCTTAAACTGTTTTTGGGCATTCCTTAGGTATGCACAATCACCGCCACCTTTTTTCTCATTGCCCTTCGCATGTCACTTATGATTCTCGAAGTTCTTGAAGCGCAGGAAAATACTTGGATTATGGATAGCCTTGGAACTGATTCATGACAATATTGTTCTGTGTTTTGTACTTCACTCGGGTGACCAATTTCTAGAGCTAAGTCCTTATCTTATTTTCTCTTATACATTCATTGGGGACATTGTATTGTTTAAGTTGGGGTATGGATGTCCTTAGCTTGAGTGGGGGTAATTTTTATCAAAATTTACACTATTTTTAGCTTGCTTATGAATGTCCTAAGTACAGAATCGGTAGAAAATGAGCCCAAGAATGATTTGAAGTTAGCTATTTCATATTCAATTTAGTATGGATGAATGAGAATGTGTTTTGTGACGTGAAGTAGTGACTTATTAATCATTACTTTATTATTGCATTCAATTAACTAATCGTTGTAGGATAAGAGAAGCGATTTGAACACAACAAAAGGTAAAACGGGATTGTGAGTGAGTGAGCCTCGAAAGAAAATACATGATTGAAAATATGCCAGAAAAATGAAATCAATGCAAAATGCATAGGGCATGAGGGAAGCCAATTCAGTACGAAAAACGTATTGCCCTCACATGAAAATTCAAAACATCGAGGACCTTTGAGTAGTACTCGTTCCCCAAGTCCTCCCAACCCGAGTAAGGTTTCATGTTGTGCAACTAAGTCAGAAAGCAAGAAGAGCGAGTGTATACATAGGGAAGTCAAGATTGTGAGGTCAAAATAACTTGAGTCTTCTCACGAATGCACTATAACGACGATTTATCACACAACATATTGATGCATTAGCAGGTAGTGATTAATGGGGAGCTTATGGATTATTGCTTGACATGTGTTTTGACTGAAATATTTATTGAACATGTGATAGTTAATGGGGATTATTTTTTAGTGTACATTCCGCCCTGAATCTTTGTTCGGGATGAGCAAAGGTCTAGTAGGGGTAGTTGATGACTGTTAAAATTGTATATCCTATGGTATCAACATTTCACCCGTTATGAGCTAAAAATAAGTGTTTCGGCCAATAAATGTGAGTTATTTGTGTTAAATTCTATATGTTAGGTTCACGAGTCGAGAGTTTGGTATTTCCATTCATTATTCCCGGAATTGGTATTATTTCGTCTTTTATTGGACTATTTTCAGATAACAAAGTTGTGCCGAGTGTTAAGGAAGAAGATATGGAGCGGACTTGTTGAAGAATCGGGCCTAGGGTATTCCAGAAGATTCCAAGTTAAGTCGGATGAAGAAAAAAAATGAAAATTCCCATGATGAGTCGAGCACTGGCTTCAAGTCATCGAGCATTCTAGAAATAGTTTTACGCGTTTTCTTGGACGAGAAGTAGGTTTTAGGGTTTTCTAAGTCGGTTATGACACTATAAATAAGAGGCACCAACTCTTAGTTTCAATGTACCACAAGACATATACATTCTATGAGATAAAAGTTTGTTATTTCTTTCCTTTATATTTTCTTTGAGTGCTAGTCACGGATCCGACAGATTCACCACCTAGGGAGCGAAATGAGAAGGATTTACACTCGGGTTTGAGGGTATGATTTTCCAGCTTTCTATATGTAGATATGTCGTTGTTTTGTGATGAGTTTGTTTTGACTGTTGCATTAGTCCTTCTATGTAGTAGTAAGTTTATTTTCCTTGTTTATGAGTAGATATGAATAGTTGGTGATGAAATCATGAAATAGAGGTTGCGTTCTCTCGATGGGTCGACGATCTATATCGACGCGTCGAGATACCTAGTAAATCTTGTTTCATGATAACCGGTGCCAACTTCGTCTGATGTTTAGTTTTAATCTATATATTTTTAGCATGATCAACTATTTGAATGTTATCATAAATTGGCATGAAGGACTATTAGTGAAGTGATAGTTAGGACATGATTTATCGATCTCTAAGAATGTGCTAGTCATCATCGATAGCTTCTTGGGGAGGTTCTCGGTCTTGATCCGGCTATCCCTTGATCTTATTGCGTGTGATGACAATACAACCTAAGGTAGGTTAGTTTCACATAGGCAAATGTTGTCCTTGCAAATGGAAGTATGGTAATATCAGGGGTTAGCACCCATAGCTGGCAAAGACTTAAAATTTACGAACGGGGAAGATCGATTCATAATTTTTAGGGGAATGACTAATCACTCATAGTTAGGACTAATCTTTTGAAACTTATAGGAGCACATTCGTCTCCTATCTTGTGTGTCACCATTATTTATTCTCTTTGCACCTTTGTTGGTCGTTGACCGACCTTAATTGTTCTCAATCTTGGATTGATCGGTATCCTTACGAGCCTCTATGGATTCGACCTTGATTCTCCTTTGCTAAACTAAGATAGACCTAGTCCTATTGCTAGTAAAAGCAGTTGCACGCGATTAGGTACTAGGTAGATGGCATGTTTAAGATGAATGTGATTACTATTGTACCCAAAATTGTTGTGCCCAATAACGCAAATAAGATGACTTCTACTTCCATTTCCGTTCTTGACTCTTCTTGTTTGTGGCATTGTAGAATATGACATGCTAATTATAAATCTATTTGAAAATTGATGGACTTAGATTTAATACCCAATCCTAATCACAAACGCCAAACACATGTTGAAGTTAAGTTAGCTAAAGCTCTATTTCCAACGGTTGAAAGGAACCAAAAAAACTGTAGATTTAATCACACCGATATATGTGACTTAAAATTTATGCAACCTAGAGGTGGTAAAAGGTATTTTGTTACTTTTATTGATGATTGTACCTGATATTTTTATGTTTATCTGCTGAGAAGATAAGCCGATGCTCTTGAAGCCTTTAAGGATTGTAAGAAAGATGTTGAAAATCAACTTAAAAACGGATAAAGAATGTATGTAGTGATCGTAGTGGTGAGTATGATGCATTGTTTAATGAGTTTTTATCTGTCTCCGGTATCATTCATCAAAAAATAGTACCATACACACCTCACTCAATCGGTGCTGAATGCGAGAACCGAACTTTCAAAAAGATGATGAATGATATGTTGATTAGTTTGGGTTTACCTAAGAAATTGTAGAGGGGGCTATACTCTTGGCAAATTTCATTCTCAATAATATCCCTTCTAAGAAGAAGGATGAATCCACTCAAAAAAAGAAGGATGAATCCTCATGTGAATGGTGGAAAGGCCACAAGCCTTACTACAAAATCATGAAAGTGTAGGGGTGTTTGGCTAAGTCAAAGTACTTAAACCAAATCAAGTGAAAATAGGACTGAAAACCATTGATTGTATATTCATTGGATATGCTCTCAATAGTAGTGTCTATCGGTTTCTGCTACATAAATCAGACATCCCTAATGTACATGAAAATGTCATCATCGAGTCTAGAATAATGTGTTCTTTGATGATATCTTTCCTTGTAAGGAAAAGGATAAAGAGGAGCAAGCACAAGTAAGAGGACATATGAGTCTGAAGAAGAAAGTGATACTCAAGAAATTGAGGAACCACCTTGTAGTAAAAGGGCTATGACTTCAAGTCCTTTGGTCTGGATTTTCTAACCTATATGGTAGAAAATGATCCTAGGACATTTGTTGAAGTAATGTCTACTCTAGAAGCTCCTTTCTGGAAAGAAGCTATAAAAAGCGAGATATAGTCCATTATACAAATCCACACTTTGGAGTTTATTGATCTTCCACTAAGAAATAAACCACTCGGCTACAAGTGGATCTTTAAGAAGAAGTTAAAGGTTGATGAATCTATTGATATGTAAAAGGCCAGGTTGGTGGCCCAAGGGTTCTAATAGAAAGAAGGCCTTGATTTTTTTTATACTTACTCACCGGTTACGAGGATTACTTTATAAGGGTTCTCATTGCTACAACTATGGTCAATAAACTTGAAATCCATCAAATGGATGTAAATAATGCCTTCTTGAATGGTGAGTTGGAAGAAGAGACATATATGAAACAACCTGAGGTGTTTGTTGTTCCAGGATAAGAGAATAATGTGTGTAGGCCCGTTATGTCTTTATATGGGCTTAAACAAGTGCCAAAGTAGTGGCATATCACGTTTGACAATGTCATGTTGTCAAATTGATTTAAGATTAACGAGTGTGACAAGTGTCTCTACATTAAGATCACACCGAATGCCTATTTGATAGTGTGTCTATATGTGGATGACATGCTGATAGTGGTAGATGCTCATGATATTATCATGAATACTAAGGAGATTTTGACAAGGAATTTCAATATGAAGGACCTGAGAGTTGCAAATGTGATACTGGGGATTCAGATCTCTAAAGTGTTGGATGGACTGGTGTTGTCACAAACTTATTATATTGAGTCAGTCTTGATAAGATTTAATGTCTTTGAAGAAAGTCCAGTGAGCACTCCATTTGACCTTAGTGTGCACTTAGTCAAGAGTAATGGTGAACTAGTGGATCGATTGAAATATTCACAAGTTCTTGGAAGTCTGATGTACATAACCAACTATACACGACCATACTTAGCATGTGATGTGAATAAACTGAGAAGGTTCATGAGTAATCCAGACCATAATTATTAGAAATCCCTAAATAGGTTGTTGAGGTACATAAAGTACACTACGAGTCTGGGGTTACGATATACAAGATATCTAGCGGTATTAGAAGGATACTGTGATGACAACTGGATATCTGATACGAAAGATTCGAAGTCCACCAGTGGATACTTATCCACGATTGGTGGTGCAGCCGTGTCTTGGAAATCAACAAGACAAACATGCATATCTTGTTCCACAATGAAAGTTGAGTTTATAGTATTAGATAAAGCTGGAAAATATGTGGAATGGCTTAGTAATTTCCTTGAAAATATTCCATGTTAGCCTAAGCTAGTAGCTGCTATTAGCATACAATGCGATAGTTAGTCGGCTATAGGAAGGGCACAGAGTAGTATGTATAATGGTAAGTCTTGACACATACGTCGAAGTGTTGTTCCCTTGAAAAGGATAACACAAGTTTAGAGGGGGGGTGAATAAACTTGTCCCTAAAAATGACCCCAAAAACTAAATCTTAAACCAGATTGAGTTCAACTAAAACTTGTGTGGAGTTGATCTAACTCAACTGAGTATAAGTCAATACTGACTTATCCTTAGTTTAGTTAACCGGCAGCGGATTAAATTAAGCCTTTATAAAATATGAATTATCAGATAATATGCTGAGTCAGTTTCTTGTGTTTGCTGAATGTATGAACTAGATGATTATGACTATAATGCAGTAAATAAATGCGTAATGTAAATAAACAAGAATTATAGGGGTTCCAGGTGGTTTAATCCTGTCAGTCCACTCTTCCCCTGTGATGCGGAGAAAAATTCCACTAGAACTTCTTTGAGATGGCCCGGTTACAAAAAGTTCTGAATTGATAGTCCTTGACTAATCCCTAGCTAGCTTCACTATCTAAACACTTGTAGAATAGGTAGAATGACTGCTCTTCAATTATTTGAAACACTGGTCCTTGGAGGGTTGAATTGCCTCTTCACCAGCTCATCACAAACACAGTCTTCCTGACTGCACTCAACTGTCTTTCACACCTTCTTGGTGTTTCACAATCTAAAACCTTTGATAAAATCAAAGTTGACACTTGAATCAATAACTATGATTCAATTGTGATTTGAGATTTTCTTCTAGATAAAAAAGGTTTATGCACAGCTCTGATTTCTTCAAATGATAGATCTTGGTATGCTTGAATGCTAATGAACACTTGAAGAAATTTCTTGACCTTGCAATTAAGTGTCTAGCAGGAATTCTTTTTGTTTACTTTCCCCATTAGATATTGATCTTTCTTGACTAAATTGATTCTTAGAATTCCGCCCTATTTCTTTTCTTAAAAGAATCAGCCTATTTATAGGGGTTTATCTAACGGTCAGATTATATGAATTTGAATCCTTGTAGCCGTTAGTGGTCCTGCTTTCTTGCTTGTACGTTACTGTCAGAACGGATAGATTATCCTCCAATCATATCGTTTGTACTGCAAAGGTTGAATTCTTCTTCAGTTTTACTTAAACATTAGTTCCAAAACTGATTTACTGAGAACATTGTCAGTTCTCAGTTCCTAAGAGCATTAACTGAGTTTTGCTCTTCTTCAAAATCTCAGTACTCTTTCTTTCATCTGATTATAATTGATATAATCAGAGTACACCATTTCAAATTAATCAGCAAAGACGTCATTGTCCTTATGTGTCTTAGCTTTCCATACAAGATCTACATAGTCTGTTTAGGTTATCACAGACTTGCCTGAAGTCTAACTTATATAGTCTCGACTTAGTCTTCATAAACTAAGTTTGAACCTTCAGTTCTTCTGTCTTCAATAACTGAGTTTGAACCCTCAGTTCTTCAGTCATCAATAACTGAGTTTGGACCCTCATTTCTTCAGTCTTCAAAGTAAGTCAACTGAGTCTATTCCCTCAGCGAACTTACCTATTACATATTTTCTTTGGTGCACTCAGTTTTCCAGTTTCTTATAGAATCTCAGTTTAACTAACTTCTAGTTTCTCGTTTTCTCAGTTCACAACCTAGAACTATTACAGTGCTTGTCTGATTTAACTTATACAAATATCAGACTCTATTAAATCCTATACATTGATACCTAGACATCTTTTTTCTTTGCACTACAACAGCTAGTTATGACACTTCATCAATAGGGTCTAAAAACAATAACTGAGTAAGTGATGAATCATCATCAAAACGTAAATTTTATTTCCAACAATTTCCCCCTTTTTGATGATGTCAATACCCTCCTTAAAAGCAATGCAAAAAGATAAAACAAAATACGGTAAATGACACGACGAACTGAGAAACTAAGAATTTATTGAAAACTGAGTTACAGAGCTGGGTAATAAAATATAACATAATAAAAGGAGCTAAAAGATAGCTTCTTTTTACTTAACAGTTAAATTGAATAAATTATCATAAGCCTCTGCAACATTCTTCATAGCATCATTTGTTGCAGTGCTTTCGATTCCATGGATGCTTGCCCATATGTTCCATGAATCAGACAAATTATGATTGCCGAAAAACTTGCTCTTGAATAGAATTGCGAAGGTAAAAATAGATGTCCTCCGTCTTTCATTGGTGGATGTTTTTACTAGATCTAAACAAACTCAGGTTCATTCTTTTCAACCTTGTCTGATGCTTTGTCTAGAATACCATCCCTTTCCCATTTCATAAGTTTGTTCCAGTAATGCATGAGAATCTTTTGCATATGTAGGAATGTTTCTAGAGATTCTTGTCTTGATTCTCCTTCTCTGGCTGGTAGATCTTTGAATAAGTTGTAGAGACGAGACTCCAAACCAAGTCTTTTCTCAGTCGGCTCTGAGTATTTAGCAATCAGCTCCATCTCCTCATCAGTGAATTCTCCTCTTGCTTTCTTCAATTCTGTTAGCTTATCATCAATGCTTCCAAGCACTTGTGGCATGTCAGTTGCATGGACTTTTAAGATATCCAAACTTTCCCCCTTATTGACATCATTTTTATCAATCAGGCTCTTGATGTAAGCGTTCAGGTTCTGCTGAGTTGATGCCAAAATGGTTTGAGCTACAACTAAATCTTTCATGCCATTTTCCATCAGGGTCATTTTGTCAACCAGATTATTGAGAATCCCTTCCCATATTTCTTGGGTTTCATCTCTCCTTGCATCATTTTCAATGATTGTTTTTCGAAGCTCAATCAGAGTATTTTGACAGTTTCTAGTGACGATATCCATTTTCTTTTCCAGTTCGCTTCTTTCATTTTTGCTAGCCTCTAAGGATTTTAGAAGTTTTCCAAACAAATTGTTATCGTCCCTCTGAATTCTGATTATCTCATTATGATAGAACTTAATGAGATCAACTTGAGTTGGTATGTATTTTGAGGTTCCGGCTTGTTGGTCACTGACTTTGCTTTTCTCAGCCTCAGTTGACTTAGTTTTCTTAAGAGGTGAGAGAACAACTTGCTTCAGTTTTTCCTTGTATTCTTCAGATCTTCTCCTTTCTTCATACTGTTTTTTAATTTCTTCCAGATTCGATTGATCAACATTTCTTGCTGGTGACATTTACACGTTGAATTCATCATCTGATCCTTCACTAGCCATGTCAGCTTCAGTTCTTTCTATTTCTGCCACAGATTTATCAGTAGGAGACTGATAACCTCTTTCTTCTTCTTCTTGTACGTCAGATACAATTCTAGAGCTAGAACTTCCACTGCTTTGCTCAGAATCACTAGAATCATCATCAGTATTCTGATCAATTCCAGTTTGCTTTTCTTGCCAAGAGGCGAGAATCCATTTTTGTAAGTTGGGATCTCCCTGTGAATCATTATTGTCATCATCATCATTCTTTTTGGTACCTCCACTCACTGTGGTTTCCTTCCAGTAACTGTTTCTGATTATGCGTACCCACGATTTAAAAAATCATCGTGTTTATCAGTTCAGATAGGTTGGTAATGTTGTAGAGATCAAATACCCATTTCTCAGTGACTTCCATTTTCATTAGCTGACTTTTTTGATTTGTGATAGAACTGAATTTCCAGATTTGATATTTACGCAATTTCTCGTAATCAGCTGTCATTAGTTCTCCAAAATCAGGTGAGGACTTAGATTTAGTAACAATTTCCTCATTTTCTCTTGAGATCTCCTGAGTGATTTTCAGAGTATCTTCAGTTCTCACAACATCTTCAATTTGCATTGGGTCAGTTTTGCTGGTTTCTCCCTCAGCAGTAACTAGAATGACTGATGATTCTTTTTCAATAGTGGAAACTGAGATTATTGGCTCAGTTTCCAAATCTTTGTTACTAACAATTTTTTCAGCAACTTGTTCTCTAGTTGGCTGACGGACCTTTTCTATGCTATCAATCCTTACCGGCAGTGTACCGGGTCAAATTGTAGTGATAGAGTGATGAGTCAGGTGTCGATCCTCAGGGAAAACTTGGTAATTCACCGTGTGATTAAACACCAAGAAACTGTTATTATCTCAATCTAAGTCGCAATTTTATCATCCAACCAAACTCTAAACTAACAAAGCATCAAACTAAAACGAGATATATATAAGTATAAAAATATATATATAGATATATAGCAATACATATATATATATAGATATAAGTATATATAGGTACCAAAACAATATCTAAGGGAGGGAGATAGATATTATAATTATAGACTAGCCAAGAATATGTTATTGAATCCTTATATCTTTTTAGTGAAATTGGATGTGCTTGATCTTTATTTTAAGTTAAATCAATTATACGAAACGGTGCACTCCTAAACTAAACAATTCATTCTCACACGAGCATCCGAATTTGTCATATGTCCAATCATTTGTCCAAGGTCATCCTCAAGCATGGGTCACTCCCGTTTTGTCATTCGGCCAATTTTAAGGTATGTCAATTAAACAAATGAATTAAACGTAATAATCTCTCGAGTACATATTTCAATTAGAGTTTGTTTCTCCCGAAACAAATCTACCCCCGGTTTAGGAAATCGGATTCCGTTGTCACGTTTTCACTCGGCCAATTTTACCCTCCGGTCTTTCTATTAACGAGTTCATAACCTAACTACGAGGCGTCAATTCATAATTAGATTATGAATTCTTTCATATCAAGTAGCTAATTCAATACGAATATAGAAAGAGATTCATTATAACCGATTTTTATCCAATTTTAGTATAGTCATCATCCATTTCCCTAAAAAGATAATACTAATCCAATTTCATATCTTGGCTAGATACTAAGTTAGCCTAATATCATTATAAGTAAGATACTAATAACAACATAAATACATTAGAAAAGTTACCGATTACAATCGAAGCTTCGAGTTGTATCCTCCGGAAATAGCAACTCCTTTACATCAATGAGCCTTGATACATCTTCTAAGCATTATAACGATACTTTATACTACAGCATTATTCCGGCGAGTGCCGTTTACGACTTTTATTTAACTAAAAACAACAAAACGAAACTATATATAGATATAGAGAAGAGATATATGCATTGGTACACTTCAAAATGGTTGCATTTGAGGTCTATTTATAGACCATATCACAAGGCCGGCGCGTGCCGGACCACCACCGGCGCGTGCCGGCTACACGATATATATTCCTTTGTCGAGAGATTTGTGGGCCCGGTTTCGGAGATTTTTCGCAATATTCGGCCTTCTCCGGCGCGTGCCGGACATACAACATATCGATGTTCGTAAAAACCTATCTCGAGTTTGTAGACCTCGGATTGACATGATTTGATATTCGTTGGAAAGCTCTTTTGAAGGCCTACAACTTTTATCAAGGACTTTTTCTCTGAAAATGCCTCTAAGTTAGATCAAATGTCCGTTGAAGATGAGTTACGGTAGAAACATTAAAGACAGTTGATCTGTTCAAAGTTGTTAGATTTTGGCATAATCTTTTATCCCACAAAAACTCATGATTTATACTTCAAAGTATGTCATATTTTGGGATCTTGGTAAACATCGATCCCCGCAATAATATCAATGAAACACCAAACGTAAATCTGACAAAAAACCATCATTTTTATCGTTTTTATGCATCTAATTATAACTAACTATGATTTTTATAAGTTTTTAATGCATTTATATGAAATTATACTAAAATATCATAAATATAATAATAAAAAGTCTTATAATTTGATCATATATTTTTCATACATCACAACTCCCCACTTAGCTTTTGATCGTCCTCGAGCAAAATAAGCGATAATATAATTCTTCTAGATTAAATTCCTAACTTAGTAACGTATTCTGTCAATATTATAATTATATTAATTTCATCTATCTAAGATATTAAAAAGATAAAAAAAATGTATATAACTTAATAAAATAATTATAAAATATTATTTAAATGAAATTTTTCATGAATCACTTTATAAGTATAAATAAAATATTTAGAACAACTTTTTAATCTCCACTGTATGATTTATCGGAATCAATGACTAAGTCAAGTAGTTGGCAAATTGGCTTGTAACGTTCAGGCTCAGGGTAGTTGGCTAATCGAAAAGGATAACAAAAGGAAATCAAAAGAGATAGAAGCAAGTCGTACGTACTTACACCTTCATCTTCTGATCAAAAATTTCTCAATCAGTAACACTCCTGACACTGTTTTCAATTTTTAACTTTAATAACTTCCAAAATATGGTTTTCTTTTCTTTTTTTTTTTTTTTTTTTTTTTTTTTTTTTTTTTTTTTTAATAACAACATAAATAAGAACTTAAGAACATAGGCATTGCTTTATCAAGATTGATCGGAGTAATACTCTTTCGATCGAAAATCACGAATCCGGTTTCCTTAAACTCGTGATAATTCTTGATAGTTTTGATTCAACTTTTTCTTTTTCATCAGATTTATAGCATATACCTTCATTCCCAGCAATAGGACATTTCGTGATAATACCCTACCGGACTACTATCATCGAGCGACTTTTATCGATATTTTATTTTTGGGTTGTCGATCAAAAACGAAAAAGATACCTATAATACTGCTCTTTCTTAGATTTTTTTTTTTTTTTTTTTTTTTTTTTTAAGAATAACCATATTTGATAATAAACTCGCCTTCCGAATAACATTTATTTCAATCTCAAAGATATACCAAATTTCGATGTCATCACCGCTATCCATAAATACATACTAAACTTGCGGGATTTTCAAAGAAATGTAGACCATTATTAAGTTAGGGTTGTAATTTCTAGTTAATAATAATGGCTATTTCGAGTGAGGTCTTGATCACTCTACAAGGTTTGAGGTGGGGACAAAAATTGGAAATTATGTTCAGGTAGGCTTATTTGGCTCTGGTTTATCAAAGTTATGCCAAAAATCTCATCATCCCTAATCCGATTCCAATTTCATACTTTGTCTTGAAAAGAAAATTATTCTAAAATTTTATTATAATTATAAGTAACTTTTGTCTAATTTCATAAAAAAATATTTCATAATATTTATCAAGATATATATACTTAAAATCTTATTAAAAATCTAAAATAGACATAATTAATATAAGAATTATATCAAGATTACTTTACTTAATTAAAAATTTATTCTATCCAAATATATCATTTTTATCAAATAATTATATATTATTGCTTATTAAACTAAGTGTGTAAGTATTTGATGTATTAAATTCAATTTATTTACTAACCAATCTCTACTCCCCACTTACGAATTGGCATCGTCCCGATGGCTAATGAGTAGTAAAAATTTGGATTAGAAAATAAAATGAATTCTATCATGGTAGATTATTTTAGGTGTCAAATAGACGAGCGTTTATATAATATAAAAGAAAAACATTTAAAAACATAAATTAAAAACATGCAAATATATTACAATACTAAAACACAACTTAAAACTACTAGGAGTGTTAAACTAGAAAACCATAAATTAAGTTAAACTAATTTAAACTAATTTTTTTTTTTTTTTTTTTTTTTAAACTAAGTTATTTTAATTTATTGTGACTTATACTAACGTACCGTACTACTCTTATTATTTTTTATTCCTTCTTTTCTACCAACACAGTTATCTAATTTTCACCACTTGACGATCCTCCCGGAATATCGACTGGTAAAAGCCCAACACGAGGAATACGAGCTGGAAAATATTCATCTGTCGCTCTTTCCGGAACCCTTGCCAAACGAACACATAACCTAGAAATCAACCATCCAAATGGTAAAGGATGATAATTCGGTCTTCTCCCGAACGCAAAACTCACAAACCGATTTCGAATCGGCACCCCAATCTATAACAGCTCCCGTAGTAATCGCATATAGAAGCATCAATTCATCATCACTAACTTCCGAGAAATTAACAGTTGGATAAACACGTGAATTGATGAATCGCTTCCACGTTCTAAGATGAGGAAGCAAAGCAGTCGTAGAGACATTTTGATCAATATCATAATTGTAGAACAAGAGTGGACAAGCTTCCGAATATTTTGTAATAAAACCGTTAGCGGTATCCAATCTCCATTGGTACTCAAAATGACCTGGTGAAGTTTGACCGGTGGAATCAAGAAAATTTGATTTATGTTGGTGGAGGTGAAAGGAACAACAACTCCTCTCATCGTATGATCGTGTTAACGACACGATATTCGCTTCCGACGACGATCGAATAGAATTCTCTTACCACGGTAACATTAATCCTACCTCTCGGCATACGACAAAAATAGTCCCACCCATCTATATCCATCCTCGTAAATGCCCGATTGTCAACCTTTCGAAATTTAAACCTCTCTCAATCAACACCGGTGATTGATTGAAATTACTTATATAAGGGTTGTGAACCGAAGCATACATAGGCTCGTAAGGGATTGGATGAAAGAATGGATTTGGAATGACGAGAATTTGGTGTATGTGGAGGTGAATAACTCGTTTACGGATGAACGATCGGACATTTTAAACTTTTTGTAGCAAGAGAATTAAAGTAAAGGAAGGGAATGAGCATTTTAGGAATGCTTGCATCTGTTTCCTTTTATAGCCCAAAGCTTGACCGAAATGGAAATATCCCGAGAAGATCCCGCAGCCTACTACACCGGCGCGTGCCGGACACCAACCGGCGCGTGCCGGTCAAATAGTGCTCGGTCGAGAGATATTCCAATTTCTAGCTTGATCCAGGGATTTATTTTCGACAAATGATTCTCGCATATTTACGAAATGTAGGAAAAAGATCTAAAAACATCCGAAAACTACGAAAAGATACGAGAATAACAATGTGCACTACCCCGAGAGTGCATCAAACGTTTAACGTACAAAACAAACATAACAAAAACGAAGTCAAACCAAAAAGTAGATAGTTAAACAACAAAGAAAAGAAATCACTCGTCCTCATCATAGTTAAGATCGATGTCACCGTAGGATCGTGCGAGATGATGATGATCCAAATGTAGATAAAAACGAAGTAAAATCACCGCTTGCGACCGTGTCGTATGAATACCATAACCGAACTAGCTTTGTGGATCCGATACGTGAAGTTCGAAATGATGTCTCGGTCCTCATCGTCGACATAGAAACCGATCCCGAAGTCCAAATGAACCCAATCCCCGCCGTCACATCGCTATAGAAGTCACTCCTCCCATGCCCAAAGATGTCCCCGGTGTACCCGTAAACATACCACCCCGTCCTATGGATGACGGCGTATAGTCCCGATAAATAACGAGTGGCGGAATCGGCGGAATCCAATCGGCATAGTATACGGGTAAGGCCGACTATAGGGGTGTCTAGCGAAATCTCGGCAAATCTAGGATCAAACTCACTCATAGCATCTCGAAATCCTCTCTCGACCAATTCTAATGTCCTCACCCAATGTCTATTCTCGCTCACGAGCTAAAGCTATATTAGCATCGGTTCTAGCCCGAGCTTGAACTAAATGCTTGAAACATAGCCTCAACTTGACTCTCGCCGTGGTGATGTGATGACCGTCTGGTGGTCTAGGTGCTTGGAGTGTGAATAGGAGGTGGAGGTTGTTGTTGCTGACGATTAGGATTATTGTAATTTATTACTCCAGTAGGTAAGGCTCTCAGTTTAAGACCAATGGGAGGAATGTAGGGAGACACGGTTCTATCCGAGGGTAAGACAGGGACTTCGCAAGCTCACACAAGGCGAGAAATGAGACTAGGGAACGGGAGACGTCCCCGATAACGAGTCCTTGCAAACTCACATGCCTTAGAAAAGATCAATTTCCCCGCATTTATAGGAATATCATTCACCATGGCCCAAGCAATAACTACTTCCTCTCGACCAAATGCACAAACATGTGTGGAAGGACATACATTATGGCCTAAGAACTGTTTTATTGCCCGTATGTCCCTAATACAATTCCCATAAGCAAACCTATTTTCTATCCATTCAAAGCGGTAGGGTCAAAGGCTTGTTGGGCTTCATAAGTTTTGGTTTGTAGAGCCATAGGATGTTCTAAACCCCATACATTATGATAATCCTCCTCCTCCGGTATATCGCTTAAGCCATAGAATACATTAATCATAGCGAGGGTAAAAAGTAACATTAACACTTCTTAGAGGGATATAAGTCATCTCCTCAACCGTATCAGCATCATAAGTAGATAATACTGAATAAAACTCTGATACCATAGAAACGTTAATCTTATCTTTTCTATCCATAGCTACATCCAACCATCCTCTATCCTTGAAAATTTCTTTCACTTCTTTCCCAATCTTCGAAAAATCAATCCCTCGTTCTAACCAAACCTTACTTTTACTAAAGTACTCATCATGTGCCCGCTTAGCTTCTGCACTAGCGGTTTTCTCAAAGGTTAAACTTTTCTCCTTTTTGGTTAAAGGTCTAGTTTGAACTACCGGTACTACGATTGGTACTTCAGTCTTTTTCCTCTTAGGATTACTTCTAGATGATGAGGCCATCTACGATAGTGGTATGACAAAACAACAACACAAACAAACAACACCAACAACAAGAACAAACAATTACTTAGGCTATAAAATCAAAATAAATTCAAAATAAATTCGAAAAATTAACTAAAATTTGAAATATTTGAAATATATATATATTATTACCTTAAGAAGCTAGAATGAAAAGCTTAGGTCGCCGGAATTAATGGGGTCGCCGGAATGAGAGAAAAGAGAGCCTTGAGCTTGCCAAGCTTCAACTTTTTCCAATGGGTATCTTTTTTTTTATGATTAAGTTGAAGAGAAGAAGAGAGATTAACACTTATGTGATGTTTGAGTGAAGAAAATTGATTGAAAATTGTTGATTTTTGAGGAGAAGAGAGGGAGAAGTCGGGCTGTTCTTCAATTCGAATTTAGGGTGTGAGAAATGAGGAAAGGGGCGCATTTTTTAGGTTTAAGTGTGTACACACCGGCGCGTGCCGGTAGTGTACCGGCGCGTGCCGGTCACATAGTCCCCAAAAAACGGAATTTTTATCATTTTTTTGTGTAATAAGCTCTAATTATATCACATAAAAAATCATTTGATGTTAATCCTATGATTTATGTTATATAATCTAAGTTTAATACAATTTTTCTATATAAAACTTGATAAAATATAAAAACTAATATAATATTGAAATCACATATTTTTTGATATAATATACCTACTTTACATGATAAAATAGGTTTATTATAAATTTTTCATAAAAATATTTTTCTTTTTAAGTTTAGAAAAATAACTTTAAAAATACGAAATTTAATTAAAATTTGAAAAATTAAAACACACACTGAAATTCTTAGGATTTTTTGCTAACTCCCTCAATCTCAGATCCTCAAGATTGTTATCATAACGGTCCCTTAACCTTTCTCCTAGGAGTGATGCGTTTGAATTATCTCTTTGTATTCCCTCGGGATTTTCGGATAACCACCTAATCGTTCCCTTCTTAATAACATTCAAACACTCATCCCGGGATATGGTTGTATTTCTTCCACACTTGTCCAAAGATGTTCCATTTTTCCACATTCTACACTTCATTAAAAACCTTGCTCTTCTTTTTATTGCACTCCTTGAATTTCCATTACAAAGTTCTCTTTCTCTGACTTCGATTAATAATTCCTTATTTAATTTAGAAACTAAGGCTTCTATCTTAAAGGCGACATCCTTATTTAGACCTAATCTTAAAAGTAAAATAAAAACTCTTATTCTATCTATGAAAGACATCCAGTTCTTTTACGTCTATCCGGTAAAAGACGAAACTACTTTAAAATGCATATTAAAAGGTGAATTAGAAAGATAGTACCCTAATCACCGAGTTTAAAATTACGCTTCCTCAATTCGTTGGAGGGTCGATAAGTAATAATACTTCTTCTGTTTGAGGTATCCCTTCGACTTCCACGAACAATTTCACCCCGTGTCCATTGGCTATAAAAGTTGTTTTTCCATCGCTTAGTTCAACGACTCCAGACTTATAGATTTTTGTTACGTCATATGGACCTGTCCATCTAGATTTAAGCTTTCCTGGAAACAACTTCAAACGTGAATTATATAAAAGTACTCGATCACCTATATGGAACTCACGACTATAGATTTTCTTATCATGAAAAGCTTTCGTGCGTTCCTTGTAGATTCGAGCATTTTCATAAGAATCGAGTCGAAATTCTTCTAGTTCGTTAATCGAAGTAATCTATGATCACCGACGACTTTAGGATCAAAGTTTAGAAATTTAATAGCCCATAAAGCTCGGTGTTCTAATTCAACGGGGAGATGACAAGATTTTCCGAATACTAATTTGTAAGGAGAACAACCAATCGGTGTTTTAAAGGCTTACGTATGCCCATAATGCATCATCAAGTCTTTCTCGCCGAGTTTTACGATTCGAGTCCACTTGTCTTCTCCACAATTCTTTTAATTTCTCTATTAGACACCTCTACTCCCACTAGTTTGTGGATGATAGGGTGTTCCAAGTTTATGAGTTACACCATATTTCTCAATTACCTTAGTAAATGGTCGGTTACAAAAATGTGAACCTCTATCACTAATGATAGCCCTCGGAATGCCATATCGTGTGAATATATTCTTTTTAAGGAACCTTAGCACTACTGCGGTATCATTAGTAGGGAGAGCTTCAACTTCTACCCATTTAGAAACATAATCAACCATTACTAGAATAAATCTTTTTCCAAAAGATACGGGGAAAGGTCCCATGAAATCTATACCCCACACATCAAATAGTTCACATTCTAAAATCGGTTGCATAGGCATTTCATGTTTTTTCGATATATTTCCCCATTTTTGACATGATTCACAAGATTTTGCATATTTATATGCATCTCTATATAGTGTAGGCCAATAGAAACCACATTGTAAAACTTTGAAAGCAGTTTTCCATCCTCCATGATGACCTCCTGCCTCACGATCATGACAAAATGATAATACACTTAAAATTTCACTATCAGGAATACATTTCCTAATTATTCCATCTGAGCATCTTCGGAAAAGATCCGGTTTATCCCAATAATAAAACTTTAAGTCGTAAAAGAACTTCTTTTTCTGTTGCCAAGTCCAATGAGGTGGGATGTACTTACAGGTAATGTAGTTAACAATATCCCCAAACCATGGCGAATCTTCCTTTGATGGTATTCTAGTTTTTAATAATCGCATGGTTGAAGGAGTATCTATCTTAAACAGCTTTCTCATCCGGAAACGAATCCCGAATTTCTTTTCCTTTTCCTTCATCATTATCCATCCCGCTTAGATGATCCGCTACTACATTTTCACTTCCTTTTTTATCCTTAATTTCAATATCGAATTCCCGAAGTAACGAATCCACCTAAGAAGACGCGGTTTGGCATCTTTCTTACTTAAAAGATACTTCGTAGCCGAATGGTCTCGTGTAGATTATTACCTTAGAACCAACAATATATGATCGAAACTTATCTAAGGCAAATATTACGACCAACGAGTTCTTTCTCGGTAGTTGCATAATTAAGCCGAGCCGCGTTTAATGTGTGAGAAGCATAGTAGATAGCTTTGAGAATTTTGTTATACCGTTGACCTAAAACAGCTCCTACAGACTAAATCACTTGCATCACACATAATTTCAAACGGCAAATCCCAATCGGTGCTACTAGTCTTGGTGCGTAGTTAATTTCGCTTTTAGGGTCTTAAAGGCTTCCATACATTTATCATCAAAGTTAAAAGGCACTTCTTTTTCTAGCAAATGACTCAAGGGTTTTGCTATTTTTGAGAAATCTGCAATAAACCTTCTATAAAATCCCGCATGTCCAAGAAATCCTCTTAACGTTTTCAAATTAATTGGTGGAGGTAATTTTTCAATTACTTCGACTTTAGCTTTATCAACTTCAATTCCTTCTTCGAGATTCTATGACCTAGTACAATTCCTTCGAGATACCATCAAATGACATTTTTCCCGGTTTAGAACCAAGTTGGTATCTTCACGAGCGTTGTAAAACACGTTCTAAGTGTGATAAGCATTTATCAAAAGAATCTCCATAAACACTAAAGTCATCCATAAAGATTTCTAAGAATTTCTCAACCATATCGAAAAATATTGCCATCATACATCGCCGAAATGTAGCTCTGAGTGCATTACATAATCCAAACGGCATTCTTTTATAAGCAAAAGTTCCATATGGACAAGTGAAGGTAGTTTTTTCTCTATCTCCTGCTTTGCAATGAATATCTCGTAAATAACTTTGAATAACCATCTAAAAAGCATAATACTTATGTCCACTCAATCTTTCCAACATCCGCACGATGAATGGAAGTGGATGATGATCCTTTTTAGTATGATCATTCGGTTCCGAAAGTCAATACACATTCGATATCCCGTAATTTCCCTTGTCGGAATCCATTCATTTTTATCATTTTCTTTTACCGTGAAACCTCCTTTCTTTGGAACTACTTGAGTTGGACTTACCCATTCACTATCGATATGGGAAAGATTATTCCCATTTCTAATAGCTTAATGACCTCTTTCTTAACGATTGTTTGCAAATTCGGATTGAGGCGGCGTTGTGGCTGAATACAAGGTTTAGCTTCTTCATTCAAAATAATCTTGTGAACACAAATTTCAGGGCTAATTCCTTTGATATCTGCCACTGTCCATCCAAATGCTTTCTTATGTTCTCTTAACATTCTTAGTAATTGATCCTCTTGTTCTTTTGTTAAGGTTGATGAAATGATAATAGGTAACGATTATCATTTTCAAGAAAAGCATATTTCAAATTCGAAGGAAGTGGTTTCAACTCTAGATTCCTTGGTGGATCTTCTACTGACGGTTTTAAAACTGGTCCTTCCATTTCCAATTTCAAATTTTGATGCCATGGATGTTTAACAAACCCTCCTTTATCTAAATAAAGGATTACTTCTTTCATTTCAGTATCATCTTCATCTTCTTTATAGATGGAAAATGCCAAACATTCTTCTAATGTATTTTCATAATCTTTAGATTTGGCATCCCAGATAGTAGAATATTCATCTATAAAAGAACATGATTCTGGTTCTTTATATGGATGGTTTATAGCTTTGAAGATATTGAATGAAACTTTATCCTCATTAACTCTCGGTATTAGTTCACCTTTTTGAACATCTATCAAAGTTCTTCCCGTAGCTAGAAATGGTCGACCTAGAATAATTGGCGCCGAATATCCTTCTTCCATTTCCATTATTACAAAGTCTATCGGGAAGTAAAATTTATCAATTTTAACCAACACGTCCTCGATTATTCCCTTAGGATGTTTAATTGATCTATCTGCCATCTGAAGGGTCATTTCAGTATTCGTAAACTCTCCTATTCCTAGTTTCTTATAATCCTCATAAGACATGAGATTGATACTTGCTCCTAGATCACACAATACTTTCTTAAACGAAATCCTCCAATTTCACATGGGATAGTGAAACTACCAGGGATCTTTAAGTTTAGGAGGTAGTCGATGTCTTTGAAGTATTGCGTAACATTCTTCATTAAGGCATATATTCTCATATTCTTCTAATCGCTTTTTATTAGATAGGATATCTTTAAGAAACTTTCCATAGGCGGGCATGTTGACTAAAGCTTCTATAACGGGGATATTGACATGAATATGACGAAAAGTGTCAAGGAAACGAGCATATTTCTTATCAGTTTTTATCTTTTTAATTTGATCTTTCGGTGGATAAGGCAAAGATTCTAAATCTATAACCTTTGGTTCTGAAGTCATTTTCTCTTTTCCTTTCTCCTTGAATCCTTGATCATTACTTGATCTCCAAGTTTCATTATCTTGAGACTTTTCCTTTAAAACATCCCCTGTATCAACTTTATCCTTCTCGCTTACTTTTAAATCTTCTTGTTTTTCTCCCCGATTTTCTCTCGACATGTTCCTTAAATAGGGTTCTCGTGTCCTTATCCATAGGATCTTTCGAATTCTAGGGACTTTTACCCATTTTTCACCTTCAATTTCGGGTTCAACATTATTCTTTTAAGAATTCTTTGATAATTTCTTCCTCTTCATCGGTAAATTCAAGTTCGTCCTTTTCCTTTACGATATTACCGTTTAAATCTTTTTCTACCTCATTGTTTCCTGCGTTCTCTCGCTCTAGTATCTTCACAATATTTCCTACTTCTCGTAATCACGCCTTTTACCTCTCTCGGGTTTCTTTCGGTATTACTTGGTAATCCTCCCGAGGTCTACCGTTGTTACGTTCTCCTTCTCTACTCAAATGATCTTCCATATTCCTTAACGATGCTTCTATAGTTCTCATTCTCGTATCATGTCCACCCATAGATGTTTTCAACATAGTCATATCCTTAGAGACGAACCTATAGAAGTTATCATAGTTTCTATGTTCGAGCTTGAGTAGATACTACACCCATCATATTTTCCATTAATTTATCCCATTTATCAACTCCTTCAAAGTTGGGTTGAACTTTGGGTGACCGGTATAGTTTGAGTAGTATGTTGTGGATAAGATTTAGGTAACGATTGTAGGTTCGATTTGATGTATTTCCTTGATGAACTTGATTACTATATGGATTCTTATACTTGAACTGGATATGGCGGTTGTCCCGGCTTATTAGGGTTTTCGGACCATCTAAAAGTTGGGTGCTCTCTTCTAATAGCATTAAAGGAGTTTGAATACGCGTTGTTCAAATTCCTATGCTTTGTTGTAAAAAACTCACCTCTTCCCTTGAGTATCCTTCGGTTCTTCTATCCCTAATGACACATTATCATGACTTGAGTAGTCATTTGGTACGATAGTTTCGATTTTACGATCCTACTAGCTTGTAGGTTTTGTCAAATTTCCTACCCAAATTCTCCAAGTGTGCTAGAACTTCCATATTCGATGTGCATTCTCCCGCAAATGCTACTTTCCCGGTGCTAGAACCGGTTTCCCACATTCTCGTTATTTTTGGAAATCTTTTCTATAGCATCGTAAACTATTTGGGCTTCACTCATCATTAATGAACCACCACATGCATGATCTACATCCGCACGTGAATCTTTCCTTAATTTACGACGTAAAAGTTGGATTTGCATTTCTAAGGAATAACCATGATCGGGACAAGATCTTAGCAACTTTTTAAATCTCTCCCACGCATTCCCAAGTGTTTCTTCGCATCCTTGTCTAAAGTTGGCAATTTCGACTTTTAATTCCAAATTTCTACCCGGAGTAAAATATCGCTTTAAGAACTCGGTTTGAATTTCCTCCCAACTAGTCAATGAATGATGTGGGAGTGACATAAACCAATCTCGTGCTCTTCCTTTTAAAGAAAAAGGAAACATAGACATCCTTGTTAATTCACGATGAGCACCTTGACTTTTGGTCGTATTGCACAATTCTTCGAAAAGATAGAGGTGATGATGTGGATCCTCATCATCCTCTCCTAGAAATTGGGCTCTTGCGTCAATTAGACCAAAAAGATGAGATTTTATTTCAAAATTATTTGCTCCTTCATTGGGTAAACGAACTGGATTATTAGTCTGGTTTATTCTTAAGGTCTGATCCAAATAGGTCTCGGATTTGGTGGGTTATTATTACGATTGTTCTTGGTTCCGATTTTGATTATTTCTATTCTGGTTATTTGGTATTGGTAGATCCCGATTAAGATTTTGGCCATGCCCTTGAGCATGATCTAGCCCTTGTTCGTGTGTTTCATCACCGTTTTCGACCATTTTCGTATTTTGATTTGATGATGATTCTCCGTCGATTTCCCGACCGCATGACCTTGTTTCCTTTCTTGCTCTTAACCGCCTTTCGTAAGTATCTATGTCGGGCTTATAAGGAATAAGTGGGGCCTTACTCTTTCGGTCATCAACTAACGAAAACCGAAAATAGTTGAAATCGATAAAAGTAAAGATTGGTAACTTACTTATTAGGTAAGTACCAACGAAAAAGAAAATAGAAATGGGGTAAGAAAAGTGTTGACTTATCCTCGAGACTTTTGAGTTAATATAAGTAGAAATCATTCGAACACAATGAATTAGCGTCGTTCCCCGGCAACGGCGCCAAAAAGCTGACGGACCTTTTCTATGCTATCAATCCTTACCGGCGTGTACCGGGTCAAATTGTAGTGATAGAGTGATGAGTCAGGTGTCGATCCTCAGGGAAAACTTGGTAATTCACCGTGTGATTAAACACCAAGAAACTGTTATTATCTCAATCTAAGTCGCAATTTTATCATCCAACCAAACTCTAAACTAACAAAGCATCAAACTAAAACAGATATATATAAGTATAAAAATATATATATAGATATATAGCAATACATATATATATATAGATATAAGTATATATAGGTACCAAAACAATATCTAAGGGAGGGAGATAGATATTATAATTATAGACTAGCCAAGAATATGTTATTGAATCCTTATATCTTTTTAGTGAAATTGGATGTGCTTGATCTTTATTTTAAGTTAAATCAATTATACGAAACGGTGCACTCCTAAACTAAACAATTCATTCTCACACGAGCATCTCGAATTTGTCATATGTCCAATCATTTGTCCAAGGTCATCCTCAAGCATGGGTCACTCCCGTTTTGTCATTCGGCCAATTTTAAGGTATGTCAATTAAACAAATGAATTAAACGTAATAATCTCTCGAGTACATATTTCAATAAGAGTTTGTTTCTCCCGAAACAAATCTACCCCCGGTTTAGGAAATCGGATTCCGTTGTCACGTTTTCACTCGGCCAATTTTACCCTCCGGTCTTTCTATTAACGAGTTCATAACCTAACTACGAGGCGTCAATTCATAATTAGATTATGAATTCTTTCATATCAAGTAGCTAATTCAATACGAATATAGAAAGAGATTCATTATAACCGATTTTTATCCAATTTTAGTATAGTCATCATCCATTTCCCTAAAAAGATAATACTAATCCAATTTCATATCTTGGCTAGATACTAAGTTAGCCTAATATCATTATAAGTAAGATACTAATAACAACATAAATACATTAGAAAAGTTACTGCAGTTACAATCGAAGCTTCGAGTTGTATCCTCCGGAAATAGCAACTCCTTTACATCAATGAGCCTTGATACATCTTCTAAGCATTATAACGATACTTTATACTACAAAGATTATTCCGGCGAGTGCCGTTTACGCCTTTTATTTAACTAAAAACAACAAAACGAAACTATATATAGATATAGAGAAGAGATATATGCATTGGTACACTTCAAAATGGTTGCATTTGAGGTCTATTTATAGACCATATCACAAGGCCGGCGCGTGCCGGACCACCACCGGCGCGTGCCGGCTACACAGTATATATTCCTTTGTCAGAGATTTGTGGGCCCAGTTTCAGAGATTTTTCTGCAATATTCGGCCTTCTCCGGCGCGTGCCGGACATACAACATATCTGATGTTCGTAAAAACCTATCTCGAGCTGTAGACCTCAGATTGACATGATTTGATATTCGTTGGAAAGCTCTTTTGAAGGCCTACAACTTTTATCAAGGACTTTTTCTCTGAAAATGCCTCTAAGTTAGATCAAATGTCCGTTGAAGATGAGTTACGGTAGAAACATTAAAGACAGTTGATCTGTTCAAAGTTGTTAGATTTTGGCATAATCTTTTATCCCACAAAAACTCATGATTTATACTTCAAAGTATGTCATATTTTGGGATCTTGGTAAACATCTGATCCTGCAATAATATCAATGAAACACCAAACGTAAATCTGACAAAAAACCATCATTTTTATCGTTTTTATAACTTATGCATCTAATTATAACTAACTATGATTTTTATAAGTTTTTAATGCATTTATATGAAATTATACTAAAATATCATAAATATAATAATAAAAAGTCTTATAATTTGATCATATATTTTTCATACATCATTGGCTCAAGTTTCAGTTCAGCAACTGGTACTTCTTTCATCGTGGATCCAGTGATTTCTTCTTCATTGACCAGCTCATCCAAGTTGATGACTTCAGTCGGTCTCGATTCTACTTCAGCCCCTTTTTCCTCAGAATGAGAAGCTGAAAATTCTTTGATTGATTCCTCAAATTCTCATCTGGATGCAGATTTTTGAGGTGTGGATCTGGTCTTTGAAAGTAACCTCAGCATGTCCATTGTTGCTTTGTCAATTAATCTTTCTTCACTATCAGATCATTCATCGTTGTGCTCATGTCTCAGGGTATGTTCCCCCTGAGTGTCAGTTTCCTTCTGTATGTTAGCTTCAACTTCTTGTTCTCGGTTGACAACTTCAGTTTCCTTCGTTATTTCAACTTTTTGTAATTGTGTAACGGGTTCTTGAGTTGGTAAGGCTTCAGTTACGGATGCTGAAACAAGTTTTGTGGGAGTGACTTTAGTTCTGACTTTTTGTGCTGATCCTTCAGCAACTGAAGTAGTGATTTCTGTTGGTGAAGCTTCTACTTATTTCTCAGTAACAAGATCAGATTTGCCTTTTTCCAATTCTTCTAACTTTTTCCTTCTTTCTTTCAGTTCTTTAACTTTTTCTAAAACTTCATCGCCAGTTAAAATCTTCTTCGACTTCCTGCTTTTCTTCTTCTTAGGTTCACTCCCAGAACCTTCAGCTTTCCTTTTTCCAGATCTTTCTTATTTGACAACAATCTTCCCATCAGCAACCGATGTTTCTTTTCTTTTTGCAATTCCAAAGTGATCGAGAATTCTTTGGACCAACAATGCAAGAGTCTTCTTGTGATAGAATCGTCCTTTCTTGACGCCAGTCTTCTTTTTGGGTGTATCAATCGATTGTGCCACTATTTGATCAAAAATATATCTTTGCCAGTTGAAATTTTCTCCAAACCAAATCACATATAATAAGTCCAATTTCTCTCCAGAAAGATTGCTAAAATTGCCTGCATTTCCAATTATGCAATTTGATAATATCTTGGTGAGAAAATTAAATTCAGGTTTAAGTAGACTTGTGCTTCCGGTCTGTGATACTGTGGAATCTACACTAATTTCTATATCTTTCCATAATTTCTCTTTCTGTTCTTTAGTCAATTTGATGGCTGACGTTCCACCAGATTTTTTGAAACCAAAAAATTCTGCAATTAGATCTTCAGTGACTTTAATTTGTTTACCGTTGACAGATGTGGTAAAAGTGTGTGTGTCCTCTCCTTCTAAAGTCGTACTTCCGAATTCATAGAAATCACCAATGCTTTCTAGATAGACATTCTTCAGATTGATGTTAAACACAGCCTCCAAACCTTTGATTTTTCTAGTATTTTTGTTGCAATTTCCTTGGCAAGTGTTTAATCAGCATACTTTGCAATAAATTGATCAAGTGAGATGATCATTCCAGGTTCAATACGGGTAATAGCCATTGTTTTCTGGATTAAATTGAAAATTTGGAAAACTTGGGGATTATAGAAGGTAATGAAGCAGATTCAAAATTCGAGTGTACGGAATTGTAGAAGAAAATTCGAGGTTATTTATAAATGGTAGCAAGGGTAGTTGAGAATTGAGTGGGACTCGAAACGTCTTGTCATAAATGTTGAGATTGTGAAAACGGAGATGAGTGGAAAAGATGGACGGTTGAGATTAGATAAGGTCACGTCTTTTCCTGACATCCGTAGTTGGTTTTAGTAAATAGAGTAGGTGCGGTGTATCTCCAGTTGTACATGTTCAGTCTTGTCCTTATAGTGAATTCAAAACTCAGTTGTGAATACGACTCAGTTTTGTGAATTACACCTTTCCAGTTCTCAGTTAATGATTTTCTCCTGCAGAGCATAATGAGGGATTTTTTGGTACCCATATATGTTTGGGTCCTAACAGATTAGTTTTAGATGCCAAATTTTTGTTCCTGGCCTTATACCTTTCTTGACATTTTGACTGAGTTAAGTCAGTTTTCACAAACTTTTGCTGTTTTTCCTAACAATTTTTGGTTTGTTAAGTTTGTGAAACTGATGTGATGGTACACTCCAGTCTTCATTAGTGGGAAACAGACTCCCTTTCCCTCTGAGTCTGTTATTCCATGAATGATCTTCATTCTTATACGAACATGACTTGAACATTTTTCTAACTGATCTCTGATCAGTTTTGCCTTTTTCAGCCTCCTGAGGTTTTCGGTAGAATCTGTCAGTTTGGTGCTTTCTACCAACTGATTTTACAGTTTTGTCAGTTTGTGTATCTGGTTGTCTGAGTTTTTGTCAGTTCTAATAAATTTATCAGTTTTTTGAGTTCCTGATCGTTGCGGTCACAAATTTCATTGTTACTGAACTTGGTCCGAACTTAGAATTTTGCTGATTAACAAACCCTAAACCAGATCTGTCTCCAAATGGTTTTCCAGGTTTGAACTGAATGCTGGGAATTGGATCAACTGATGATTCTGTGATGTTTATTACTTCTATCAGTTTATCAGTTGGTCAAATTACCTTGGTTCCATTATTAGCCTTGATTAAATTGATCTCAGCATTCAATCTTGAAACTTTAGCTTTCAATAATTTTTTTTTCCTTTTTGACATTCTCATAATTCTTTTGAATTACCTCCAATTCCTATATGAGTATGTCCAAGGTTTCATTGAAGTCTTCATTTCTATGATTGTTCATGGCAGTGTGAGTGCTGGATGTAGATGCAATTACCTCTTGATGTTTGATAGATAAACTTTAAGCTGAGGAATCTTCATCATTTAAAACTTGCTTCCCTTTATCATTGATATTTGCTTGTGCTACTCCTAGCAGTATGATTTCCTCATCACTTTCACCTCCATAGCTTATGGGAAGAATTTCAGCAATTTCTTTGGCTTTTGTGATGGATGGATCTTCAATAAAGGTTTCAGCCAGTTTTTCTTCTATGTAATCAGCTACTCGCAGCAACTCTTTTTCTGCTTCCTCTGAGAGATCACTTAGTGATGGAAATCCTCTGGATTCATCATCATATGTGTTGAAGTCAATATCCACGTTATTACTGAAATGAGGTTCTGGATTTGTATGTGAGCTTGTAGTGCTGAACCTTTCAAATACTTGATCCTAAAAATCAGATACAACATTCTGCAAATAATCAGTCAGGGGGTTATCAAGCCAAGTTCTAATTCTAGATGTATCCATGAGGATTCAACTATATGCTTAGACAACTGATACAGTGAGGGATTTTCAACAAATGGTACAAAAGAGTGCTTTGGATCTCCTCCAAAAAGAAAAACTGCTCTGATACCAATTGTTGGTCCCTTGGAAAGGCTAACACAAGTTTAGAGGGGGGGTGGATAAACTTGTCCCTAAAAATGACCCCAAAAACTAAATCTTAAACCAGATTGAGTTCAACTAAAACTTGTGTGGAGTTGAGCTAACTCAACTAAGTATAAGTCAATACTGACTAATCCTTAGTTTAGTTAACTGGCAGCGGATTAAATTAAGCCTTTATAAAATATGAATTATCAGATAATATGCTGAGTCAGTTTCTTGTGTTTGCTGAATGTATGAACTAGATGATTATGACTATAATACAGTAAATAAAAGCGTAATGTAAATAAACAAGAATTATAGAGGTTCCATGTGGTGTAATCCTGTCAGCCCTCTCTTCCCCTGTGATGCGGAGGAAAATTCCACTAGAACTTCTTTGAGATGGCCCGGTTACAAAAAGTTCTGAATTGATAGTCCTTGACTAATCCCTAGCTTCACTATCTAAACACTTGTAGAACAGGTAGAATGACTGCTCTTCAATTGTTTGAAACACTGGTCCTTGGAGGGTGGAATTGCCTCTTCACCAGCTCATCACAAACACAGTCTTCCTGTCTGCACTCAACTGTCCTTCACACCTTCTTGGTGTTTCACAGTCTAAACCTTTGATAAAATCAAAGTTGAGACTTGAATCAATAACTATGATTCAATTGTGATTTGAGCTTTTCTTCTAGATGAAAACGGTTTATGCACAGCTCTGATTTCTTCAAATGATAGATCTTGTTATGCTTGAATGATAATGAACACTTGAAGAAATTTCTTGACCTTGCAATTAAGTGTCTAGCAGGAATTCTTTTTGTTTACTTTCCCCCTTAGATATTGATCTTTCTTGACTAAATTGATTTTTAGAATTCCGTCCTATTTCTTTTCGTAAAAGAATCAGCCTATTTATAGGGGTTTATCTAACGGTCAGATTATATGAATTTGAATCCTTGTAGCCGTTAGTGGTCCTGCTTTCTTGCTTGTACGTTACTGTCAGAACGGATAGATTATCCTCCAATCATATTGCTTGTACTGCAAAGGTTGAATTCTTCTTCAATTTTACTTAAACATTAGTTCCAAAACTGATGAGAACATTTTCAGTTCTCAGTTCCTAGGAGCATTAACTGAGTTGCTCTTCTTCAAAATCTCTGTACTCTTTCTTTCATCTGATTATAATTGATTTAATCAGAGTACACCATTTCAAATTAATCAGCAAAGACGTCATTGTCCTTATGTATCTTAGCTTTCCATACAATATCTATATAGTCAGTTCAGGTTATCACAGACTTGCCTGAAGTCTAACTTATATAGTCTCGAATTAGTCTTCATAAACTGTGTTTGAACCTTCATTTCTTCTGTCTTCAATAACTGAGTTTGAACCCTCAGTTCTTCATTCTTCAATAACTGAGTTTGGACCCTCAGTTCTTCTGCCTTCAAAGTAAGTCAATTGAGTATGTTCCCTTAGCGAACTTACATATTACATATTTTCTTTGGTGCGCTCAGTTTTCCAGTTTCTTATAGAATCTCAGTTTAACTAACTTCCAGTTTCTCGTTTTCTCAGTTCACAACCTAGAACTATTACAGTTCTTGTCTGATTTAACTTATACAAATATCAGACTCTATTAAATCCTATACATTGAAACCTAGACATCTTTTTGCTTTGCACTACAACAGCTAGTTATGACACTTCATCAATGGGGTCTAAAAACAATAACTGAGTAAGTGATGAATCATCATCAAAACGTAAATTTTATTTCCAACACGAAGACATGATACCAATAAACAATTGATCTCTAATGGTGTGATATACTTTGATTATGTAAGATCGAAGGAGAATCTTGCGGATTTGCTTACAAAAGGTTTAGCTAGAGATCAGATGTCAAGGATGACAAATAGAATGGGATTGAAGCCTATAACGCATGTTTCCTTGTAATGGTAACTCAATCATGTTGACTGGAGATCCCTTCATCATGGTTCAAAAGGGACAACTAAGTTATGAGGAACAATTGAACACTTACCCATTCTGTTAGAATAAAAGTGATGTATGTAAGAGTGTGAGGTTAAGCATAAGTTTTTAATTATTTCCTATATCTTGATATTCAAGTGGGGTATGGCCGAATATTCTTGAGAGGAGGTCACCTATGTAAATGCGAAATGAGGCCACTTTTGTGAGAATTTCGAGGCTTGAATTCTCTAAATCACTTTATGTCGCCAAGTGTTGTCCAAGGCCGGGATAGACGCAACCATGAGAACCAAAAGGTGTTAGGGGAAATATTGTGTGAGTGGTTACACTAAAGGCTGAACATTTCAAGATCTAGTTCACTGATTAGCTGTGTAAGTCCGATAGTACTTCACTAAGGCATGTTCAAGGCCATAAGCTACCTCTTCTGATGCAATAATTTTCCGTCTGACTTCTCTTCAGAGTTTTTGCATTTTAATTTTCATTAATTTTTCATTCATGTGGAGGATTGTTGGAGACAAATCCAAATGCCAATGAAATAGGTTTGGTTTGTGTGATAAAACATTCAAATTTGGCGCTAATTTTGGATACGCTCTGGTGAGATTCATCGAGAGATTATAACATCAATAAATACTGCTCACCAAGTAGATGATGTTTTGCTTTTGAATCACTCGATTCGAATATTGGATGAATGGGAAATTAATACCTAATGATTGTGAAATATGTGTGGTGGAGGAGTTAAAGGGGAGACCAACTCAAACTTTCCCACATTGATGAAATGAGAGTGTTGTGCTCTATACTTAAGAGCATGTTTGGCAATTATGGATGTGTCCCATGAGGCAAGTTCACTTTTGTCCAAAAGAGAGGACCTAGATGGCTCTTGGTTCACCACACGCACGCCGCCGCTGCCGTCCGGCTAGCTCAGTTCGGTTCGGTGCGAGTTTGATAATTACTATTAATTTTTGGATAAAATTACTTTATGAAATTAACCAAAATTAGTTTTCATTAACAGTTGATTAGTCGAGGTGGTCTGCAAGGTTCCAGAATTGTGTGTGAACGAGATTAAGGCAGCTTAATTAGCCGACCAAACTAGGTTGGCCAAGCCAAAATTAAACACATTTTAGTTATAGTCAACCAATTTGCTTTTCTCGAGGGAAAAGTCGGCCGACACGCGTGTCATTAAGTCACCCGACCTATCAGAATTGAGCATCAGGTCGGTCTGTTATCATTCTCTACACTATATAAAGAACCCACATGGTTGAGAGTTGATCATTGAATTTTCTCTTGTTCTCTCCACTATAAAGAGTCTCATATAGTCGTAGTTCTTGAGTCGTCGAAGAGAAGTCGGGACGCTCAATAACTTCACCGGAGCTCGGATTATTTAAGTGACTCTAAATCCGAGACGTGAAGCCGTTGTATATTGGAAGACAGTTGCTGCTACGGTAGGCACAAGACCGGAGCAATTTCTTAAGAAAAATGTGATTTCACTCGCATCGGTTTGCTTTCTAGCCCTTTAATTTATTCATTGTAATTTTATTTCATTTTTTTCGAGTCAAATACATACCGATATAGTTCTATTGTTTCGATCTATTTAATAAACCGAAATTTCATTATATACGTATTTTATCTAATAGTTTATTATTCTTTAATTACTTCTGGTAATTACATAATATTCCGTAAATCACTCTATACACGATACGTTCTTCAACATTTTGACCATGATCCGAACAGGTATAAGAAATCTTGGTTCAATTTAAAGGATTGCCCAAAATAAATAAATAAAAAACAATTGAAACACCAACAATGACGGATGAGAGCAAAAGTTAAACAAGTTGATACCAAATAAAGAGTAAATGGACTTATTTTGGTCCACATTCCCCACAAATGATCAGATAACACAGAGAACCATACAATCACTCCTCAAGTGCTGCAGATTCAATCATGTTCATTGAAATATTTTACTTTGTGTTTAGACTGAGAGTGAAAAAAAAAAAAAAAAAAAAAAAAAAAAAACTTTAGCACATATGGCAAGATATTGTGGAACATGGAAGCTGCAGGGCAAAGCTGAAGACTATCCAAAAAGTATTGTATGATTAATTCCAAGAACAAGAAACATCATGACATTGTAGAGACTATGTATGAAATATTTAAGACCTTATTCTATTGCAACGGACAGTTAAGAACTAAGAAGTGTGTCTGACGATTCCAAGAATTGAACTTGCCTATGTGCCACCTCTATAGTTGTCCAACATTGAGCTTAGAGAGGGAAAAACTGTCTAGAGGGTCAAAACTTCTAGCAGCCAAGCTAGAGTAGCTCGGGTACTCTCCCCGGTGTCTCTAGGTCGGCCAATGCTTAGGGCCGACCCCAAAGCGATGTAGGCACCAGTATTGTCCCGACTCCTACAGGTCGGCTAACATGTGTGCTCCGATCTATAAGGTCAGCCTAGGTCCCCCTCAGGCCCAACCCTTTGCACACGTTCTAAATTAGATAACTATGGAAGGAATCTCGGGCCATAAAGGCTCTAATCTTTATCATTTAATATGAATATTTGAACAAAACAATTGTCTCCTAAAATCAAGGAGATCAACTAATCACAATCATTTTCCTTAGGGAACACGCCAATCAGTGTCCATCATGGACATGCCACACGCTAACTCTAGGGCACAAGCCCCTCTATATAAACGATCCCTAAGGAACTATGAAGACTTGATTCCAATCCCGGCATTGGATACGTAGGCAGCTTGATCGCTATCAAGTGCAATCTAAAAACATCCCAAAACACCCCCCCCCCCCCTCTTTGTCCATTTTCGTTTTTCTTGAGGCTTGGAATAGGTTATCACTAGATATAAAACCCTAGAGTTTATACAGACGATTTTTGAAATCGTCAACTGGCGCTAGAAGGAGGGTCCTTTTCATTGATAACCTGTTCACGGAATTGTGTAAGGATGAGGCACCAGACGAAAAACGTGAACACCATCTCTAAAGGATATGGAAACCAGATTCTGGAGGAAGAAGATGATCAAAGTCCCGATGCCGCAACATCCTACAAAAGACGAATATTTCTTGAAGAAGTGGCTTACAGCACTGGAGATCCTGTTCCCCTGGTGATTAACAATGGTGGCCTCACGATCGAGGCCATGGTGAGTCTGAATCAGGCAAATCGTATTTGCATTAACACAGGAAGTGCGGTTACTATCTTGTATCATTCTACTTCACAATCGATGTACTTAGAGAGTTCTTAATTAACACCGGAAACGCTACTCTGATCAGCTTTGCTGGGTCACCAGTCTACCCAGAGGGCACCCTTGTCCTCCCCACCACCTTCGGACGACCCCAATTAGGCCGAACTCTTTTAGTTGAGTACGTGGTGGTTAAAGCACCATCCCCCTATAATATGATTATAGGCCGACCTCCACTGATCAGCTTACGAGCTGTCGTCTCACTCGCGTATAACAGCTTAAGGTTCTAGGCCGCCGGAGGCCTCATAGAGATCATAGGTAACATGGACCATGCGAGAAGTTGCTACACATCTGACGCGAGCGGAAACATCGAGTCCGCACCGGTCCCCGTTGAAGAGTTGCTACCCGAGAATGTGGAAAACTGGTCCTCGGATAACAAAGCAGAGGAAGTCCGCCTATGGGAGGATCGGGATGACTGGGCCATGAGAGTAGGATCATGGATCACCGACCTATACAAAAGACAGTTAATAGCCTTGTTGAAGGAATTCAAGGATGTGTTCGCCTGGACCACGGAAGATATGCTTGGTTTGTCCCCGCCTTATACATGCACAAGTTGAACGTCAACCCGAACCAGAAACCCGTTCGACAAAAGAAGAGGTACTACGCCCAAGAACGAATGGATGCCATTAAAAAAGAAGTAACAAAGCTGCTCCGAGCCAACATCATCCGGGAAGTGAGCTATCCGGACTGGTTGGCAAACCCCGTCTTGGTGAAGAAGCTGGACGGTAGTTGGAGGATGTGTGTAGACTTTACCAACCTCAACCGAGCTTGCCCCAAGGATTTTTATCCCTTACCTAAAATAGACAGAATGGTGGATTCAACTATAGGATTTGGAGTCTTTGGTTTCTGTGACGCCTACAGGGGTTATCATCAGATTTCCATGGACCCCCAGGATGCCGAAAAAACCTCATTCATTACTGAGTTCGGCATGTACTGTTACAAAACTATGTTGTTTGGCCTCAAAAATGCTGGTGCAACCTACCAAAGGGCAGTCAATACAATATATAAAGACCAGATAGGAAGGAGCATCTAAGTATACGTAGACGACCTCTTAATCAAGAGTAAGTCCCTAGAATAATACTTAATTGACATGAGGGAAGCCTTCGAAGTACTCAGAACCTCACGGATGAAACTTAATCCTTAGAAGTGCACATTCGGAGTCCGGACCGGAAAATTCTTGGGGTATATGATATCTCAAGATGGCATCAAAGCTAACCCAGACAAAGTGAAGGCACTGAGAACTATGTCGACACCCAGGAACGTTAAGGAAGTCCAGAGATTAACGGGAAGGATGGCCGCACCCGGGCATTTTTTATCCAGGTTGGCCCAGTGAGCCCTCCCTTTCTTCAAGATTCTAAAACAAACCAACCCGTTCAGATGGGATGAAGAATGCCAGCGAGCTTTTAAAGATATGAAAATCTACTTAGCCGAGCTACCCACACTAACTTCACCACAGAAGGGAGATACCATATTACCTATTTAGCGGTATGTGACGAGGCCATAAGTGCAGTCCTCATCAAGGAACATAGAAACATGCAGAAGCCGATCTCCTATGTCAGTAAAGCACTGCACGGTCCAGAAGTCAGATACTCAAACACCAAGAAGTTAGCACTAGCTTTAGTACATGCCTCCAGAAAGCTGAGACCCTATTTTCAGTCTCATCCGATAGTCGTGGTTACTGATCAGCCTCTTCGGCAAATGCTAGCCTGACCAGAAACATAAGGTCGTCTGACAAAATGGGTAGTGGAGTTAGCAGAGTACGACTTAGATTTTCGTCCTTGAACATCGGTCAAAGCCCAAGCATTAGCATATTTCAAGGCAGAAGAAACAGCCATAACCGCCGATCAGAATCAACCAAGCACCGAGGTTGAACTTTGGACACTATATGTCGATGGAGGCTCGAGCAAGGATGGAGCCGGGGCAGGGCTCCTACTCATTAACCCAAAAGGCGAGGAATTTCCTTATGCTCTCCGATTCAGCTTCCCGGCCACCAATAACGAAGCTGAGTATGAAGCTCTAATCACCGGACTCAATTTAGCAGCTAAGTTGTGAGCTAAGAACTTGTGGGTATACAGTGATTCCCAGATGATTGTCAATCATTTGAAAGGAGAATACGAAGCTAAAGAAGAGCCCATGAAAAAATACTTGGTTGTAGCACGTGATCGGCAGAAGGCCTTCCAAACTGTACATATCGAGCAAGTCCGTCGATCCCAAAACCGACGAGCCGATGCCCTTTCCAAACTGGCATCTAGTTTCGTCTCTAACAAAATGTGCTTGTAGAGCAGTTACAGGACAGAAGATATGAGGCCAAGAGGGTCCAACCTATCACACAGAAGGATACCTGGATGGATCCTATAGTATCCTACCTTTGCAACGGAACACTACCCGAGGACAAAACCTTAGCAAAAAAGTTGAAATTTAGAGCGGCCTGGTACTCTCTCTTTGACGATATACAGTATAGGAAGTCTTTCGTGGCACCCTGGCTCAGATGCGCAACAGAGGAAGAAGGAAACTATCTGCTCCGAGAAATCCATTTAGGAATATGCAGAAATCATCCCGGAGCTCAGACATTAGCACGAATATGCCATCTATTCGGCTACTACTGGCCGACCATGTAGCAAGATGCAGAGGATCTCATCCGCAGATGTAAATTAACAGTTGATTAGTCGAGGTGGTCTGTAAGGTTCCAGAATTATGTCTGAACGAGATTAAGGCGACTTAATTAGCCGACCTAACTAGGTTGGCCGAGCCAAAATTAAACACATTTTAGTTATAGTCAACCAATTTTCTTTTCTCGAGGGAAAAGCCGGCCGACACGCGTGTCATTAAGTCACCCGACCTATCAGAATGAGCATCAGATCGGTCTGTTATCATTCTCTACACTATATAAAGAACCCACATGGTTGAGAGTGAATCATCGAATTTTCTCTTGTTCTCTCCACTATAAAGAGTCTCATATAGTCGTAGTTCTTGAGTCGTCGAAGAGAAGTCGGGACGCTCAATAACTTCACCGGAGCTCGGATTATTGAAGTGACTCTAAATCCGAGACGTGAAGCCGTTGTATATTGGAAGACAGTTGCTGCTACGGTAGGCACTAGACCGGAGCATTTGTCTTAAGAAAAATGTGATTTCACTCGCATCGGTTTGCTTTCTAGCCCTTTAATTTATTCATTGTAATTTTATTTCATTTTTTCGAGTCAAATACATACCGATATAGTTCTATTGCTTCGATCTATTTAATAAACCGAAATTTCATTATATACGTATTTTATCTAATAGTTTATTATTCTGTAATTACTTCTGGTAATTACATAGTATTCCGTAAATCACTCTATACACGATACGTTATTCAACATTTTGACCATGATCCGAACAGGTATAAGAAATCTTGGTTCAATTTAAAGGATTGCCCAAAATAAATAAATAAATAAATAACAATTGAAACACCAACAATGACGGATGAGAGCAAAATTTAAACAAGTTGATACCAAATAAAGAGTAAATGGACTTATTTTGGTCCACATTCCCCACAAATGATCAGATTACACAGAGAACCATACAATGACTCCTCAAGTGCTGCGGATTCATTCATGTTCTACAATTCTATTGAAATATTTTACTTTGTGTTTAGACTGAGAGTGAAAATATATATATATATATATATATATCACATATGGCAAGATATTGTGGAACATGAAAGCTGCAGGGCAAAGGTGAAGACTATCCAAAAAGTATTGTATGATTCCAAGAACAAGAAACATCATGACATTGTAGAGACTATGTATGAAATATTTAAGGCCTTATTCTATTGCAACGGACAGTTAAGAACTAAGAAGTGTGTCTGACGATGCAAGAATTGAACTTGCCTACATGCCACCTCTTTAGTGGTCCAACATTGAGCTTAGAGAGAGAAAAACTGTCTAGAGGGTCAAAACTTCCAGCTACAAAGCTAGAGTAGCTCGGGTACTCTCCCTGGTGTCTCTAGGTCGGCCAATGCTTAGGGCCGACACCCGAGTGATGTAGGCACCAGTCCTGTCCCGACTCCTACAGGTCGGCTAACACGTGTGCTCTCCGATCTATAAGGTCGGCCTAGGTCCCCCTCGGGCCAAACCCGTTGCACATGTTTTGAATTAGATAACTATGGAAGGAATCCCGGGCCATAAAGGCTCTAATCTTTATCATTTAATATGAATATTTGAAAATAACAATTGTCTCCTAAAATCAAGGAGATCAACTAATCACAATCCTTTTCCTTAGGGAACACGCCAATCAGTGTCCATCATGGACAGGCCACACGCTAACTCTAGGGCACAAGCTCCTCTATATAAACGATCCCTGAGGAACTACGAAGACTTGATTCCAATCCCGGCATTGGATACGTAGGCAGCTTGATCGCTATCAAGTGTAGTCTAAAAACATCCCAAAACATCCCCCTCTTTGTCCCTTTTCATTGTTCTTGAGGCTTTGAATAGGTTATCACTAGATTAAAAAAAACCCTAGAGTTTATACAGACGATTTTTGGAATCGTCAACTGGCGCTAGAAGGAGGGCCCTTTTCGTTGTTAACCTGTTCACGGAATTGTGTAAGGATGAGGCGCCAGACGAAAAACGTGAACACCATCTTTAGAGGATATGGAAACCGGATTCTGGAGGAAGAAGATGATCAATGTCCCGATGCCGCAACATCCTACAAAAGATGAAGATTTCTTGAAGAAGTGGCTTACAGCACTGGAGATCCTGTTCCCCTGGTGATTAACAATGGTGGCCTCATGATCGAGGCCATGGTGAGTCTGAATCTGGTAAAGCGTATCTGCATTAACACAAGAAGTGTGGTTAGTATCTTGTATCATTCTACTTTACAATCGATGTACTCAGAGAGTTCTTAATTAACACCGGCAACTGCTCTTCGGATCAGCTTTGCCGGGTCATCAGTCTACCTAGAGAGCACCCTTGTCCTCCCCACCACCTTCGGCCGACCCCCATTAGTCTGAACTCTTTTAGTTGAGTACGTGCTGGTTAAAGCACCATCCCCCTATAATATGATTATAGGCCGACCTCCGCTGATCAGCTTACGAGCTGTCGTCTCGCTCACGTAGAACAGCTTAAGGTTCTGGGCCGCCGGAGGCCTCGTGGAGATCATAGGTAACATGGACCATGCGAGAAGCTGCTACACATCTGACACGAGCGGAAGCGTCGAGTCCGCACCGGTCCCCGTTGAAGAGTTGCTACCCGAGAATGTGGAAAACTGGTCCTCGGATGACAAATCAGAGGAAGTCTGCCTATGGGAGGATCGGGATGACTGGGCCGTGAGAGTAGGATCATGGATCCCCGACCTATACAAAAGGCAGGTAATAGCCTTGTTGAAGGAATTCAAGGATGTGTTCGCCTGGACCACGGAAGATATGCCTGGTTTGTCCCCGGCCTTAGCCATGCACAAGTTGAACGTCAACCCGAACCAGAAACCTGCTCGCCAAAAGAATAGGTACTTTGCCCAAGAACGAATGGACGCCATTAAAAAGGAAGTAACAAAGCTACTCCGAGCCAACATCATCCAGGAAGTGAGCTATCCGGACTGGTTAGCAAACCCCATCTTGGTGAAGAAGACGGACGGTAGTTGGAGGATATGTGTAGACTTTACCGACCTCAACCGAGCTTTCCCCATGGACTGTTATCCCTTACCTAAAATAGACCGAATGGTGGATTCAACTATAGGATTTATAGTCTTTGGTTTCCTGGATGCCTACAGGGGTTATCATCATATTGCCATGGACCCCTAGGATGCCGAAAAAGCCTCAGTGCAACCTACCAAAGGGCAGTCAATACAATATTTAAAGACCAGATAGGAAGGTGCATGGAAGTATACGTAGACGACCTCTTAATCAAGAGTAAGTCCCTAGAACAATACTTAATTGACGTGAGGGAAATCTTCGAAGTACTCAGAACCTCATAGATGAAACATAATCCCAAGAAGTGCACGTTCGGAGTCCGGACCGGAAAATTCTTCGTGTATATGATATCTCAAGAAGGCATCAGAGCTAACCCAGACAAAGTGAAGGCACTGAGAACTATGTCGACATCTAGGAACATTAAGGAAGTCCAGAGATTAACGGGAAGGATGGCCGCACTCGGGCATTTTTTATCCAGGTCAGCCCAGCGAGCCCTCCCTTTCTTCAAGATTCTAAAACAAACCAACCCATTCAAATAGGATGAAGAATGCCAGTGAGCTTTTGAAGATATGAAAATCTACTTAGCCGAGCTACCCACACTAACTTCACCACAGAAGGGAGATACCATATTCGCCTATTTAGCAGTATGTGACGAGGCCATAAGTTCAGTCCTCGTCAAGGAACAGAGCAACATGCAGAAGCCGATCTCCTATGTCAGTAAAGCACTGCACGGTCCAGAAGTCAGATACTCAAACACCAAGAAGTTAGCACTAGATTTAGTACATGCCTCCAGAAAGCTGCGACCCTATTTTCAGGCTCATCCAATAGTCGTGGTTACTGTTCAGCCTCTTCGGCAAATACTAGCCTGACCAGAAACAACAGGACGGCTGACAAAATAGGTAGTGGAGTTAGTAAAGTACGACTTGGATTTTCGTCCTCGAACATCAATCAAAGCCCAAGCATTAGCAGATTTCCAGGCAGAAGAAATGGCCATAACCGCCGATCAGAATCAACCAAGCACCGAGGTCGAACGTTGGACACTATATGTCGATGGAGCCTCGAGCAAGGATGGAGCTGGGGCAGGGCTCCTACTCATTTGCCCAATGGGCGAGGAATTTCCTTATCCTCTCCGATTCAGCTTCCCGGCCACCAATAACGAAGCTGAGTATGAAGCTCTAATCACCGGACTCAATTTAGCAGCTAAGTTGGGAGCTAAGAACTTGTGGGTCTACAGCGATTCCCAGTTGATTGTCAATCATATGAAAGGAGAATACGAAGCTAAATAAGAGCCCATGAAAAAATACTTGGTAGTAGCACGTGATCGGCAGAATGCCTTCCAAACTGTTCATATCGAGCAAGTCCCTCGATCCCAAAACCGATGAGCCGATGCCCTTTCCAAACTGGCATCTAGTTTTGTCTCTAACAAAAAGGTTCTAGTAGAGCTATTACAAGACAAAAGCTATGAGGACAAGAGGGTCCAACCTATCCCCCATAAGGATACCTGGATGGATCTTATAGTATCCTACCTTCGCAATGGAACACTACCCGAGGACAAAACCTTAGCAAGAAAGTTGAAATTTAGAGCGGCCCGGTACTCTCTCTTTGACGATATACTGTATAGGAAGTCTTTCGTGGCACCCTGGCTCAGGTGCGCAACAGAGGATGAACGAAACTATCTGCTCCGAGAAATCCATTTAGGAATATGCAGAAATCATCCCGGAGCTTAGACATTAGCACGAATATACCATCTATTCGGCTACTACTGGCCGACTATGCAGCAAGATGCAGAGGATCTCATCCACAGATGTAAATCATATCAGGTACACGATAATATATCGCATCAAGTTTGTCAACAGATGATCCCCATGATCGCTACGTGGCCCTTCGAACAACGGGGAGTCTATTTAATCGGGCCTCTACCCCAAGCACCGGGAAACCTCATATTTTTAGTGGTTGCCGTGGATTACTTCACCAATTGGGTAGAAGCCGAGGCTCTCACTATGATTACAGCTAAAGCCATCCAGGAGTTCCTCTAGAAGAACATTTTCTATCGATACGGGATCCCTAATACATTGATATCAGATAACGGCACACAGTTCAAAGACAAAGAAGTCCGATCCTGGTGCGCCGAGCTAGGGATATCCCAGCACTTCACTTCAGTAGGTTACCCGCAAGCGACTGGGCAGGTCGAGCAGACCAATCAGCAGATCAAAGTTGGCCTGAAGAAAAGACTCGAAAAAGAAGGAGAAAATTGGGTAGAGCATCTGCCCAACATCCTGTGGGCATATCGAACGACTCTAAGTTCGGCAACAGAGGAAACGCCTTTATCCTTAGCTTACGGGAGCGAGTCAGTTATACCTGCTGAAGTCGAATTACCCTCACCAAGACTCGAGCTCTACATAAAAGCAAATAGGGAAGTCAAGCTGAAGCACTCCAAAGATGATTTGGAAGAAAACCGAGAGGTAGCCTTCATCCGAATGGCCAGATACAAGCAGAAACTTTCTCAATACTACGACGGTAAAGTAAAGCAAGTGTACTTTAGAGAAGGAGACCTGGTGCTCCAAAAAAATGAAGTCAGCAGACAGGGTCCCCAGAGCAAACTCGACCCGAACTGGGAAGGTCCCTACAAAGTGATCAAAGTGCACGGAAAGGGCGCTTATCAGTTGGCCGACTCCAGTGGTAAAGCCATCCTAAGAATTTGGCATGCTAACAACTTGCGAAAATTCTATCCCTAAAACCGATTTTGTAAACAACCCATATTCAGCTGTTATTACGAATTGAGTTCTTCTTTTACAATCTTGTTATTATGAATAAAACATTATTTTCTTGTCATTACTTAATGAATCAGTGCAACATTTTATTAGCACAATGCTACTTTTCACGCGAGAAGTCAGTCCGGCCTAGCCCTGCTCGTCGTGCCTTAAAACGAAAAGTCAGCACTAGCCTGGCCCTGCTCATCAATGCTTCCACGTGAGAAGTCAGTCCGACCTGGCCCTGATCTTCTTGCCTTAAAACGAGAAGTCAGCACTAGCTTGGCCCTGCTCGTCAATGCTTCCACGCGAGAAGTCAGTCTGACCTGGCTCTACTCGCCGTGACTTTTAACGGGAAGTCAGTACTAGCCTGGCCCTGCTCGTCCTATTTACATGCGAGAAGCTGACCCGACCTGGCCCTGCTCGTGGTGACTTCAATTAATTGCGATACTAACATTTAATCATACTTCATACAACCTAGTACAAGTATGCCATCCCAAAAATAATCATAGGCATGACATACTAGGGGAAACGATGATGATCGTACAAAACCATACAAAATACAAAATACAAAATCTGAATTACAATCAAACAAAAAGCTGAAAGGTTTAGAAAAACTGATTTCATTAATATTAATAAGCAAAATTACAGAAAGACACTGAATTACAAAGTCTACATTGAGACAGGGATCCTATCAAGAACCAGAGGTCAAACTCGAGGGTTCGCTCCCCTTAGAAGGTCAGCCATGTTCGCTGATCATAGGGAACGTAGCCGCAAGGTCCACCCCCGCCTGAAATTCCTACAGCCGAAGAGAATACATCGATTCGGCGCCAGGAATGTACAAGTCTGGGTGAGCCAGTTTGTCGATAGTAAGGTCTGGGTAATGGGCCTTACAATCATCTACTCCCGGCATATAGCTAGCCCTCACGGCAGGGCTCAACAACCGCTTTAAAGATTCGATGAAGACAGAAGAAGCTTTCTAATCTCTAACTGCTTGAGTCGAGGCCTTCTGGAGACGAGTAGGAAAAGCTCGTACAGTTGCCTCTGAAGCCGAGAGCTTCCCCCTGAATCCTCACAATATGACCGTCCAGTTTGGCTTCCATCTCTAAGTGTTCATTCATTAACTCTTGAAGGCGGACGTCATACTCAGACTTTAAAGCCTCTGTCCTTTCCACTTGTGATTTCTGTTGTTCCTCGAGTTCCTTTATTCGATCATCTTTGGACTTCAGATCAGAAGTCTTCTTCTTCCGTTCGGCGGACGAGCGTGCAAGTCAGCAAAAGATCTCTTGACCCACAACCGACGCCTGTGTAAGCACAATATACGGTCAAAACCCTCTGATAAGGATAAGTGTCAAGGATACAAAGAAATGGAACTTACATATCTCATGGCCTCAAAGCCCGCTTCAAGCAGAACCATGTCAGACATCTGAGAAACATCTGGCACCGGATCATCTAAACAGGGTAAAGTACGGGGGTCGACCTCGGGCTCCCCATCCCCTCGGAGAACCTCAAATGATTCCTCACTGTGTTTCCCCGAGCCCAATCCCACATCGGTCCTACTTCTCTTTTCCAGCCTCTCTTCTGCATCAACCTCTCCCAATCTAAGGCGAGAAGATCTTCGTATAAGGGGCGTCTCCAGCTCCTCCTCATCCTCCTCCTCGTCCACCTCAATGATAGGAGCATCTAAGTCCTTCTTAAAAGAGTGAGGATTTGCCAGGGCATCATCCTCCAGCTCAGAGAACAGGCGATCTGTGTGAGGCCCGAGAGAGGAACCCACGGTCCGGGTCGCCTGGTCCCAACCAGCATGCTCTCCGGTCTTGGCTGCCCTCTCGGTTCGGTGTTCCACCCCCTCCCTAGGATCGGGGGCTTTATGACCAGCGAGGGTCCTTACTGCAAGAAAAGGGAAAACATATTACTTACGCCAATACAAATGTTTGCAAGAAAGTAGCGGCACTTACCAATATCACGGATGTCGCTGTCTAAGGGAACGTAAGGATCAGGGCCAGCCTCGTCCAGATGAGCTGCAGCGATCAGCTCGGAAGGCAGTTCACGCAGCCTCAGGACGATACCCGTGTTCTGAATATCATTCACCTGAGTAGAGTTCGGGAGGGTCGGACGCTCATCCTTTTGCAAGGAACTTGTTTTCCAACGCCTCAGCCTAAAGTCCCCACCGTCTCGAACGAAGAAGAAGCGCCCTCGCCATGAGTTGTACTTAGGGCCTTCAAGCATCATTTCCCTTACTCCCGACCGACGGGAGAAATGATACCATTATTTCAGACCCGGGCTATACGCTATGCGATGAAAGACTCGGAAGAGAACCACCAAGAACCACACCCCGATCGCCTGGCACAAAACGGCAAACCTCACCACCGTCCTAACTCCGGAGGGGGCCATTTGAGTTGTACCTATCCCGTAGTGTCGTAACACTGATACAAAGGCAGAACACAATGGCAACCTCAGCCATGCCTTCAGCTGGGATTCATAAATGGCAAAGTACCCTTCTGGAGGACGGGATGCGAACGGACGTGGATCCACGGGAAGCAGATGTGCAAATTCTTTCAAATTTACCCATATCACAACAGATATACGTCACGCTGCCTTGAGTCAAAACCGACCATTCCATGACTCCCCATGATATCTTGAGTGGCCTTTTGAATTTTGTACCTGAAAAGAGGGTCAAAAGTACTTGATGACGGGCCGGAAGAGGAAGCAGCATAAATCGGCTGTAGAGGAACCCAGTGGGTCTCTTCAAAAACCACAGGCCTGGTCCAGGATTCCCTTATGATCGCTTCTGTCCTAGGAGTAAGCGGCTCCTCCTCAGATGAATCGGACATCAATTAGGGTATAGAAGCAGATGAAAAACGGAGAAGGATGGTAACAGGAGGCTGCAGTAGAACGATAGCCAATGTAGTAGCAGTGGGCGAAATGACGTTTGATGTGACGGGTTTATATCCCCGAGTTTATCTAAGGAACCGCTCCAGTACAAACGTGCAGGTAGTGACGCCTCGAGTTCCGGGACGGCCATAACTGGGTTATAACGGCCCATAGTCATCACTCAGAAACCTACTGAGCCGAGCTGCAACCTAAAAAGATCCGAACCGACCTCCCAAGGCTCGGCTGGATCTGGGGGGGTTATGACAATGCCAAGAATTGAACTTGCCTACGTTCCACCTCTTTAGTGGTCCAACATTGATCTTAGAGAGAGAAAGACTATCTAGAGGGTCAAAACTCCCAGCAGCCAAGCAAACGTAGCTCGGGTACTCTCCCCGGTGTCTCTAGGTCGGCCAATGCTTATGGCCGACCCCCAACCGATGTAAGCACCAGTATTGTCCCGAATCCTACAGGTCGGCTAACACGTGTGCTCCGATCTATAAGGTCGGTCTAGGTCCCCCTCGGGCCAAACCCCATGCACACGTTCTGAATTAGATAACTATGGAAGGAATCCCGGGCCATAAAGGCTCTAATCTTTATCATTTAATATGAATATTTGAACATCAAAATTATCTCCTAAAATCAAGGAATGAACTAATCATAATCCTTTTCCTTAAGGAACACGCCAATTAGTGTCCATCATGGACACACCACACGCTAACTTTAGGGCACAAGCCCCTCTATATAAACGATCCCTAAGGAACTACGAAGACTTGATTCCAATCCCGGCATTGGATACGTAGGCAACTTGATCACTATCAAGTGCAGTCTAAAAACATCCCAAAACACCCCCTCTTTGTCCCTTTCCGTTGTTCTTGAGGCTTTGAATAGGTTATCACCAGAGAAAGAACCCTAGAATTTATACAGACGATTTTTGGAATCGTCGGTATCATTTGTAAAAAAATCAGAAAACTTACACTTTTGTTTCCCTATTTTTGTTTATTTTTCTCAACACTAACCCCTTTATTCATAATGATTTTTTTTTAGTTCTTTAACTATATTTATTTTTGTTATATTTATTTTTTGAGGATAATTTTTGTTACATTTAAAAGACACTTAATGCATTGAGTCAACGTTGAATCTATTAAATGTACAAATTCATAACAAAAATATATAGCTCAGGAACAAAAAATGTCATCATGAAAAAAATGAAAGTTAGTTCTGAAACAATAAGAAAATATAAGGAGTCAAATACGTCGTATTTTAATTATTCTTGAAGCAATAATAATTGACAAGTGGCACAAGATTTAACGTCAGACGTTATGTTTCCGTTAAATGTCTTGAAAATGCGTCAAAAAGCATACTTAGGGAATCAAAAAATTCGATATGAAATAAAGCAGTAATTTTATAGTGGTCCTGGATTACAGAATGACCACCATGTCAATTTTTTAATCCAATGAAAAATTTTAATATGACAATTTTTTCCCAAATACTTAATTTTCTATTGGTCTTGGATCTCCAACTCAGATTTGGTCCACGACAAGATAAAATTTGCGAAAAGATAATGGCTAGTTTTGAGAAAATGAAATAACATAAAAGAACTAAAAGTGATCCCTAAAAAAATACTCCCTCAGTTGCCGAAAAGATTTGTTCCAAAGTAACTGAGGCAGTTACATTTCCAATACGGCATTTATTGTGTTTTTCCTATATCTACTCTTATTTATTAAGAAGTGAGAGAATAAATACAATATTGTATTAATTGTAGACTAAAGATTTTTTAACATTCAAATTTAAATTTTAACACATCCTTAACATGCGTGCTTTTTTATAACTGTCTTGGTTAATTCATAATTCAGAACGGAGGGAGTAGCTAAACATCTTTTCTCTTTTTCTTTTTTTTTTAATGACAAATATCACTCACCCAATGTCGTACTAGTGAAGAGTTTTGTATAGGAACGTACTTTTACCATGTTTGGTCTTTTTACATAAATAGCACTCATTCAATTGTGTGCGATACAAAGTTTTCATACAACAAGGATTTACTACTTTACTAGGAAAATTTTTTTTCGGAAAGTCTTCGCGTACACCGCTCATTAGATGCGCGACATGTAACGGATCGGTGCACGGGAGGAGATTGCTTTTATGAGTGGTATCTTTTTAAACAAATGACCCTCATCCATCCATTGATGTGCAACAGACCCTTATCCTCTGCAAGTTTCCACAAAAAAACACAGAAAGTGAGTGAGTGTGTGTGTGTGTGTGAAAGAGATAGAGAGAGAGAGAGGACCATTCAAAGGGGAAAAAAGCAGGAAAAATCTCATCTACTACTCAGGAAATGGAACCCCACAGGACGGTCCTGCATATTTTGTACTTGTACAATACTTTCCAAAACATAATTAATGGGGCCTCACTATCAAGCTGTTGATTCCAAATTTCAGAAAAAAGCAAGACACAATCAGACTTGCAAATGGTCCATTGATATTTGGCATTTATTAAAGCCTTTTATTTCCAACAATAACAATTAATTATTTCAACCAGTCAGGTGCTCCTATTTGCAAATAAAAATACAATTAACAACAAATATATTTCTCAGACATTAAATTACTAGGGAAGAGACTGACTGATTCTTGTATGGATTCTCGCCATTTTACTTGCATCAAATCTTACAACAAACATTTCAATAAAAAAAAAAATATAAGCAAACCGAAACCTATAAAACTAATCGCATTTAATCAAACTACCCAAATCCTATAAGCAAAGTCTTCTTCAGCTACTACTCCAATCTGAAGTGCCATTGCCAAGATCTTAATCAGGTTCTAAGAGTACATGGCACTCGTCTTGTCACACGGCCGCCCTCGCAAGAAAAAGCCATCTTTACAAAGCCTCCAAAGGTCCATGAATCGAATAAGTAGTTGAAAGAAACACATAACTTGACAGCATACCAGTGTAACGTTGGTTGATCCATGCGATATATTACATTCCACGGGTACAGAACCAAAATAGGACGAGCACTCTGCTTCCAAAGTGTCTCGGCTTCTAATTTCACTTGAAATCTCTCTTCACCTCATTTATGCACCATGACGATGCCAAATCTCAATTGCTCCGAGTCTCTTCAGAAGCAGAACTCCGTTTTTGTACATCAAAGACAGGTGAAGAGAATCTCGTGGATCATTTCATCAAAATCCAAGAACCAAGAGTCCATATGATTGCATCAGACTCAAACTTTTTCCTTCATCGAGATTCAAAAGATCTCAGTAAATTTAGGAGCATCGGTTCTTTTACCATCAAGAGATCTATACATGTAGAGAGTTCCGACGATGTCTCGGGATTCTTTTTCATCTTGCTCATCCCAATTAATGACTTCCACAGCCAAGCGAGGTAGTTGGCGAGCAATCTGTGCACAACCAGCACGAGTTACTCTACAAGATGACATCCAAAGGAACCTCATATTGTAATAGTGGTGCAAACCAGCAAGTAAAGCTGAATCACCAAAGGGGCTATCTCTTATCTCAAGTTTTTGCAACTTTGAGCAGCCCTCGAGTACATACTTCAACGCCATATCACTATCCCCAGCAAAAGCAACAGACAACGTCCGCACCAATTTCCCATACTCTCCAAAGTACTGGAATGCTCTGTCAGTTAGCAAACCGGACAATGAAAGGCGTGTGAGCTTCTTACAGTTCTTGACAATGGCCCCGAAACCTTCATCCATCGGTTCTCCAGTGATGTAGTCAGGCCTGTGTCTTCCCATTATACAGAGACGAAAGACACGAAGATCAGGACAGTTCTTTGACATTGCCACCACAGCAGCATTCGTCATTCGTTGACAGAAATACAGAATAGACTCCAGTTTCCGACAACCTTCAGAAATTGCAAGCAGACCGATTTCAGAAACAGGTCCCTCAACATCCTCTCGAGCATCAATAGGGAAAACACGAAGCTCACGAAGATCCTTGCATGTAGCAGCTACGGCCTGAAGTCCTTCATCTCTTACTGAATCCAGTACCTGGGGAAATCAGGCATAAGAAAAACGTACAGCAATAAAGTATGACATACCCAAAACACTTGCTAAAACGTACCAAGAAAGTCTGAAGCTTGTGGCAATGACAAATGACAGATTTCAATTCTTCGGCATTAATGTTGGCATAGCTAAAATTGAGGGAGGTAAGATTAGCACAGACCGGAACGATTGCCCGGAGATATTCAGGAACAATTTCCCTGAACCCAGACAGACACACCATTTTTTTACAAGCAGCAAAAGCAGAAGCGTAATCTTGTTCTTCATCTAACAGACCCGGGCTAAATGCACCTGTCCCTAAATGGGTAAGCTGCGGAGCTAGAACCATTATACGGTGTAGCTGCGAAATCGAGACATAACGATTCAACCTAAGCTTCTTCAAGGATGGTGACCTTGTAACCAGCCGCTCCAATGCCTCAAAATTAATTGGGCATTCCACACAATCAAAGATTAACGATTCCAGACATGTTTTGGTCTCTGGAAAGCAAAACATCCAGTCCACTTCATCATCTGAAACCTCTGATTCAATCAACTCAAGCACCCTAATCTGCCTGAGATGATTCACACAACAAAATCCCATCATAAACAAGTGAAGATTTTAATCACCATGCTGCAATTACAATAGACAGACATTCATCCATGCTGAACTTCAAGTCGGAACGCCAACAGGAACTCAGAAAACAATACATCCACTCACCGACAAATTCAACAAGTCTAAGATATTATCACCCTACGAACCATACAAAACAGACAATTACCGACACATAGTGATTAAAAATTAGCAGAACTGAAAGTAAATCCACTCACAAAAATCGGATCTCTACACACACTCAAAACCCACTGAAAGTTACCGCAAAATAACTACCCATAAAACAAAAACAACAAAATAAGCTTCAAAGCAAAATAACTACCCATAAAACAAAAACAACAAAATAAGCTTCAAATTTGTAAAAGAATCCTAACCTGCACTCCTGGCAACAATAGCAAGTCCACTAGTCCCAAATCCCTCGCAGCAAACTAAAACCAGTTCCTTAAAATTAGGAAAAGATTGAGCTAACACGGTCAGGTCATCGTCAGTCACAGACATCCGCTTAAGATATACTTTCTCAAGCCACCGGTAGGCCTCCGCCATAGAATTCACCCAAGGGGCGAAGTGGGCCCCCCAGTCCGGAGGCAAAAGACTAAAATCAGCAAACCTTGGCTTCCCTTTAATAGCCACTGACGTCACTCTCCCGAACCGGTTAATTACCCGGCGAGGTGACACGGCGTAACAGTTGCCGATGAAAACGTCCAATCTGGTGAGCGCCTCAGCTCGATACCATGACTTGCAGACTAAAGAGGCAGCGTTACGGTCTTTCCTTGAGGTTAAGAAACAGAGGACGTTTTCGAGGACAATTTCAAGGACTTGATCTGGGTTTGAGGAAATATAGCTGCCCAAATCGGACTTAGTGAATGTTGTGCTGCTATTGGGGATGATGAAGCTGCGAGGTTTAGTGGTGGCGCCGCCGAGATCCGACGGTGGGGATGGTCGCTCCTCGTCTTCAGACATTTCGGAGCGATCCAAACCGCTCATGTGGTAGAATGGAGCTATGGGGCTGGGGAAGATTTTACGAACCCCAACTGTAGTAGCAAAATGGGGGAGGAGTTTCCTTGTCTCTTATAATATTACGAATGCTGCGTGTATTCATATAATAATATTATTATTTTATTATAAATAATGGGTTTCAGATCGCAGAGGGTAGAGCCGTAGAGGTAATGGCTGATAATATTTATTTATTTATTATTTTTTTAGAAAGGTTGATATTTTAAATTTTTTTTAAGAAACAGAAAGGTTGATACTTGATAGTAGACTGTAGACGCTGATGCTAGAGATTATAAAACTTTATCACAATCCTACATTATTATTTTATAATTTTGTCGGTATATAAAACTGTCTTCTTTAAAAATAAAAATAAAAACTGTCTTAATGTCAATAAGATATTGGCTTACTGTGCCCGATAATTTTGAGGTTCCGTGTTCGACTTCCCGTGAAAACAAAATTATATGTGCGTATATTTTGTTTCGTTTTCGTAAAATAAATAAAAAACTTCCTTCATGATACAAAATCTTTTGGGATTCAAAAAAAAAAAAATATACGTGCGTGTATTTTGTTTCCGAAATAATAAAAATAAAAAAAAAAACTTTCTTCATCATACAAAATCATCTAAAAACAATATAATATATATAACATGGATTAGAACCGACGAAACACCAAAACAAACTAAATCATTTAAAAACTATCTAACATTTTTTTAACTTACAACATAAATCCCAAGCTCGCCAAGGCATACTCCTTTCCCATTACTTTTACTCCACAAGAATTGACAAATTAAGGATTTCAACTCATGAATCAACCTTTTTGGAATTAAGAAGCTGACGATGCCAGAATTTGAACATACCCACGTGGTACCTCTTTAGTGGCTCGACATTAAAGCCGGAGAGAGATGGTGCCAGGTACCTTAGTGACCGGACTGAAGTAGTCCAGATGCTCGCCCTATCCTTTCTAGGTTGACCAATGTTTAGGGTCAACCTTCAATAGTCATAAGCAGTTTCCAGTTCCGTGCCCGACCTCCTAAGGTCGGACACCGTTTACATCCTGGTCAACCGATGACCAACATTACCAGTCAGCTTAAGTCCCTTTCAGACTTACCACTCTACAGGCATAAGAGTCCGAGCTGTTACCAGCTCGTCTGTTCCCCCCGACCTTCGAAGGTCGGCCGAAGGCCTCGAATAGCTCAGTTCGGGCTGTCTAAGTCGGTCAGAGTCAATCTCTAATCATATTTCCCACGTGTGTAATAAACAGATAGCTATGGAAAGAATCCTGAGTCATAAAGGTTCCATTCTCTATCACTTAATACAAATATTTGAATATTATAATTATCTCTTAAAGCCCTAAAGCCTAGGAGATTAATCAATCATAATCCTCTTCCTTAGGGAACACGTCAATCAGTGTCCATCACAGACACGTCACATTCTAACCCTAGGGCATAAGCCCCTCAATATAAACAATCCCTAAGGAACTACGAAGACTTGATTCCAATTCACATATTGGATACGTAGGCAGCTTGAGAAACAACATCTCAAGTGCAGTCTAAATCATCCCCAAAACACCCCCCTTTGATCGTTCTTTGTGTTCACAGAGCATCCTTAGATTGTCAGCAAGAGAAAGAACCCAGAAAGTTTACCCTGACGGTTTTTGGATCGTCAGAAGCATTGCATGGCATATTGTGGTATAGCTTGAATAACAGATATTATCACTAACTCTTTCCCGGCTGTTGCAAAAACTTCTCCTTCCAACCTTCTATTTTCTTCCTCGCCCGTTCTTAAATAATTTTTAAAAAATCAATTTTTGACCTCCCAGTCAAATATAGTAGCCCCAAATATTTCACTTGTCCGATACCAATGCTCATCCCAAAAAAAAACTTGCAATTTCATTTTTCATATCAACTGATACGCCAAGCCCGCAAAAAGAGCCCGCGGATTCAAAAACTGGTCCATGCGTAAGCCTAGTAACAGATAAAGCCCGCGGCATAGTCGGTTCGCCCATCATAAGCCAAAACAAACCAAGGGTAATCCAACCCGCCTCACGCCCAGACGATCCTCATCACTGGCCAAGCGGCAAGCGCCGACCAACAACATCCAACGCGATTCAAAGCAATTGGGGCCGACCTGCTCGCCCCTAGCTCACCCATCACCAGTTCGGACAAAGCCTACTCAAATAGGCAACAGAGATCAAATGCGACGGTTAAAGGCAAAGAGCTTGCAGTGGCCCGACGACACGTACACCCTCTTACCGTCTCTTGTAAACGCCGACTATAACATCTATAAATAGCGGTGTCCCCTCAAACACCAGGATTACGTTATTTTGGCTTGATCCCTTACATCCAAGGGTACGTAGGCTGCCACATCGGCGCCATAATCCCTCAAAAAACTCCCATCATTCCGTTTTACAGTTCGTAATTTTTCTTGAGCACCACTTTGTAGAGACTGGACATTTTACTTATGACTTGCTAGATATCCACCGCATAATCCATTTGTGATAATTCCGACATTATGAGTGGGCTCCATTACCGAGAAACCGACATTTTTAGCACTTTCTCCGGTCAGATTTCCAGCGGCCTGAAACCGACCAATTTTTTGTTTTTCGGCCGACCTTCATTGGGACCGGAACCTTCATCTGTATCACCAGATCTTCATCCCGACTAAACGATCCTTCAGATTTGCGTTGGATCCGATCAATCTCTATCGAAATCACCAACAGGTCTTTATCACCATGGCACAAATTAGATCTATTGTACCTGCTCTGTTCGACTGCCCACCACCTCCGACCCGAAGCCCCGCTCAGAACTTTACTCAGGCAACTGATGGGGAAGACGTTTCCTGTGCTCAAGCGCAACGTCCTCAAAGCGATCAAAACTTCATCTCGCCCCCAACAACAAAAAAAACCATGCTCAACCTGACGTCCGAGCATACCTCGACAAAAGTGCGAGGTCCAGGGAAACCTTAGCTGCTGCAACTCGATAAGACAAGGGAAAACACGTAGCTGAGACATCTCACCCAACTCGCCCTCACCTTCCGCATACCATCGAGACATCATATAACAAAATCTACAATGAGGCACTGCTTGAATACGCTAGATATGTTCAAAGCATCAGCCGAGTAAATCAAGAACTATTAGCGATAGGGAAACCGCCCCTCCCAATCGGTGACTTCACATCTCCACTACCGCCAACCGTCGAAGAACGTGCACCTCCTCCAGCCCCATCCCAAGACACTTCTTCTGGTCACTTTGGCAGGGAACGGAGTGCCTCCTTAGCGTCAGATCAGGCTCCAAAAAGAGGGTCAGCCTTAAACCGCATATGACCCGGACATGCTCCACAGCTAGAGCGTGATAAGAGTATTGAGGTATAGTCAACTCCTCGCAATGTCAAGGCAAGATTGGGAGAAAGATAGAGCAAGTCCCATCATCATTCAATATGATCTCTTTCATAGAATGCGTCCAGACACTCAGCGCCGACCTCTCACCTAGACGAGGTCGCCAGTTTAGAAAACAGGTCGACGAGAACCGTAAAGACAGAATCGTCAAAGAGAAAATCCTCATGTAGGGGACCAGTGTTCTTAACGACAGACTTATGGAGCAAGCACCTGAGGGGGTCCATTACCCCAATTTTCAAACTTACACAGGGGCGATTTGTCCGTATGACTGGCTTATGGCTTTCCACAGCAAAGTTACCTTGGTGATCACACTGACATTAGTACTATAAACTATACATTTATTTACCCCAAATTATGCTCGATTCATAAGTGATGGTTCGATTATTGTATGAAATGCGTGTCAATTGCTTAGTGTCAGTTCCCTTGTCGTTAATTCTGCATCTATGTATTTTATCCCGCGCTTTTGTACTGTTTTGTATTATTTTCATGCTTTTTCAGGTGTACCATATTTTTGGAGCTGAAGAAGGATGGATCCGAGTTATAAAAAGTCATTGGGCCGAAGTCAATGGAGTCTGGATGAAGTTTATTGGGCTAGACGATAAGGCAATCAGGCCCACAACCGCGGAAGCCCTAGCCGCAGCTGCGCGACTTGGAGAGCATGAAACTGAAGCTGCCATAATTTGTATTAAGTCGGCTAGGTTTAGGTTTACAAAGTCGGTTTTACAGCTCTATATAAAGGTTGTGCCAGTCTATTGTAACATATACTAGAATATTACATACAATTATTATTTGATTGATGAAATAAAGAGTTCTTGAGTTTATCTGAGATCATTCTTTCGGTTTTCTTCTCCAATCCATCAATTAGCTTGAGTTGATCAAGCTAGATCCGCCATCGATCAAGGTATGAATCTTTGAACGTTCCTTTATGTTTTTATCATGGCAGATTAGTTAGATTAGCACGATGTAATTAATTTTCATGTTTAAACGAACCGTAATTAACCAGAATTAATCAGAACAGAATGATGAAATTCTAGAAGTAGGAACCACTTTTATGTCACCCTAAGTCTGGAGATTCAGCGTCAGCTACGTTGATCGATAGGTTTAATTAACAGTAGGTTAGATCTGGCCAATCAGCTTATTGTATTCGTAAATTAACATGAAGGACGATAAAGTGAAGTGTTAGTTTGGACATAGTCTGGATCAATGATCCGTGGTGTAAGTCACTCTACTCACGAAATACTAGAAAGAGTACTAGGTCAATCACAGAATAGCAAGGGCGAGTCCAGGTCGATCCCATAGAGACGATTCAACACAAATAATAGCTCACAAATCTAGCCGAGAAGACAAATAAAGGTCCCTAGACCAACGTAAAGACAGAAAAGTAATTGGTATATCCCTTCTCACCGATCTCCTAACTTGGTGTAATTAATCCTTATGTCTACGTTTCCCCGTGATTCCCCGACTCAACCAAAACGTGTGTTTTAATTCAGTTTTAGCTACGGGTGCAGTCTCCTAACCTTATCTACTTCCATTGAACGGACAGTAGACGTCTATGTGCAGTTAACCTCCTTCGTTGGTTGTATTAACCCACACACAATAATTTTTAAAAAGTGCCAGCTCAAGACCGAGAACCTCCCTAAGCAGTTATCGTAGATTGACTAGCACGTTCCTATGGATTGATCCAGACTATGTCCAAAATAACACTTCACTTTATCGTCCTTCATGTTAATTTACTATGTATAATTAGCAGATTGTCCAGATCTAACCTACTATGTGATAAACATGTCGACCAACGTAGCTGACGCTTAATCTCCAGACTTAGGGTGACCTAAAGGTTGCCTTGCAATTGCGGTAAAGACCGCCGCAATCGCAGGAACGGTGGATCCTACTTCTGGAATATCATCATTCTGTTCTGGTAAATTATGGTTCGTTTAGACATGCTGATTAATTACATCGCGTTAATCTAACTAATCTACCATGGTAAAGACATAAAAGAACGTTCAAAGCTTCATACCTTTAACAATGGCGGATCTAGCTTGATCAACTCAAGCTAGTTGATGGATCGGAGAAGATAACCAAGCAACGAACTCAAAATAAAGGCAAGAACAATTTATTTCATAAGTAAATAATAGTGATGGTACATTGTATAATAAATCTGACATAGGCTATTTATAAGCCATAAAACCGACTTAAAATCCTAAACCTATAAGACTTAATGCAAATCACGGCAACTTCAATTTCATGCTCCCCAAGTCATGCAGTTGCGGCTAGGGCTCCCGCAGTTGAGGGCCCAAATGCCTCCTTTTCTGGCCCAGCAGACTCCTCACATACTTTATTAACTTCATCCTAATCACATATTCCAACTCGGATCATCTCCTATTCAGCTCCAAACATGGTATATCTAAAAAGTATGCAAAACTAGATGGAACAATACCAATTTACGGGGTAACATATAAATGCAGAATTGACGACTAAGGAACTGACACTAGGCAATTGACCCGTATGTCATACAATAATCTGACGAGTTGAGTTCTGAGAGTGATAATGCGATATATTATCATGGAGGCTCAGTGGTGTATATTGATCGGATATCTGGCTTATTTGAGTGTGTTTAAAGTGACACCAGCCGGTGGTGTAACGGCGGAGGGAATGAGTGTTTAGGAGAGACAGTTTGAGCAGAGTAAGGTTCTCTTTTTTGCTATTAGAATATATCTTTATGTTTACACAAGCTCTCCTTATATAGAAGGGGGAAGCTTAGGGGCTAAGTAAGGCAGATAAGTGTAAATATCTAAGGATTAAGTAGACTAAATATCTAAATGTCAAGTGGACCGAGTATCTTGGCGACGTCTTGGGTGGTTGTGTAGCTCACACACCCACACCGGACCGCCTGCGAACTCTGCCCTCTTGTTGCCCTCTGCTACCTCCCTTGTCTTGTGCGGTCTCTTATGGACCTATTGATGAGAAACCGCCCGGAGGAAGCCTTCAAATCGAATAAATATTAAGGATCGTGGATTTGAGGTGTTTGGAATAGGTCCTTGACACAACCATAACCTGTGTGGAGGCACCTTGGAATCAATAAGCTCCGCGACACAATCACAACCTGTGTGAAGGCACCTTGGAATCAATAAGCTCCGCGACACAATCACAACATGTGTGAAGGAACCTTGGAATAGGACACCCACAAGGGTTGCTTAGGCCCTTGATAATCCTGATTTAGAACCTCTATCCAGAGAATTCAACACACTAATCCAAGTGTAGAAAATATAAAATTTATATTGAACCAATGTTGAATTACAAGTTTACAAGTAGTAGGCTATTTATAGGCTACAAGAATACATTTTAGGATGCTAGATACATACTAGAAAAACACTTCAAATATCGGCCCCTACATGCTCCAAGAAAGTCTTTCCATGTCTTCTATGCAACCTTGTAGCTTCCAAGTAAGACTTTTGATATTTTTGATGACTATGATACATTGAACCTATTTTCTTCATGGTAATCTCAAAATGGCGCCACCCTTGATTTATCTACTTAAAATGTTATATATATTATGGTATAGTAACATAGTGCATTTATTTAATAATTACTTAATTAATCAGAGATTCCGTCGAATAAATGACGGTCTTCTAAACTTCAAAATATGACGAACACTTGGTCTCCAAGTCTTCAAAATGTTGTAGGACCAAATTATTCATCGAGTCAAGCCTCTTGTTTTTAGCCAAATATATGTCACATTTTTTTAAATAATATTGCATCATAATATATATATTATAGTATGATAATACTATCCTCAAAATCAGCCTCATTTTATAATTAATATTATAATAATACTTAGATAATAATATAAGAATACTTAAAATTGAGATATATGATGGATCCTGATTCACATCATACTCTCCCTCTTCGAAAGGATTCGTCCTCGAATCCACCAGGGTCGAATATGAATGTTGGCCATACACACCGAATAATTCGAACATAGAAACCATCATCCAACACAAAGTAAAGGATGAACAATGCCGCCATCATCCTTGCAAACATTGTAATTTTCTCATTGATCCTTTGCACATCTTCATTATGTCCAGCCATTCTTTTGTTCAAAGTTTTATTTTTGTTTGAGAAAATATAAAGGGATATAATACTGTCAATCCGCCTTGTCTCTGATACCAACTGATGAGAAACCGCCCGGAGGAAGGCTTCAAATCGAATAAATATTAAGGATCGTGGATTTGAGGTATTTGGAATAGGTCATTGACACAACCACAACCTGTGTGGGGGCACCTTGGAATCAATAAGGTCCGCGACACAATCACAACCTGTGTGAAGGCGCCTTGGAATCAATAAGCTCCGCGACACAATCACAACCTGTGTGAAGGCACCTTGGAATAGGACACCCACAAGGGTTACTTATGCCCTTGATAATACTGATTTAGAACCTCTATCCAGAGAATTCAACACACTAATCCAAGTGTAGAAAATATAAAATTTATATTGAACCAATGTTGAATTACAAGTTTACAAGTAGTAGGCTATTTATAGGCTACAAGAATACATTTTAGGATGCTAGATACATACTAGAAAAACACTTCAAATATCGGCCCCTACATGCTCCAAGAAAGTCCTTCCATGTCTTCTATGAAAAGACGGAGCTAGTGTATGAGCTGAGGGGGGCTAAGCCCACCCAACCCCTCAGCCCTTTTTTTAATACTTAGCATTAAACTTAAATTTTAGCCCATCAAACAAACTAACTCAGCCCCTAGCTCAGCCCATCCAACAAATCTCGTTCAGATATTTTAGCTCAATCCCTGCGTGCATTCATCTTGTCAACTAAAAAAAATGCCTACTTGGTTATCGTTATGACTTGATATCGTTAATATATAAAAGAATTCCTCATAACTTTTTTTTACAATCTCATAAAAATAATTAAGAACCTTCACAATTTTATAACTCGACTAAATCAAAATGTTTTATCCAATAGTGATTTTTTATTTCTGAATTTTATACGGCCTCCGTTTTATTTTAACTTGTCACTTTTGAGAATTTGTTTTTTCACTTAAATCTGTCTTTTTAGATTATCAATACATCATTTATTGTTTTTTCCAATTATGTCCTTACATTAATTACAAATTTAAACAAAGTAGTACTACCTCCGTCCTATAAAAAATGTCCATATTTGAAAAAGTTTTGTTCTATAAAAAGTGTCTATTTAAAAAACCAATACATCATTTAATGTTATTTTTTCAAACATACCCCTAACCTAATATTTATTGTTGTATGTTCATTTAATATTCCAAAGCAATCATTAATTTTAGGATAGAGGTGTATATGTCTATTACTACTAAAACACAACACATTAATTGAGTTAAAGTAATAAAAAAATATATTTCCAATGCATCAAAAACCCAAAAAGTCATTTTGAAACTCCAATAGCACTATTGTCGATGTATATTTACATTTTCAATATGGTGTATTTATTGATTGTAAATATATTCAAAAGATTAAAGAATGACAATCTAGTCATTTCATATTATATTTTTGACACATTAATTACTTTATTAGTTTGTGTGGCAACACAAAACACGACTGATAAAAAAACGAAAGGAGTACTAATTTTTTTGGGCTATTATTTGCATCCATCCGTTCTACCGCACGTTGCACCCTTCTATCGATGCACCACAATATTTTCATAAAATCGATCATGGAAAAAAAAACCTACTTTCCCAAAGTTGATTTAGAATTGATTACGCGGGAAATTAATTTTTGGCTCCATAACCAACTTTCACAAAATCCATTTTACTGTCATGCGGAGATAGTGTCGTGCGCCAACAGAGTCTCTGTGGTATAAATTAAGACCCTCATTTTTAGGATTTTTGGGTATAAAAGAACTTTCAAAATAATTATTCTAGCCCACCCGAAAAAGAATTCCTGGCTCCGTCCTTACTTCTATGCAACCTTGTAACTTCCAAGTAAGACTTTTGATATTTTTGATGACTAGGATACATTGAACCTATTTTCTTCATGATAATCTCAAAATGGCGCCACCCTTGATTTATCTACTTAAAATGTTACATATATTTTGGTATAGTAACATAGTGCATTTATTTAATAATTACTTAATTAATCCGAGATTCCGTCGAATAAATGACGGTCTTCAAATTTCAAAATATGACGAACACTTGGTCTCCAAGTCTTCAAAATGTTGTAGGACCAAATTATTCATCGAGTCAAGCCTCTTGATTTTTAGCCAAATATATGTCACATTTTTTTAAGTAATATTGCATCATAATATATATGTTATAGTATGATAATATTATCCTCAAAATCAGCCTATTTTATAATTAATATATTATAATAATACTTAGATAATAATATAAGAATATTTAAAAGTGAGATATATGATGGATCCTGATTCACATCACCTATCGTCTGGGCCTTAGGCCGGCCCCCTGAGCCTCTAGGGACCTTGTAGGTTTGAGTGCTCATAGCGGGGGCTTGACTGTGACGAAGTTGACTCATTTGGCGTCGCCTACACCATGGCTGCGAACTAGCTTATCTTGGCTGACCACCCATCACGGTGGCCAGCTAGGCTATTTCCGGGACCCCTAGGTGGCGATGTTATTTAGACATATCAGAGAGCAAAGCTATCCGACCTATGAGGTCAAGTTTAAGTCGGCTAGGGTTTTTCATAGGTTTAAGTCGGCTACAAAACCTATATAAAGGCTGTGGCACCCCATTGTAACATATACTCCATATACTTCTTAATAATTATTCAATTAATATGAAATAATGTTTGCTTGGCATTGCTTTGAGTTTTATTTTGGTTTCCTTCTCCCCAAGCCATCAACAAGCTTGAGTTGATTAAGCTAGATCTCCATTACCGAAGGTATGAAGCTTTGAATGTTCCTTGTAATGGTAGATTCGCTTGTTTCTGCGCGATGTAGATTAATCGGAATGCTTAACGAATCTATAATTCATTATAATAAATTAGAATGATAGATATGTAACCTAGAAATAGGAACCGCCGCACTCGACAAGTCGACGGTCTAGGCACCCTCGGTAACTCTAATTCTGGAGGTTCGGCGTCAGCTACGTTGATCGACAGATTTAACCCACGTTTAGTTAGATCTAGCCAATCTGCTTTGCGTATTTGTAAATTAAGATGAATGACTTATAGTGAACTGTTAATTAGAACATATATAGTCTAGATCAATCTTTAGGAACGTGCTAGTCATTGTCGATAGCTGCCTACGGAGGTTCTCGGTCTTGCGCCGGCACTTTCTAGAACCTATTGCATGTGAGTTAATACAGCCTAAGGTAGGTTAATGACACATAGACGTTTACTGTCCTTGCAAATGGAAGTAGACAAGGTTAATTAGGAGACTGCTCCCGTAGCTAAAACATAATTAACACATATGTTCTGATTAATTAGAGAAATTACAGAGGAAGTAAGCACGATGATTAACTACACCAAGTTAGGAGAATGGTTGGAAGGGGAGGAACACCGTTTCTTTTCTGTTTCTATGTCGGTCGTAGACCGCTTCTATGTGTTCTTAGATAGGTTTTGATACGTTTATCTGTGAGAAGCTGCATTGTCTCTGTGGGATCGACCCTTGCTCGTTTGCTATCTACAATGGGCCTAGTCCTCTTACTAATATAAGCGACTTACACGCGATCGATACCATGTTGAAATTGATGAAATTGAAAACACAACAGAATAATGCGGATTTCTTATTGATCAAAGATAAAATGTACAAGTTAAGTTACAGTGTTGATGATAATGAAGTATTTATATCATATACTTCACTACAACAGTTAAATTCAGTTAACAGAATAAGTAGTTACAAAAAAACATAGTCAGCTGGATTCTATGCAAGCTGAGTCTTTAATCAACTGAGTTGAGAGTATTGAGTTGACCTAAGCATATGGACATATGAGTGTGTACTCATCATCTTACATCCCACACTCCCTTATTCATATATCATAATAAATTTGGCCTAATGATACATGCCATTGAATTTTTTTTGATGAGAATCAATGTTCAATTCCATGCCGCCCTTAATACAATAGAAATCCCCTTCCCCATTCCCCAATTAAAACAATTAAAAAAACGGAATGAAAATGGTTGTATTTCATTTCATTACAGTGAACTTTTATTTGCATTCTATTTTATTACATTTAAAAAGGAAAAGAAAAAAGATATTTAAAATAAAAAAAAAACGAGTAAGAAACGCTTTTTTACGAGGGGCAATTATTTACACCACACTCGATAGACTGCTACGCCCCACCTATTGGTGCACCATACCGTTTTTACATGACCCAAATGATTTTCCCTAGATCGATTCAGAATACACTTTGTGGGAAGTCGGTTTTTGGCTCCAGAATCAACTTTGACAATGTCATTTCTACTATAATGCACAGGTAATGTTCTAAACGGCATAGCCATTACGGTTCAAATAACTGCCCCATTCAACGAGCAAAGAAAAACGATTTCATAACATCATAAATTACATGCCAGTATCAGAAACAGACACTAAAATCATCAACGTTTTAACTTACCGATCCAATAAAACAAACAGAAACAGTAATGCAAATCACAAAAAGTGTGCAAAAAAAAGAACTCTACTAATGCAAATCAGACCAACCAAACTAACATAGACATTCATGCAATATTATCCAAAAACAAAATATATATGAAATAAAAAGTAGCCGCAGAAACAAAAAAGTATCTACACATCCACAATGCCATATCCTGATCAAGCTGAATGAGGAACAATTAGAGCACCTTGAAGATTCTTTACTGCACTATCATAGTAGACGAAACCCATAAACCAAAATTCATGATTGTCAACCGATATAATCTGGATGTATTTTTCAGCTGCATTGACCTTGCTTGTTGAAGGATTTACTGCTTTAAGCTGATTTACGGGTAGAACAACCTGTTGCCAATCCATGTAAAGACATAAAACAACAATAGACCAATTGTTTGATTAGAGCATAGGAAAGAAGTAAAACGAAGTCTGAATCCATAATCTTAAGACTTAATGAAAGTAAAAACCTTTATACACAATCAAAAGGAGTAAAAAGGAAAAGTTCTAAGAGATAGTATGGACCAGTGGCATCAATGAGAAGATCGTGAATCAGAGAACTAGAACTGATACACAAATAGAACGAATACAAAGAAAACTATATTCAGTCATGAGGTTTCATTCATCAAATGAAGAGGAAACTGTAAGCATTTCTTCAGACACTTGTATCGTTATCCTTAACAATCATGTTATAGAAACAAGATAAAGGTCAAAAATGGCTTTCACAAATTAAGCACAAAGACAATGCTATAGCAACGAGACATTTGGAAAGAAAAATAAATTTGCTGAAGATTTTCCTGTAAATTCTTTTGTGATACAAAGAAATTTGAAAGCAAAAGCTCTAAAAACACAGAAGTAAATAGTTTTTAAGAAAAATATTCAAATCCAGGCATTAAATAACTTGCTTTTCTGGAGGCATGTATATCAGATTCAGTTGTAAATGTAGTCATTTATTCATCCAACCTTGATCAATGCTAAATCGAACGAACTTAAGACTTATCAACTAATTCTCTGTATGAATTCACATAATGTAACATCACCGGATAAAATGGATCATGGCCCAGTAAAAATTCAGTAAGTAGAATAATATTCAGGTAATGCACATTACCTTGTAATAGCTCCATTGCACCTCCTCACCAACTTTATATGAAAGAGGGTCATCACTGCAGAAAGCTAGTTTTTCAGTAGACAGGTACAAAGTTCCCATTACAGGACCAGCAGAAGTTGACAGATAGCAAGCGTAGGATTTCAGAAGTTTCTCTTCAGGGACAGTCTCAAACGATTGTCTGAAAACTTTCTCATAACCTCCTTCTGCCAAAACCTTTGTCCCCCGAGCAATTCTTCCAACAGCAGCATCAGCAAAACTTGGACCCGTTTTCACTAGTAGTTAGATAATAAATTGGGAGATTCAGAAGAGTGCTAAGTACACATAAAAAAGATCACAAATATTGTAGTAAAGGTAGGAGTATAATATTTGCATAGAGCGAAAATTACATGACAAGCAGAAACATTGAGCAACCAAGGGAAATTAATGCTCTATCTACAAATTGAGAGTCTAAGCATTGAGCAAAAGCACGTGAATTTAAACGCCGTAAATGGTGTGCAAAAGCACAAAATCGTTCATTCTGTGAGAACAAGAACAAAAAGAAACTAAAAGACGTCAATAAATAAATAGCTAGAAACATACAATGCACAAGAGAATGTGAACGCTAAAACTCAACAGTAGTTGGTAACTGAGCCTGCTCCTAAATTGAGTGAAAAGTAAACAACTAAGCACTATCTTGGTAGTAACAAATCTAAGTAGTAAATTTGAACTGCAAGCTCGATAAAATTGGGTAAATTACATGCGAAATATCCAAGCAGGATATGATAAAACCTTTGAGACGAATAGGAACAGAATATTACAAACTAAAATAAGAAAATCACAGATATATGATTTAAGTGGTAGGGGAATTGAAGAGGGTGAGGGAAAAAGACAGGATGCGGGTGGGGGGAATACTTGATTGAATGAAAGACAGTACTCCATAAATTCTTTATCCACGGCTACATAACTTCTGATAAACATACTTGGAATACGCGAAAAGATTACTCTAGAGCAGTTCAAATGTTTCAGGAATTCAATTCAACAAACACAAGTTTAACCCCAAGCATGTATTAAGCACGAGCACAAAGACACATTTCATTCTGGCAATTCACCAACATACAAAAGATCAAACACATAAGGACAAAATAATTTTCAAATCCAGTTCAGCATTTCCTATAATATTGACTTAAAAACCAGGATCCAATCAGACACACTTACAATGCTGCCACATGTTCCCAGCCACATCTTGGCCCTTCTTGGTGGCCTCTGCCGCCTTTTTCCCAAACTTTTCAAGTACTTCCTTCACTGAATCAATTTGCTCTGAACATACACACAAAAAGGACATATAAAATTGAATGAAAAAAATACAACAGCCACAAAATACAGAACTGAGAGGATAATAATAAAATTCTCCGTGGATTAGAAAACAAACAAATCAAAAAGATGGAATCTAACTCTTCACGGAAGAACCGGGAGGCTGAGCAGGGGCCGGAGAAACATAAGGATTTGACTCAGAAGGCATGGTTGTAGCAGAGCTGCCGGAGATCGGAGCTGCTGGACCATGAGCAAAATCTGGAGACCTTGGAGTACTATTACTAAACGACGACGGCGCCGCCGCCGCATCCTCCTTAATCGGTAGAGATGCTGGCTGTGGAGCCGGAGCCGGAGCAGGGGGAGGAGGAGGAGGAGGAGGAGGAGGAGCCTCCGAGCCGACTGGTACGGAGGTCCACGTCTCAGTAGCCGAAGCTGGTGGAGCTACATCGTTCGGGTCAAGCTTCGGGTATGGAGCATATTCCGGAGACTGAGAAGAGTGAGAATGATCTTCGGGTTTGGAGGTTTGGGTCGGGGTTTCGGACTTGTTTGGAGTCGGATCCATATTGTAAACAACAGGGGTAGTAGTTCTTTTGGAATGATAAGTTGGAAATGGAATGAAACAGGGATGAAAGGAAAAAAGAGGAAGGAATCCGATTACTTGATGATTGTGGTGATCGTGTCGTGTGTATAAGAACAGGATTTGCTCAGGTGACGTCTCAAAATTGAATTTACTACTACTACTGCGGCTCAATAGTCAATAGTGTGCATCGCAAACCATATACTAATACTCCCTCCTCTCCGTTTCAAAATATCTCATGCACATGTCAAAAACACGTTTATTAAGAACGTGATTTAATACTATGACTTTTTTTTAGATGTAATGACGCTGATTTAATCGTTAATATTCATTTTAACTTCTTCCTAGATACTTGGGTCAAAATATAAGTCATCCTACACTTTTCTACTTGTCCAAATATAAGTCTTTCTACATTACTGAATCTGACGTTTATTAATTACCCTTAATTTATTATGAATTCAACAACTTTTCTTACTTAACTTATTGCATTAATGACGATCAAGGGTATTTTACATTAACTTTCAAATTAATGACGTTAAATAATGGTAATGAATAAATGGGAGGTAGTATTAAATAATGGTAAAATAAGAAAATTTACAATAAATACTGCTTTGGAAAATGTTTTGTCTCAACTATTTTGAAACAAAACTTTTTAATAACTGCCTCAGTTATTATGAAACGAAATTCAAAGATGTATGTGGAGATACCACACAAAAATTTCCCAGATAGTTAAAATGCCTACGAAAGTCCACGGTTATAGGAAGCCTCGGGACATTTCCAGTCCCAGGGGTTTATTTCACCCAAAATAATATATTTTACCGTCGATTAGTATTCAGGTTTGGAGTATATATTAGTTTCTAATCTATTTTGTTGATTTAGTTGTAATAAGAATAAAATTAAGAAAAATGATATATCAATTATACATAGTGTATAGTGGACAATCACTACATACATCATATTCATTGTTTAAAGTGTATAACTCTAAATGAATGGATAAAAGGTGTGTGTGATTGTCCACTACATATTATATGCAGTGGATGTATCACCACCCTAAAATTAATACTCATGGCCTATGATGCACCGACATTTCAATCTGGTCGTCATGCGCCGTGTCCGACACAAGAAAAGACACGACACGACACGCTCCGACACGTGTCGGCTGATTAAATTAATATTATTTAAAATTTAAATATCCGACACACTGTCGACTCACCCCGACACGGCACCGACACTCCCCGACACTCCTATACCCAATTTTTTAATTTTTATCTTTATTTAAGTTTTTTAAATTGGAACGTTAAAATACACGATTTTCATTTCTATAATAATTAAATAAATAACACTCCCTCCGTCCTACAATATAAGTCATTTTAGTCATTTCACACAGTTTAAGAAAATCTAATAAATGAGTTATTTTTTAATGTAAAAATTGTATTGTTTTTTGAGACTGACTAATAATATTACATTGTTTAGTGTGAAAGTGAAAACAATGCATTTAATATTGTATTGAAATATGTGAAAGACTTATATTTTGGGACACCAAAAAAAAATTAAAAACACTTATATTACGGGACAGAGGGAGTACGTCGTATCAAGTTTATATGTTTTTTTGTTTATGAACAATTATTTTTACAATTTATAATATTTTGAAAGTCAATTATAATTTCTTTTGGCACCGTATAAAAGTCGAATATCATTCTAGATATTCATAGAGTTTATGTAATATATATATCTTATTTTGTCTAGTTTTTTCAGATGTTTACGATTTTTTTTGATAAATTGAATTTAATTTACATTATATATATATATATATATATATATATATATATATATATATATATATATATATATATATATATATAAAACATGTCGGCGGCATGTTGTGTCCCTAAATTTTGAAATTAGCCGTATCGCCATATCTGTGTCGTGTCGTGCGACGTGTCCGTGTCTGTGCAACATTACTCATGGCTAATTTTGCCTTTATTCAAAACAAAATGGAATCACTCGGTCAAAGATTTATATCATTCCCTATTATGTCCACACTATCGGCAACCAGTGGCGGACGGAGAATATCATGTAAGGAGACATTAAACTTTTTAAAGGTAAATAAAAAATGTGTTATTTGTTTATAATGACGCGTTTTGAGACTTAATTAGGCATTTAGGACACGTTTAAAAGATCATTAGCTATAAGGACGGATTTCATTGATGTTTCCAATTTTGCCCTGCATTTACTGTATGATATGCATTTCCGAGTACAGAACTCTCAGTAAGAAAGAGCTCTCTCTAGGTATGGCGATTGGGAGTGGCTGAGCCATCTTCGAGCTCGGGCAATTTGATATACGAAGAAGCTTCTCCGGCGTTCTTGCTCCGGCAGTGTAAATCTTCTTCAATGATGCCTGAGCTCTTCTTGATGTTCTTTGTTGCTCCTTAACGTCTCCTTTGCTCTTCCTCCTCTTGAAATGGAGTGGTTGAATTCTTCTAAAGAGCTTTGGTGTCTGCTCAATGGTGATATCTCTCCGGCGTTCCTAAACGTTTTCTTTGTAAGGCCTGGCTCTCAATGGTTTTTCGCTGTTTTGACCCCCCTCGGAGCGTCTAAATCCATTTTCATGAGCTGGGGTTAAGATTTACGGAGATGGTTACTGGATGCTCCTCTCTTTCTTGCACCTGGCTTGAGTCGAATGTCTTCAAGCTTGCTTGTGTTCTTGATGAAGCTCTTCGCTGCTCTCTCTTTCTTGAGCTCTCTCTTCATTTGGATTTCTTAGGTTTGTTTCTTGTTGATTTTGGGGTTGACTATGTTTTTGTAGTTTTGGCTTCTCAATTTCTGTTTGGAAGATTTAAACCCTAGAAATATTGGTGCTTTGGAGGTTTTGTGCTTGATAAATGGTTTGGTTCTTCTGCCGGGCTAGCTGATTCTATGCACTTTATCCTCAAAGTTTTGGATTGCTTTTACATTGTTTTCTGGGATTGGTTTCTGTTAGGTGTAGTGCCCGAAAGATAATTTCTGTAATTGTTTTTGACAGGATTTATAATTCATCTTAATATTTGCATTCATGCTTATATTAATACACTACTGAAAACCCTAAGTATATCGGTATGTAATCACATAACTCAGTGTATGGCATACGCACGAGGATTGAGTTAGTGATGATATGCTTAAAACTAGTTAGTCCATGGTGAATTTACTCAGAGTATGGGTCTCATGATTAATATACCAATAATGCGTCCAGAACACTTAACGGTGTGACCGTCTTATCCGGACTGTTGGTATAGGGTACCTAGTGGGGCATTTATATATGATGTCTATCATATAGGACCGGACCGATTTGATTTGAGTTCTCGATATAATTCCGTGATCGAAAATCTTATCGAATCACAAGATGATCATATATGGATTAATCTCAATCCTGATGTGATCATAGTCGACTGCTTGGTTCAAAGTAGGGTTTGATGTGTTAGTTAAGGATCACTTGGATACATGTGATCTGAACACTTCTCGTTGGCTCTATTCTGGAATGAGTGAGTAGTCTGTGACTTCACATATATGGAATTCATTCCTTCCTGCGGGAAGTAGACAGACAGTTCCCTTATTGTTAATCCTAGAAATTGATCGATGGGCCCAGTTCATATTATATTAGTTATGAACTAATTGATCACTAAGGATTAATGGTAAATAAGGATAAGATGTTTTGAGAAGGGTTTACGGAAATATCCCGAATCAAAACGAACAGTCTATGGAGGATTTATCCGTATGTAATGATTATATCAATGGACGTATTTACTCAATGATTAGAGTGTAAGTATATATCTATAATCGATAGAGTTCAGTTTCGGGTTTATGGTGGCGTAATCACGGAATTAATAGATTGAATAAGAATTGTTTTGTTCGATGAATAATTTTATTTAATTTATTGTAGCTACTGGTTATAGGTCCATGGTCCCCGATGTGGCTCCTAACATGCATATGTTTCTTGACGTTGGGCCTCAATAATAATTAAGTAGTTGGACTATTTAATTGATGTGCGAATAATTATTTAGTGGGCTAAATAATTAAATACATGGAAAAAATATTTTTCGTGGACTCGGCCCATTATGTGAAATTTCGTGTGCTAGCCTTATTTGACTAGGGCATGGCGTGTTCTACATGTTGTGATTAGAGAGAAATTAGTTTTCTTGGATAATTACATGTCATTTGATTAATTGTTTATTTGTTAAATAATTAATCGGGAGATATTATATATTATCTATTATATCTAAATTACTTTTAGAATATATTAGATTTATCTTATATTTAATAAAGGATTATTATGATTGATTATTTAATTAATTATTAAATCTTTGGAGGACAATGATTTCTCTCTTATATAAAGAGAGTTCTCTAAGCCTTTTATTTGTGACATAATACACGCATATACACACAAAATAAGCTTGGAATTTTCGGCCAAGCTTAGGGTTTCGAGTTGGGAAAATCTTCGGTATTTTCCGGGTAGCATATCAAGGAGGTCAAGCATCAAGGATCCACATCCACCGGTTGTTGCTTGGAGATACACATCGGAAGACTATGGCATCTCAACTATTTGGATCTCGGCTTCTCAATCTTTGGATCTAATCTTTCGATTGGTAAATAGATCCAACATTCTTGTAGTTTAGATCTATTTATTTTATATGGTTTAATTTATATTGATCGTGATCCTTGTTATTCTGCTGTGTAATCGGGCGGATCTAGATCCGTCCGGCGATATTACATCCAACAAGTGGTATCGGAGCCTCCGATCTATAAATTAAAGTATATAATTGATAGATCTAGGAGTGGAAATTGCATGTTTAGATTGCATTGTTTTTCCGTTGTTTTTAAATTCTAAAATCATGATGATGAATGCTTTGATATGTTGTGGTTAAGAGATGGATTGTGGTTGGTACTGTTTACCCGTTAGATCTATTGTAAACTCATATAAATTTGTTTATATGAATATAGGAAATTTTGTAATTTTAGTTTCCTAGAAGTAGATCTGTTTTGTCTCTGTTCGTTTTTTTATTCCCGGATATTGAGCCGTGGAAACGACATGTCAAGAAATTGACCTGAAATCTAGTATTTAATTGATCCCAGATGCGAAATGTAATCAAATAACGATGAAGAACACCAGAAAAAGGAGATGAAGGTGAAAAGAAAAGTTTATTGAAGGAGAAGAACAAGCATAAGCATATCAATGATCCTTCCACTACACCTTTCATCCCTCTATATGCACTCTCCATCTAACAACCTCAACAGAAAAGAAAGAGAATGAACTAGCAACTAGCAACAGCCCAATGGCAACGTTCATGAGAAGGGCAAAAAAGTAAAAACAGATTATTTAAAAGGATAAATAAAATCCTAAGGGTAAATATCATGACATATCTCCCCCCTAAGATTAGCCTTGTCCTCAAGGAAGAGGAAACTCAGGGAACTTAGCCATAATCATATTTGCATCTTCCCAAGTAGCCAATTCAACGTCTAGATTTAGCCATTTCATGTGCCACTGCACCACAGGTGCATTTCCCCTTTTAACCGTGCGGATGGCCAATATTTGCTCAGGGTACACCACCATCTGTCCATCTGTTGTAGTGATAGGCAATGAATCAGCAACTCTAGTATTGATTCCCTTACATTTCTTCAACATAGCAACATGAAAGACTGGGTGGATTTGAGATCCCACTGGTAACTGAAGTCTGTATGCCACTAGATTAAGCTTCTCAATGATTTTATATGGCCCAAAGTACCTAGCTGATAGCTTGGCATTCCTCCTCAATGCCATAGATTGCTGTCTGTAAGGCTGAAGTTTCAGAAATACAAGGTCCCCCATATTATACTCTCTATTCTTCCTGTGCTGGTCAACAAAATACTTCATCATTCCTTGTGCAAAGAGTAATTGATCTCTCAACTCTTTAGTTAAAATCTGTTTGTGTTTAAGGAATACCTCAACTGTGTGGAATTGCTGAGCTTCAAAACTACCCAGTGGTATAGAGACATGCTTGTATCCATATAGTGCTTCAAAGGGTGTCATTTCTAATGAAGTGTGGAAATTGCTGTTATACCAAAACTCAGCCAGGGTTAACCATTTGCTCCACTTTTTTTGGCCTTATGAAACACATGCACCTCAGATATACTTCCACACATTGATTTACTCTTTTTGTCTGACCATCCGACTGAGGGTGGTAAGCTGATGATAGTGATAACTGGACCCCTGCTAGCTTCATAAGTTGCTTCCAGAATGCACTTGTGAACAACTTGTCCCTATCTGATACAATATTCTAGGGCAACCTATGATATTTGAACACATGATGGAAAAACAGATCAGCAATATCTTCAGCTGTATAATGACTAGGTAAAGCAATAAAGTGACTGTACTTGGTCATTGTGTCAACCACCACAAGTATAGCATATTTTCCTTCAGAATTAGGCAGCCCCTCCACAAAATCCATGCTAATTCCTTGCTATGCCTGTGTACGGATTTATAGGGGTTGTAAGAGCCCGGGGTAAGGCTCATGTGTGTCCTTACATTGCTGGCATGTTGTACATTCATTGACCATCTTCTTAATATCTCTTCTCATGCCAGGCCAAAAAAACAGTCCACTGATCCTTCTAAAACAAGCATTTATTCTAGAATGACCCCCAATAGGCCCCATGTGTAACTGATGAAGAATCTGGTGTCTCAGGTCCCCATTTTGACCAATTTAGATTTTTCCCTTGAACTTGAGCACCCCATGATGTAAAGTGTAGTCTGGGAGTGACTGGGCATTGATGAGTAGAGCCCTAATCTTATCAGCCACCCACTGGTCTTCATTGTAGCTGTCTTTTACTTGTTCTACCCAAATTGGAATAACTTCTGACATGGAAAAAGATGTGCCCTCCATGTGTGGCTGCCTAGAAAGAGCATCAGCCACCACATTATCCTTCCCTTCCTTGTATTCAATGGTGAAATCAAGTCCTAAGAGCTTTGACACTCCTTTCAGTTGTAAGGAGGTGGTGGCCTTCTGGTCAAGCAAATATTTTAGGCTCTGTTGATCTGTTTTAATCATAAATCTGCTGCCATGTAGGTAGTGCTTCCACTTGGTGACAGCCATAATCACCCCAATTAACTCCTTTTCATAGATAGACAACCCCAATTCTCTGGTGTTGAAGGCTTTGCTCAGATAAGCTATAGGCCTGCCCATCTGCTGAAGTACAGCACCAATCCCTTTACTGCAAGCATCTGTTTCCACACAAAAGGGGAGAGAGAAATCTGGTAGAGCCAGTATAAGAGACCTACAAAGGCTTCCCTTGAGCTCCTTAAAGGCTGCTCCTGCTTGTATATTCCATCCAAAATTGTCCTTCTTTAGCATTCAGTTATGTTGAAACAGTGTCCTAAACCCAATCGGGTTGGACCGGATCCGACCGGGTCGGATCATTTCTACTATTTCTTTATGTTTATACATATGTTAAATGGCTTTTATGTTGTCATATATACGTTCTTCTAAAGAACCAAATATGAATTGTTATATGATAACATCCTTAGTATTAAACTGTGATAGAGAAACCATGATAGGCGATTATGGTTGATGAGATCTCTAATCACTTTAATAAGTTTGATACTTGAATGTCTCTAGGCTGATGTACTATTAAACAGGTTATTGATAGTATGAATAGGCTAGCACGTATTAGATGTCTTCTGTCTTTAGGGCAGGGATAGATCTCGTCTATCAAAGTGTAGAGACACTTGGACTGTACGTGGACGTGTATTAGAGAATGCGTACGCTAGACTGACCCACTTACACGGATAAGTGTCACACTATGTGACGGTTGTGTAATTATCCTTAAGACCGGAGTCTTCATGGCATCACGGTGTGGATTGTCATGCTTTGACACTATTGAGGTTTCCCCTAGCCACGGGGCGATCATGCGGTAGTGATTGGGTGTGATACTGAAGCATGCGGAGTATACATGATTGGTCGTCCGGGAATCACGTATCCTATGATTAGGATCGAATATCCGAAATGGCCTTCTTATAAGGAATGTCTTACTCTCGTGAATCTTTGCAAAGTGGGAGTAAACGAGTTACTTCGAGAGAGCATGATATCCAGATTATAAGATACGGTCGTTGATGTTTTGACACTCGACTAACGACCGTATGGATATTATTACAGCGATAGGATTGTAAGTTACACGGTAATCGTTTCACATGAAAGGCAGTAGTCATTGCATTTGACTCTTCCGATGATTGGGGGTCACGGTGTGTTGCTAGACGCTATCCCGTGATCGTTGGGCATGAAGGGCATTTTCGTAATTTGCACTTTGTGTCTACGGCCAACATATTCGGAAACCTATCGGGTCACACACATATGATAATCTAGCCGGATTAAAATATGGTTATAGATGATAGCCAAATAAGGAAAGAATTTATCTCGAGACTATAAAAGTTATAGTGGTAAATTAATATGGTTGTATTTATTTATTATGAATAAATATAATACAAGATATTAATTATGTTGATTAATTAAATATACATAGTTGATGTGTATGTGTCGAAATTTATGCGTGTAGATGATACACATGTATTTTGTAAATTAATTAATCATAGTATTATATTAAATAAATAAACATATATTATATATATATGCAATACACGTGAGTTTGCCAAACTAGTTGATCATGTGATTAAAGATGTGCACGTATGCATGTGGCGCAAGTTTTAAATATATTGGATATATTTGGATTTTGCAATTTAATTAATAAGATTACCATAATATTAATATTAGCTATTAATGGATTTTGAAAAATAGATTTATGGTAATAAGATAAATATAGTCAATATAAGATATTGACAATATCTTGGGAATATTCAATATAAGATATTGACAATATCCTAGATTTATTTGATATAAGATATTATAATAAATGAGATAAATCAATCAATTATATTTTTCTTATTTTATTGGGAAAATGTTTTCTTCTCCTCCACTCTAGTCAGGGGCGCCTATAAATAAAAGGTGGGTGTCAAGCTCTTTTGTACAACACAATTCTAAGAACTAATAGTTCTTGTGTAAAATAGATAGCATCCTATAGAGAGTTGTAGAGAGGGGAAAAAGGCCGGTCTAGCAACCTGAGTTTTCCAATAGCAATCCATGATGGGATTCCGGCGGGCTGTTCGTGTGGACTAGCGATAGAGGCCGAACACTTGGGCGGCTCTATGCAGAATTACTCTCCTTAGACGGTCAAAGCGTCGATCTTTTAGATCAACCAAGGTAACCACCGTCTACTACTTGTTTGTTTATTGCTTAAACGAAGTCGATCCTGGTTAAAATGAAATAAAATTTTAAATTCCGCTGCGTTCCCGCGTAGATTTCCTAACAGTGGTATCAGAGAGAGCTTCGAGCTTAAGCAATAAGCATGTTAAATTGCGTAGTTAATTTTATCGTTTAAATCACGTAATTAAAAGATGAAAGATTTTTTGATTTACAAAATTGATACACGAAAAGAAAAGAAAAAAAACGAGATCCGGTGGTGCTCGGCCGACTGGCGGCGGCACCACCCCAACGGCGGCGGCGGTGGCGGCGGCGGGCGGCCTGCGCGCCGGCGGCCGGTTGACCGGTCAATGCTGGCGGATCTCCAAACTTTTTTTTTGTGTATTTTGTGATTCAATATGGTTCATAGTTGTGATTGATATCTCCTTTGTTTAGTTGTGTCATTTGGCTAACCAATTCGGTTCAAATAGTTTGGGCCATTGGGATGCCACATGGCATTAAAATAATAATGACCTTTCCAAACTTTGTTTGGAATAGGCTAGCCCTTTCCAAATATTTGATTTGGGAAAAGCGCCTAGCTTGCTGTGCCACTTCCAAAATTTTGATTTTGGAAAGTGGTCGAGCCTAAACCAAAATTATTTGGCCTTTCCAAATAATTGATTTAGAATAGGCTTAGGCTCTTTTCAAATATTTAATTTGTAAAAGGCCTAGGCCTAGGCCACTTCCAAAATTTTGATTATGGAAAGTGGCCTGGCCTAAGCCAAATTTGGTTTAGGAAGATGCCTTTTGGTTTAGGAAACCAAAGGCATCCCTTTTGATTAAGAATCAAAAGGAAAGAAACAAAAGAGACATAATTTTAATTTTGATTTATTATTGGAATAGTTCTAATTTATTAAAATTAAAATTAAAATCGTTTAAAATTAATCGTTAATTTTATTTCGATTAAAATCATTTAATTAATTAAATGTTAATTAGTTAATTGATTGGATAAAATTATTTAATAGATTAAATGTTAATTGATTAATTAAGACGCAAGTAGTTAAATTTTAATTTTATCTTTTTCATAAGATTTTATTGTATGGATTAGATATAGTAGATATAATATGATTATATGGACCCCGATTGATCATGGACTCGACCGATAGGATAGATGTGAATGATTTAATTTTTGTTGGTTTATAAATTGTCCTAGGCCGTTATGAAGAACGTGACCTAGTTTATTTTCTGCATTTATCCCATTCCCGTTAACTCCCCCGTGTACGGCGGGGGTATTTATTTTATTAGATAGAATTAAATGTAACAAGAATGGAGCAGAAGATGGAGACCAAAGAAAGAAGAATAAAGATCCCATTGGAGAATGACGCATTAAAGATCCTATTGGCGGTTGCAGCTACCCTTAGATTGTGACCCGCGGTTTCGTCAGTTTGTATTCGAAACCGCACCCAGGAAAAGTCCATGATCATACCGGTTACTTTACGCATTTATTTATTTTGTGCTTGTATTTATTTATATGATACGATAGATGCATGACTATGCACGATCTAGATAAATGTGTAGGATGTATGTCTATAGAGATAGACATATTTGATGAGACCGTAATTAAAATTAATTAAGTGAATTAATTTAAAATTACTTCCACAACAAAAATCGAGTCATTATATGTCTCCCAATATTATAGTGACGGTGAAGAGCCCTTGTTCGGATCCAACTGATCGGCCCACGTCGGGAGTTGACCTACCACGGGTATATCGTCATTATCGAGATATGATCGTTATGAGATCTCATGAATACTTGGGTTACGACTCGACTAAGAATCTTGCGGTGATTGGCCCACGTCAGGACCGTCTGATTTTAAAGACATAAGGTTGACTATCACATAGACGATGTGAATTGTCAAAGAGTTGACTAGTCAAACCACTGGAAGTCGCGTTAGACGTGATTGGTGAGAAGTACCTACCCGTCAAAATTGATCCGGTCGATCGGCCCACGTCGGGGATCGAGTCAACAAGATAGGATTCCAGCCACTAAAGAATTTTGAAAATTTTTCTTGAAAGTCAATTGGGAGTAGTTGACTAGTGGGAGCAAAATCATAATCCCAAAGACCATATTTGATTTTGCGTGTATAGACAACAACACTCTTTTATTTTCATTTTTATGTTGTAGTTTTAGCAAACTTTATATTTATGTTTTATTCTCGATTAGTAAAACCAAATTATGACTGTTACCTTTTGAGAAACGTTCTCAAGTATGGTTAAGTAATTTTAATCCTTTTAAAATGAGCAATGACACGAGAGATCCCGTTATAGTAGTTAGAGACAAGGAGGCTACATATTTGATGGAGTACTCCAAGGCTTTAATTATTAATGAAAGCGGAAGCTCATGATATGATTAAATCATTTGAAATAAGTTTCAACGAATTAGTCATATATTGGATACGATCCAAGATGATCATTCTGTCATACGATGACAATTAATTCAAACGTTGGATAAGAATGACCACATCTAATTTTGGAAAGGTTGTTTTCATAATTGTAAGATTTAAGTATCGACTTATTTCTTTAATCATTGCTTAAAGGTTAATTAAATAGTTAATGTTTTAAATACGGTTTAAAAGGTTAAATAAACTATTTAATAAATTTCAGATTTTCTTTCTGAAAGGAAATTATAGACATAGCTCTTGTGATCTTTCTTAAGTCTTATGAAGACTACACTAAGAAATATTTACAAGTGCTTAAAGGATTAAAAAGGAAAGTTAGGGCATGTGCTTAAATAGAGAACTTATTGAAGTTTCTATTATAGGCAAGTGAGTTGAGATAAATCTATCTAAGTTCAAGTCAAACTCTTAGATATATGATATCTTGCGAGTGTGATTAAATTAGAAAGATTAAATACAGATATGGAAGGTGAAGCAAACGTTGTAACACTTACCATATTCCGGATCTAGTAAACTAATAAGGGAACTAAATAAAAGTTATTATGTTCCGGTTCTTATGAAGAATATGTTTTCAGTTATTCGTTAGGATTTAGTAGATATATTCAATTGTAAAGAATAAATGTTATTTTGATAAAGTTGGAAGGTCACTGAATCTAACATACTAGATTGATGTCACTATATAGATGATATATGTGATGAGATCTCAACTAAATATTTGTATGGTTGTTATCCTTGATTTGTGGTTACTCTAGGCACAGTCTCTCTGGAAGGGAAGCGTGTAATTAAACGTCATTCTGATGATGTTGGACCATATGATTATGAATCATGTGGGTAATACGTATCTTATCTAAAGATGACTAAAATACCCTTTTAAGAAAAGGTTATGAAACCTAGAAAAATGTCTAAAGCCTAAACATACCGATGTTTGTTGGCTTGTGACAATTAATACCACAAATAATTGTTTATTAATCTCTATGACTATTTTAGAAATAGTTGAATGTATTTATTGAAGTACAACAATTCAGAAAGCCCGAAAAGTTCGAGCTAGTACGAATATGAGATTGATGAGCTACTTAAGAATTAATCTTCAATTGGATTGAAGCAATTAATACCTGAAGGGTGTTTCAGAAGTCGTCTGAAAAGGAATAAGATTCTCCCTTGAAGGATACCATCTTTGGGATACGCAATTAGATTGTGTTCCCAAAATGGAAACAACACTTTATATGATAAAGGTGTGACGCAAGCCATGCGAAGTATCCCTTACCCGTTTCGGGATAGAGCCCTTATACTTAACTGAGTTCCGAAGAATAAAGTTTGAATAAAATTCCATATTAGATATGGAAGAGGATAATGTCAAATCTATCTTAACCGATGATTTGAAAGTTGTCATAGGCAAAGTCAGAAAGGTTTGGAGCCTAGTACGACATATGCAACTTTGTGGAATGTCTTAGCAAGTACGCTATATATTATTTACTCGTCCGCGGAGCAAAAGGTGTTTGTCTCCAAACATGCCGTCTTCTAGAGGAAGTGTTTCTTCCAAAAGAAACAGTGGGAGTAAATTAGATCTCAAGAGAGATTGAGAACCACAAAGATATATTCAACCATAGGAACGTGAGCACACGCCGCATGGCGATGAGGTGTAGAACACTGCTTAGTGCACACAAAAGTTCTATAAGTCTGTGGATAACCTCAAGCCCAAAAAGGCTGCTGGTATGTTCATCTTGAAGAATGAATATCGCACGACTTATGAAGGAATGTTTGAAAGGCAAGATTGAGAGATATGGCTAGGAGCCATAATATCTGAATTAGATTCCATCAGTGACAACCAGGTTGTGAACCTAGTCTGTCTTACCTAAGGGGAATGTCCCTGAAAGGCTGACATGGATAGTAATATGATTACCATCAGGCTATAGTGACAGCTGAGGGGTATGAGGTGTAAACCTTGTAATTATCTTTATGTTGCTAGGTGTGCCCAATTCTATTCAGACTATGCTTGTTATAACTTTGTATCATGACTATATGATAGTGTTGAAGACGTTGGGCAGACAGCTCGATGTTCATAGACAATAACATGACATGTAAGCCCACGAGATCCATTTATGGACTCAAACAAGTTTCTCTAGACGATTTCTTTGTTTGATAATCAAAGGAGTTTGATTTAGTCAAAAGAAGGATATGCCCAATGTGCAAGATGGATAGTGGGAGTGTGTTACGATTTTTGAGTAAGGTATTGGATATATCTCTCAAGAATTGTCACCCTACGTCACAGTCAATTAATGTTTGGTAGTTCAAGGTCTTTACGAAAGCACTTGGATTGGTAGGTCTTATTTTTGGAAATAAGAATCTATAGCGATAGATTTAACTGCTATTAGATTATAGTTTACCTATATAGATGTGATGCTAAAAGAGTTTAGCATAGATCACGACGGGGATACTGCTAGCCAGTGTTCTCAAGATCTATCTATGTTAGGACGTTCGTCCTAAAGATAAGGTGAAAGATGATGCTTATTGAAGGTTTCCTTCGCTACTGCGATAGGAACCATCATAAAGGAAATGCCGGATGTTCATAGTTCATGAAGAGTCATGAGCAAGTATGAAAGTAAATCTGGTAAATGTCGAGAATATCCTTAAACAAGTTAAGGAAGAATTCCTAGTTTATCGAAACTTGGAGTTAGATAAATATAGTTATACAGACGTATATCCTGAGTCTTATGAAGGCAAGTGGGAGCTACAGTCTGGGTATGCAATCACTTTGATTAAGTGATACAGTGAGCTGGAAATGTTCTAGCATATGGGTCACTGTAAATTCTACAACTAGGCCAAAACACAGTAGTGCCTTAGAGGCGCAGCGGGAGCAGTACAAGGATCTAGAAGGTTCATTTCTGAACCTTGTACGGTTCTTCCACCTTTTTATATAGCTGATATAGTAAGTCCATTCATTGCTTAAAGAAAGGACCGAGGTCTCGTCAGAGATCCGTGTGTGTGTGTTGAGGCGGTTCCTTTGACTTGGTCATTTGGAGCGTGATATGAAGATAGTTTGAGTCCCCACGGATAGCGATCCGTTTATGGCTAGGGCTAGTTGCAAGTATTGCATGAGATTCTTGTGTTTCAACTTGGTCTTGTGTGTGCGAGTGATTGGTTTTAGGCCAAGTGGGAGATTGTTGAAATAGTGTCCTAAACCCAATCGGGTTGGACCGGATCCGACCGGGTCGGATCATTTCTACTATTTCTTTATGTTTATACATATGTTAAATGGCTTTTATGTTGTCATATATACGTTCTTCTAAAGAACCAATTATGAATTGTTATATGATAACGTCCTTAGTATTAAACTCGTGATAGAGAAACCATGATAGGCGATTATGGTTGATGAGATCTCTAATCACTTTAATAAGTTTGATACTTAAATGTCTCTAGGTGATGTACTATTAAACGGGGCATTGATAGTATGAATAGGCTAGCACGTATTAGATGTCTTCTCGTCTTCTTTAGGGCGGGGATATATCTCGTCTATCAAAGTGTAGAGACACTTGGACCGTACGTGGACGTGTATTAGAGAATGCATACGTTAGGCCGACCCACTTACACGGATAAGTGTCACACTATGTGACGGTTGTGTAATTATCCTTAAGACCGGAGTCTTCATGGCATCACGGTGTGGATTGTCATGCTTTGACACTATTGAGGTTTCCCCAGCCACGGGGCGATCATGCGGTAGTGATTGGGTGTGATACGAAGCATGCAGAGTATACATGATTGGTCGTCCGGGAATCGCGTATCATATGATTAGGATCGAATATCCGAAATGGCCTTCTTATAAGGAATGTCTTACTCTCGTGAATCTTTGCAAAGTGGGAGTAAACGAGTTACTTCGAGAGAGCATGATATCCAGTTATAAGATACGGTCGTTGATGTTTTGACACTCGACTAACGACCGTATGGATATTATTACGGCGATAGGATTGTAAGTTACACGGTAAGCTGTTTCACATGAAAGGTTGTAGTCATTGCATTTGACTTTTCCGATGATTGGGGGTCACGGTGTGTTGCTAGACGCTATCCCGTGATCGTTAGGCATAAAGGGCATTTTCGTAATTTGCACTTTGTGTCTACGGCCAACATATTCGGAAGCCTATCGGGTCACACACATATGAACATCTAGCCGGATTAAAATGTGGTTATAGATGATAGCCAAATAGGGAAAGAATTTATCTCGAGACTATAAAAGTTATAGTGGTAAATTAATATGGTGGTATTTATTTATTATGAATAAATATAATACAAGATGTTAATATAATACAAGATGTTGAAAAATATAATACAAGATGTTGAAAAATAGATTTATGGTAATAAGATAAATATAGTCAATATAAGATATTGACAATATCTTGGGAATATTCAATATAAGATATTGACAATATCCTAGATTTATTTGATATAAGATATTATAATAAATGAGATAAATCAATCAATTATATTTTTCTTATTTTATTGGGAAAAGGTTTTCTTCTCCTCCACTCTAGTCAGGGGCGCCACTTCTACTATAAATAAGAGGTGGGTGTCAAGCTCTTTTGTACAACACAATTCTAAGAATTAATAGTTCTTGTGTAAAATAGAGAGCATCCTATATAGAGTTGGAGAGAGGGGAAAAAGGCCGGTCTAGCAACCAGAGTTTTCCAATAGCAATCCATGATGGGATTCCGGTGGGCTGTTCGTGTGGACTAGCGGTAGAGGCCGAACACTTGGGCGGCTCTTTGTAGAACTACTCTCCTTAGACGGTCAAAGCGTCGATATTTTAGATCAACCAAGGTAACCACCGTCTACTACTTGTTTATTTATTGCTTAAACGAAGTCGACCCTGGTTAAAAGGAAATAAAATTTTAAATTCCGCTGCGTTCCCGCGTAGATTTCCTAACAAGTTAAGGGTTTGGCAATGGTTCCATACCCCTTAACAAACCTCCTGTAAAATCCAGTTAGTCCCAAGAAGCCCCTGAGTTCTGTGATATTAGTAGGGACGGGCCAGCTCAGGATGGCCTTAATCTTGTCCTCATCTGCCTTAACTACCCCCTCATGGATGACATGCCCCAAATACTCCACTTTATTTTGGGCAAAAGAGCATTTGCTTGGCTTTGCATAAAATTTCTGCTCCCTGAGTAGGTCTAAAATCAGCCTACGATGTTTCAAATGAGAATCAAAGTCCGGACTATACACTAGTATATCATCAAAAAATACCAATACGAAGTTTCTTAAGTACGGTTGCGGCAAGCTGTTCATGGCCTTTTGAAAGGTTGCAGGTGCGTTGGTCAATCCAAAGGGCATTACCCTAAACTCATAATGCCCACTGTGTGTTACAAAGGCTGTTTTGTTTATGTCTTCTTCCCTCATTCGAATATGATGAAACCCGGACCTTAGATCCAACTTAGTGAACCATTTTGCAGCCCCTAGTTCATCCAATAAATCATCAATTATGGGTATGGGGTATCTATCCTTCACAATTAGTTCATTAAGCTTTCTATAGTCAATACACATCCTCCATGTCCCATCATTTTTCCTTACTAGTAGCATGGGAGAGGCATAAGGACTAGCACTATCTTGTATCACTCCTTGTTGAGACATTTGATGAATTAACTTCTCCACTTCTTTCTTTTGATGGTGAGGGTATCTATAGGGTCTCTGTTTGAAGGGTTCTGTCCCCTCCTTTAATATGATGTTATGTTCCAGATTTCTTGGGGGTGGCAAACCAGCAGGTTCTTCAAAAACTGACTTATACTCCTGCAATATAGTCTGTATCTCCAGTGGTAAATTGGCTGGTTCAGGGCTTTCTGAAGCTTCCATCCTACTTATGCACCCAAAAAGGCCATATGCTCATTTTCTGAAATGTTTCTTGAATTTGCTGCAACTAATGAGTCTTAGTTGGGCAGATTCTGTGTGCCCCTTCAACACAATCTTAGTACCTTCCCTTTTGAAGGACATCTGCAACTTATTAAAATCCAGAGTCATAGGTCCATGTTTCTTCATCCAATCCACACCTAATACCATGTCACAACCCCCCAACTTGATTAGTCTAACATCATGCTGGAACCTGTGATCTTGCACTGTCCATGGTAGATTAGGACATATCATATCACTCACCATCTTGGTGCCATCTGCAATAGTCACCACCATAGGTCTTGTAGCTTCCACAATGCAGTTGAGCTCTTTGGCAACTGAGACATCTAAGAATGTATGAGAGCTTCCACTGTCAATCAGGATGTTGATAGGCCTCTTCTTCAACAATCCTTGCACCCTTATAGTACTCGAATTTAACTGTCCTGACATGGAACTAAATGATAACTGAGAGTTCTCCATGGGTTCCTCCACAGACATTCTGGCCAAGGATGGATCAGCTTCCGTTAGTATCTCACCATATTCCTCATCTTCATCAGCCAACATAAAATGTATCTACTGGTTTTTGCACCTATGACCGGGAGTATATTTCTCATCACATCTGAAGCAAAGGCCCTTAGACCTCTTTTCTTGCAACTGACTTGGGGTTATCAGTTTCTGGGAAACAACAGAGGCCGCATCCTTTCCCCTTTCAGGTACTTTGCTGCTGGGAAATGGTGAAAATTCCCCCACTATTAACTTGATAACTGGTAGACCTGCTACTGGCTTTAGGTTTGGTAAAAAAAATGCCCCACCATGGATTCATGGGCTCTAGCTATCTGCAATGCCTTTTCAAAGGTTTGAGGTTCACCAACCCTAACCATGCCTCTTAGTTCTTCAGCTAACCCCCCCACAAAACAATCCACATAAAATTTCTCAGTCAGCTCTGGGTTTTGCTGGGTAACATATATCATTAACTCATCAAATTTCCTTTGGTAGTCCTCAACCGTCCCATTTTGCTTCAAATCTTTGAACTCGCCTACCAGCTCACTGAGGATCTGAGTGGAGAACCTCCTGCATAATGCCACACTAAACTCCTTCCAGCCTGCTACAGGAAAACATAATTTCCAACCCCCATACCATAAATCTGCTGCTTCCCTTAGATAAATCACAGCTATACGCGGTTGCTGAAGATTCAATCTCATTAAAGGCGAAGAACTTTTCACACTTCCTGATCCATTCTCTCGGCCCAGATCCATCGAAAGTAGGCAAATCAATCTTGGGAATCCTATTAGAATGATCCCTCCGAGTGTGCAAGGCCCCGGAGGCCTCTACTTGCAGATGATTGGAGGTATGATCCAATAGCTCGGCAGGGGAAGTGAGAATGGGAGGATTTCGAGAGGATTTCTGCAAATTGGGCTTCCTTACATCTTCGGATAGATTTGCTATCATCAACGTCACGATGTCGAACCTCTTAGATGCGTCATCGAAGCTTTTAGCTGTTTCCTCACGAAATTTGTTCATGGAGTCCACAGAGGTCTTCAGTTCTTCAATAGATCGGGCATGCTGCTTCAATTGCTCTTCAGCGGACTGCTTAGATCGTGTGTTGTCGGCCATGGTTCCACTGATCGGAGAATCACTCGCTCTGATACCAAATGTCAGGAAATTGACCTGAAATCTAGTATTTAATCGATCCCAGATGCGAAATGTAATCAAATAACGATGAAGAACACCAGAAAAAGGAGATTAAGGTGAAAAGAAAAGTTTATTGAAGGAGAAGAACAAGCATAAGCATATCAATGATCCTTCCACTACACCTTTCCTCCCTCTATATCCACTCTGCATCTAACAACCTCAACAGAAAAGAAAGAGAATGAACTAGCAACTAGCAACAGCCCAATGGCAACGTTCATGAAAAGGGCAAAAAAGTAAAAACATATTATTTAAAAGGATAAATAAAATCCTAAGGTTAAATACCATGACATGAAAATCCCTCCAGTCAGAATGAAGAATAAAAGTTGATGATCAAGCCCTCAAAATTTGGTGTCGATCGGAGTCCGTCTCGATATCAGATCGCTGCAATAAAGTTACTGCTGTAACAGAAAAGCACAGCAGCTGTAAAAACCCTAGCTGTGAGTTCGTCGAATTTATGGAAGAGTTTGAAACGTTGAAACATAGATCCGACCGTTGAGATTGACCAACATGGACTTATGAACAAGCCCTAAAAATTTCAGGTCGATCGGGTTTAGTCTCGATGCCCGATCGGCTCCGGGAAGACACTGCTGCGCCGCAGTTATAAACAGATGCAACAGTTGGATCGGCCACTTTCTGGGATCAATTGGGCCGTCAAAACTCGGATCTAACCGTCCATATTCAAGTAGGAGGAGTGAAGAATAGGTCCATAAAGTTTCGTGACGATCAAAGTTCGTTTGGATGTCCGATAATCGATAAAACGGATCAGCAACATTTTTTAAAATAGTAAACCCTAGTTAGGGTTTGTTTATTTGTTTTTTTAATAGGCTAGATACGGGGGTACCAACGATCCATCTCGGTGTTTATTTTCTGTAATTGCGTGTATGATCGTATTTATGTGTATAACCGGAAAATTGCCATGACATGCATCATATCATGAATTCCACTCCATATGCATACATGTAGCTATTTAATTTTGGATAATTAATTAGGCATGTATTCAACTCGATTAATTATTTTAATTTTTTAATTATTTGTTGTGGGAATTAATAAATTAGAAACTAATTAAAACACCCGAGGAATCGGGTTTTGTCAATCGTTAAGTTTTCGGTGATGGATTCTCGGTGAACCCCACCTTAAACCGGAACGAGATTGCGGGTTTGTTCCGTAGTGTCTATGGGAAAGTTTGACAAATTTAAGAAATCGGAAAATCATGATACATGGGTGCGGAAATGGTCTAACCATGGTTGGGTAAGTTCAACTGAGCTACGGCTCGATCGACTCACCCTCCACGTGTGACGTTTGCACAGGGGTTCGGCAAGACTTAGCATATCCGACAAGCCTTTACGGCTAAACGGGGCTTCTCTTAACCGGATCCGACTGACATACACATATGTTCCAACGAATAAGACGGGTAGGCTTGCCTACATCACCGACACCATTCGGTACATGATTTGTTGTTTCTTAAAATATTGTCAAGTCCAAAACCGCAATCAGTAAACCCACCACTTTGTCAAAATATTGAGTGGGAGCGGGGAAGGCGACATCCGACCCCACGGCCTCTACTATAGATGCAAGCAAGTGAGAGAATGGTGACGCCTCGTGCCGCTTTGATTTCGGCCCCCTTCGGATGGTGTTCACCGCTATCAAAATTCAAGGCTTGGTCTCCGAAAGGATAGGATCTTGAGGACTCGCCGGGTCACTGACCTGCCCTACGTAGGCATACTCGGGGAGTACTTAAAGGTCTAATATAGTAGGTCACACTCATCAGGATATTTTAGGAAATATCTTGGCTGAAAAAGGAAGGTAATCGACGATTAAAGTATGAGTTGTACGATTCCCATGAGATGTTTGATTCTCAAAGTTTAATCATCGAGAGAGATTGTCTCGGTTTAACCGTCATCGTGCTGATACCGACCCCCTAGGCGGCGGTGTGAGGTTAAATCATTGGAATGGTAGGATAGACTTTTACAGTTTATAATTCCTAAAATTTATCTAGTCGTGTATGTATGAATTTTTTCTGTCAATTTTGTTTACAACTATCATCTCTAGGCTACTAAACGGCTAGTGTAATGACTTCGTTAAAAGTGGAAAGTAACAAGAACGTTGAACTCATCGAAGAATGCAATTAAATTTCGGAAGAGATAATCCTCTTGAGCCTTTAAATCTTAAGTGACATAGTATAGGTATGTCACTGCTGTCACTCATGTTGAACGAGAGACGCACTTAGTTCAAAGATGATGTAGGACTATATAAAATTCTATTAGTGAATTTTAATTGTATGAGTAATCACACAAGAAATTTCTAATTGAAAATTTGGAAAATCATAAATAAAGTGTTGCTAGTTAGACGGTATTTGGAACCGATAAACTAGTGGGAGCATTATTCTTATGATTTGTTGTTTTTCTGAATCATTAGAAATGTGTAAGAGACTGCACAAGAGTTTTTCCATTCCTGGAAAAACATGAACAAAGCATTACTAGTTAGACGGTATTTGGAACCGATAAACTAGTGCTGGTGATTTTCTAATCTCTGAAAAATAAAAAATAAAGCATTGCTAGTTAGACGGTATTTGGAACCGATAAACTAATGGGAGCTTTAACCTTATGATTTGTTGATTTATTAGAAAAATGAAATAGTCCAAATGAGTAACACAATCATTAGACATCCCACAGTTCACGAGTAGTGTCTACTCAAATGAACTGCTAGTTCAAGACTATTTCCATATAAGGAAAGTCAAGAATGGGAAAGAATGTCTATACGTGTTAGTCATCTAAACTAAGTAGTTTTAAGGCTAAACCGGAATATTAATAAATAGAAAATCAGAGGATAAGGAAGGTGATTTCGGATCACTGACCAATGCATCCTTAACGATTTCCTCGAAAGCTAAGTTCTTTGGAAGAACAAGGTAGCTATGCATTAAACGATAAATAGAATAGACAACGGTAAGTTATTTCAGCTAGAATAGTGGGAGTGATATAAGGAAATGAATTTTGGATTCAACCTTGAATATCACAGAAAATTTATTTTCTGTTTTCAGATTCGTTGGAACAAATGGATTCACTTTCAATTCAATAATTTGTTTGTCTTATAGAAAGTGAATATGACATTTGTAGCACGAATCCAAGACTCGGACTTTTGTTTGATAAAGTCAGAACCACTAAGAAATGCTGAAAATGTATATATAACACATCTTAAACTATAAAAGGCAAAATGTTTCCGTATTTAGATAAACACTTCTTCATACTCTATTAATTAGTGCATATATCCTAAAGACAAGATCTGAAGACTGGCTTAGGGTGATTCCTATCTCCCAGTCAAGGAACACTTTCTCATAAGGAACAATGACTAAGCTTCCTTTCAATCGGGAAAGGGTAATAGATTTAAAGAAGTAACATAGCTTGTTCATAATGACCTTCGGGGTCTTATGAAATTTACAAGTTAGAAGGAGCTTCTGAGTAGTGACATCTCGTCAGACAACTACTCGAAACGCCAGTAAGATTATCTAAAATATTTGGAGGTATCTCTGATTTCACCAGAGATAGAGTATTCCATGCTCAGTAATAGGCCATAGCATAGTCTTGGAACCGATGCTCGTCCTGCCTCCTAGTGGAATTTATCCACTGAGGGATAACACCATAAATTTGCCTCATATAGTTATTAATGTGCTACAATACACTGCTTAACTCATTTAAGATATTGGTTGTGAAATAACGGTTTACACTATCATGTAAAACCGAGAAGTCTACCTAGACGATGCTTTCAAATTTGTGGATAAGGAGTGAATTCGGTTCACCCCACTTCCGTCAATATAGGCATTTAGCACTTAGTGCTTGAAGGTAGGACTGGAAATTTTGCATACACGTTCAGAAGATGACTGTTCGTGCAATATCTTATACGTTGAGTAAAGGTTGGTTATAAGATTCTTAAGATCAGAAAGTGACTGTTATACTGTCAAAACCCCTTCTAAAAGGGTCTATGAATAACAACCGTGGACTTTGGAGTACGGTTACTCAAGGTAGTTACTAACTGATTAGATCAGACCACGTCCAACGTTGGTTGTTGGTGATAACACTGATAATTACAACTAGATCAGAATATCGATCCACCAAGAAGGCAATGGGAATATGGTTTACCATTACCTATTGTGGTTTTCTGAAGACTTTGCAGTTTACAGAGGTAATTGATAACCTATAGTTCCTTGCGGGCTGTATAGGATTCTGATCAATAGAGGTTGGTTTAAAAGCCATAACCTTGTGAACGGAGTTTTGGTAATCCAGTTCTGTTCACACTCTAGTGGAACCACCTGAGTGTCTCAGGCCCAGTGGGAGTAATTGGATCTACATGATAAGAGTCGAATGAATAGAAAGTTTAACTTTCGGTACAAAGCTGAGTGGTCTAGGGGTGATTCCCTAACAAGTAAAGAGTTAACCAGACCGTGAACTCTCTCGCCACTCGGCCTTGTTTCATTCGGAACAGAAGGGTTTTAGCTAAGAATAAATGCATGATTTCGTTAGAAAGCAGGAAATAAGGGTAACTCCCTGAGACTTTCTTGCCAATCAAACGGAATCTGAATTGATTCAAGAACCAAGGCTTATATCCTTTAAGGATCAAAGCAAACCTCTAGGTCATATAATTGTCACATATTTCAAGTATGTGGACTTGACCAGAATATTGATAAGTCTTTCATAGACTGGATGTCAGTATTGGTAAAGTAGTATATACATTAGTGTTCATGAATGGTAACACTGAAACAGTTGGAAACAACATGGGTGCGTTATCTGAAATCGGAAAATGACATGCCAAGATTCTCTTTATGAAATAATCGGACTACATTCTAAAGGATTTGATTCGGTTAAATTCCCGAGAATATGTGACTGGTAATCCCATCTATCCTAATGGTTAAGATGATTTTGCATATCGGTATGCAACATTCAACGAAGTAGTCCTTTCCTACCTCTCACGGAATGCTTCTCTAAACCTGAGGATGAATAGAAAATGGGATAGACTCTCTTTTGATAAGAGAAAGTCAGAAAATTACAAGTTAATCGAATCTTGGATTCGAGAATTAAATAGCAAGTTTAGTACGTCCTCAAGTATCTTTGGAGAACGAGGAATAATATGCTAGTATATTGGGAGAGTACCACCTGATTAGATGGACCGGCGATGTTTCGATCCTAAAGATCGTCTCGAGCTGACAACCTAACGGATCAGTATACTAAGTCGCGTGGCATTTAGATGTTGCATACTCACCGTGTCACTGACCGACCCTGTGGCGGCACACTCGGAGTGTATTTTGACATTTAAATGGTTTGATGCACTTGGCGGGTACAGAATTGAGGGATATATCTCATTTGCACTTAGAGCAAGTGGGAGAATGTTGTGTATAAGGGGTATGCTTTAAACAATTAATCACTTGCCTTTCGTGCAAGTGGGAGATTGTTAGGTGTAGTGCCCGAAAAACAATTTCTGTAATTGTTTTTGACAGGATTTATAATTCATCTTAATATTTGCATTCATGCTTATATTAATACACTACTGAAAACCCTAAGTATATCGGTATGTAATCACATAACTCAGTGTATGGCATACGCACGAGGATTGAGTTAGTGATGATATGCTTAAAACTAGTTAGTCCGTGGTGAATTTAATCAGAGTATGGATCTCATGATTAATATACCAATAATGCGCCCAGAACACTTAACGGTGTGACCGTCTTATCCGGACCGTCGGTATAGGGTACCTAGTGGGGCATTTATATATGATGTCATCATATAGGAATCGGACCAATTTGATTTGAGTTCTCGATATAATTCCGTGATCGAGAAATCTTATCGAATGACAAGATGATCATATATGGATTAATCTCAATCCTGATGTGATCACAGTCGACTGCTTGGTTCAAAGTAGGGTTTGATGGGTTAGTTAAGGATCACTTGGATACATGTGATCTGAACACTTCTCGTTGGCTCTATTTTGGAATGAGTGAGTAGTCCGTAACTTTCACGGATATGGAATCCATTCCTTCCTCGCGGGAAGTAGACGGACGCTCCCTTATTTGTTAATCTTAGAAATTGATCGATGGGCCCAGTTCATATTATATTAGTTATGAACTAATTGATCACTAGGGGGTTAATGGTAAATAATGATAAGATGTTTTGAGAAGGGTTTACGGAAATATCCCAAATCAAAACGAACAGTCTATGGAGGATTTATCCGTATGTAATGATTATATCAATGGACGCTTTTACTCAATGATTAGAGTGTAAGTATATATCTATAATCGATAGAGTTCAGTTTCGGGTTTATGGTGGTGTAATCCCGGAATTAATAGATTGAATAAGAATTGTTTTGTTCGATGAATAATTTTATTTAATTTATTGTAGAATTTACTTGGTTATAGGTCCATTGGTCTCATATGTGGCTCCTAACATGCATATGTTTCTTGACGTTGGGCCTCAATAATAATTAAGTAGTTGGACTATTTAATTGATGTGAAAATAATTATTTAGTGGACTAAATAATTAAATACATGGAAAAGAAATTTTTCGTGGACTCGGCCCATTATGTGAAAATTTGTGTGCTAGCCTTATTTGACTAGGGCATGTTGTGATTAGAGATAAATTAGTTTTCTTGGATAATTACATGTGATTAATTGTTTATTTGTTAAATAATTAATCGGGAGATATTAAATATTATCTATTATATCTAAATTAGTTTTAGAATATATTAGATTTATCTTATATTTAATAAATGATTATATGATTGATTATTTAATTAATTATTAAATCATTGGAGCACATGATTTATCTCCTATATAAAGAGAGTTCTCCTAAGCCTTTTATTTGTGACATAATACACGCATATAAGCTTGGAATTTTCGGCCAAGCTTAGGGTTTCGAGTTGGGAAAATCTTCGGGATTTTCCGGGTAGCATATCAAGGAGGTCAAGCATCAATGATCAACATCCACCGGTTGTTGCTTGGAGATACACATCGGAAGACTGTGGCATCTCAACTATTTGGATCTCGGCTTCTCAATCTTCGGATCTAATCTTTCGATTGGTCAGTAGATCCAACCTTCTTGTAGTTTAGATCTATTTATTTTATATGGTTTAATTTATATTGATCGTGATCCTTGTTATTCCGCTGCGTAATCGGGCGGATCTAGATCCGTCCGGCGATATTACATCCAACAGTTTCTACATTGGTCTCTGATGCTTCTATTGCTACTGTTTTGAGATTGACTCTCTATCACAGTTGTTCTATTTGCTGCTTTGAGTATGTTGAGACTAATTCTGATAATGTTTGGTTCCCCTGATGCTCCTGTTGTTGATGTTAGTGTCCCTGTTGATGCTACAACTGATATTTAAGAGATTATGGGGTGTTGTTTGCTGATGGCCTCTCCTCTAATTTTTGATCTTGAGATTGGATTTAGGCTTTTTCAGAGTTGTTTGCTGCTGCAAATTATCATTGTTGTCCTCTCATTAGTATTATGTTGCACCTGTTGCTTCATTGTTGCTTTTTTTAGGCTCTTATGGTTGTTTGTTGTAGCTTTGAGATCAGTCTTGGCTTCTCATTTGCTTTATGCTGCTTCAATTGCTACTGATAATATGATTGGTCCTCCATTAGAGACTTAGAGTCTCCAATTCCTGCTGCATGATACTGCATTTGTTGAAGTTTCACTGATTTTGCTGGACCCCCTTGGCTGTTCTTTCAATTTTTAGGGTTGATGTTGGATATGCACTTGCTCTGCAGTTGCGTTATGGTCTGTTTTGGCCTGTACTTGGAATTCTGAGCATCTTTTCCTGCTGTTTTAATGCTGCTGGTCCTTTGTGATGTTCTGGTGCTCATTTTGGTCAAGCTTAAATTGCGGAGGACAAAATCAAAGGCCAAAAATCCAGAAAATTCCGTTATTTGCGAGTCTGTGAATGCCAAAAGGACGAATATACGATTTTCAGAATCAATCAGGACGAATTTTCAAGATATTTAGAGGATAATCAGATTAATTGCAAAAAAAGGGCTAATTATTCAAACGGACAAATATTTGAAAATGAACATTGGAGATTTCAGCACTATAAATAGAGGACTTGAAGAACTGCAAAATCAACGGTCAAGAGAGTACGGTTAAGTGGGCTATTACTCTGCTGCATTTCACTTCCATAAAAACATTAAAAAAATATTCTAAGTCGTTCAACGCAAAATCCAAAAATTCAAGAAGTTGCAACATTCAAAGCTTCAAAGACTTAGGGCACTAATCTTACAAGTCATATCAAGAATATTGCTCAACAACCTTAAAGATTCAAACTCAACACTTTCATTATTCAAAGTTTGGATCTGTGAAGCATCTGAGGGTGTGAAGGACGACTGAAGCAGCAGCTAAATCAGAGTTTCTGATAAAGTCAATCTTCCAAGGAACATCAGAGCTATACATATCTGAAAAATAATAATAAGAATCCCCATAAAAATAAAAAAAATAAAAATTACATAAGATCAAATAAAAGGGTCTCTCCCCCACTTATAATATACACTAACATGAAACTTCATCCAATAACTTATATCTTTTAACTTTATTTCTAAATATTTGTCTCCTTATGATCCCTCTATTTGATATGTCCTCCGACTTAGTCCTCCTCAACTTTTCTTGCATAACATCATCATCACAACCACCACCTCCTCCTCCTCCTCCTCCTCCGCCTTTCGCGGTGGTTATCCTCTTTCTTGCCGCCAACGCAGGTGACCGCTCCGGCAACCCTTTTTTCACGATCGCCGCCTGGTTGATCTGTATTCTGAGTGCTTGCTTCTTATTATCAATATTCTTCAAACTTCCATGGCCAGAGGAGGAATTGATCTTTTTATTGCTCCGAACATCTTCAATTATATCACTAGTAATAGTCTTATTAGAAGATGAAGAATTCATAGAATTTTGTGTCTTTAAACCGGAGTTCTCTTTTTCATTCAGGCACCAATTGCAAGCATGGTATACCTGATCTGCTTTTGGATACTGATTACTACAATATCTGAAAATTAACACACAAAAAAAAACAATTTAAACTTTGAACTTTGATCCATTTAAGATCAACGTTTTATGACATACCTGTGCTGATATCTGAATCTGCAACTTTTACATCTAAAAAGTTGAGAAAACAAGCCTAAATCGCCACACATGCAGCATTCTTTGGTGGGCTCTGATGATGAAGGTGCTGCTTTACTTGTGTTCATCTTGTCTTTTAGGAATTTTTTTAAGAAAGAGAGAGAGGAAATGAAGAGCCTATGGAATTGGTATAAATGGCAAAGGAAATTTTTTGTCTGCCACAAAGCTTAAAAAAAATAAAATCACTTTAGACTTATAGGCAGTGGGTATTTGCATCCCATCGAGTACACAGATGCAATCATTTTAAAATCGATCTTTTTAAAATCAATTTTCAAACTAAAAACTGATTTTTCGTGGAGGTATTTTGAGAATTAAATTTGAAAAAGTTGGTTTTTGATTTCAAACCGATTTTCATAAACTCACCTCTAAAATATAATTAATTTTATGTTGGTATTTGATCAAATTTTTAGACAACAATATTACCAGTTTTAAAAATTAGTATTGGTTGTTTGTATACACATGGATCCATCAGAAATATCTTAAATCATAGTATTAGTTTGGCCAACAGTTTTATGGTGGTTCCATTAATAGAAATTGTTAAAAGAAAGATAAAATTATAAAAATATGACATTTATATTTTACATGATAAAACTCATTTAATTTTCTGATTTTTCAATTGTCTTGTATCACCAAGTTATATATGTTCTATATCATAATAAAATTTACGTAATTTGATACACCAAATAAGATTTGATTCTCATCGTAAAAGTTGTGCCCATCATATTCGCACGTTATTATTGCGTGCACTCGTATGATTTCATTTTCATGTGCCCCATGGCCGCGTATGACGAGTACCAAATATACTAAATTATTGGACAGTTTGTGCTCCAAAGGTAAAGGCTTGATTGGAGTTGGGGTTGGGGTTGGGGTGGGGGATGGGGTTGGGGGTTAAGTGGTGATATTATAATGTCTTTAATGTTTCCAATTTAGAATGATTGGTCATTTTTTGCGGTTCCAACAAGAAAACTGATTAATTTGACAAAAGGTAATTTAGACGCAATATTTTAAATAATTGAAGAAAGTTGATTACCGAAAGCAATTAAGGATTGTTGAAATCTCTGCTTAAGATTCATGGGTTCAACAATATTTTACATGAGGTCTTTTTCTTTTACCTAACGTGTGTCTATATATATATATATATATATATATATATATATATATATATATATATATATATATATATTTATGGGTTTTTTATTTGTTTCATATCGATTTTATCGGTATGCCATATGATGTGCCTAAATCGTATTTCGGTCCGTGGATCTTTATTCGGGTTTGACCGGCCACCGACCTTAGTGGATGAGGCCAACGGCCATTACTGTCCGCGAGCTCACAAGCGAGATTAGGACCGTGAGCCTCCGGATCCATTCCAAGCCCTTAACCATACGCGACGACATAAAGGATTAGGGGGCCCACACACGATCTCATTCGATAAACGGGTCCGCCAGCGACCTCGACCATAACATTAAGAGGAAGAGCTACATCAAGTTCAACAAAACAATGATATAACAGATACAAAGGTCAGCGATGCCATCAGGAGCGCGACCTATCGGCTCCACTACGAGCCCGCTGCTGTAGATAAATATCTATTATATTGTATGTCCTCGATTGTAAATAAACCGACTTCAGTCGGTGGCTCCCCCTATAAATAGGGAGCATGTAACCCATTTAAGGGACCGGATCACAATCTATAAAATAGATGGCAAAGCCAAATTGCTCCATTCCTCTTCTCTTAAAAAGCACCACCGCCGGAATCCATTGCCGCCACCGGGCACCACCGGCTAACACCACTTTTACACACTTTTAAAGCGAGATATCCAACAAAACACCGCTAAAAGCAAGATGATGATTTCGACATCATCAGTTGGCTTCGTTACCGCTAAGCCCGACCTTCAGCTCGGCAAGCTCTAAGCCCGACCTTCAGCTCGGCAAGATCTAAGCCCAGTGTTATCGCCTCGGATATCGACTTCAACATTTGTTTCAGACAAGTTACTCGATATCTCAATCTTGTCCAAAACAAAGGGGCCACATGTCGGAATTTTCGAACTAGTACTTTGGTTCAGAATTTGTTCCCAGCAAGCTCGTTACGTCATAGCTCTGATCTTACTTGAAACAAGGAGGCCGCATACTGGAATTTTTCGATCCAGTCGTCAAGCCAACAAAAACAAAGGGCCGAGAGTGGAATTTTTTCACACGGGCATATGATTACGCAGACTCAAAACTTATTTCAACCAAGTTTGTCGTCAATCTTGCTTGAAACAAGGGGGATGGAGGTAGAAACTTTCAACCATGGATGACGCAAACTCGACACTTATTTCAACCAAGCCCACAACGACCTTACTTAAAACAAGAGGGCCACATATTGGATTTTTCGATTCAATCATCGACCTCAACCGAAACAAGTAAGGCATTTAGCTCAATTAGTTTTAGCAAGTTCGATGCTCTAATTTCCTCGACCTCGCTAAAAACAAGGGGGCCACATATATGTATGTATATATATATATATATATATATATATATATATATATATATATATATATATATATATATATATATATACATACATACACACACACACACACACACATACGGATACACCGAACCCAACTAGCGGACTCGAAAATGACGGAATATTTCGAGCAAAAGTAAAGGCGCGAGCTCATTTATTACAAGCTCCATATCAGCTAGCTCATTTATTATAAGCTCCACTTCAGCGAGCTCATTTATTACAAGCTCCACTTCAGCAATCTCTCTTATTTCAAACTCCAATTCAACGAGCTCAATTTGTTATAAGCTCTCTATCAACAAGCTCACTTATCACAAGCTCTTATTACGAGCTCTCTGCTACTCGCCATCAACATGGATTTTCTCTTCAACAAAAGTCCGTCCGCTTAATAGCGCGGCACAAACAGGCTATAAGCCAATCACTTTGAGGCCATCCGATTTATAGCGCGGTCCTAAGTAACAACTTTGAGGCCGTCCGCTTTATAGCGCGGTCCTAAGTAACAACTTTGAGGCCGTCCGATTTATAGCGCGGTCCTAAGTAACAACTTTAAGGCCGTCCGATTTATAGCGTGGTCCTAAGTAACAAGTCGGACAGAACGACAGGGCTATAAGCCATAAAACAGGCTACCAATGCCAAAACTAAGGCTTCATATGCCAAATTTTTTATAAGTCCGACTTTAGCTCGGCATCATATTTTGGAGCTCGCCTTTGAGCGAGCACTTTATAAGACCGACCTCTAGGTCGGCATCATACTTGGAATTCGCCTACGAGCGAACCTTCTTGTAAGACCTGTTGGAAGTAGCGTCCGAAAGACAATTTGTGTAATTGTTTTTATAGTTAATAAATGACAGATTTATTCTCATCTTATTATTTGTTTTGTGCTTATTTATTATACACTGCTGCAAATCCGAAGTCGTATTATTTGTATCCATATAACTTAGTGTGTGACGCACGCGATGATTAAGTTTATAGTGATACACTTGAAATGTAAGTCAATGGTGAAGTTAATCAAAGTATGGGGTCCATTGATTAAACCATCATTAATGCGCCCAGAACACTTTATGGTGTGATCGTGTTATCCGGGCCGTCGACATTGGTTGTCTAAGTGGGACATTTATATATGACGTAGTCATATAGGACTGGACATATTTAATATGAGTTTCTCATATAATTCCATAATTAAGAAATCTTATTAAATCACAAGATGATCATATATGGATTAACCTTAATCCTGAAGTGATTACAGGCTCCTACTTGTTTCAGGATATGTTTTGATGTGTTCGTTAAGGATCGCTAAGAGGCGCAATCCAAATAACTTTCACGTTGGCACTATTCTGGAATGAGTGAGAAGTGTGTGTCTCACAGATAAGGAATTCATTCCTTCCTGCGGGAAGTAGAAAGACAATCCCCTTATTTGTTGATCCTAGAAACTGATCGATCTGCGGAGTTCGTATTGGTTATGAACTAATTGATCACTAGTAGGTTAATGGTAAATAAGGATAAGATGTATTGAAGAGGGTTTAAGGAAATAATCCTGCTTCATTACGGATAGTTTATAGAGGTTTAGTTTATATGTAATGATTATATCAATGGACACTTATCAACTCGACGTTTTGAGAATAAGTTATATCTATAATTGATAGAGTTCGGTTTCAGATTTATGGTGGCGTAATTCCGGAATTATTAAGTTGAGTAGAAATATTCTATTCGATGAATATTTTATTCAATTTATTGTAGCTACTGGTTGTTGGTCCCTTGAAAAGGCTTTGGTTAAGTTTAGAGGGGGGGGGGGGGTGAATAAACTTAACACTTAAAACTTTGGAGTTAACAAATTTCGCAACTTCAACGGTCTGTCGATACTTCGAGTCCGTCGATACCTCGCAGCATCTTTGATAAACGTAGTCTACCGATAGTTGAGTTTGCTAAATTTGTGCAAATGGAATAATATTAAAATTAAGCCTTAATACTTGTTGTAAAATATGATACTAAGTATTAGATACTCGGTAGTGCAAGTGTGTGATTTCGGTTGCTAGATTCGGTAGGTTGATGTGTAAAATAAACTAAGTGCGTAATGTAAATGTTTGAAAGTAAGTAGGCGATTTTATAGTGGTTCCGGTGGTGTAATCCCGTCGTCCACTCTTCTCCCGTGATGTTGGAGGTAATCCACTAGAGATCTTTGATATAGTCGTTACAAAGATTCCTAAGTTGCTTGTCCTTCATCAATAACTATGGCTTCACAACCGAAAACTCGGGAACATGTAAGATTGTCGCTCCTAAGTCTTCCACCGGTCCTTGAAGGGTAGGATTGCCTCTTCACCACTCCACCACAAACAACAAGTCTTTCACACAACCGTGCTTCACTGTCTTCGGCGGGTTCTTTATAAAATAAAGATTGAATCAAATAAATGATTCAATTTGCAAGCAGCTTGATTAGGATGAAATAATCGGCGCAAATTGCGCCTTCAAGTGTGTATGCTTGATATAGATTGAATACAAGTAAACACTTGAAGAAATTCTCTCGGATCGCAGCTTTAAGTTCGAGGTTCAAAGGTGTTTTTCAAATTTCGAAAATATCTCTTCAAAGTTTATCAAATTTCATCATCTTGTTTCGAGTTGAAAGTCCTCTATTTATAGGTAAGAATACATGTGACTTGTATTTGAAATTCAAATGTAACCGTTCCTTGTTTTTGTCCCATCCGATTTGCATTCTCGTCAATATTCATAGGATCGACACCGTCGAATTCCTTTTTGACAAGGTGCGGTCATCACCCTTTTTGACTTTTATCCAATGGATAAAAATATGAATCATCCCAACGTTCTTTTAATCTCACCTTTGATTTGTTTGATAAGTCGAGGTAGTTGGTCGTCCTAATCCGTGTAATCTTCCAATATAATCTTGAATTAACCGAGGTATTTTATCAGCAGGTTCATCAGTCTGCTGAGATACCTATCGATCCGTCGAATCGCAATTTGCTGTGTATAAAATACAATGCAGCTGACTTCTTTTTTCTAACTTTTATTTGTGAAGTTAGATTACACCTTTTTAATTATAACTAAGTTCCAAACATCATCCAACTTATGGAACTTAGACCTTCTTCACAAGGTATATGTAATCGCTTTAGGTCATCACGTACTTGCCTAAATTCGATTCCATATCCTTGACTTAAATTACTAAGTTTGATTCCTTAGCCTTCAGAATCGAGTTTGAGCCCTCGGCCCTTCGCCTTCGGCGGGTTCCAGACTAGTCTACTGACCTATCTACCCTACTGATGTGGATCAGTCTGCTGATATGAATCAACAGCCTTTTACAGTGCTTGTTTGATCAAACCTATTCAAAAATCAAACTCTAATAAACCTATACATTTGATCTAGACATCTTTTTGCCTTTGCACTATAACAGCTAGTCTGGCACTCATCATCAAAACATAGAAATAAGTCCAACAATTTCCCCCTTTGTGGTGATGATGCCACTACCCTCACCTAACAGCAAAGCAAAAAGATAAGAACAAAAACAGAACAAATATAGTCATCTTTCATTATAATCATTTGTCCAAAGATATTACAGTCTAGAATCAGCAAACACATAATGCAGTTAAAGTATGCTGATCTACCATCTTCTCTCTCTTTCTTGTCTGGCCTTCTCCACTTGTTCTTGATAGGCCCTGATTTCTGCTATCATATCCCTCATCCATTCATTTTCAATCAGTGTAAAATCAATGTAGGGATTGACTTCTTTCCACCAATTCCATGCTTCAGGCAGGAGAAGGTTTATCTGATTCACTTTGAATCCAAATTTCATATACAGTTCCTTGAACTCTTCAAGTGAATCCTTTGCTTTTGTGATAGGCAAGTTCCTATCACCTCTGCCACTTCTTCCACCTCTTCCACTTCCGCCACCTCTGTTGGTTGCCCTTAAGGCTCTAATCCTTGCCTCCCAAAATTTCAGTCCCAAGAAAGAGTTGAGTCCTTCATGAAACCCCTTGTCTTGATAAGGTTTCCTCCTGTTGTAGTACTCTTTCTTGTACTGCCTAAAGAGATCATCGCAAGCCGGACTCTCGCCAGTGCAAAGTTGCTTCCGAAAGCATTGGTTTCATCTAACCATCTCTTTTGTGCAAAAAGTCTTGCACCTCTTTTCGCCGCCGTTGTTTGGCCCTCTTCCCCCTTAGTGACATCATCAACAAACCGGGACATTAGGCCATGAACACTCTCCCGTGAGATAACCGATTATTCGGTTGCCCTTCCATAATCTCGCTTCTTGTGTCAATTGCAAGTAATCCCGGATTGCAAAGTTTGTTCCAAAGAGATTGATCCTCTCGCAACTTTAGGATCCAATCCAAGAAAGTTGAGATGTTCCAAAGAAGCCTCGGCGGGCTTAGGTGTTTCAAAGAAGCTTGTCAAGTTTCGATGAATGGATATAAATTGGTCTTTCGTAAACTTCTCTTTTGCAATGTTTCCAACCTTGATTCCCCTCACATCTAGTATCAGATCATTCACAGCATTTTGAGTAGATGTGAAGTTTGAAGCAACCGTATCGCAGATTGTCCGTTTTCATTCACCATTTTCATCGCTCTTCAAATCTCTCTTCCTGTCTATCCAGTTGAGTTCTTAACTGTTGCATATCATGCCTCACAGTCCTTAACTCATTCAAAACTTCTACTGGTATCTCACCAGTCATTCTTCCACCAGTAGCCTCATCAGCAGGCTCCTCAACATTGTATTGTGGCCTCTGATTGCTCACAACCAATGCCCAACTCCTATCTAATCCAGCAGGATTAGGTCCTTGATATTCTTCCAAGATAGGATCAAGGGTAGGTTCTTAAAAAATAGGAACAAATGCCTGTGGGGGATCAACATCAACATTTTCTTCTTCAGGCATTTGGAACTCCTCATCACTAAAGTCATAGTCCAATGCCATTTACTCGCTCATCCATATTAACGAGCCTCACGACCATCTTTCCCTTCGGTGGTCTTGTCTCCGTAGGCTCCACTACAAAGCGGCCTCTTCAAAGAACGGGGGTATCCTCCATACCCAAAATAGGTTCCAACCTTTGTCCAGGTGCTTTTGAGACTCGGCGCCCCTCGTACCTCCCGTTCCAACCTTTGTGCGAGTCTTGTTTGTAGCCCAAAGAACTCCGTACCTCCTCTTCAACTCTTTGTGGATTGAATATAGCCTCATTATCCACTTGGAATCCTTCAAAGATGACCAATCTTGTTCAGATAATGGCGCTTTTAGTAAGAATGCCCTCAAAGTCAAATCCATTTTGATATTCAATAGATTCTTCTCGAGCCGGCACTAGGTTCACTATAATCGGTGACCTTCTCTACATCCAAATCCTCACTCGTTCAAATTCTTCCAGCAAGCAGAGGATCTACAACATGGAATGTAACAGATTCATCAGCTAGCCTACCATCACTTAAATTAACTCCTTCATTGATCAATGCCTCCAGATCATCCATGGTGAGATCCTGTAGATCCTCTTCCATCTCTCCAGTCTGCTGGCCCTCAGCAGACTTACCAGTATCAGTGGGTTCAGCTTCCATGCCATCAATGGCTCCTTGACCAGCAGCTTCAATTGTTGTTTCTTTAGCCACTCCACTGGTCTCCCCAGGAAACATGGGGGAATCATCATTAGAATCTGATGAATCACTGTCTGGTGTGTATTTTGGATCTCTGAACATGATTCCTCCACTTTCCTTTCCTTCATCCAAAAGATCCATCAGCCTGGATTGCGGCATGCTAGTGTCTAACAAATCCAACAGGCTGTCCACACCCAGCTGCTCAAATGCCCATTCTTCAAATCCACTCATCGGATCAGCAGCTGGTTTCTGTTTCTTGTAGAATCCAAACTTCCACTGAAAATAGTTTTGCACCTTTTTGAAGTTAGGATCTACTTTGTCCTTCTCAGATGCCTTCTCATATGGCATAGATGGCTTTCTAGTGGCAGGTTCAGTAGCTTGCTGACCTCCAAAAGCTCCCACAAGTAAATTCATTGTTTCTTCAACAGATGCTTCAAAGTCAGTAGGTTGCTGAGGTGGTATATTTGTACCTACTACTTCCATCTGTACAACACTTGGTTCCCCCTGACTTACATGCTCATCATCAGGGTTAGCAGCAGACTGCTCTTCCCCCTGAGTTCTTGCAATACTTGCAGGGTCTTCAACCAATTCTTCAACTACCACAAAGCAGTTCGGATTCGGTGGTTTGTCGTGGGTCTTCAATAGATACTACAAAGAGCTCGGGGTCGGTAGACCGCCGTATATCTCCAACGATTGCTCAACAACAACTCGTGCAAACCTTCGATAGACTTAACAACCTCTTCTAGTGAGGAGTTAGTAATTTCCACAGGCTTGATGATAGTTAAGGGCTCAGCCTCAATAGCCTCTTCTTCCTCTTCTACTGATGCTTCCTCTTGGGCTCTTTGTGCCTCCAAGTTTTTCAATTCTTTCCCCTTTCCATGTTTCTTTTTGAGGATAATTTCTTTTCTTCTCTTGGAAAGTGGTTCATCATCTTTTTCAACCACAAGAGACTTCCTCTTTCTACTAGCTTCCTTCTCGTTGTTCCCTCGTAATCTCAACAACAGCTTTTCTTGCAAAGAACAAAGCGGGGTCGACGTTCAAATTCACTGGACCCTCGCGACTCAACGGTCTCGTTGTTTGCTTCTTTGTCTTCTTAGGCTTTAAGATCTCAGTGATCTTCCTTGTATCTACAGACCTTTCTTTTCTCAGTGGTCTTCTTTGGTGCAGCAGGTTTAGTAGATTTCTTCTTAGTTTGCTGGACCTGCTCACCACCAGCATCACCATCATCTCCATCACTATCATCATCAGCAGGAGGGTCAGCAACATCTTCATCATCATCTAGACCAGGAATAGCATAATCAATTTCCTTCTTGTATCTAGACTGATTAATCTTCTCAGGTTCAATATCAGGAACCTTCAAGTGATTCAGCAGGGTCTGAATCATTAATCCTAAGGGCAAGGCCTTGGATTTCCTTTTTCCCTCTTTTTCTTCCTTGGCTACCTTCTTCATGTAATGAATGAAGTAACCAGCCCAATCAAACTTCATGCTCCTGCAAATGATCATCATCAGCTCTATCTTGGGTCCTGATAGAGTGTCCATACTGCCAACCAGTCCAAGTATGTTCTTTGCAATGAGCTTGCTCGGTAGACTGTACTCATTCCCAATATGTCTGCAATTGATGTCTGGAATGGATTTGGTGGCTGCATTTGTTTTGATTTGATCAACAAAAGCCATCTTGGAAAGTCCCATTGCTTTAGGATTTACTGGACCGTCCACTACTTCTTCAAATCCAAAAACTTCCCTCAGTAGATTAGGGGAAACTTCAATCTCCTCAGCATTCACAGTTGTCTTGAATGCTTCACTTCCTTCTTCCACAACCATATTTTTCCGGAAATCAATAACATTTGTGTATGAAATTGTTTCCAATCTGATATTGAGTATGTTTTCCAAGCCTGCAAACCTCCTTATTCTTCGACCAATGTTGATGGCCAGTTCTGTTTTGTTTGCATCAACAACAAAACCTCTAACACTTTGGCTTGATTCTATCTGGACATCAATCTTTTCGGCCATTGTTATGAGAAAAGTGAGATGAAGAAGATGAATTATAAATCTGTGTTCACACAGTGTGAAATTTGCAGTGATAAAGCAGATTTTGCAAGTAGAGAGAATCTGCTGAGTGTAGATCTGTATATATAGACAGACGGTAGTTGTAACTGTCAGTGCACGTACATTGATGTTAACCACGATTAATCTGAGTAAATGTTGTCTTGACACGTGGCCCATAACTCCTCCATAATGTTTGTAACCGTTGGATCATGTTAACTATGGTAATAAAGGGTAGGATAAATATCCAGCCAAACTGCTTTTTGACTTTAGTAAAGTTTGACTGTTTAACGTTCAATTCATCAGGGTTGTCCTCAGCAGGGTTGGCTCGGCGGTCTGTCGATAAAGGTGCTTCGGCAAGTACCCGCCGACGAAGTGACTCTCGCGATCCTTGATTTCTTCTTGTTTTGTTCAATTGATAATACAAGATGAAGTTTAATACCAATGACCGATCCGTCAAGTGAGCTCACCCAACATGACAAAGACCAATGCCCTTGGCAACCTCATTTGCTCAATTGTCCAAACATAAGTACATGGAATTGTTGATACTAATGACTAATCTGCTAAGTGAGCTCACCCAACATAGCAAAGACTAATCCCCTTGGTGAATTCCAAGACAAAGTCAATATCGACAACTTTTATAATTCCAAGTTCGGTCCTTAATTTGGCAAATCTTTCACTATCAAGTGGTTTAGTGAAAATATCGCAAGTTGATTTTCGGTAGGGATATATAGAACCACCACATCTTTCTTTTCAACATGATCTCTTATAAAATGATGTCTCACATCAATGTGCTTGGTTCTTGAGTGCAAAACAGATTTTCTCGTGATTGCAATTGCACTTGTGTTGTCACACATAATTGGAATTTCCTTTTCTTCAATTCCATAACCCCTTAATTGTTGTCTTAGCCATAGTACTTGTGCACAACAACTTCCAACAACCTATATATTCAAATTTTCAAAGTGGAAGTTGATATTGAATTTTGTTTCTTGCTGAACCAGGAGACCAGTCTACTTCCCATTAACTGACAAGTTCTTGTAGTGCTTTTTCTATCAATTTTGCATCCAGCATAATCAGAATATGAGTAGGATATAACTTTGAAGCTTCCATCCTTGGAATACCATATCCCTACTCCCAAAGTCTCCTTTAGATACTTGAGAACTCTCTTGACTGCACCTAAATGACTTTCTTTAGGTTTAGATTGAAATCTTGCACAAACACCTACAAAGAAAGGATATATCGAGTCTGCGGCGAGTAGGTACAACAGATCGCCTATCATCCTTCTGTATAAAGTCTGATCAACATCTTTGCCTTCTTTATCTTCATCCAATCTGATGTTTGTACTCATTGGAGTTGATATCTTGGTGCTGTTTTCCATACCAAACTTATTCAGCAACTCCTTGGTATACTTGGTTTGATGAATGAAGATTCCATCTTTCATTTGTTTAACTTGCAATCCTAAAAAGTAGTTCATCTCTCCCATCATACTCATTTGGAATTTACTCTTCATTAGATTTGCAAACTTTTCACAAAGTAAATCATTTCCAGAACCAAATATTATGTCATCCACATAAATCTGTACCAGCAGGGTGCTGTTCCCTTCACTGATTCTGAAAAGAGTCTTGTCAATGGTGCCTTTTGTGAAACCATTGTCCACCAAGAATTGAGATAGAGTCTCATACCATGCTCTTGGTGCTTGTTTCAATCCATAAAGTGCTTTGTTGAGTCTATACACTTTATATTCTTGATCTTTTACTTCAAATCCAGGAGGTTGCTGTACATACACTTCCTCCTCTAGAATGCCATTCAGAAATGCACTTTTGACATCCATTTGATATACTTTGAAGTTCTTATATGCAGCATGTGCCAAGAATAATCTGATAGCTTCCAATCTTGCAACAGTGCATAAGTTTCATCAAAATCTATTCCTTCGCTTGAGAATAGCCTTTTGCAACTAGTCCGGCCTTATTCCTCACAATGGTACCGCTTTCATCAAGTTTATTTCGTATACCCATTTAGTACCAATGATATTTGCATGACTTGGCCTTTCAACTAGTGTCCAAACTTGATTTCTTTCAAATTCATTCAATTCTTCTTGCATAGCTATTATCCAATCTGGATCTGAAATAGCTTCTTCAACAACTTTTGGTTCCATTTGAGATAGAAAACAAGTAAACATAGCTTCCAGTTGTCTTCTAGTCCTTACACCTTGCTGTACATTGCCAATAACTTGTTCAGCAGGGTGATTCCTTAACCATTGTGGATTCTGGTTAGTTTGATTATCAGGAACCTCATCTTCAGTAGGGTCTGCTGTAGCTTCTTCAACAACAGGGGGTTCAGCAGATCCTTGAATTGCTTCAGTTGTTGCATCAGTAATGTCACCAGCAGGGTGTTCAGCAGGGGCAGTATCAGAAATTTTTAAATCATTGAATCTTTCCAAAATTTCAACACAATCTGGATCAGTGATTTGTTGATTCTCAGCAGGTTCACAATCTTCATCTTTCATACCAGTGAACTTAGGTTCATCAAACACAACATGGATTGTTTCTTCATGTTTCAGTGACCTCTTGTTCAGTACCCTTGAATGCCTTGCTGACTGAAGAATATCCCAAGAAAATCCCTTCATCTGATTTTGGTTGGAATGTTTTCGATGAACCTTGTGATTTAGGATAAAACACTTGCTTCCAAATGGATGGAAATAGGATATGTTTGGTTTCCTTCCATTCCAAATCTCATAAGGTGTCTTCGGCGGCTTTCTTGTTCACCGATGTTCTTTTTGTGTATAGCATGCTTGTATTAACTTTCTTGACCCAATACCTTTCGGTAGCAATGCTTCACATATCATTGTCCTTCCCGCTTCCTTTAAAGTCATATTTCTTCTTTCAAAGAACCCCATTTTGCCGAGGTGTACCAAAGAGCGACAAGTTGATGTAGTACACCATTCGTTCACGTATTCTCTTATAACTTTGTTGAGAAATTCGGTACTCGATCGATCTTATTTTTATTATTGTTAAACTTTTCTCATTTTGTAATCTCTTTAAGAGATTAGGCATGCTTTTGAGTGTTTCACTTTTCTTGTTCATAAAAACCACCCAAGTGTACCTTGAATAATCATCCACAACCACTAAAGTGTATTTCTTTCCAGCTTACACTTGTTGGAGTTAATGGTCCAAAAAGATCCATATGCATAAGCTCCAACACTCTATTAGTTGATTGTTTAGTTTTTGACTTGAAGCTTGACTTTATCTGTTTACCCCGCCGACATGCATCACATATAGCATCCTTTTTGAATGTGATCTCGTGTAAACCAATCACCAAACTTCTTCTTCACCAACCGATTTATATCATCAAAGTTTAAATGATTCAACTTCTTGTGCCATAACCAATTGAGTTCGATTTGGTATGCACAATCGAGCAGTGTTTCGGAACTCGCAATAGACCAATCCACAACATACATATTTTGTTGTCTTCTACCAAAGAAGTACAACTTGATCACCTCTTTCACTAATGACAATACGGTTGTTTTTGTCAAAAGTGACCTTGTATCCCATGTCACGAGAATTGTCCAAAGGTGCTCGGCAAGTTGTAGTCCAAATCCTTCCACATATGCAACATTCTTGATAGTAAGTCCATTTCTTACAAGTGTGCCATATCCTCTTGTGTATCCAGGTGTATTCTTGTTGCCAAAATTCACTCTTGGACCATCTTTTGCCACAAAGTTTGATAAACAGTGCTTATTCTTTGTCATATGTCTGGAACATCCACTGTCAAAGTACCAGACACCCTACAAAACAAAGTTAATACATTTTAGGTACCCAAACCTGTTTGGGTCCATAGTGGTCAGTAGTAAGCATGACTTTTGGTAAGTTTCCATAAGGTCTTCTCCTAAAAGTGTCATACTTTGGTTCATACATGTATTCCACACATCCATAAGTTCTTACAGTAGGTTGTGTAGGATTCACATATGTTTTCTGGCCTTTTGGTTTATATGTTTGAAGTGACTTTTGATGTTAGAAGCATTAGTATAACCATTTGTTTGCTGTCTGTTAGGAACAGCCCTGTAGTATGGAGTCTGCTGAGGTCCCTGCTGAGGCCTTTTATAAGTCCTCTGCTGAGTCCTTTGCTGATTCCATTGCTTAGGTTTTACCCTAGCAGCATGGTTATACTCATTGTTTCTATCAGCAGGTACATGAATATTCCAATCATCATCAGTAGGGAACAGTCTACCTTTCCCCCTGAGATAAGTATCCCTTGAATGATTAACATTTTTAGATTTGGGATTCTTATCTTTGGAATATTTCTGACCTTTACCTTTTTGTGGTCCAAATAGGACTTGGTAGCAGGTCTGCTATCAGTAGGTCTAGAAGGTCCAGCAATCCTATTTTTAGATTTGTTCTTTTTGTTAGGAGCTGTTGACTTCTTTGACTTCTGATTTTGCTTCCTTGAAGTATTCTCAGTAGGTTTTACTTGCCTCGGAACCTTACTTGGAGTTGGATCTTGTCTTGGTACAAACTTAGGACCAATTCGGTGCTAGGTTCAAGTAACCTTACTTGGATCCACTCTTTTTGGATTGTTGAGTTCCAAATCCAAGCCCCGTTTTATCACCATAAGGCTTTCCGGACTTGTATGCGGTAGTGGAGCAAGATGGTTCGGAGATTCGTGGGCCGCCGGATGATCGACGAGCTTACACTGATTCTGTCCAACATCTTTTTCCTTACCTTTGAGAACTCTTAGTTCAGCTTTCAATCTTCGAACTTCTAATTCAAGAGCTTCTTTTTCAGCCTTCACAATCTCATAACCAGATTGTATTATCCTCAGTTGATTAAGGATGGCATCCAAAGTCTCATTATTGTCAGAATTTCTAGGTTTTGACCACAAGTTGATTCACAATCACTTCCAGCAGGAGTATTGATGGATACAATATTGTATACCTCCTCAGTTTCTTCCATATTGGCTATCAAAGCATAATCTTCCATATCAGCAACCAGTGCTGTGTCATCTGATTCATTTCCTTTTTTAGATTCCACTTCATACCCTGATTCATCTTCAGCAATCATAGCCTTCTTTCCATGTCTTCTTTGTTGACTCTTGGTCTTTAGTAGGTCTGGACAATCAGGTCTAAAGTGTCCAGGCTTCTTGCAGTTGAAGCAAAGATAATCAGGTTCCTTACTTTGTTTTAACTCAGGATAGTCAGGTTTGAAGTGTCCTGGTTTCTTGCAATGAAAGCACAGATAGTCATTATCTTTCTTTGATTCTTCTTTCTTTCTTTCAGTAGGCCTTTTTGTGAAGTTTCTTGCAGGGGCCTTTCTTGTCTTCATCATCCTGATTTTCTTGCTCAGGAGGGCAATGCGTTCTCGCATCTCATCCAAAGATCATCTTGTCCTCCGATGTTTCTTCCGATGTGAAGCGACCAATGCGATGGTCTTTGGCTCTTCCTTTTCGCCTCGTGTACAAGCTTTTTGCTAAATTCATAAGCCTTGAGATCCGAAAACAACTTGAAGGTGTCTTCTTCATGCAACTTTCTCATTTCTTCTATTGCGTCACCTTCATTTTCCAAACATCTTTTGCGGTAGAGCCTCCAAGATTTTGGTGTTTATTTCTTCTTTTGAATAACTTACACTCGGTAGGGTAAGTTCATCCAGAGACGACATTAAATCTTGATTCCATTTGCTCAATGGTTTCATTTGGCGACATCTTGAACTTTTGGAACCTCTTTCTCGGCCACACTGATTTTATTCTTCTTTATTGCATAGTGCCTTCACAGATCAACTGTATCTTGTCCCAAAGTTCCTTTGCAGTTTTGCAATCTTTAACCTTCATGTACATATTGCTATCCAGGGTTCTATAAATGATGTCAATAGCAATATTGTTGAGGTTTGCTCTTTTTCTGTCTTCTACATTCCATTCTCTTTTTGGTTTAGGAATGTACTCAGTTGTATCACCCACTGTTATTGCCTTGGTAATCTCCATCAGTTAGTACATCCATCATCTAATCATGAGTTTCAGCCAGATAAGCCTGCATTCGACGTTTATACTCATCAAATCTATCCAGAGAACACATCAGTATAGTTCTAGCATACTGGGTGTTATCCATGATGCAAGTCTTTGAAAATCAGTAACTTGAAAGAAAGTTTCAAAGGATTTTCACAAGCACAACAAGTAGGATTTCTTCAGAACAGAAGCACTGCTCCGATACCAATTGTTGGTCCCTTGGAAAGGCTTTGGTTAAGTTTAAGGGGGGGGGGGTGAATAAACTTAACACTTAAAACTTTGGAGTTAACAAATTTCGCAACTTCAACGATCTCACGATACTTCGAGTCCGTCGATACCTCGCAGCTCCGATGATAAACGTAGTCTACGATAGTTGAGTTTGCTTTGAATTTGTGCAAATGGAATAATATTAAAATTAAGCCTTAATACTTGTTGTAAAATATGATACTAAGTATTAGATACTCAGTAGTGCAAGTGTGTGATTTCAGTTGCTAGATTCAGTAGGTTGATGTGTAAAATAAACTAAGTGCAGAATGTAAATGCTGAAAGTAAGTAGGCAGATTTTATAGTGGTTCCAGGTGGTGTAATCCTGTCAGTCCACTCTTCTCCTGTGATGTTGGAGGTAATCCACTAGAGATCTTTGATATAGCTGTTACAAAGATTCCTAAGTTGCTTGTCCTTCATCAATAACTATGGCTTCACAAACTGAAAACTGGGAACATGTAAGATTGCTGCTCCTAAGTCTTCCACTGGTCCTTGAAGGGTAGGATTGCCTCTTCACCAGCTCCACCACAAACAACAGTCTTTCACACAACTGTGCTTCACTGTCTTCAGCAGGTTCTTTATAAAATAAAGATTGAATCAAATAAATGATTCAGTTGCAGCATCTTGATTAGAATGAAATAATCAGCAGCTTGCAGTCTTCAAGTGTGTATGCTTGATATAGATTGAATACAGTAAACACTTGAAGAAATTCTCTGGATCAGTAGCTTTAAGTTCGGTAGGTTCAGCAGGGTGTTTTTCAGCTCAGTAAAATATCTCTTCAAAGTTTATCAAATTTCATCATCTTGTTTCTGATTTGAAAGTCCTCTATTTATAGGTAAGAATGCATGTGACTTGTATTTGAAATTCAAATGTAACCATTCCTTGTTTTTGTCCCATCTGATTTGCATTCTGTCACTATTCATAAGACTGACACTGTCAGAATTCCTTTTTGACAAGCGATCCGTCCACCCTTTGACTTATATCCAATGGATAAAAATATGAATCATCCCAACGTTCTTTTAATCTCACCTTTGATTTGTTTGATAAGTCGAGGGTAGTTGGTCGTCCTTATCCATGTAATCTTCCAATATAATCTTGAATTAACCGAGGTATTTTATCGACGGGTTCATCATCGTCGAGATACCTATCGTCCGTTTGAACGCAATTTGCTTGTGTATAAAATACAATGCAGCTGACTTCTTTTATCTAACTTTTATTTGTGAAGTTAGATTACACCTTTTTAATTATAACTAAGTTCCAAACATCATCCAACTTATGGAACTTAGACCTTCTTCACAAGGTATATGTAATCAGTTTAGGTCATCACAGACTTGCCTAAATTCTGATTCCATATCCTTGACTTAAATTACTAAGTTTGATTCCTTTGCCATATGTAACTGAGTTTGAACCCTCAGCCTTCAGTCTTCAGCAGGTTCCAGAGTAGTCTACTAACCTATCTACCCTACTGATGTGGATCAGTCTGCTGATATGAATCAGCAGCCCTTTACAGTGCTTGTTTGATCAAACATATTCAAAAATCAAACTCTAATAAACCTATACATTTGATCTAGACATCTTTTTGCCTTTGCACTATAACAGCTAGTCTGACACTCATCATCAAAACATAGAAATAAGTCCAACACTGGTTATAGGTCCATGGTCCCCGGGTTGGCTCCTAACACGGGAGTGTTTTCTCATTTTATGGAACCTCGAGAATAAATTAGATAGTTGGTCTATTTAATGAATATGCAATATTATTTATTTAGTAAATAATATGTAAAATAGAAAAGACATTTTCTATTAAAAATGACTAAAAAGTGGCGCCACATTGTAGATAATTTAGGAGAAGAAATTTTCCTAGATTATGTCACATGTGTAATTAGTTATTTATCTATTTGTTGGATAATTAATGGAAAAATAAGATATTGATTTTTTGGGAATTATCTCTTATCTTTTGACAAATATCTTTTCCTTGTGGGAATAGGTAATTGTGGTGTGAAAAAGATAACTCTCTTGACTAGTTATTTTCCTATATAAAGAGAGCTCCTCCTAACACAATACACATCATAATTTGCGCCAATATCAAATTAAAAATGAAGAAAAATTAGTCTCTTGCCTTAGTGTTCTACGGCGAGGATCGACGTCCACTAGTCGTCGCTAGGAGATACAATCCGGAAGACTGCGTCTTCTCCATCTGTCGATTTACTATTCCTCTTTAATTATGTAAATATTCAACCTTCTCGTAGTTAGATTAATTGTTTATGCGATTCGAATCGTGGTAAAATCGCATGCGAATTTATTCGTAGCTTCCGCTATGCAAGATCGAGTGTCTCGATCGGTGCTGTGAATCAGATCTGACGATCCAATTATGGAACGGATCTGGATTTGGGTTTATGTATATCCAGCATGTGGTATCAGAGAAAGGTTAGAGCGATTTTGCGATCTTGATTACGTGATTAACTAATAAGGAGTGGAATTGAATAAATATTGCATCTTTTATATATTTGTTATATATATGCGTGTTGGATGATTTGGTTGATGAGATGGATTGGGGTTGGTACTTGTTTACCGTTAGATCTATTCTAAACCCATTTTTCCAGGGTTTAGGAAATTGTTGTATTTAATTTTCTGGACAGCTTTTAGATCCAAATTGATTGGATATAGGATGTAATTTTTTTTATTTGTGTTTGTACCTGTGCCGAAATTTTGGAGGCCACAAACGAAGCTGAAAGTTGCTGAATGATGTTTCCGCTGTTGTGATTTCGGGTGCTGATGTCATCATGACATTAGCGCAGTATATAAATAAAATAAAATAAAATAAAAACATAGATTGGAGGATTCGAACCCAGGCTGCTATAATGGAAGAAAAAGCGCTGCACCAACTCGGCTGGGAGACTTTTGTTGAAGATTGGGACCAGAAAAAAAAAAAATACAATGCGGCGGCAGTTTATAGTTAGATATTAGTAAACCTTTTGATAGTAGGGTTTATCTAATTATTTAATTGTAGGTTTATAGATTGGATACGGGGGTACCAACGGTCCATCTCAGTGGTTTATTTTTCGCATTTATTTTCTTTTGTGATTATTTATATGAAATAACCATTCCATGCATCATGTTCATGAATTTCACTCCTAGCATATGCATACATGTAGAAAATTAATATTGACATTAATTAGACATGTATGAACACGATAATTAATTTAGATTAATAATAAATTAAATTAATTAAAGGAAAGGGAATTTTATCGGGATATAAAATTCACATGATAAACTTAATTTGGGATTAAGAATCATTTGGGGTTTAGGTTATGTAGTGTCTATATAAATTAGAATTTTGATAATCAAAAATTGGAAAATCATGAAAAATTGGACACCAACTAGACGGTATTTGGAACCGATAAGTTAGTGAATGTTTTTCCTTGATTTATTGTTTTTCGAGTTATTGAAAAATTCTAAAATCCTAAAACTTTTATCATGACAAATTAGGATAATAAAATTCTTTGTAAATTTTATTTGTGTAGTGTCTACACAAGGATTTTCTATCGAAAAAATTTGTTAAATCATGAATATAGTGTCGCTAGTTAAACGGTATTTAGAATCGATAAACTAGTCTGAGCTTTAAATTTTGTGATTTATTATTTTTTGAATTATTGAAAAATCATCAGGCCTAATGTATTAGGATTATAAAAATTTTGGTGAATTTTAATTGTGTAGTGTCTACACAAAGATTTTATAAATTCGAAAAATTGGAAAGTCGTGAATAAGTGACACTAATTAGACGGTATTTGGAACCGATGAATTAGTAGGAGGATTAAAATTTAAATATTCATGATTTATTGTTTTTCGGATTGCGGAGAAATTCTAAAAATCCTAATAAGACTACCTAATTTTCAAAATAACGAGTGGGAGCGGGGAAGGTGACAACCGACCCCACGGCCTCTACTTTGACACAAGCACGTGAGAGAATGGTGATGCCTCGTGCCGCTTTGATTTCGCCCCCCTACGGATGGCCTTCGCCGCTATCAAAATTCAAGGCTTGGTTTCCGAAAGGATAGGATTTTGAGTACTCGTCGGGTCACTGACCTACCCTACGGCGGCATACTCGGGGCGTACTTAAAAATTTGAAACAATAGGTCACACTCAAAAGGATGTTTAGGAATATCTTGGCTGAAAAAGGAAGGTAATCAACAATTAAATAGGAGATGTTCGATTCTTAAATGGTTTAATTGTTGAGAGAGATTGTCTCAATTTAATCGTCACCTCTTTGACCTACCCTACGGCGGCACTGAGGTGTGAGATTAAATCCTTGGAATGGAAGGATAAACTGCATGCATGACATCCCGTTTATTATTCATAAAATTATTATATGTTGTGGTGTATGATTTGATTTATATTTCTGTCATAATTTATGTTTGCAACTACACATCATCTCAAGGTATCTAAACTACTAAACATATTACATTGACTAATAACGACTTCGTAAAAGTGGAAAAGTAACAAGAACGTTGAACTCAATAATCAAGAATGCAAATTAATTATTCGGAAGATGAAGTTCCTCTTGGGCCTCCAAACTTAAGTGATAAGTATGTCACTGCTGTCACTCGTGATAAGTGAGAGACAAAACAAAATTAGTTGAAAAATGACGAGAATGATTTGGTATCAATCTCACTAGACATCCCACAGTTCACGAGTAGTGCCTACTCAAATGAACTGCTAGTTCACGGCCATTTCCTTTAAAGAAAGCCAAGAATGGGAAGGCAAAATGTCTACAAGTGTAAGTCATTTAAAGGCTAAACCAAAATATTGAGAAAAGAAAGTAAAGGATAAGGAAAGTGATTTCGGATCACCAACCTATGAATCCTTAGAGACTTTCTTAACCGAGTAATATGACCCGGAAGCTAAGTTCTTTTGTAAGAACAAGGTAGCTAGGCATTAATGATTAAAGGGTAGACAACGGGCAGTAATCTCAGCAGAGATAGTGGGAGTGGTATAAGGAAAGAAATTTTGGATTTTAATCCTTGAATATCGTAGAAATTTAATTCCTGTTTTCAGATTCGTTGGAACAAATGGATTCACTTTCAAATCAATGATATAGTTTCCTTAAAGAGAGTGAATATGACATTTGTAGTATGAATCTAGGACTCGGACTTTTGTCTGATAAAGTCCGAACCACTAAGTAATGCTGAAAAGGTATATGTAACACATCATAAACTATTAAGACAAATGGTTTCCGCATTTAGATAAACGATTCTTCAGCATCTATTAATTAGTGCATACATCCTAGAGATAAGATCTGGAGACAGGCTAAGGGTGATTCCTATCTCCCAGTCTAAGAACACTATCTCAAAAGAAAAATGACTTGTAACCTTTCAATTGGTAAAGGGTAATAGAGCTAAAGAAGTATCATAGCTTGTTCATATTGACCTTTGGGGCCTTATAAAGGATACAAGCTAGTGGGAGCTTTTGAGAAATAGACATTTTGTCTAATGACTACTCGAAATTCCGAAATTTTATATAAATATTTGGAGGAATCTCTGATATTACCAGAGAAACGAGTATTTCATGCTCTGATATAGGCCATAGCATAGTATTTGGAATTGATGCTCTGCCTACTTCCGAGTGAAATGATTTCACTGAAAGGATAAACCATGTATTGTCTTGTATAGTTATTGATATGCTACATTACACTGCTTAACTCAATTAAGATATTGATTGCAAAATAACGTTTTACATTGTTATGCAATACTGAGAAGTCTACCTAGAAGATGCTTATGGATTTGTGGATAAAGAGTGAAGTAACTTTATTCCACTTCCGTAAATAGAGGCATTTAGCATTTATGCTTGAAGGTAGGACTGAAGATTTAGCATACACGTTCAGATGGTAACTGATCGTGAAATATCTTAATACAATGAGTGAAGGTTGGTTATAAGATTCTTAAGATCGGATCGTGACAGTTACACTGTTACACCTTTTTCTAAAAGAATGTTTAAATAACAACCTTAGACCTTGAAGTAACGTCACTTAAGGAGTTACTATCTGATTTAATTAGACCATATCCAACATTGGTTGTTGGGGATTACACTAATAAATACTACTGAACAAGATCAACATATCAATTCACTCTAAAGCAGTGGGAGTATGGTTTAACCATTGACCCGCTGTGATTATGTAGACATTACGGCCCGCTGGAGGTAATTGATAACCTATGGACCTCTGGAAGGACAGTATAGGATTCTGATAAATAGAGGTTGGTTTAATGACATAAACCTGTAAATGAAGTTTTTGGTACTCCATGTCTGTTCACACTTTTGTAGAGCCACCTGAGTGTCTCAGGCTTAGTGGGAGTAATTGGATCTACATGGAAAAGAGTCGAATGAATAGGAAAGTTTAACTTTCTAAGCAAAGCCAAGTGGTCTTGGGGGTAATTCCCTGAGAAGTAGATAGTTTAATAGGGGTGATGCCCTGAACCCTCTCACCATTCAGCCTTTGGTTGACTCCATGGAAAGCAGAATGATTACCAGGGGTCATGGCCTGAAACTTTCTTACCCAACAACGGAGCTTAGATTCATTCGGAACAGAAGGGTTTTAGCTTAAATCCAATGGTAGATTGACTGCCTATGCTTATATCCATTGGTGGATTAAAGCAAACCTCTTGGTCATCAAAGGTCACATGTGGGCCTGACTTAAATATTGATAAGTCTTTTGTAGACTACGATATCAATATTGGTAAAGTAGTGAGTATTAGTGTTAATGACAAAGATAACACTGCAACAGTTGAGAACAACATGAGTGTGTTATCTGAAGTCAGAAACTGACGAGCCAAAACTTCTCTGAACAAGAGAAGTGGACTATATTCTTAGAATTTGATTCGGTCAAATTCATAAGAACAAGTTGTTGACCGTATCCCATCCATCTTATTGGTTAAGATGATATAATGCATTTTTGAATGCTAGATTCAATGAGATGTTTCCTACCCAAACCCTCACGGAATAATTCTCTCAATCTTCGGATATAGAGAAAATAGGATAGTTTCTCTTTTGGATAGAGAAAGTCAGAATATAAAGTCAGATTAAAATCGAATCATGGATTCGAACGTTGAGTAGCAGTATAGTGCATCCTCAAGTACCTTTAGAGAACGAGGAATCATATGCTTCTGTATTCGGTTGCAAACCTGAGTGTTGTTGACTACACTGATTCTGATTTTTTGTCGGATTAAGGATGATCGTTAATCGATCTCAGGCTCAGTGTTTACTCATAGTGATGGGGCTATAGTCTGGAGCAATCCAACACTGCCAATTTGACGCTGTTAGTCAAATACATAGCAACTTTTGGAGCGGCTAGAGAGGCGACATAGCTTAAAAGTTCCTTGCTGATCTGGAAGTAATTCCAGGTCTCGATAAGCCGATACCCTTTTACTGTTAAAACAGTTTAGAGGTAGCTTATACAAATGATCTTCACAGTCACAAGAGGTCAAAAGCATATTGAGAGAGAGTACCACCTGATCAGACAGACCGTGCAGAGAGGCGACATTTTGGTCCTAAAGATCACCTCGAAACCGACAACCTGCTGATCAGTTTACCAAGTCTTGTGGCATCTAGTGTCACTGATGAGTGCTTAGCGGGTATGGAATTGGGAGATATGTCTCATCTGCTTTAGAGCAAGTGGGAGAATGTTGTGGATAGATAGAATAAGGGTGAGGTGCTATAAAAACAATTGTTGCTTGTCTTTACGGGCAAGTGGGAGATTGTTAGATGTAGAGTGCCCGAAAGGCAATTGTTTCTTGTCTATACGGGCAAGTGGGAGATTGTTGGAAGTAGCGCCTGAAAGACAATTTATGTAATTGTTTTTATAGTTAATAAATGACAGATTAAAAATAATCTTATTATTTGCTCTGTGCTTATATATTATACACTGCTGAAAATCCCAAGTCGTATCATATGTAGCCAACTTAGTGTGTGACGCACGCGAGGATTAAGTTTATGGTGATACACTTGAAATGTTAGTCCGTGGTGAAGTTAATCAAAGTATGGGTTCTATTGATTAAACCACCATTAATGCGCCCATAACACTTTATGGCGTGACCGTCTTATCCGGACCGTCGACATTGGTTGTCTAAGTGGGGCATTTATATATGACGTAGTCATATATGACTGGACCGATTTAATATGAGTTTCTCATATAATGCCGTGATTGAGAAATCTTATTAAATCAAAAGATGATCATATATGGATTAACCTTAATCCTGAAGTGATTACAGGCTCCTACTTGTTTCAGGATAGGGTTTGATGTGTTCGTTAAGGATCGCTAAGAGGCGCGGTCCGAATCACTTTCACGTTGACACTATTCTAGAATGAGTGAGAAGTGTGTGTCTCACAGATATGGAATCCATTAATTCCAGCGGGAAGTAGAAAGACAATCCCCTTATTTGTTGATCCTAGAAACTGATCGATCCGCGATGTTCGTATTGGTTATGAACTAATTGATCACTAGTGGGTTAATGGTAAATAAGGATAAGATGTATTGAAGAGGGTTTACGGAAATAATCCCGCTTCATTACGGATAGTCTATGGAGGGTTAGTTTATATGTAATGATTATATCAATGGACACTTACCGACTCGACGTTTTGAGAATAAGTTATATCTATAATCGATAGAGTTCAGTTTCGGATTTATGGTGGCGTAATTCCGAAATTAATAAGTTGAGTAGAAATATTCTGTTCGATGAATATTTTATTCAATATATTGTAGCTACTGGTTATAGGTCCATGGTCCCCGGGTTGGCTCATAACACGCGAGTGTTTTCTCGTTTTATGGAACCTCGAGAATAAATTAGATAGTTGGTCTATTTAATGAATATGCAATATTATTTATTTAGTAAATAATATGTAAAATAGAAAAGACATTTTCTATTAAAAAATGACTAAAAAGTGGTGCCACATTGTAGATAATTTAGTAGAAGAAATTTTTCTAGATTATGTCACATGTGTAATTAGTTAATTATCTATTTGTTGGATAATTAATGGAAAAATAAGAAATTGATTTTTTGGGAATTATCTCTTATCTTTTGGCAAATATCTTTTTCTTGTGGGAATAGGTAATTGTGGTATGAAAATGATAATTCTCTTGACTAGTTATTTTCCTATATAAAGAGAGCTCCTCCTAACACAATACACATCATAATTTGCGCCAATATCAAATTAAAAAGGAAGAAAAATTAGTTTCTTGCCTTAGTCATTAAGAGAAGAGTGCATATTCGAGGAGGTTCTACGGCGAGGATCGACGTCCACCAGTCTTCGCTAGGAGATACAATCCGGAAGACTGCGGCTTCTCCATATGTCGATTTACTATTCCTCTTTAATTAAGGAACTCTTCAACCTTCTCATAGTTAGATTATTTGTTTATGCGAATCGAATCGTGGTAAAATCGCATGCGAATTTATTCGTAGCTTCCACTGTGCAAGATCTAGTGTCTCGATCGGTGCTGTGAATAAGATCTGATGATCCAATTATGGATCGGATCTGGATTTGGGTTTCTATATCCAGCAAGACCGACCTCTAGGTCGGCATCATATTTGGAACTCGCCCTCGAGCGAGCATTTTATAAGACCGACCTAAGCTCGGCATCACATTCGGAACTCGCCCTCGAGCGAGCATTTTATAAAACCGACCTAAGCTCGGCATCATATTTGGAATTCGCCTACAAGCGAACCTTCTTGTAAGACCGACCTCTAGGTCGGCATCATTTTGCCTGGAACTCGCCTTCGAGCGAGCCCTCTACAAGACTAAGAGCTCACAAGCCACTAAAGGCTAAATCGATTCACGACGCAAAAACCACAAAGTCAGAATCAATTCCTGGCACAAGCCACAAGAGGCGAAGTTCATCAACTACACACAAGCAACGAAAAGACCTACTCTGAGTACGGCACTAAGGCAAAGCTAACGGCGATCCTCCACAAGAGCAAGCCATCACAATATTTCAAGGCAACAGATCCGCAAACAGACTTTACTCCCCGCCTAAAATTTCAAGAAAATGATTAGGCACGGAGTAGGGGGCCCATGATGAACCTAAATCGTATTTAGGTCCACGGATCCTTATTCGGGTCTGACCGGCCACCGACCATAGTGGATGAGGCCAACGTCCATTACTGTCCGCGAGCTCGCAATCTAGATTAGGACCGCGAGCCTCCGGATCAATTCCAAGCCCTTAACCATACGCGACGATAGAAAGGATTATGGGGCCGACACGCGATCTCATTCGATAAACGGTTCCGCCAGCGACCTCAACCATAACATTAAGAGGAAGAGCTACCTCAAGTTCAACAAAACAATGATATAACAGATACAAAGGTCAGCGAGGCCATCAGGAGCACGATCTATCGGCTCCACTACGAGCCCGTTGCTGTAGATAAATATCTATTATACTGTATGTCCTCGATTGTAAATAAACCGACTTCAGTCGGTGGCTCCCCCTATAAATAGGGGAGCATGTAAGCCATTTAAGAAACCAGATCACAATCTATAAAATAGACCGCAAAGCCAAATTTCCCCCTTCCTATTCTCTTAAAAAACACCACCGTAGGAATCCATTGCCGCCACCGGGCACCACCGGCTAACACCACTTTTACACACTTTTATAGCCAGATATCCAACATACAAACACCGCTAAAAGCAAGATGATGATTTCGACATCATCACCATATTACTTGTAATTGAATGATCTTATGAAAGTCGAATATACACTCAATATTTGACCTTCGTAGTGTCGATTCTGATTTGATAGTGCAGGAAGTCAAATGTTGACTATACATTCAATTTCCACGGTGTCGATTCTGATTCGACGGTATGGAAGTCGAATTTTGGCTCCACATTCAACTTCCACATAATCGATTCTGTAAAAATGTTGTTGTGAATCAATAGGTGTGGGAGAACGCATAGATCAATTGTTGTGAATAATAACTCCAATATATATATATATATATATATATATATATATATATATATATATATATATGTGTGTGTGTGTGTGTGTGTGTGTGTTTTTTATATTATTTCAGGATTTTTATGGATAATACAAGAATTATGTTATTTTTTAGGGGAAATTCTACTGCGGAGACTCTTTAATAGAGAGTTGTACTTGCATCCAATGAAAACACGACACGTGCATTAAACACACTATAAATAAAATCATAAACACATTAAAAGATCACGTCACATGTCATGTTTTCATTGGATGCAAATGAACTTATATACTAAGGAGTCTTCTCAGCATAATTTCTCCATTTTTTTCTTTGCTTTTGTATGTGTAAAAAAAAATAAAAGTGCCAAAAGCATAAGAACATAACAAATTACTACAACCTAGGCTGAAGAAGCCGTCATATCTTGTGAGAGTATGATGCTTTCCTCCGTAGAATTTCGCAGCCGTCATATCTTGTGAGAGTATGATGCTTTCCTCCGTAGAATTTCGCATGTCTTCTCGTTCAATGCTTCTAACGGTGGATAAAGCATTGGATTCCATGATCATTGACAAATTTCGATCAATCTATTTCGAATCTCATTAATCAATCAATGAGTACAATATTTATAGCCACTTATAGGGCTTATATATTACACAATATACCAAAACTACCCTTACTAAATTAATACACAAATCAATATTTTCCATAATCGTAATATATCGTAATACCCCCCCTCAAGTGGGAGTGTGAAGATCTCGAACGCCCAACTTGCGTAATAAAAACTCAAACTGTTGTCGTCCCAATGCCTTGGTAAAAATGTCCACCAAGTGATGTTTAGTAGGAACATAGGAAGGAAGAATCAAACCATCAGTAATGGCGTCACGTACGAAGTGACAGTCAACTTTGATATGCTTCATACGTTCATGGAAAACCGGGTTCTGAGCAGAGCAGTTGACTGTCTCAGAAAATTCGAAAGCCAGGAGGGTTCCGAACCCCAAGGTTAGCCAGTAACTGCTTCAGCCACTTCAACTCACATGTCAAAAAGCCATAGATTGATACTCCGCTTCAGCCGAAGATCGAGACACCGTTGTCTATTTCTTGGACTTTTAGGAGATAAGAGAAAGACCGAGAAACACGAACCATCCACTCAAGGATCTGTGAGTAATTGGGCAACTAGCCTAGTCAGTGTCACACCAACCCTCTAGAAGGAGTGAACTGTCGGAGCGCAGCAAAATACCCTGGCTAGGATGTTTCTTCAAATAGCGGACTAGTCGTAAGACGGCCTCCCAATGCACAATCCGGGGGGCCTGCATAAATTGTGACAAGACGTGAACATAATATGCCAGATCAGGTCGAGTGACCCCGAGATAGATAAGCCGTCCAATAAGACGTCGGTACGACGCTGGATCATCCAACCAAGGTCCGGTGGCCAGTGCCAGCTTATGATTCTGCTTGATGGGAAAGTCAGCTGGTTTGCTCCCAAGTAACCCGGCCTCATGTATAATATCCAATGAATATTTCCGTTGATTCAAGAAAATCCCAACTACGTTCCTCACAACCTCGATGCCAAGAAAATATTTAAGAGCCCCGAGATCCTTCATTTTAAAACACTTGCCCAAATAGGATTTAAAAACCGACATCGCCACTTTGTCATTTCCTGCAATGATCATATCGTCAACATACACAAGCACCACAAGCTGAATCCCATCACAAGTCAAAGTAAACAACGAATAGTCTGATTACGACTGACAAAATCCATAATCATGCAAAGCGGAGGCAAGCTTCGGAAACCAACACCGTGGTGCCTGTTTCAACCCATACAACGATTTGCGCATCTTGCAAACCCAACTGGACCCCGGCTTCTCAAATCCAGGAGGTATCTTCATATAGATCTCCTCATTCAAGTCCCCCCGAAAAATGCATTATGGACGTCCATCTGAAGACTGTCCCACCGTTTCACTGCGGCGACACTGAGAATGGTCCGAACCATAACCATTTTTGCCACAGGGGCGTAAGTCTCTGTATAATCAATACCTTCTTCTTGGTGATGATGCCCAACAGCCACTAACCGGGCTTTAAGACGCTGTAGGGTGCCGTGCTCGTCATATTTCTTTGTATACACCCACTTACTCCCCAATGTCTTTTTCCCAGAGAGAAGGGGTCGCAAAACCCGAGTACCTTGATCTTCAAGTTCTTAAATTTCTTTTGACATGGCCTTACGCCACCCCTCATGTTTCATAGTCTCCTTAAAATATTTAGGAGGATTACCCACTGTAATAGCTGCAAGATACTTGCGATGTTTATCAGAAAACTTATCATAATTAATATAATGCATAAGACGATACGGAGTACCTGAAGAAACCGATGGACTGGAAGAGCGTGGAATGGGACTGTCCTGATCAATCAATGTATGCATCACAAAATCTTGGATGCACGAATTCGGAATCTTCTGTCGTCTACCCCTACCCAACTCTTCAGTACCATCACCTGGATGTCGCGGTTGTGGTGAAGGTGCTATATTACCCCCAGTATCATTTGTGTCAACTGTCAAGTCCGTCCTCCCACAACCGAAGGATCCGGAAAGGGTGGACCCCTGGTAGGAGAGGCATCGAACTCCTGATCTACTATGCCCATATCGTCAAACAAAGGGTAAGAAACTATAGAGGCTTCACTATCTGTCGGTTGGGAAAAAGGAAACACATGTTCGAAAAATTTAACATCCCTAGAAACAAAGATCTCATCCGTATCTAGGTCATACAAGGTCCATCCCTTCTTCGCGAACGGGTAACAAGGAAAACACACTTATGACTCCGGCTAGCAAATTTATGAGTGTGACGATGGTCGTGGGCGTAACATAAACATCCTAAAATTCGAAGCATTGAGAGGTCCGTTTTTTTCCCAAAAAGAGTCTCATAAGGCGTCTTAAAATTCAATACACTAGACGGTGTTTGGTTAATTATATAAGCCACAACTATAGCACATACCCCCCAAAACTTAAGCGGCAAATGTCCATCAAACCGTAATGCACGTGCAACATTAAGAATGTGTTGATGTTTCCGTTCTACCCGACCGTTCTGTTGAGGAGTACTAACACAAGACGTTTCAAAGATGATACATTCCTTATGAAAATAAGGAAGCAAAGGTCTAAACTTTGTTCCATTGTCATTACGAACCCGTTTAATTTGAACCTCGAACTGACGAGAAATTAACGCAACAAAATCCAAGAAAGCAGGCTCAACCTCCATTTTATTCAACAATAAGTAAATCCAAACAGAACGGGAATAGTCATCAACAATAGTCAAAAAATACGAAGCGCCACACGTCGAGGGTACACTATAGGGGCCCCACAAATCACAATGTATTAATTCAAAAATACGAGTAACTTTATTGTCACTAAGGGGAAAAGGTTCACGGGGCTGCTTTGCCCGAAAGCAAATATCACAACCATCTTTATTTAAAGATTTGGGTATAGAAATATTAGGCACCTGCCGAAGGACCTTTTCCGATGGGTGTCCTAATCGCCGATGCCACAAATCTCCAGTTTGTCCACCATCAACTGTCATAACCCGAACCTCTGGAACTCCCAAAAACAGAAAAAGTCCATCCACACGCTCACCCAAATCCCAATCGTTGTCCTCGTCACTCGGTCCTGCATAATACATAAACGAGCGGTAATCTGCATAACACAACGATGATCATCCAAGAATTGAGAAGCAGAAATCAAGTTACAATTTAATTTCGGTACATATAAAACATTCGTAATCCGTAAATTTTCCCGACAAGATAACCGTTCCCGTATGAGTTGCAAATGACGAACTCCTATACGGTAAGCCAATTGGACAATGTTCTATAGGTCGGAAGTCAACAAATAAATTTTGGTCACCTGTCACGTGATGAGTGGCCCCAGTATCAATAATCCATTAGTATTTACCAGTGAATCGAACTCGTGGTTTAGTTCTATTTAAAAGGTCTAAAATAGCTTGCCATTGGGCCGAACTGATGTTCGCGAGCCCAGAGTGTTCAAAAGATTGAGGGAGAGTCGAGCCCACAGCGGCCTGAATCGAGCCGGACGAGCTCGCCTTATTTAACTTGGCTGGGACGATCCACCATCCACGGTGCTATCCCTTCCCGTACCTGGTGTGATATGGATGCGGGAACAAAATGATTTATCTTGTTCTTCATTATTCCATTTCGATTCCGAAATTGTCAGAGTTTCGGAGACCATCATGGTCTCGCGATCATCATCAATTGAGGGACAGCTGACCCCAGCTTGCTCCTCCCTCTCACGATCTGATGATGTATTCATGGCTGAAATTCAACCGCTTTTTTTTTTTTTTTTTTTTTTTTTTCCAGCCGTGAAAACCTTTCTGATCAATTGTTGAATACAAAAATACAAGACTTCAATACAGCCCTTCAATCAATCGCCTAGGATCCTTCAATCAATCGGCTGCATCTTGCTGCTGGATTTTTTTTTTTTTTTTTTTTTTTTTTTTTTTTTTTTCAGAAACCTGGCTCCGATACCATGACAAATTTCAATCAATTTATTTCGTATCTAATTAATCAATCAATGAGTACAATATTTATAACTACTAGTATGGCTTCTATATTACACAATATACCAAAACTACCCTTACTAAAGCAATACACAAATCAATATTTTCCATAATCGTAATATATCGTAATAATCATATTCGATCATTCTTCATTAGCTCACAACAATCTTTCACGAGTCACCCTGATCTATGATATTTTTTTTGTTAATAATACAAGTTTTCATAATAAACCTTTTCATCCATGTGACACAATTTTTTTGGATATCGAGTCCTTATTCGAAAATAAACGTCTGGTACGCATTTGATAAAAATAATCTAATTATATACATCAATCTGACCTCATCTAATATCAAAATACAAAGTCGAAGATTTCAATGGCTTGGGAAAACCGAAAAGACAGCTAAAAGGATCGAAAAGGAATACAAGCTAGGCGGCCATTACATTACTAATTCAGTTTTAAACAAGAACAAAACCGTCATTCTTAATTATGTCTAACACTAAAACAACCACAACTTGACATTAAAAACTATCTAAAGAAATGTAATTGAGATAACTTGACTTCTAGCCAATACATAAAAGAGAACAAGAGTGAAATTCCTCAGCAAACAATGGATCCTCTCCAAGGGCCCTATGGTAAGGCCAATTAGGCGGCGGCCGAAGGCCGAAGTGTCAGCAGGGGCTCGAAATTACATGTTTTGTTAATAAAAAATTCGTGTAAATCCAATCCAACCGACCTAATATAGTGTGTTAATTTTTTTTTACATGAATTGATAAAATCCCACTAATATAATGTGTTAGAAAAAATTCACTTGAATTGACAATGGGCCATATGATAGGCTCAAATTTATAATAACTCACATGCATCAATTCAAATTTCATATGTGAATTTGTTCACCTAGGGGTGCTTAGCTTTCGGGGGCGACGTCCCCACGAGTTGGCATTGTCCCCTCGACCCCCGTTTTGTTATGGGAACCCAAATGCAAACGATAACAATGTGTGAAAATGTATCTAACATCAATTAATTTAAATTTTGTATCTATAGATTTTAGAAGCGCGATGTTGAAGTAATCTTTTGTATGTACGTTTTTGGGAAAAAAATTGAACTAAAAGGCCTCATTCGGGCGAAGTCGCCGAAGGCCCAAAAATATCCAGGGCCGGCCCTGGTCCTCTCTTCAACAACTTCAAACTCAACCTCGTCTTTCATCACCTTCTCAAGATGGGACAACATAAAATGAAAAAAGGTAACAACAAAAGTACTTAATAAATGATAGAAGCGTTGATATGAAACTACACAATACTAATAATTGTTAATAAGATTATCGTACAATAAAAATTACACAAGCTATGTTCTTTTAACCACTTTTTATGATTCCTACTTAAGACATAATTTTAGGATTGACCATACACCAGAATCTCTACAATTCGTCTACTTCTACGGTTGTACAATCCAAACCCTCAACTTGGCATAGGGGCTGAATTCAACTAGAAAATATGAGATGAAACACCTTACGAAACGAGCAGAGAAATTTATACAATGGTCTCCTCGATGCGGTAATCATTTTGATGTGAGTCGTCTGAATTGTAGAGCAATGCACGGATTATTAGAATTTTCCAATAATTTCTTCTTCTTCCCCCTCCTCCTCCTCCTCTTCTTCTTCTTCTTCCTCCTCCTCCTCCTCCTCATCCTCCTCCTCCTCTTCTTCTTCTTCTTCTTCTTCTTCTTCTTCTTCTTCTTCCTCCTCCTCCTCCTCTCTCCTCATCTTCTTCCTCTTCCTCTTCCTCTTCTTCTTCTTCTTCTTCTTCTTCTTCTTCTTCTTCTTCTTCTTCTTCTTCTTCTTCCTCTTCCTCTTCCTCCTCCTCCTCCTCCTCCTCCTCCTCCTCCTCCTCCTCCTCCTCCTCCTCCTCTTCTTCTTCTTCTTCCTCCTCCAATGGTGAAGAACTCAAATAAAGTGGGGGAGTGAGTGATCGTGTGAAACTGCCGATGGAATGTGATTTGTTTAGACTTGTAAGGCTATATAATTAACAAGGTAGATTGAAGGGGTTTTAATTAGGAATTCCAAGGTTCAATAAACCTAGACAAGAAAATTATTTTTCTTTTTGTATCATAAAAAAATTGAAATAAATCAAATGACGAAATCACCCTTACACGAAGATACAAATATTACATAATTTCCCCATTCAAAGAAGTTTAGTCCTCAAAACTTGTCAAAGTTTACAAATCCTCAATCATATTCGTCATATGTGCACCCCGACTATACTCACCCACTCTAATCATTTGATGTCATCTAGTGATTCAACTTTAACGTCTACAAGATCAAGACTTCCTTCCCTTACTAATACCCTTCCTAGGCCCAACCAAGACTATAGGCACTACTCCCCTGTGAGGTATGTATCAAGATCCGAACTATCCTTATAGCCAGGTTGGAGATTAGTTGTTGAATAATTAATTAATCCAACATTGGATTTATAAGTGAAATAAATATTCGTCATTGACTCTCAATGAAGATTTGTCCGATTTAAAAGTGATCTATTGGGTTATAATGTATTTATTATGATGTGACCAATAATGTATAGAGTCTAAAGCGTAATTTCAGTTTTGTGATGGGTTAAAGTAAAAACACCTAAATATAATTTATTATATAAACGGGTCAGGGTCCGTAGATAACACACAATACATTCTATTATGATTTTCCTATGAATATAAAGAACTTCTCTCTCCATCCCAATATTCCCGAAATATAAGTCATTTTTTTTGAAAAACAAAAACAATTTAAACTTTGTTTGAACTTTGATCGATGATCATCCATTTAAGATTAACGTTTGCAATTAACATACCTGTGCTGATATCTGAATCTGCAACTTTTACATCTGAAAAGTTGAGAAAACAAGCCTAAATCACCACACATGCAGCATTCTTTGGTGGGCTCTGATGATGAAGGTGCTGCTTTACTTGTGTTCATCTTGTCTTTTAGGAATTTTTTAAAGAAAGAGCGAGAGGAAATGAAGAGCCTATGGAATTGGTATAAATGGCAAAGGAAAGTTTTTGTCTGCCACAAAGCTAAAAAGAAACACCGGAGACTTATAGGCAGTGGGTATTTGCATTCCAGTGTGCCATGTTAAAATCGAATTTATGAAAATCAATTCTGAAACTAAAAACAGCCTTTTCTTAGCTGTATTTTGAGAATTGAATTTGGAAATGTCGGTTTTTTATTTTTTAAAATAGATTTTCACAAAATCACTTCTAAAATATGAATTTGATGTGTGCGAATAATAACCCATTTTACTATTCGCACCTTATTATTGCTTGCATTCGTATGATATCATTTTCTTGTCCCCCATGGCCGCGTATGACAAGTACCTATTGAACAGTTTGTGCTCCGAAGGTAAAGGCTTGATTGGGATTGGGGTTGGGACTGGGCCGCTGGGGTGGGGGTAGGGGTTGGGTGGTTTTATTATAATGTCTTTAATGTTTGCAATTAATTTAGAATGATTTTTTTTTAGAAACGCAATTTAGAATGATTGGTCATTTTTTGCGGTTCCAACAAGAAAACTGATTAATCCTCTAAAAAAAAAAAACAGATTAATTTGACAAAAGGTAATTTAGACGCCATATTTTAAATAATCGAAGAAAGTTGATTACTGTGATGCCCCGTTCCCGGATACCGAGACCTTATCCGGAAATAGAACGTTCGACGCGCATAATATTAAATAAATCTAATATTACACGTTAGCCTCTACTACATCGTATCAAATAAAGCAAACGGAGGCAAAAGACTCGGGTAAAATTCTCCATACAACCAAGAATAGAAAAAATAACTAAATGGTAGAAATGTAACTTATTACATCAAGAGAAATCCAAATGAAACTTAAAAGAAATACGAAATCCTCAAAACTATGAAAGACAAAGCCAACAAGTTCTACTAAAGAACTTGAATCAAAAACAGTGACAAAAGAATATTGAAAGACAATAAATAATAAACAGCTACAACTCCGGAGTCCTCAAACGTCGTCATCGAAGTCTCATCAATCGTTCATGGTCGACATGTTCATCTTCTCTCTCCAAACATATAAATAAACATGCATTTGAGGTAAGTACATTGTACATAGTAAGAAGTAGAAGCTACAAATTAACTAAGGTTTTTTAATGAGTTTTATTATAATAGTTATTTTTATGAGACCGACTCAATCTAAGGTTCACTTCATGTCCATCAACATGTCATGACTAACTGTTACTAACTTAACTTATCTGTGTTACATCAACATTCAAGGGCACTACGCATGGTGCTACTCACCACGAAGTATCTGGGTGCAACCTATTAGTGGATCACACCAATAGTCACTGGCTAGTCCCGATAGTATACGCGTTCGGTGAAGTCCCTCTACTCCTGGTGCCCTCTAATGGCCAGCAAATTTATCCATCCACGAGTACCCTCTACTCCCGGTGCCTATAGAAAGGCCAGCAAGTTTACTCGTTTTATCCGAAAGCCTACACATTGCGATATAAACTTGTGCCTATCCAAGAATGACATGATGTTTAATATTTTTACTACACAAGTATGTTTGTTATTAATTATTAATTAGCCACCTAAGTATTTTCAAGTAAGCTCACTCACAACTCCTACTCTCTTACTTGACCACTGTACACCGACACGCGCCAAGAATTACACGTACATTGATGAATACTAATTCATCAAAGCACAAGCCCTTTCATGCCTTTCCGACGGTCCCGGACTTCAACTCCCTTTAAGAGTACGTCCGGTGCTTTGGAACAAAACGCATCCGAACTCAATCGGGGCTTGTTCGTTTTCATTTAATTTTAGTTAAGGTCATTAGAAAAACCACCACCATTCAATTAATATTGAAATAACATTAGCCACAAAATTCATTGTCAACCAAATCGTATATTCATATTTTTTAAAAAAGAAAAATAACACAACACAATAATACTAAATAATTATACATTGTATATTTATATTAAACCGTCCTTTTGTTATGCTGCTACTTTCCCTTTTTTTCCAATAACCATTCGAACTGTACCATGTGGATGGTAATTGATAAGTGCATGAAATACCAAAAGAAATAGAAAGAATATATGGAATGGATGGTAATTGATAAGTGCATGAAATCCCAAAAGAAATAGAAAGAATATATGGAATATATGTTACTGCGAGTGGACCTCTTCTCCTTTATTTCAATCCTTCGATCCGAACCATATATATACAAAACTATTTCAGCGTACGGGAAGTATTTAATAGATAATACCAATAATAACATAATTAAAATACGATTAAACACCCAAAATCCGTTTAAGAACACCCGTTTATAAAACGAATCAAAATACGATCTAACATCTTTAAAACATAATTAATCTATAGGAAGAGCCTCTTACCTTTTAGCAAGCTATTCCCACCAAACCTTGACAAGGTCCTAACTTTCGGGTGTTGAAAAAATCGACGCTCTCTTCACGACGATTCCGCTGCTCTACTCTGATATGAAAACCGTTAAGATCCGTCTTAGAATCTGAAAGAAAAGCTCTTAGCCTTTCTTCTGGCACTCACGCCGTCTCTCTCTCTTTCAACGTAGGAAGAAAATTCTGATTCAAAAGGTTAGTGAAACTAATGGGTTTATTTTTCCTTAAATGGGAAAATTCTCAATAATTAACCTAATCCCTTATTTTCTTTAATTACCCTTACAAATCAGATTTTTCCCTTAAATCATATGCATATAATTCGACCGATGTGTATATATGATAACAAAATACTTAACTCCAAATAATAGAAGTAAGAATAATAATATTTCATTTTCGCAAATTGACACGTCTGACCTTTCCCGAAAATCAGAATATTACATTCCTCCCTCCTTAAAAGGAGTTTCGTCCGTGAAACTTGATTGTACTCAAAGCCTTGACATTCCTTAGCAACTCCTTCTTCAACACAAACCAAACCGAAGCTTCACTTGTTCCCCACGGTAACAAAACTGCTATTGCCAATCTCATTGTCGAATGTTACTGGTTTCCAACTGTTCCTAACCCGTGCACAATTAACCGACTGACCAAACACTCCTGAACCACTGAACCGCACTAACTAATCCTCTACCAAATGCTTCAGCCTTATCTAATTCACTGCACCCGGATGGCGTCCATAAAGGTTTCCTAAAAGGTTGAGGGGTAGGCTTAACTTGCTAGCTATCTTACTTAACACAAATGTTTTGACACTCGCGAATTAATTAATGTTGATAAAGCTATGTTACCTGTTATTAATGTGCCTAAAAGTTAGTTCATTTACTTAGCTACAATTACGATGTGAATTTAATTCATGTCATAAGAATATTTTCAGAAAACAAACAAACTAAAAGGTACCTGGTAAGGCTGCATCCATAGCAAACACCCTTGTTGGTCGAGTTGCACCTCCATTGCCATTTCCTTGACTTTCCTTTGTGTTCCGCCTAAGACACTGCCTTGCGTAATGTCCTGGGTCTCCACAATGATAACAACCATTCGTATCTGCCCGACACTCCCCGGGGTGATTCCTTTTACACTTTGGACAACCCACTGCACTGCCGGATGTCCTAGCCGCTAGAGGTGCCGTAATCCTTTTCTCATCTTGCTGCTGAGGTGCTTCTTGATTTTCTACTTGGCTACTCTCCAAAGGTCTTTTTACTCCAATGACAATGGTAGGCTTTTTCTTGAAGGTCTCAACTTCCAAAGCCTTATTCAACAATTCAGCCATGTTTCTTGCCGTGAAACCCAACATACCAGATTGTACCTCGTAGGATAATCCTTCTTTGTAGAGTGCCATCTTCCTCTTTTCAACCTTCACAAGCTCAGGGTAAAACCTTTCTAACTCGTTGAACTTGTTGGTGTACTGGGATACCGTCATATAAGTACCCTGCTTAAGTTTTAAGAACTGGCTCGCCTTGTCTGCTTGCACTGTTGCTTTGGGAAGTACTCATTGTAGCACATAGCCTTGAAGCCTTCCCAGTCAGTCACTTTTCCATTACTACTTTCTATGGCATCAATCCACGCTTCAGCTGCGTCCAAAAGAAAACCAACTGCCAACTGCGCCATCTCAGAATCAGGAACTTTAACGTTTTTGCAAGCCTTCTCAAACTCATTAACACTCTTCAGCCTTTGAGTGTTCCACATTCCCAAAGAAGCCTGGAACTTTGTTCCTTCTTAGCCTTATGTACCAATCAACTGGTGGTGCTTGCTCAAAAGCTGGTCTAACTGGCGGGACTGGTGGGTACACTGGAGGATATCCAAAAGGTATTTGCTGCTGTTAAGGCTGTTGTTGGTATGATGGTGGTTGGGGTCATAGCGGCGGGATCACTTGAGGTTCAGTCTGATACGGATAGTATTCCTGGTGGTATTACGGAGTGTGTTGAGGTTGGTGGAAGCCATATGGTGGGTATCCTACGCCTTGCTGGTGTCAAAGTGCGGTGAAGGTGGTATAGTAGGTCGAGGAGTGTGAACCACTGGTGGAGGGTAGAAAGTCTGGTATTGCTCGTGATGAAACACTGACGGTGAGGGGTGACTTACTGGTGGCGGGTAGACACTTATCGGTGGAGGATAGATGTTGGTTACTGGGGGTACATAAACAGGTGGGATGTCTCCGATCACAGTGAGACGTATGGGTGCTTCCCCGGGTTCACCATAGATGTAGGTATACCTTGGTTCCTGGTTAGACTGAGGTCATGGTGTTGCACTACGCTGTGGTCGTGGAGTAGGGTTCTGACGAGGTCTTGGTGTGTTGGTCTGATGAGGGGATGGATTCTTCCGCACAAAACCACCTCCTACAATCGGGGTTGGACTCTCACGTCGTACCCCTGAAGCCTCTGCACCTGCTCCGGTTCTAGTGAACACCATCCTGATGATCAAAAAAAAGAGAACGTTACTAAGAGATCTAAAGGAATCTTATCTTAAAAGAAAGGAAGCCAAAAAGACGCTTCGCTCTGATACCAACTGTAACGCCCCGTACCCGGACACCGAGTCCTTATCTGGAAATAGAACGTTCGGCACGCATAATATTAAATAAATCTAATATTACACGTAAGCATGTACTACGTCGTATCAAATAAAGCAAACGGAAACAAAAGACTCGGGTAAAATTCTCCATACAACCAAGAATAGAAGAATAACTAAAGGGTAGAAATGTAACTTATTACATCAAGAGAAATCCAAATGAAACTTAAAAGAAATACGAAATCCTCAAAACTATGAAAGACAAAGCCAACAAGTTCAACTAAAGAACTTGAATCCAAAACAGTGACAAAAGATTATTGAAAGACAATAAATAATAAACAGCTCCAACTCCGGAGTCCTCAAACGTCGTCATCGAAGTCCTCATCAAGCTCATGGTCGACTGTTCATCTTCTCTCTCCCACCACATAAATAAACATGCATTTGAGGTAAGTACATTGTACATAGTAAGAAGTAGAAGCTACAAATTAACTAAGGCTTTTTAACAAGTTTTATTATAATAGTTATCTTTATGAGACCGACTCAATCTAAGGTTCACTTCATGTCTATCAACATGTCATGACTAATTGTTACTAACTTAACTTATCTGTGTTACATCAGCATTCAAGGGCACTACGCTTGGTGCTACTCACCATGAAGTATCTGGGTGCAACCTATTAGTGGATCACACCAATAGCCACGGGCTAGTCCTGATAGTATACGCGTTCGGTGAAGTCCCTCTACTCCTGGTGCCCTCTAATGGCCCATAAAGTTATCCATCCACGAGTACTCTCTACTTCTGGTGCCTCTAAAAAGGCCAGCAAGTTTACTCGTTTTATCCGAAAGCCTACACGTTGCGATATAAACTTGTGCCTATCCAAGAATGACCTGATGTTTAATATTTTTACTACACAAGTATGTTTGTTATTAATTATTAACTAGCTACCTAAGTATTTTCAAGTAAGCTCCCTCACAACTCCTACTCTCTTACTTAGACCACTAGACACGGACAAGGCCTAGCAATTACACATACATTGATGAATACTAATTCATCAAAGCACAAGCCCTTTCATGCCTTTCCGACGGTCCCGGACTTCAACTCCCTTTTAGAGTACGTCCGGTGCCGGAACCAAATGCATCAGAACTCAATCGAGGCTTGTTCGTTTTCATTTAATTTTATTTAAGCTCATTAGAAAAACCACCACCATTCAATTAATATTGAAATAACATTAGCCACAAAATTCATTGCCAACCAAATCGTATATTCATATTTTTCGGAGAAGAAAAATAACACAACACAATAATAACAATAACTATACATTGTATATTGTTATTAAACTGTCCTTTTGTTATGCTGCTACTTTCCCTTTTTTTCCAATAACCATTCGAACCCTATACCATGTGGATGGTAATTGATAAGTGCATGAAATCCCAAAAGAAATAGAAAGAATATATGAATATATGTTAGTGCAAGTGGACCTCTTCTCCTTTATTTCAATCCTTCGATCCGAACCATATATATACAAAACTATTTTAGCGTACGGGAAGTATTTAATAGATAATACCAATAATAACATAATTAAAATACGATTTAACACCCAAAATCCGTTTAAGAACACCCGTTTATAAAACGAATCAAAATACGATCTAACATCTCTAAAACATAATTAATCTATAGAAAGAGCCTCTTAACTTTTAGCAAGCTATTCCCACCAATCTTTTAGCACTCACGCCGTCTCTCGCTCTTTCACCGTAGGAAGAAAATTCTGATTCCAAAGGTTAGGGAAACTAATGGGTTTATTTTTCCTTAAATAGGAAAATTCCCAAAAAAACCAAATCCCTTATTTTCCTTAATTACCCTTACAAATCAGATTTTCCCTTAAATCATATACATATAATTCGACCGATATGTATATATAATAACAAAATACTTAACTCCAAATAATAGAAGTAAGAATAATATATTTCGTTTTCGTAAATTGACACGTCTGCCCTTTTCCGAAAATCGGAATATTACAATTACCGAAAGCAATTAAGGATTATTGAAATCTCAGCTCATGTAACGTCCTTTCCCGAATACCGAGTCCTTATCCGGACTCTACTACGTCGTATCGAGTTTAGCAATTACGGAAGCTAAATTACTCAGAGTATTTAATTTTTTTCACGAGAATGGAAATAAACATACTAAAGATAGAAAATGTATCTTACAACAACGATAATAAATTTACAAGCGTACGATGTCTTAAAGGAAAAACAACAAAGTTATTTTACAAGAATTTCAAAAGAAAGTACAACATGTCTTTAAAAGAAAATACAACATAGTCTAGAACATAGTTTATGATAGTAAGAAATGTCTAGCATAGCATGGTAAACGTGATCATATGTCATCTTCGAAGGCCTCATCAAACTCCTGATCAACTTGTTCATCTTCTCAACCCCAAACACAAACAAACATGCATTTGAGGTATGTACAAAAGTATTTAGCAAGAAACATAAGCTATTGCATTAATTAAGTTTCATAAAAAGGTTTAATTGATTATTAAGATATATATATATGATTCCGACTCAATTCTAGGGTTCACTTCATTCTCATCAACATGTTGTGACTAACTGTTTCTAGCTTAACTCAAGTTTGTCACACCGGCACCCAAGGGCACTACGCATGGTGCTACCCGCCACGAGGTATCATTTGCAACCTATTAGTGGATCACACCAATAGCCATAGGTTGAGACCAGATAGTGTACACGTTCGGTGAAGTCCTTCTACCATTTAGCCATTTGTAGGCTAGTAGAGTTATTCACTTTATCTGACCGCCCACACATCGCGATATAGACAAGTGCCTTACCAAGAATGTTACGATGTTTAGTCTTTTACTACACACTTATGTAAATTATTAGTCATTAACTAGCCGCCAAAGTATTTTCAAGACAACTTCCCTTAACAGCCCTACTCTCTCACTTAGACATCTAGACATCACATCCAAACATATACACATACATTGATGAAAACTAATTCATCAAAGCAGAAGCCAATCATGCTCTTCCGACTGTCCCGAACTTCAACTCTTAGGAAGCATCCATTCGGTGCCGAAACTAAACGCATCATAAACTCAATCAAGGCTTGTTCATGTTTATTTAATGTTATTATATCAAGAAACAACATTTAAAATGCATCTCATAGCTCAAAACAACATTTTCCCCAAAACAGGGGTCAATGCGTGCGCATTGTTTGGAATGTGTGCGCATTGAACGAGCAGAAACATTCAGGATGTCTCTGTCCGGACAATACGTACGCATTCTACCCGCTGAAAATAAATCTGACCATCCAGTATCAGCAATGCATGCACATTGTGCAGCTTGTACCAAAACCTGACTTCCTGTTTCATCAATGAGTGTGCATTGCTAGGCAATGTGTACGCATTCAACTCTAAAAGGCCCTAACTCGAATTTTCTATTCTTTTACGATTCCTACCCAATTCCAAACACGAATAACATCCATCTAAGCACTATAACAGCAGAAACACTTATTTTTTACCCACACATAGTACCAATAATTGTAATACAACAATTAGGCATGATTTCACACATCAAACCACTTCTACAGCAGAAAACATAACTTTCTCAAGCCAAATTAAGGCTATAGAGAAGATTTTTTTACTTGTTAGCAAGCAAACCAAAACCAAACTTTAGGCAACTGTAGCAAAATCCTTGATTCTTCACAACAACCCTATGTGATCAACCCCAAACATGGATTAGACATGATCCGAAGATTCTATTACTACGAACCTATAAATTAAGGAGTTCTAATTCATCAAACTTGATCAATTCATATCTAGGGCAGAATTTCATACCTTTATAAAACCTTGAACTTTTAGTATCAAAACGTAGTCCTCTTCACGCTGATTCCAGTGATCTACTTATCTCTGAAAAACGTCCAAAGGTTAGTGAGAATTTTGAAGAAGCCTCTTTGTTCTTCGATTTGCTCTCAACTGCAGAGTTTGAACGTTTCTATTTCCCTTAATTATTTCCTTAGCTAAAATTGAGCCCAAGATTTCTTTATATATATAGTCTTTAATCCAAAATGATATAAATCTAATATTAATTTTTTTGCAAAATGACACGTCTGCCCTTTCCAGAAAATCAGAATATTACATTTCTCCCCCCTTAAGAGGAGTTTCGTCCTCGAAACTAAAACATACCTGGTAATTCCACAAAGTCTGGAAATCCACTGATCATATCGTCTTCCACTTCCCAAGTCACTTTATTTGGTGAATGATTGCTCCATTGCACCAAAACCAACAGAATCAATCTTCTCGCAATCATCTTTTCCTTTCTATCCATTATCTTAACCGCTTCTCATTGTAAGCAAGGTTATCTTGAAGAATTTCTGGATCCAATGTAGCTTCAACATCCATCTTCGTCATACACTTCTTCAACATTGAGAATTGAAACACATTGTGGACTCTCTACATTGAATCTGGTAACTTACGCTTGTATGCCAATGGACCAACTTTATCAAGGATCTCAAAAGGTCCCACATACCTTGGACTTCTTTCCCTTTTGCCTGAACCGTTTTACTCCTTTCATTGGTGAGGCTCGGAGGTAAACTCTCTCACCAACATCAAACTCCAAAGGTCTTCTACAAACATCAGCCCAACTCTTCTGTATGTCTTGAGCCGCCTTCAAGTTTTTCTTCACTAACAAAACCCTTTCCTTAGCTTGTTCAACCAATTCCGGCCCGGTGACTTGCTTCTCCCCAACTTCATCCCAAAATATCAGTGTTTGACATCTTCTCTTATACAAGGCTTCAAACGGTGGCATCCCCAAACTCGCGTGATAACTGTTATTGTAGGCAAACTCGGCTAAGGGTAGGTAGTCATCCCATGATCCGCCTATTTCCAAAACACAAGCTCTTAACATATCTTCTAGTGTTTGAATTATTCTTTCTGATTGTCCGTCGGTTTGTGGATGAAATGCCATACTTAATCCAACTTTGTACCCAAAGACTTTTGCAAACTCTTCCAAAAATGTCCGATGAACCGGATGTCACGATCCGATACTATTGAGACAGGTACTCCATGTAGCTTCACAATATTATCCAAATAAAGTGTCGTCATTTTCTTCAAGGACATATCAACTTTGGTTGGTAAGAAATTAGACGACTTGGTTAATCTATCCACAATGACCCAAATCATATCATGTCCATTCCTTGTCCTTAGCAATCCGGTGATGAAATCCATCATGATCTTATCCCACTTCCATTCGGGGATATCTAAAGGTTTAAGCATACCTCTTGGCTTCCTATGCTCGGCTTTGAATTTCTGACAAGTATCACATTCATCCACAAACTTAGCTATCTCCAACTTCATTGAAGGCTACCAAAAACATTCCTTCAAAACTCTATACATCTTTGTTGCTCCTGGATGGACAACAAAAATGATTATATGTGATGATAACGCCCTAAATACTACCATTAAATGTACCTTTATTTACCCCAAATCGTGCTCGAGAGGAGATAGATAGGCTCGTTATCATATGGAATATGTGTTAAATGCTATGTGTATGTTTTTAGGTTCACAATTCGGCATTTATATTATTATCCCGTAAATTTGGTACTGTTTCACCTTGTTTTATACACTTCTCAGGATGTATCAAAATCTGGAGTAGCTAAGGACGGATCTGGGCTGAAAGGAAGACATTGGGCCAGGTGAAGGATGTCCAAGACAAGATCAGTCAGAAAAAGGGATGAAAAGTTGGGCCGATTAATCGAAGCCCAGGCCCGGTTTATTGAGGTCTTGGGGGACAAGAAACCGAAGTCTGCCGTGTCTGCTAGGTCAGTTAGGGTTTATTTGAGTCATAAGTCGGCTAATGTATCTATATAAGGCCGCAGAATTTGACTTGTAACATATGTCTTCATTAGTTTTTATATTATTATACACTATATACTTTTATTGATGAAATAAAGTTTAAAGAAAGCTTTTGGTGATTCAATTCTTGTTCCCTCTTCATCCACACCGTCTCTAGATTGAGTAGATCAAGCTAGATCCCCATAACCAAAGGTATGCAGTTTGAACATTCCTTTATGTCTTTATTATGGTAATGTACTTGTATTTACGTGTTATAGTTAATATGAATGTTTAAAAACCCTATAATTTACTTGAATTAATTAAAACGAAGCAATGTAGATTCCAGAATAAGAACCGTCTTACCCGATTAATCGGCAGTCTATACCGGTAAATCGAGGCACTTTTAGGTCCCCCTAATCTGGAGATTCAGCGTCAGCTATGTTGATCGTCAGGATTAATTAAAATGATTATTTAGGTTTGGCCAATCTAATATTCGTATATCGTAAATTAACACGAAGGACTTGCAAGGTGAAGTGTTAGTTAGGACATTGTCTTGATGGATCCTTAGGAACGTGCTAGTCATTGTCGATAGCTGCTTAGGGAGGTTTCGGTCTCGAGCCGGAAACTCTAAAACTTAATGCGTATGAACTAAAACAACCAATGAAGGAGGTTAGTTGCATACAGATTGTCTGCTATCCTTACAAATGGAAGTAGATAGGTTTAGGAGTTTGCACCCATAGCTAATACTGAATTTAAAACGTTTGATTCATTCAAGGAAATTATGTGGGGAAGTAAACATGAAGATTAACTATGCCAAGGTAGTATATAGGTTGGGAAAGAGAGGGATACCATGTTATTTTATGTTTCTATGTTGGTCATAGACCGTCTTTGTCTTCTCAATTAGGTTAGATTCGTTTATCCTAGAATTGCACTGTCTCTGTGGGATCGACCTTGATTCGCCGTTGCTATACTATGATTTGACCTAGTACTCTTGCTAGTATTAGCGACCTCATGCGCGACATCAAGTTTTTGGCTCCGTTTCCGGGGATGATGCCAATTTCGAGAATAAACTGATTGAAATCTAATTAAGAAGTTTATGTTTACTATTTTATTTTTTTGAGTCGTCCTGTGTCACACCTGCATAGTTTTAGGCCAAAAAAAAATTCTGAGCCCGATTATCCATGGGTTCCCAGCGATTAATCGAGGTCCAGAAAATCAAATTCTGAAAGTCCCAGCTTTTCTGTGTATATCTCTGTCAGTTTTTAGTTAGTAGGTCCACAACAGTTGGGTCTAAACCCAACAGAGGCGGAAGTTGCTAACCCATTTCTTTTTTTTTTTGTCTCTTTTGTAGGAAATACAGGACACTTTGGATTTTTCTTGTTCAACGGTTTTCGGAAGCGGAGTCAACACTAGCACAATTCCACGCAAGGTTCTTAACATCACTCCTATTTCCATGTTCCCAAGTTCAATGTTCAACGAACAATGTGAGGAGGACAAGAGACGAGTGAAAAATGAAGAAGCGGCCATGAAGGATAGACGTGAGTTTGAAGTGAACTTTCAGGAGTACGAAGACTTTAGAAAAGGTAAGTCTATAGAGATAATTGACGTTTTATCTTCTGATTCAGACAATCCTGAAGAGGATCCTGACTACTACCCCTCTGAGCCTGAGGATTACCTAAACTCAAGTGTAGTAGAAAAGTTAGGTGACCCTAGGACGTTCCGAGTCCCGATTTCGATCAATAATATATCCGTAGGATTGGGACTTTTCAACACCGGATCTAGCTGCAACATCCTACTCTATTCGGTCTGTCAAAAGTTAAGCTTAATGTTATATTAGACCAAACACGAACCATGACCTTCGTCGACCGTACCCGAGAGATGCCGGCTGGGATGATAAAAGACTGCGAGATCAAAGTGAAAGGTTTAACATTCCCTGTAGATTTCTTGGTCCTTGATGTGCCTGAAGACCCCAGTGCCCAAGTCTTTCTAGGACGTCCGTTCCTAGAAACAAGCCGAGACAACTTAGACTACAGAAGTGGGGATATTACATTGAGAACTAATTACAATGCCGTAACCGAAAAGATCTTAGAACCACTCGACAATAGGCCTAAAAAGTGTTGGTTGACCTCAAGCTCAGAAGAGATTAAGATGATGGATGTGGAAGATGAGAGAACTAAGCGGATGGAGGTTCTTGTGGAAACCGTAGAGCAGGAATTCATGAAGGTACAACTAAGAGAGCAAGAAGGATCACAACAAGACGCTCAAGGAGGCAAGTCTTTCTGTTACGCGTAGTGATGGAATAGAGCTAAAAGTAGAAAGTGTGGAGTCCTTGGACGTAAATATTAAATCTCAAAGCAGGGGTAGACCTAGTGCACGAGCTAAGAGAGCCAGACGTGCTAGGAGGAGAGCTCAGAAAGTTTCTACGCAAAACTGAGAGGCAACGCTCCTGGATGATAAGGCAGAATGTTTCTTTGTAGGTCTGAAAAGCCAAGAAAGAGCATTAATTAAGAAATAAGGGGAGTGCGTCACGGTTAAGGCCTCGAGAGTGCGAGTTTGGCGAGCTAAACCCCAAATCACTGAATAAGTGAAGATTCGAAGTTAAGTCGAGCTGGCGACTATAAACTCAGAACTACTTCTGAAACCCTTAGTTAGGAGAGTCAATAAAAGTACCTAGACACAATGTCGAGCTTTTTTTCATCCTATCACATCCAAAGGCCATAAACCAATGGATGGTGGGAAGTGTTTTTTTACTCGTTATTGAATCTAGCGAAGTAGATTAGGTTGAGTCGGAAATTATACAAAGAGTAAAGGACTAGTGATTAAAAGGTCAGGATTGAGCAGGAGGTCAGTGCAAAGTGTATGGAACAGAAAAGTAGAAAATCTGGGAGAAAGTTGGCCCCGATTAATCGGACAACCTATCCGATTAATCGAGCTAGGTTTTATCCTTATCTGCGTGTCAGATTTTTAATCAGATCCTTCGATAACACGTGAAGGACACGCATTGCATCGGGCAGGCCAGAATCAGAGCAGTCAGCCCTCTTTCCTTCTTTTCCATCATTTCATCCTTTCCAAGACCCCACCTCCTCAATTCCCTCAATCATTCAACCCTCAAATCTCTCAACCCATTACTCCACCATTAATCCCCTCTACACACTATCCCACTAAACCTTCCATCTCCTTCTTAATTCTTCCTTTTTAAACACCCATTCATCCTCATTCTTCTTCATCTTCAACACCAATTTATCCATTTTCTTCTCCATTCTTTTCTTCTTTATTAATTTCAGCCACCATCACCACCATCTGCACCACCACTATAAATCATTTTCTCTTTGTTATCCACCATCTCCACCACTTAAACCTCCATAAAATCCCATTTTCCAATCATTGTTGCTGTACTGTGCTACTGTGATGTTGCCATTGTTGCTGTTCATCTTCTTCCATTATTTGTAGCACTATTCCGGAGAAAACCTAGAAAAATTAGGTCCGATTAATCGTGTGTTTCTGCTGATTAATCACGGGTTATTTTCTTTCCAAAATTAGGCCCAAAACAAAGCAGAACAGTACACCGTCCAAGTCGTCAACAGGTAGTCTATGCCGATGCCAACCTCTTGATTGACGAGGTTGAGAAATTTGATTCTTTATAGATTTACTAGTCATTCCGAGGACATTGGAATGGACGGCCAGTTGCCCGTGAGCGTGGTGTCGATTTGGAGGATAGTGGCACAATTTTTCCACTAGTTTTGGAGCATCATGATATTCTGGACATGGCCGAGGTGACAAGTAGGTTCAATGCTACGGTGGTGAGAAAGTTTTATGCGTATCTGACGCATAACGGTGGAGCTACTTTGCTGTGGTCCGAGGAGTGAAAGTGGACTTTTCAATTGAGAGCATCAATGGATACTATAGGGTCCTGAATGCACCAATAGGCCCGGATGAGTACACCTCATCCACCAATGTACATGATTTAGAGAGGATGCAGATGATAGCCGAGTATTTTGGGGTGGTATGGAAGCACAATCCGTTGGGAGCCCCAACAATTTTCCTAGAGAATGACCTGTCTTAGGACAGGAAGATGCTGAATAGATTCGTCTGTTCCCGCCTTTTGCCGACCAAGCATATGGCATCGGTTACACCGAAGCAGGAAGAATTGATGTTCTACTTAGAACATGAATCTTCGATCAACATCGGCCTGCTCATGAACAGCCACATTCCAGACATTGCTGATGAGTCCGAGCGAGAGCTTTTGCCGTATGGCCCTATGATTGATATGTTTGCTCCGGAGAACGAGATTCCGGTTCTGGTAAGTGATGACTGGGAAGATCCTGAGCCTAAAATAAGTTTACAATCAGTCTCGTGACAACTGAGAAGGGTCAGAGAGCCGAGCAAGAGCGTACTCCGGTTCACGGGGGAACCGGATCTCGGAGAGCTCTGATAGAGGAGAATGCGTGAGAAATTGTGGGTCTACACCGCAAGATGGATTATATGATGGAATTTTTAGGTATTCCTCCTTACGCCCCACCACCGAGAGCTTCCCCACATTACAGAGCATCCACTTCAGTTGTTGCTACATCTTGTTCTGGTCCAACTCCTAGTTTTGAGCACTATGCGGACCCACATGAGGATTACGACCCCGACTTTGGCGATTCCTAGTTTCTATTCTTATTTCTTGTTGTTATTTTCCATTGTAGTATTTTTATTTTTATTTATCCTTTTATTTTCTTTTATTTCCTATCTAGAAGTATTATGTCAGAATTTTACTAATAATATAATAATTTTGCCGGCTTTAATTGTATTGGAGTTATCATATTTCTCTTTTACTGCCACATTTTTATTATACGGTTATTGTCACCCGAGTTTCATCTGTCGTTTTGTATGAGACGAGTTTTGCATATTTCCGAGGATTTATCGTTTGAGCCCCTTTCAATTGTTGATGATCAGTTTACTTCTTCCGCTCCGCGCTCACCAAAGCTAAGTTCCTTTCTGTTTTAATTTTTCATCTTCTAATTGGGTACAATGATTCAATTAAAGGGGGGGGTAGGAGCGTCACTAGCTTTTTAGCATTATATTCCGTTAATTGCTTGATTATCTTGATTCTCTTTGATGCACTTTTCACCAAGTAGACTTTGATTTGTTTCATCAAAATTTCAGAAAAAGATGGCGACTTTGATCTTTTGGAGCTAATTAATTACACCCTTGTTCCACTATGCTTAGGTAAGAGTCATGCCCACTTCTGAAGTAGTGGCGTATTAACAGCATATTATGTTTCTGGACCACCATTTTAAGCACGTATAACACTTTCCTTGGTGTGTAGTAGATAGCATTACTTTGATTAGAGTTGACCCTAGCTTTATCTCGAATTTTGTTCTACCTATGGTCATTTAGGTCAAGTTGTGGATCTCATAAGGGCTAAGGAAGAACGGATTCGGTAGTTTATCAAAGAGTGAGACCGTGAGGATAGATAGAATTATGAGCGTTCACCCACCGAGAAAGAGAAATAATCTGCATGATATATATGTATATCTATATTCCCTTTGGCAAAAGAGAAGCAAACTCGGAGCGTAATACGCATGACCCTCGCACAAAATAGACCGATAAACGTGAGCCTAAGAGTAATACTCGGTTCTCGATCCGCCTAGCCCAGTTGACTTGACCTATGCAATAAAAGTAAAAATCAATTAATAAAATCAATGACGTAAAGGGAAAAGCATGTGTGTGACTGGTTAGTTCGACTATGGGTTGACGTAATGTGAGATTGTCTGCATTACTAAAGATCGAGGAATTATTGCACACACACATTGGTTCATGACATGAATATTGTTTAATGTGTTACTCATGGATATGAGTTGACATGATCTTTATCTTGACTATGTGAGGGATTGTTGTTTTTAATTAACTTGTATATTGGTTTGAATTTCGTTTTTTTGCCTTTTTGCTCAGGACGATCAAAGCTAAGTGGGGGTAGTTGATAATGCCCTAAATACTACCGTTAAATTACTTTTATTTACCTCAAATTGTGCTGTAGAGGAGATAGATAGGCTCATTATTGTATGGAATATGTGTTAAATGCTATGTGTATGTTCCTAGGTTCACAATTCTGCATTTATATTATTATCCCGTAGATTTGGTACTGTTTCACCTTGTTTTATACACTTCTCAGGATGTACCAAAATCTGGAGCAGCTAAGGATGGATCTGGACTGAAAGGAAGACATTGGGCCAAGTGGAGGAAGTCCAAGATGAGATTTGTAAGAAAAAGGGATGAAAAGTTGGGCCGATTAATCGAAGCCCAGGACCGGTTTATTGAGGTCTTAGGGGACGAGAAACCAAAATATGATGTGTCTGCTAGGTAGGTTAGGGTTCATTTGAGTCATAAGTCGGCTAATGTATCTATATAAGGCTGCAGAATTCGACTTGTAACATATGTCTTCATTTGTTTTCATATTATTACACACTATATACCTTTATTGATGAAATAAAGTTTATAGCAAGCTTTTGGTGATTCAATTATGGTTCCCTCTTCATCCACACCGTCTCTAACTTGAGTAGATCTAGCTAGATCCCCATAACCGAAGGTATGAAGTTTACTTGTATTTATGTGTTATAGTTAATTTGAATGTTTAACAAACTTATAATTTACTTGAAATAATCAAAACGAAGCAATGTAGATTCCAGAATAGGAACCGTCACACCCGATTAATCGGCAGTCTATACTGGTAAATCGAGGCACTTTTAGGTAACCCTAATCTGGACATTCAGCGTCAGCTACGTTGATCGACATGATTAATTAAAATGATTATTTAGGTCTGGCCTGTCTAATATTCGTATATCGTAAATTAACACGAAGGACTAGCAAGGTGAAGTGTTAGTTAGGACATTGTCCTGATGGATCCTTAGGAACATGCTAGCCATTGTCGATAGCTGCTTAGGGAGGTTTCGGTCTCAAGCCGGCAACTCTAAAACTTAATGCGTATGAACTAATACAACCAATGAAGGAGGTTAGTTGAATATAGATTGTTTGATGTCCTTGCAAATAGAAGTGGATAGGTTTAGGAGTTTTTACCCATAGCGAAAACTGAATTTAAAACGTTAGATTCATTCGAGGAAATTATGTGGGGAAATAAACATAAAGATTAACTATGCCAAGGTAGTAGATAGGTTGGGGAAGAGAGGGATACCATGTTATTTTCTGTTTCTATGATGGTCATAGATAGTCTTTGTCTTCTCAATTAGGTTAGATTCGTTTATCCTAGAATTGCATTGTCTCTGTGGGATCGGCCTTGATTTGCCGTTGCTATACTATGATTTGACCTAGTACTCTTTCAAGTATTAGCGACCTCATGCACGACATCGTGTGCTTCATCCAGTACTCTTTGTCTTAGATCACCTACAATAGGTACACAACCGATCCTGGTACCAAAAATTTCCACTCTTGTCTAGTACATACCCCACTGTAGGCTTTTCTCTTGCAACTCGCTTTAAATCTGCCAAAACTGGGTCTTCATCGTGTTTAGCCCGGATGTCATCCATCAACCCTGACCTAGCCAACAACGGTGCCACAAACTGATGATCTTCACACTGTTCAAAACCCTAGATTTTCAGCCCGTCTAACCATTCTACCATATCTTGAGCCCCTGAAACCGCATACACCGGTTTTCTACTGAACGGATCAACAACCACATTCGCTTTACCCGGATGGTACTGAATATCCAAGTCATAGTCCTTCACAAACTCTAACCATTTCCTCTATCTCATATTTAGATTCTTTTGAGTAAAGAAGTACTTCAAACTCTTATTGTCCGTAAAGATTCTAGCCTTGACTCCATACAGATAGTGCCTCTATAAGTCTTTAAAGAAAACACTACCGTTGCCAATTCTGTGTCGGGTAGTTCTTTCATGCACTTTTAGTTGCCTAGATGCATAAGCAATCACTTTGCCTTCTTGCATCAACACACAACCTAAACCTTGTCCCGAAGCATTGGTGTAGAAGTCATAATAATCAAAGATCTCCGAAACTGCCAAAACCGGTGCCGTAGTCAATCTATCCTTCAAAGTTTGAAAAGATGTCTCACACTCACTAGTCCATTTGAACTTCACATTCTTCTGTGTAAGTTTGGTGAGTAGCGTAGCTATCATCGAAAAGTCATGCAAAAACTTCCTATATTATCTAGCTAACCCCAGAAAACACCTTCCTATATTATCTAGCTAACCACTTTGATCTTGAGTCCAAAAGGCTTAAGAACTCATAATGTCCATACCTTGTACTAAAATATGTCTTCTGTATATCTGCCACTTTGATCTTCAACTGATGGTTACCGGACCGGACCTAAGGTCAATCTTAGAAAACACCATTTTTCCTTGCAAAAGATTAAACATGTCATCAATCCTTGGTAGTGGATACATATTCTTGATGGTGAGGTTATTCAAGGCTCTATAGTCTATTAACATCCTCATATTACCGTCATTCTTTTTCACAAACAACACCGGGGCTCCATAGGGTGAAGTACTAGGCTGAATTACATTTCTTTCTAACATATCCCTTAACCGAGCTTTCAATTCCTTTAATTCAGCCAGAGCAATCCTATAAGGTGCTTTTGCTACTGGTGCTGCCCCCGGTACTAACTTGATCTCAAACTCAATTTCCTTATCTGGCATATTACAAGTTAACTCATCCGGAAATACCTCACGGTATTCTCTTGCTGTAGGGGTTTCTTCCAACTTAGTCTTAACTTGTTCTACATCCATTGCATTCAAAAAGTAGCCTTCGCAACCTTTTTGACATGCTCTTATACCCTTAACTACTGAGATTATTGGATGACATTTCTTACTCGGCTTGTACATGTTACCTTGGAAGGTCTTAGAAGATTTTCCGGGTAATTTAAATGTTACTCTCTTTTCCCTACAGTCCAAGTGTACATAGTACTTGGACAACCAATCTATTCCCAAGATCACATCAAAATCCGTAAAGTCCAACACTATTAGGTCACTCTTACACCGATAAGATCCTACACGAATATCCACATGAGGTATCATTCATCACTTTAGTAACTCTTCCTAACGGTGTAGTTATTTCCAATGTATTCCTTAAAGCTTTCATAGGTATGTTTAGTTTCTTAGCAACCATAGATGACACAAAAGTGCTAGACGCTCCGGTATCAAACAAAGCCTTAACTGCTAAATTATCAACTATTATTCTACCTAAAAGAAATTTCATTTACTTAAACACAATTATAAAATGAATTAACATGCTGTATATGTATTTTTAGAAAACAAATGACTCAAAAGGTACCTGAAATAACAGTGCCGTCTGGTTCCACTATCTCCACATCCATGGAAAACACTCGAACTGGTCGGCTTGAACTCCATTTTCCACTTGCTTGACCCTAATTCCCTTTATTCCCTCTCATTGGGCAGGCCCTTGCAAAGTGTTCTGGATCTCCATAGTAATAACATCTGCCCACGTTCTATTGAGGTGCTGCCCGACTACTTCCTTGGCTCATTCCAAATGTCCTCTTAGCTCCAATTACCACGGAAGGCTTGTTCTTAAAATTTTCAACTTCTATAGCCTTGTTCAACATTTCTGCCATATTCCTCGGCGTAGATCCCATCATACCGGCTTGAATCTCACGAGATAAACCATCCTTATAAAGAGCCATATTCTTATCCTCGACTCTCATGATCTCGGGGTAATATATACCCTACTCATTGAAGTGGTTCGTGTAGTGGGAAACTGTCATGTTCAGCCCTTGCTTATGACTCAAGAATTGTCTTGCTTGATTTTCTTGAACTGCTGGTGGGAAGTATTCGGTGTAAAAAGTTCCTTAAACTCTTTCCATTCGGTAACCTTACCTCAGCTGCTTTCTATAGCATCGAACCGACTCTCAACTATATTCAACAAGAAATCTGCAGCTAAATGAGCCATCTCTGTTTCAGGCACATTCATGTTTCTACATGCCTTTTCAAAACTCCTCAACCACATTTCTGCCCTGGATGGTTCCACAATCCCATAAAAATCTTTCATACGGCTTCTCTTTAGCCTAGTGTACCAATCAACTAGTGATGGTACAACTGCTGGGAGAACATGTGGATGAACCGGTGGATAAGTTGATGGATAACCATAAGGTGCTTGCGGTGCTTAGGGTGGATAAGGTTGTTGGTTGAGCCACGGGTGGAACATGTTGATAAGGGTGTTACCTTGGATAGTGTGGTGGAGCGTGATATGGCTGATGTAGTTTGTAGGGTGGGTATCCAAAGCCATAATGGTGGTCAAACCGTGGTGATGGTGGGATCGTAGGTTGAGGTGGAGGAATCACGGGTGGAGGGTAGAAAGTCTGTTGCTGTGGAGGATAAACCGAGGTTGGAGGGTAACTTACCAGTGGAGGTGGTGGATAAACTTCCGTCACTGGTGGTGTAAAACCGGGTGGAAGGTCATTGACCAAAGTAACCCGAACCGACCCTCCCACATGACACAACTGTGGAGGTTGCTCCTGTTGAGCCCGTGGTGGTGGTGCCTGGTTCGGATGCTGTGGAGCATTTGGTTGCACAACTCCGCCTCCGACTACTAGTATAGGGCTTTCTTGTCGTACTCCAAAACTTTCGACGCTGTGGACTCCTCTTCTGGTAACAACATCTGAAAGATCAAGAAGATCAGAATGTTACTAAGTGGTCTAAAGAAACTTATATCAAGAAGGGATGCCTAAAAACGCTTCTCTGTGATACCAACTGTATCGCCCCGTTCCCGGATATCGAGTCCTTACCTGGAAATAGAACGTTCGGCATGTATAATATAAAAATAAATTCTATATTATACGTAAGCCTCTACTACGTCGTATCGAGTTTAGCAATTACGGAAGCTAAATGACTCGGGGTATTTAATTTTTTTCATGAGAATGGAAACTGATAATGCGTGAATTATCAGGGTGGCGGTAACGGCTGGGTCGTGTGGATATCTGGCTATTTATGTATGATTTCTCCGGCAATATGGGTGGTGATAGCGGTGGTTTGTATGAAAGATATGAAGTTTCCGGCAGACAGTATGAATGCGGATTCAGGTTCGACAAATTGGCAGGGCTTGGCCTGCATTCATTAATATTCCGATCGTTTATGATTACACATAGCTCCTATTTATAGGCATCAGACTAAGTATGATTAGGCTAATGACGACAAGACATAGTTAAGCACAATTAAGCATAAATATGATCCCAGGCTGAGGAGTGATGGCTCATCATGAAACCGTTGATCCCTCGTGCGGGCTCATCGAAGGCTTTGCGGTGCTGAGTGAGAACATTCCCGTTTCTGGGGAGTTGAGTCCGGTTTTCCTTGGTAGATGAGGAGGCTATGTGCATTGATGTTCTCCGGGTAGTCAAGGTCCGGCCTTGATTCGGAGTAATGTTGAGATGACGGATGAACTTGTCAGCTAGCGGCTTGTACCCGGCCTGGCAGCAATCGGGATGAAGATGGAGCCGGCTTAAATGCTTATGATGTGACCTCCGTTCGGATCGGACCCGGGTCCATAAGACCGTATGCAGGTTCCTTATATAAATGGCCCCTTACTTCGTGCCTTGCCGATTGTCTCCGAAGGAGCTTCAGAGTGTAAGGCGTGGAGTAGAGTTTGTTAGCGCTTTCGATGGTGATACGCCTTAATTGATTTCCTAGGAGGAGTTTGGTGCCGAATTTGGTTGTCATCGGCCTTGTGGTCAAATCAGTTAGATCCGGCATGAAATGCTATGTTGTGGCGTGGATAGGCTTGGAGCCGATATTGGCTAAGTATTTGTGGCAGTTAGAGGCGTAACCTCGATTTTCAAGGGACATGATGGCTAACGTGACGGGCAGCGATTGCTGATTGGTTGGCAATTCGCTCATCGCGCCTCATGATTACTTTTGAATTTTGAATTTTCAGACACGACGGTTCAATTTCCCGCCATTGGTACCGTTTATAAATAGAGGGCCCTCCCTTCATTCATATACTTTTGCAAAAATTATTTCCCTTTCCGCATATTTTTCCGGCGAGTTAACGATTTCCGGTGAAGGTTCAAGCGTTCGGCGGTGGTTTCCGGCTGTTTCTTCAAGAAAAAATCCACAGAAAACCGCTCATTTACCCTTTTACAGGTAATCCTTCAATGATTCGATCACCGTTTATTTGATATATGTATCACAGCTAACCTCTAGGGGAATTTCTATTTGAATTTAACAAACTCTTGGGGAATTTTTGTTCTGAGGCCTTTTCTTTTCATACCGTTGTTCCCAGATTTATTGCTTTTGCCACTATGTATTCCCTTTTGTTGGTTCATAGGTATTTAGTGTTTTTACATCTTGTTGGCATGTGATTCATAGCTTATAGTTTGTTTTTCATTTAGGGTTTGAGGTTTCATTTTCCGGTGAAGACAGAGGGGGGCGAGCTGTCGAGATTTAAAAACGTACTCGTTGATCTCGGCCTGGCTTCATAGTCTAGGCGATAACTAATCCACCTCGCCCTTGTGCTTTCAGGATGACTTCTGAGTCGGCTACCGAGAGTGACATCGTTGCACATGGCTACGGATCTGGAGGTGAGGCTGAGGAAACCTCGTCGTAGCCGGGTCAGACCGAGCAAGATCCACCTACTATAAGAGTAAGGGTGAGCGATCGAGGTAGATTCGCTGTCAATAAACCCACTGCTACGACCAAAGGGAAAGGTAAAAAGAAGGAAAAAGAGTAGGCCCCTTCAAAAATCGTTCTGCTGCTGCCCTTCGAGAGCATGCGGATCAAAAAGCCTTTGATAATGAGGTTGAGCGACTATGGAAGACTTTCAATGACAACCATGAGTATATGAATTCGCTGACGGCCTTTGACATCCCGCACAGTTATAGGTTCACCCTATTTTAGAAAGATGAAGATCGGAATGTGACTAAAGTCTGGGGTCGTGATTCCAAGGACTTCATATGGCTTCACTACGACCACTTTATCGCCGGGCTTCGGTCCCCATTTGATCCGTTTTTTGTCGAGTTTCTGTGGGAGTTTAACGTCTTTCCTTGTGATATCACTTTAGGAACATTGAGAGTTGTCATGGCGTTTATCATGATATGCAGATTGTTGGGTAAAGAGCCTACCATGCCGGTGTTGTTAAAAAAATTTCTCCTTCTCAAGGCGCATGATAGACGATTGGCTCACTTCCCGCAAACTCAAGTGTCATATACTCTTCGATCTTCCCGATCGGGTGAACTCGTGGAATGTAAGGTGCATGCGGGTTGAGTCGTCGATGGGTTGGCCCTTTCCTCACTATGCCGCCAACACAACCAAAAATCCGATGATCTGGGAGTGGGTAAGCCTGATGAGGATGACGCGAAGTTCATCAAGGAGCTCTATAAGCTTTTGGGCTATGACGCCAAGAGCGGTGCTCAAAAACGGACTTTTAACTGGTACCTCCTTTTAGAGGTCACCGAGGGGTATTGCCGAGCAGCTGGGATATCGGGATCAGATGTTGGGGATCCTCTAGTCTATGTGGTACCTATTGACTGAGACCCGGATTGGATTGGTGACTGCCATATTAATAGATGTCTCCCCTCTATATGCGGGGTATGCAAAGGGGATCCCAGCCGTAGACCATCGAGTAAAATTTTACTTTCTACTTTGCCATTATTCATTTAGCTTGCTGCCTTTATATTTATGTATTTTGGACTTAACCAATCTTGATTTTTGCAGCGATGATAAACCCCACGAAACAAAGGAACGACGCCATTGCTAGAAAGAGAGCCGCGGATGTGGCTAGAGAAAAAGAGCTCAAGGCCATTCAAAAAATTGTTTTGCCAGCGGATGATGAAGAAATTGCTACTGGAGAGGTCAACATGGAGGCGCAAGCTCAGCCCTCAATCCCCGAGCTCCTGAGAAGGGGATAGTAATTGGATCCTCAACTATTGAGAAGCGGGCTCATGAAGCAGCTATTGAGAAGCCTATGAAGAAGAAGGGTGATGAGGCCGCTGGCGCCTCGAGGACTATTGTTCTGGATAGCCCTGAGAAAATTGATGAGTCGACAGATCCATCGGCTCCAAAAAAAACCCAGGCTTAAGGAGAGCCAAATTTCAAAGTCCTCTGCTCCTTTCTCAAATCAGAGCACTATCCCAGAGCTTTGGGGGGTAAGCGGTACCCGCAATCCTCCGGCTGGAACTCAAATTGAGAAAAGAAAAGACGTGGTCCCCTCGTCTTCAACTCAAGGACTTGTTATGGGAGAAGTCAATCTTTGCTGTAAAGAGGGCTCGTCGATGTGGACCGCACCCAACTTCAAAAAACCAACTGACATAGCTGGGGCCACCCTGTTAGGCAATCCCATCAGCTCCGTCCCCTGTCTTCGAAATTTTCCATAGCCCCGACCCGATGTAGTACGGATGGAGATTGGCCGTGGTATCATGGACCAGGTTTATATGGCCGATCAGGTGGATCCCCGGGGTGGCTTCATGGAATCAATCAACGATCTTTTAGGGATCGCTGGCGATGGTAAGTTTTAATTTTGCTTTGCCCTTTTTCTTTCATGCCTTGTCTCTATACTTATAATTTGTGTTGACTTCAGCTAGCTACCATCGTAAAGCAAGCCGGTAGGATGTGTAAGGAAGAAGATCAGGGGAGAATCCAGGTCGTTGGTCAGGTGAAGAAACTAGAGGCCAATCTTGATCATACCGTCATGGAGCTTGGGACCGCTAATAGCCATATTTTTGAGCTAGGAAAACAGGCAGCCAAGGAGAAAGCGGCCCTAGAAATCAAAATGACGAAGTTAAGGACTCTCCATGAGCAAAATGAAGCCAAGATAACCGACATGACCAAAGAGTTTGAAGACACAGTCGACCGAGTCAATCAGGCCTGGAAAGAGGAGCAAGAAAAGACTACAGAATTGCAGAAAGAGCCCGACGATGTGAAAACCGCTGAGGCCGCTAAACTTGAGGCCGCTAGATGGAAAGACGCTGTAGATTTTAAGAATTTTGATGAGTAAACGATGCGAGTCTTCTGTGTTTTGACCACGGCTTTTATCACATCGCTCGTTGTGTCAATGAAGGATGCAGGTTCTTAGATCTAAACGAGTTAGATCTATGCGCAGCGGATGGATCACGACTTATATGACACAATTCATAATTAAAGGACGTAAACAACTACAAGGGGGTTTAAGATCATGTTACCAATAACAGGAAGAGAAGCCTTGATCTTTCGATGTGTTCTCCAAACGGCGGTTGGTGGACACCCTTCTTGATACACGAACCTCCTTGATATCTTCCAAAAACCCTAGGCCAGAAAAACTAATTTTCCTCTCCTTTTTATCATAGTGGTCGAAATTTGCCTTGCAATTTCCCTTGGAATAACTCTCCTTTTATAGGAGAGTAAATCCTTGGCCTCCAAGTATTAATTAATTAAATAAATAATTAATTAAACAAAATAAAAGGATATTTTCCTTAATGACTAATTGTGACATGTATTGACCAATAGGAAATCAAATAACAAGTCATCCAACCAATCATATAACAAGAATATCTTTTATTTTCCACATCACAAAAATTAATTCTTGTGATAAATAATGAATATGAGGCGCCACTTTTAGGGTATAAAAAGCCCACATGAAATGTCTTTTATGTGTATTATTATATTATTTAGCCCAACTAAATAATATACATGCATATCAATTAATTAGCCCGACCAATTAATTATCATTTCGAGGCCCAAATAACAAGAATATTAGTCCGAATTACGAAGCCACATCGGGGACCATGGACCTATAACCGGTAGCTCCAATAATTAATTATTCATCGAACGAATAAGTACATTAATTATTAATTCCGGGATTACGCCACCATAAACCCGAAACCGAACCCTACCGATTATAGATGTATACTTATACTCAACCCATAGAGTGAATAAGCGTCCATTGATATAATCACTACATACGGATTAACCCTCCATAGATCGTCCATTCGAGTGGGAGTCTCCGTGAACCCGACTCGAATATCTTATCCTTATTTACCATTAACCCCCTGATGATCAATTAGTACACATATCTGACTAATAGCTAATTAGTCAAATGTGAACTCCCAGGATCAATCACTTTCTTAGGGCTAACAAATAAGGGACTCGTCTCTCTACTTCCCGCGAGGAAGGAATGGATTCCATGTCCGTGAAAATCGAACTACTCACTCATCCGGAGATAGTGCCAATGAGAAGTGGCTTGGAACACATATTTAAGTGAACCGTAACTAACACATCAAACACTACCCCGAGACAAGCGGCACCACCGTGATCACCTCGGGATTAAGGTTGATCCATATATGATCATCTAATGATTTAATAAGATTCCTCGATTACGGAATTATATCGAGAAATACGATTAAATCGGTCCAGTCCTATATGAATGCCATCATATATAAATGCCCCACGTAGGTACCTCTACCGATAGTCCGGATAAGACTATCACACCCTAAGGTGTTCTGGGCGCATTATTGGTGTTTTAATCAAGAGACCCTAAACTCTGATTAAGTTCACCACGGACTAACAGTTTAAGTATATCACCACTAACTCGATCCTCACGTGTAATCCATACACTGAGTTAAGCGGTTACATACTGATATACTTAGGGTTTGCAACTAGTGTATCCTTTACAAGCACAAAGCAAGTAACTAAGATGAGATAAATTCTATCATTCATTTATTAAAAACAATTACACAAATTGTCTTTCGGGCACTACACCTAACAATCTCCCACTTGCACGAAATGACAAGCAACGATTGTTTTTAGAGCACACCCTTTCTTATCTTATTCACAACACTCTCCCACTTGCTCTAAAAGCAGTTGAGATATATCCATCAATGCCGTACCCTCCAAGCACTCGACTTGGTACACTGATCAGTTAGGTTGTCGGCTCGAAACGATCTTTAGGATCGAAACGTCGCCGGTCCATCTAATCAGGCGGTACTCTCTCTCAATATGCTTTTGACCTCTAGTGACTGAGAAGATCCTTCTAAGCTATCACTTCACTGTTTTCACAATGAAGTGATATCGGCTCACTAGACCTGGAATTGCTCCCAGATCAGAAAGCAAATTCCTAAGCCATATCACCACTCTAGCTGCTCCGAAAGCTGCTACGTATCCGATTAACTAAAATCGAATTGGCGATTCTGGATTTCTCCAGACTATAGCTCCATCACAATGATTAAACACTGAGTCCGAGATCGTCCCAACGATCATCCTTAATCTGACTATAAGTCAGAATCAGTGTAGTCAACCATATTCAAGTTTGCACCCGAATATACAAGCACATTATTCCTCGTTCTTCAAAAATACTTGAGGATGTACTAAAACCGCTATTCAATGCTCGAATCCGAGATTTGACTATTATTGACTTGTGACAACCTGACTTGCCGTTATCCAAGAGAGACTCTATCCCATTTTCTCTTTATCCGAAGATTTAGAGAATCATTCCTGAGAGGTAGGGTAGGACTACTCTCGATGAATGTTGCATACGTATATGCATGATCATCTTATCCAATAAGATAGGTAGGATAGCCAATGACTCATTCTCGTGAATTTGACCGAATCAAATTCTTAGAATATAGTCCAATTCTCTCATCCAGAGAATCTTGGCGTGTCAGTTTCCTACTTCAGATAGCACACCCATGTTGTTTCCAACCGTTTCAGTGTTATCATTCATGAACACTAATACTACTACTTTACCGATATTGATATCCAGTCTACAAAAGACTTATTAATATTTTGGTCAAGTCCACATATTTTAAAACATGTGACTTTTAAATGACCGAGAGGTTCTCTTAAATCCACAAAGGATATAAGCCATGGCGAGCTTCCTACCAATGGTTCTTTCGAATAAATTAAGATATCGTTAGTCTCGCAAAAAAGGTATTAGGGAATCACCCCTATCTTCTCGCTTTGTAACGAATCCGTTATTCATTCTTAGCTAAAACCCTTCTGTTCTGAATGAATTCAGATTCCGTTGTTCGGCAAGAAAGTCTCAGGGAATCACCCCTATTTTTTGCTTTTTAACGAAATCCAGCAAGATTGAGTGGTGAGAGAGTTCAAGGTCTAGTTAACTCTCTACTTGTCAGGGAATCACCCCTATACCACTCAACTTTGCGCTGAAAGTTTAAACTTTCATATTCATTCGACTCTTTTCCGTGTAGATCCAATTGCTCCCACTGGGCCTGAGGCACTCGGTGGTTCTACAAGTGGCTGAACAGAGCTGGAGTACCAAAACTCCATTCACAGGGTTAAGGTTTTCAAACCAACCTCTATGATTAGAATCCTATACAGCCCAGCAAGAGCCATAGGTTATCAATCACCCTAGCAGACTGTAAAGTCCACAAAACCACAATGGGTCAATGGTTAAACCATACTCCCACTGTGTCTTGGGTGGATTGATATTCTGATCTAGTAGTATTTATCAGTGTACTCACCAACAACTGATGTTGGACGTGGTCTGATTAAATCAGATAGTAACTACCTTTGGTAACTGTACTCCAAGGTTTAAGGCTGTTACTTATAGATTCTATCAGAAGGCTTGTGACAGTTCAACCGTCACTTTCTGATCTCAAGAATCTTATAACCAACCTTTACTCGTCTCATTAAGATATTTCACGAACATTCACAATCTGAACGTATGCGCAAAATCTCCAGTCCTGCCTTTAAGCATTAAATGCTAAATGCCTACATTTACGGAAGTGGTGTGAACCGAATTCACTCCTTATCCATAAATTCACAAGCATCTTCTAGGTAGACTTCTCGGTTTACATAATAATGTTAACCGTCATTTTGCAACGAATTATCTTAATCGAGTTTAGCAGTGTATTGTAGCATATCAATAACTATATCGGACAAGTTTATGGTTTCTTCCTCAGTGAGAAACATTCCATTAGGAGGCAGGCCGAGCATCAGTCCCAAGACTATGCGATAGCCTATTTCTGAGTATGGAATACTCTATTCTCTCGCTAAAATCGAGACTCCTCCTCGTATTCTTTCGATAAACTAACCGCGTTTTGAGTAGTTATCGGACGTAATGTCACCACTCAAAAATCTCCCACTAGCTTGTATCTCTCACTAGACCCCGAAGGTATGGCGAACAAGCTATGTTACCCCTTCAAATCTATTACCCTTTCCCGATTGAAAGGAAACTTAGTCATTGTTCCTTTGAGATAGTTTTCCTAGACTGGGAGATAGGAATCACCCTTAGCCAGTCGTGAGGTCTTTTCTCTAGGATATATGCACTAATTAATAGATATTGAAAGGTTGTTTATCTTAATACGGAAACCTTTTACCTATAATAGTTTAAGACATGTTACTTATACATTTTCAGCATTTCTTAGTGGTTCTGACTTTATCAAACAAAAGTCCGAGTCTCGGATTCTTACTACAAATGTCATATTCACTTTCTATGAGGCAACAATATATCGAGTTGAAAGTGAATCCATTTGCTTCAATGAATCTGAAAAACAGAAAAATAAATTTTCCTGTGATATTCAAGGATAGAATCCGAAATTCATTTCCTTATATTACTCCCACTATTTTAGCTGAAATTACTGCCCGTTGTTATTCTATTAATCGTTAATGCACAGCTTCCTTGTTCTTCCAAAGAACTAAGCTACCGAGTCAAGTTGCTCGGTTAAGAAAGTCGCTAAGGATTCATTGGTTAGTGATCCAAAATCACTTTCCTTATCCTATACTCTTTTTTTTGTTAAATTAATATTTCGGTTTAGCCTCAAACTTAGTTTAGAAGATTAACACTTGTAGACATTCTTTCCCATTCTTGACTTTCCTTAAAAGGAAATAGTCTTGAACTAGCAGTTCATTTGAGTAGACACTACTCGTGAACTGTGGGATGTCTAATGAAAGCGTTACCCAGTGGGACTAATTTTCTAATAAATTAGAAAAACATAAGATAATAGCTCCCACTAGTTTATCGGTTCCAAATACCGTCTAACTAGCGACACTTAAATTTATGATTCTCCAATTTTTCTATTAGAAAATTTCTCGTGTAGACACTACACAATTAAAATTCACTAGAAGAATTTTGTCGTCCCAATCATCTTTCAAACTAACTATGGTTGTCTCTCGTTCAACACGAGTGACAGCAGTGACATACTTGTTTTCGTCACTTAAGTCTTGAAGGCTCAAGAGAAATTTCTCTTCCGAAAAATTAATCGCATGTGAGATTAATAGGTACAACGTTCTAGTTACTAACCACTTTTTAACGAAGTCATTACTAGTCAATTTTACACTAGCAGTCTAGCACCTTAGAGAGATATATATAACAGTTGTAAATAAAATTGACAGAATAAATCCAAATCATACACTACTAATAAATTTTAGGAACATAAACTAAGTACTTATAGTCTATCCTACCGTAACAAGGATTTAATCTAATTCCTCAGTGCCGCCTTAGGGTAGGTCAAAGAGGTTTCGATTAATATTGAAGATCAGATTGAGAATCGAACATCTCATTTGTGATCGTCAATCACCTTTCCTTTTTCAGCCAAGGTACTACCAAAAATACCCTTTATGAGTGTGACCTACTGTCTCAGATTTTTAGGTAGAACCCGAGTGTGCCGCCTTAGGGTCGGTCAGTGACCCGACGAGTACCCAAAATCCTATCCTTTCGGAGACCAAGCCTTGAATTTTGATAGCGGTGAAGGCCTTCCTTAGGGGGCCGAAATCAAAGCCGGCACGAGGCGTCACCATTCTCTCACGTTGCTTGTGTCAACAGTAGAGGCCGTGGGGTCGGCTGTTGCCTCTCCCGCTCCCACTCAATATTTTGAAAAAGTGGTGGGTTTACTGATCACGTTTTTGGACTTGATGTTACATTAAGGAACAATAAATCATAGGCCCGAATGTTGTCGGTTATGTGGGCTAGCCCACCCGACCTATTCGTTAGAACATATGTGGCCGTCGGACGGGTCAAGGCTAGGAGAGCTCCATTGAGCCGTAGTGGCTCTTCGGATGGCTCAGTATTGCCAGACCCCCGTGCAAACGCCACACATGGAGGGTGAAGTCGATTGAGCCGTAGCTACTGTTGACCACCCAACCGTGGTTAAACCACTTTCGAACCTGTTTGCCCGTGATTATCCAATCCTTAAACATCAAACATTCACGTAGACACTACGGAACAAAAACGTAATCTCGTCTTAGGTAATGTGGAATTCACCGAGAATCCAACACCTTAACCACGAGGTTTCGGGATTTTACTCCTTATGCTTTCGCAGAGTGGGATTCACCAAGAATCCATCACCCAACCTCGACGATTGAAAAAAACCGTGTTCCTCGGTTTTTACCCTAATTAGTTTCTAATTAATATCAAACAATTAATTAAAACTAATCGTGTGTTTTATACATGCCTAACTAATTCCTCGAATTAATTTCTACATATATGCATATGGAGTGGAATTCATGATATGATGCATGTCATGGCAATTTTCCGGTTCTACCCATACAATCTACACATGTATACTAGTGCGGAAAATAAACAACGAGATGGACCGTTGGCACCCCCGTAACTAATCTATTCGAAAATAAATTAAAACCCTAATCTGCAGCTGTTTAGAATCTTCGACGATCGGCATATCAAACGAACTCGTATTGGGACGAAACTTTCCAGATATGATCTTCATTCTTTGGACTTCAAGATGGACGGTCGGATCGGAGCTTTGACTTGTCAATCTTCCTCAGTGAGCCGCCCAACTTGCTGCTGAAACAGACTCTTACAGCAGCGCATCATTTACTTCCCGAGGCCGATCGGGGATCAATATGAATCCCGATCGTCCTGAAAATTTTATCTCACGTCCAAAACTCCATGATTATCGATCTGACCGGTCGGATATTCGTTTCAACAGTCCAATACTTTCCAGAAAATCTAGGAAGTCACAGTTAGGGTTTCTGTGAATCCTTCGTTTTTCTGTTCCAGCTGCCTCTTCTCATCAACGAACAGACATCCAAACGGACTCTGATCGACGGGAAATTTTGTTCATCAACTTCCAATCTTGATTCTGACCGGAGGGATCTTCGTGTTAACGGCTCAAACAACGGAAAAAACGAAAAGACTAAACAGCTAGTGTACAGATCTATTTTCTGAAAATTAAACATGCAATAAAAATAAATTACATAATTTCCTATACTCATGTAAACGAAATTTTCATCGTTTATATGAGTTTATAATAGATCTAACGGGTAAACAGTGCCAACCCCCAATCCATCTCTTCAACCATAACAATTTATCACTATCAATGCATAAAACAATAAATAAGATTTACCTACTTGCAATTTCACTCCTTTAAGTCGTTTAATTACGATTATGACTATATAAATCGTGGAACCTGTCTCTGATACCACATGAAGGATGCAGGTTCTTAGATCTAAACGAGTTAGATCTATGCGCAGCGGATGGATCACGACTTATATGACACAATTCATAATTAAAGGACGTAAACAACTACAAGGGGGTTTAAGATCATGTTACCAATAACGGGAAGAGAAGCCTTGATCTTCCGATGTGTTCTCCAAACGGCGGTTGGTGGACACCCTTCTTGATACACGAACCTCCTTGATATGCAACACCAAAGTTTTTCTTCTTCCAAAAACCTTAGGCCAGAAAAACTAATTTTCCTCTCCCTTTTTATCATAGTGGTCGAAATTTGCCTTGCAATTTCCCTTGGAATAACTCTCCTTTTATAGGAGAGTAAATCCTTGGCCTCCAAGTATTAATTAATTAAATAAATAATTAATTAAACAAAATAAAAGGATATTTTCCTTAATGACTAATTGTGACATGTATTGACCAATAGGAAATCAAATAACAAGTCATCCAACCAATCATATAACAAGAATATCTTTTATTTTCCACATCACAAAAATTAATTCTTGTGATAAATAATGAATATGAGGCGCCACTTTTAGGGTATAAAAAGCCCACATGAAATGTCTTTTATGTGTATTATATTATTTAGCCCAACTAAATAATATCCATGCATATCAACTAATTAGCCCAGCCAATTAATTATCACTGAGGCCCAAATAACAAGATTATTAGTCCGAATTACAGAAGCCACATCGGGGACCATGGACCTATAACCAGTAGCTCCAATAATTAATTATTCATCGAACGTAATAAGTACATTAATTATTAATTCCGGGATTACGCCACCATAAACCCGAAACCGAACTCTACCGATTACGGATGTATACTTATACTCAACCCATGAGTGAATAAGCGTCCATGATATAATCACTACATACGGATTAACCCTCCATAGATCGTCCATTTTGAGTGGGAGGTCTCCGTGAACCCGACTCAGAATATCTTATCCTTATTTACCATTAACCCCCGGATGATCAATTAGTACACATATCTGACTAGTAGCTAATTAGTCAAATGTGAACTCCCGGGATCGATCACTTTCTTAGGGCTAACAAATAAGGGGACTCGTCTCTCTACTTCCCGCGGGAAGGAATGGATTCCATGTCCGTGAAAATCGAACTACTCACTCATCCGAAGATAGTGCCAATGAGAAGTGGCTTGGAACACATTATTTAAGTGAACCGTAACTAACACATCAAACACTACCCCGGGACAAGCGACACCACGTGATCACCTCGGGATTAAGGTTGATCCATATATGATCATCTAATGATTTAATAAGATTCCTCGATTACGGAATTATACCGAGAAATTTAGATTAAATCGGTCCAAATCCTATATGAATGCCATCATATATAAATGCCCCACGTAGGTACCCTCTACCGACGGTCCGGATAAGACTATCACACCCTAAGGTGTTCGGGCGCATTATTGGTGTTTTAATCAAGAGACCCTAAACTCGATTAAGTTCACCACGGACTAACAGCTTTAAGTATATCACCACTAACTCAATCCTCACGTGCATGCCATACACTGAGTTAAGCGGTTACATACTGATATACTTAGTGTTTGCAGCAGTGTATTATTTACAAGCACAAAGCAAGTAATAAGGTGAGATGAAATCCATCATCCATTGTTAAAAACAATTACACAAATTGTCTTTCGGGCACTACACCTAACAGTCAAGCTAACAGAGAGAGAAGTAGCTTCAAGTCTAGAGACATTCCAAGATTGGCTCACCACTGATCCCTACACTCTGACTCTTCACGCCTTACATCCTGAGTTTGTGGGGTTTGGAGAGTAGAATCCGCCACCCCGGTCCCATGTTAATCTGAGGGATCTGATTGATGAAGCAGCTCCGGAGGATGAGACTATTCTGGAGATCGAGCCTGTGACCACATCGGACTTTGAAATGTACGAGAACATACTTCTGCCGACTCCGACTTCGCAGGGTGTAACTGACCCTTCTGCTCAGCCTTAGCTTCACTTTGTTGTATTTATTTTCAATCAATTGCGATCATTTGTAAAAACTTTGATGATTCCTCTTTGTATCTATCTTTTGATTTTTTTGATTCTGAATGTATCTGCAATCCCCTTGCTGAGGCCGGGCTTGCCTACTCGAGAAGAGATGCGAACACATACCCCTCCTGTGAGGACAGGTAGGGAATTAAATTCGAAGACCTATGGCTCTCCTAAAAGACCGTGCGCTCACCAGTGTAATAAATATGGATCAAACTTCACTTCTAAATTTGAAAAGCCAGGTAATTACGACCGTTGGATCCTTTCAACTCCTGCCGTTGGCCTGTCTTCTCCCTCCATATAAATGGAGGAAAACTTTGGCTGTTTTGGAGCGTAAAACACGTTTTCTAAAATCTGTGTTTCTTTTGTCTACGATCATCATGTCGTCTTCCTCTGGCTCTTCCTCTCCCTCTCAATTATCTCATTTCTTTACTACGGCGTCTGTTAACGCCATCACCAATTACAGGGGATACTTTGCCGACCGTGCTCATTTAGCCGAGAGGGGCTTGAATATGAGCAAGATTGAGGGAAGTGGCTTCATGTTTCGTGTGGATTATTCCGGGTGGTGTAATTTTCCTTTTGGACCCAGTGGGAGGTACAACCTTACCCAGGTCTATGATTTTTAAGCAGTTCTCTCAGAGGCCCAGTCTGTTGAAGAAGTCTCTCCTCTGTTTCCGTCAGAGGCACTCAAGTGAATTTCTCCCACGCTGCCATAAATGAGCTCCTGCAACTCCCTGTATTCGATCCGGCCCTACATTTCGAAACGTCCTGGGACCTTGACAGTGAGGAACCCTGTTTTGCTCAAAGATTCGACGCTTATGCGTGACTGTTCCCTGCAAGGGACAACGAGCCTGTTCATAAAAGTGTTGCATCCGGGCTCTGTCAGTGGCACCGGGAATGGAAACGGTTTATCAACACCTGAGGCATTCCCTCTGATAATTTTGAAGTGTTGACTGATGAAGAGGCCTTCCTTCTTTATGCTATCTTTACCCCGGACGTGAATGTTGACTGGGGGGCTCATCATTCATCACGAGGCTATTAATTTTGCAAGGGATATGAGGCCAAACCGTCCAATACCCTTTGCATGGTTGATCTCAAGTCTCTGTACCACCAGTTTTAGGATGAGCCTTGCACCCAGGGATCAATACCTCCGCATAAATTTTAACCACTAGTGTTTTATTTTTATTTTTTTATTGCATGGGCATGGGCCCCATTGTTTTGGACAAGACAATGCCTTTAGCGGATGCATGATCTTGTCGAAAACATTTCTTGCTCAATTGTAATTTTTGTAGGGCTTGAACCTGTTTTGATTAAGCCGTAATAATATAAAACCTTCATAAGGGAGTCACAAAGTCGATTTTTACAAGATAATAAAAGAAAGCCTAAACACTCAAGTCATAAACGAGAGGTGGCCATAACCCAAAAAAGAAACAAAAGTCCATTGATTGTTACATATAATATCTCTATAGATTTACCGCATGCCAAGGACGATTGAGCTCGAATCCGTCTTTGTCTTTGAGAATATAAGTCCCTTTCTTGATCTCCCTTGCGATCTAGTAGGGGCCTTCCCAATTTGCTGTTAATTTTCCCTTGTCGGGCAGTAGCCCCGTTGCCTTTCTGTTTCACAAGACGAAATCCCCGACTCTGAAAGAATGGCCCTGACTTCGGCAGTCATGATGTCGCTTTGTTATCTGTTTGTAGTTGACCATTCTCAGGTAAGTCACCACTCTTTTCTCTTCGGCCAAATCTACTTCGAGCTTCCTGTTGGTGATATTTATGCCCGAGTCGTACTTAGCCACTCTGATACTTGGCAGAGCCATTTCGATGGGTGTCATCACCTCTGATCCATATATCAGGGCGAACGGAGTCTCCCCGGTGGGCGTTTTGATCGTTGTTGGTAGTGCCCATAAAATGGCGGGTAGTTCGTCGACCCAAACACCAGGCTTCTCACTTATACTCTTCTTCAACATTTTAATGATTTGCTTGTTGCCGGCCTCGCTTGACCATTTCCTTGCGGATATGCTACCGATGACTGCCAGTGTTTAACGTTATGCTCTTTGCAGAATAATGAAAACTCATCTCTGAACTGGGGCCCGTGGTCCAACACCACTACCTTTAGAACTCTGAATCTTGACCAGATCTGACCGTGTAAGAAATACACTGCATTTTTTGCCCCAATACTCCCCATCGGCTTAGCCTCGATCCATTTAGTAAAGTAATCTACGGCTACAATGACAAGCTTGCAATTTCCCCTTCTTAGTGGGAATGGTCCGATCAAGTCGAGGCCCCACATATCAAATGGCCAAGCTGAGACGACATACTTTGTTCGACGGATGGTAGCCTCGGTATGTCTGCATGTATCTGACATTGGAACTCCCTGACGAGTTTTTCACAATCTTGTGTGATCGACGGCCAATAGTACCATGTGGCTATAACCTTTTGGGCTAGGGAACGACTGGCAGGATGGCCTCCGCACACTCCTTGATGCAATTCGATCTACCAGAATTTTTTCACTTTCCTCCTCGGACACATCTGAGAAGCGGCTTAGAGAAAGATCTTCTGTAAAGTATCCCATCATTCAGAATATATCTAGTCGCTTGTCTCTTAAGAGCATGAGCTTTTTTTGGATTTACGGGTAGAGCACCCATTTCGATATACGTTTTAATTTCATCCATCCAACACGGAGTCGGAATTGGTGCATCAATGTCCATGATCTCTGATTCTGGGTTTCAAGACAATTCCGACCGGCACTACCAAAAAGTTTCCTTGTCAACAAGTTTCCTTTCAAATCATGGTGGGAGTAAAGACAGTAGAGCCTGCAACACCGGCCAAGGGGGGTAATTAGGACACAACACATGGCAAAAACCTCCGCGTGGCAGTTCAGCGTCACATCACAGTGGGCACAGCCGGGGGTCACGTTCGGTCCGTGGAGATGATGATCAGACCCTTGACCCCGACATGCGAAGTGTGTTAAATGAAAATGCAAAAGCCTGAGAGATAGAGGAAGTGGCCACAAGGAAGGGACGCGGAAAGCACGTCAGCGAGGCGTCATGACCAAATTTTGAACAGCGGGCGAATTTTGAGGCGGCGCCAATCATGAACCCGAATACACATGCAGTCGCACTAAGGGCCCACATGGAATATGTTGAGGACATGCGGCAACACAATTTGCAAATTATAGCCGGAGGGTTTCCTCCTCTACCGGTTAGCAAGTTTGTTTCACCAGTTCTAGCCCAAACAGAGATACAACCTCTAATGAATCACTCAAGAGTTGCAGGGTCACACCATCAGGACCAAGGAGAAAGCAGCCATGCGACTTCACACCCAAGAAAGGGTATAAAATCGGCATTTGCTCACCTGGGGCCCGTGGATAACGTCCGTGGCGCAGCCCCAGAGCGGGGTAACGTAGAAAGGGAAAGGCATGTCTGAACTCGAAAGGAGGGACACGGAGAGTCATAGGTAGAACGAAGTATTGTCAGACTCCCCGCTATAAAATAAAATGCAAGTGAGTTGGCGATAATAAAAAAGCAAATTGAAGAACATCAAAGAGGCAGAACGACCAAGGAATCTAAACCCACATGGGGTACCAGTGTCTTGCATCCTGACATTCTCACAGCGGCACCCCGGGGAGGCACGAACTACCCTAATTTTACTAATTATCACCGTACTACAGACCCCTTGGACTGGCTGTCAGCTTTTCATAGTAGAATAAGCTTATGCACCCCAAGTGATGAGGCATGGTGTATCGCCTTTATGGGGGCCGTGCAGGATAGAGCGGCCTCATAGATCCGCAGCCTGCCTCTGGCATCGAATCTATCTTGGGATGATCTGATCATTAAAATCACATCCGAGTTTAAGTCAGTTGGAGGACCAAAGAAAACCCATATCGACCTTCACGAGGTTCGACAATGGGAGAATGAGTCTACCCGCAGTTACTATAAATGATTCTACAAAGTGTACGAGCTTACGAGGGGTTAGTGGACAATGTAGTGATGAATAGTTTTGAAACAGGGCTGAGTCTGGGGTACCTCAAATCCTATTTCACACTCAACCCGCTGTCTAATCTCTAAGAAATGCTAAGTTCAGCAAGGAAGTACGTGGCGACAGCGGGAAATGAGGGGACCTCATCATCCCATAGGGGAAAGCAAAGGGCCGAGCGAAGTCCGCCAAGAGAAACCAGAAGAACAAGGATCAGAACCTCAAGAAGCCTGAAAAATTCAAGGAGGAGAACTGGACTCCCCTCAAGGTCTCCTACACACAAGTGGTGCATGAAGTAAAAGACGAGTTACCTAAGCCTTTCCCCATGAAGCTGGATAGAAGGCACGATTAGTCAAAATATTGTGCTTTCCATGAGGACAGAAGTCATGATACCGAGGACTGCTACCAGCTAAAAAGAGAATTTGAAAAATTGCTAGCCCGAGGTCGTCATGACCATTACCGGAGAGATGGAGGGGGAGCAAATAGAAACGAACGACAAGGCCACCAGTACGATAGGGAGATCCGGATTATCACCGTAAGTCCTCCTAGTAATAATCAGATCAAACACATGATAGGGTCTATCATCAAACATGTGGAGAAACTAACCATCTTGTGAGGAAATGAGCGGCCACTTGCTTTCACCAAAAGTGAGCTCGTAATGACGACCAGCGTCGAGGACTCATGCTTAAGCATCTCAGTGTTTATGAACTAATCTGAGTCAACAGAGTAATGAGAAACACTGGGGCATGCAAAGGCATTTTATATTACAACTACTTTAAGGAGTTGGGGTTTGGCGATTCCAGCTTAAGGCCACACAATGGCACCCTTGAGGGTTTTATGAATCATGGGATACAGGTCAAGGGAGCCATTGATATAGATGTACATATGAGGGTTTACGCTCCTTTCAAGGCTGAAAGGTAAATTTCTTGGTAGTAGATCTCCAATCTAATTATAATATGATCATTGGCGCACCTATATTGAGGCAATTTCAAATTGTTGTCTTTGTCCCCCATCAACGGGCAAAATTCTATGTAGAGGACATGATTGGGGTGTCAATCAGTGAGCCCGCAATGGTCCTCACGTACATTCACATCTCGAGAATAGAGGACAAGCAGGCCTGAGCAGAACTACCAGATGCAGCAGGTAAGAGCTTACTGAATATGGTGAGAGCGTCAACTCCTCTCGAAGTCGAGTGTGAGACCTTACAAGTCAGAGACGAGCCCAACTTCACCGCTGACGGTGAGCTAGTTGAGGTAATCATTAATGATGCTTATCCCGACAAATAAGTCAAGATTGGGGCTCATCTACATAAGGTAGAAAAATAAGCCTTAACGGCTCAATTGAAGGCGAACATAGATGCATTCGCATGGGTGGTAACTGATATGAGGGGTGTTGAGTCTGGAGTCGCGTTACATCATTTGAATGCTGACCCCACATACAAGACGATTCAATAGCACGCCAGAAAGTTCACCCTAGAAAAAGAGGCCGACATCAAGATCGAGGTCGACACGCTCATGCAAGTAGGTATCATCAAAGAGTTAGCATATCCCACCTGGCTTGTGAATGTGGTAACGGTCAAGAAGCATAAAGGCAAGTGGAGATTGTGCGTAGACTTCACAGATATTAAGAAAGCCTGTCCAAAAGAACCCTATCAGCTTTCAAGGAAAGACAGGTTAGTGGATTATATCGCCGGTTTCGAAACATTGAGTTTTTTGGATGCATATTCTGGATACCATCAATTCAGGATGTCAGAAGCCGATGAAGAAAACACAGCTTTCAGAGCCGCGGGAGGGCTCTATTATTACAAAATGATGCCTTTCGGGTTGAAGAACGCGGGCTCAACCTATCAAAGAATGGTGAACAAAGTATTCAGCTCGAAGATCGGTCAAAACATGGAGGCTTATATAGATGACATGGTCGTGAAGTCGGAAACCGGCGGTCATGCCACCGATCTTGCTGAAACATTCGAGAACGTGCGAAGACAATCAATGAAACTCAACCCGACTAAATGCACATTTGGTGTCGGGCAGGCAAGTTTTTAGGATTTATGGTCAGTCATAGGGGTATAGAGGCTAATCCTAAAAAAATTCAAGCATTGCTTAACATGCGAGAGCCAACTACGATTAAGGAGGTACAGAGGCTTAATGGCCGGATCATAGCTTTGGGCCGTTTCATCTCCGAATCGGCCGAAAAGTGCTTTCCCTTCTTCAAATCCCTCAAGGGTAGCAAGTCATTTGCATGGGATGAGGAGTGTTCCAAGGCCCTTCAGGCCCTCAAAGAGTATCTCGGAAAACCACCCCTCCTGGTCAGTCCCATCCCGGGGGAAGTTCTATTCTTTTATTTGGCAGCCTCAGATTCGGCCGTAAAGGCCGTCGCTAGTGATAGCAGCTCAGAAAATCTGAGGCTACTTCACCTCGCATACAATAGTTTCATGATGGCCATTGATAAGGGGAACCCGCATACGGTCTTACGGACCCGGATCCGATCCGAACAGAGGTCACATCATAAGCATTTAAGCCGGCTCCATCTTCATCCGCTTGCTGCCTGGCCGGGTACAAGCCACTAGCTGACAAGTTCATCCGTCATCTCAACATTACTACGAATCAAGGCCGGACCTTGACAACCCGGAGAACATAAATGCACATAGCCTCATCATCTACCAAGGCAAACCGGACTCAACTCCCCGCAAATGGGAATCTTCTCACTCAGCACCGCAAAGCCTTTGATGAACCCGTACGAGGGATCAACGGTTTCATGATGAGCCATCACACCTCAGCCCGGGATCATATTTATGCTTAATTATGCTTAACTACGTCTTGTCATCATTAGCCTAATCATACTTAGTCCAATGCCTATAAATAGGAGCTATGTGTAAATCATAAACGATCGGAATATTAATGAAAGCAGGCCAAGCCCTGCCAATTTGTTGAACCTGAATCTGCATTCATACTGTCTGCTGGAAACTTCATATCTTTCATACAAACCACCGCTATTACCACCCATATTGCCGGAGAAATCATACATAAATAGTCAGATATCCACACGGCCCAGCCATTACCGCCACCCTGATAATTCGTGCATTATCATAAACAAACATACTACAGATAGAAAAGGTATCTTACACTTAACAATAACAAACTTACAAGCGTACGATGTCTTAAAGGAAAAACAACAAAGTTATTTTACAAGAATTTAAAAAGAAAGTACAACATGTCTTTAAAAGAAAATACAACATAGTCTAGAACATAGTTTATGACAGCAAGAAATGTCTAGCATAGCATGGTAAACCTGATCATATGTCATCTTCAAAGTGATCATCAAACTCCTGCTCAACATGTTCATCTTTTCAACCCCAAACACAAACAAATATGTATTTGAGGTAAGTACAATAGTACTTAGCAAGAATCAGAAGATATTGCATTAATTAAGTTTCATAAAGAGGTTTAATTATTTATTATGTTATATATATGATTCCGACTCTATTCTTTCATGCTCATCAACATTGTTGTGACTAACAGTTTCTAGCTTAACTCAAGTTTGTCACACCGGCCCAAGGTCACTACACATGGTTCTACCCACCATGAGGTATTATTTGCAACCTATTAGTGGATCATACCAATAGCCACGGGCTAAGACCCGATAGTGTACACGTTCGGTGAAGTCCCTCAACAATTTAGTCGTTTATAGGCCAGTAGAGTTATTCACTTTATCTGACCGCCCACACATCATGATATAGACAAGTGCCTTACCAAGAATGTTATGATGTTTAGTCTTTTACTACACACTTATGAAAATTATAAGTCATTAACTAGCCATCTAAGTATTTTCAAGACAACTTCCCTTAACAGCCCTACTCCCTCACTTAGACATCTATACATCAAGTCCTAACACATACACAAACATTGATGAATACTAATTCATCAAAGCACAAGCCAATCATGCTCTTTCGACGATCCCGAACTTCAACTCGTAGGAAACATTCATTCGGTGCCGAAACTAAACGCATCAGATACTTAATCAAGGCTTGTTAAACAACATTTAAAATTCATCTCATAGATCAAACAACATTTTCCCCAAAACAGGGGGTCAATGCCTGCGTATTCTTTGGAATGTGTGCGCATTGAACGAGCAGAAACATTCAGGATGTCTTTGTCTAGACAATGCGTGCGCATTACCCTTAATGCATGCGCATTCTGCCTGCTTAAAATAAATCTGACCATCATATTTCAGCAATGCATGCGGATTTCTAATCAATGCGTGCACATTGAGCATCCTATACCAAAACTTGACTTTCTAGTACGCATTCAACGCAGAAAGGCCCTTACTCGATTTTCTATACTTTTACGATTCCTACCCAATTCCAGATACGAATAACATCCATTTAATCATTATAATAGCATAAACACATAACTTTTACCCACACATAGTACCATATACTTGTAATACAACAATTAGGCATGATTTCACACATCAAACCACTTTTACAACGGAAAACATAACTTCCTCAAACCAAATTAAGGCAATAGGGAAGATTTTCTTACTTGTTAGCAAGCAAACCAAAACCAAACTTCAGGTAACTGCAACAAAAACCTTGATTCTTTACAACAACCCTATGTGATTAAACATAGGATTAGACATGATCCCAAGATTCTATTACAACTAACCTACGAATTTAGGAGTTCTAATCCATCAAACTTGATCAATTCACATATAGGGCAGAATTTCATACCTTTATAAAACCTTGAACTTTAGTATCAAAACTTAGCCCTCTTCACGCTGATTCCGGTGATCTACTTATCTCTGAAAAACGTCCAAGGGTTAGTGAGAATTTTGAAGAAGCCTATTTGTTTTTCTATTTGCTCTCAACTGCAGAGTCTGAACGTTTCTATCAAATTGGTTTTCTGACAAACTTTTGACAACAAACGTACTTAGTGGACTGTAAAATCGACTGAGTTGTTTAGATTCGGTTTCGTGTGTGAGGTTTATATCAACTTGTTGAACGTTTCATTGATCGTAGACCATGTTAGGTCAGTTATATCCTGTCAGCGGACTGTTGAACCTGACATAGGAGGGTAGATTATTGAAATAATGTCTATTCACGGAAATAGGAGATGACACCCTTCAACGATGCCAAGACCATCAGAGTAAATCAAAAACACTTCCGAAAAAGAGTTAGGTCTAGGAAGTAGTTGGTTGGATCATAGCTCGGCTATCTCTTTTATTTAGTCTTAAATCTTTGTTTTGTATAGTAGTTTGTAGAACCGGTGATCCGACAAATCACCACATTCAATAATAGTGTTGACCTTAACTAGGAACGATACCGACTTTGATACTTGACCAGATTCCCTGTGGGATACGGCCTTGCTCGCCATTTATAGTACAACCGACTCGGTACCCTGCCGGTTAGAGTTGGCTATGCTGTAAAACGGCCATCAAATATCTACATCTGCACCTATTTGAAACCCACCCCAAATTACACCATAGAACCAGTACTGAAAATCACCAAACTTGTAGTTCAATTAACAATAACAAAGAGAGCTACTAACATATTTAATAGTAATTTCAACGGAAACAACCTTTTACCTGATTTCGAAGATGAACACACAATTCCGACATTGAATAACGGTTGATCACCACATACAATTCTCTCCAACCACTTTTTATGATTCTTACTATTTAAGACATAATTTTAGGATTGACCATACACCAGAATCTCTACAATTCGTATATTTCTATGATTGTACAATCAAAACCCTCAACTTGGCATAGGGACTGAATTCAACTAGGAATTATGAAGATGAAATACCTTATGAAACAAGTGGATAAAATTGTATGATGGCCTCCTCGACGTGGTAAGTGTTTTGATGTGAGTCGTCTGAATTGTAGAGCAACGCACGGATTATTAGAATTTTTCTCCTCCTCCTTCTTCGTCTTCTTCTTCCTCTTCCTCTTCATCTTCCTCTTCCTCTTCGTCTACTTCCTCTTCTTCTTCTTCTTCCTCTTCCTCTTCCTCTTCCTCTTCCTCTTCCTCTTCTTTTTCTTCTTCCTCTTCCTCTTCGTCTTCTTCTACTTCTTCTTCTTCTTCTTTTCCTCTTCCTCTCCTTCTTCTTCTTTTTCTTCTTCCACTTCATCTTCCTCATCTTCCTCTTCCTCCTCTTTCTCCCTTTCCTCTCCTTCCTTTTCCTCCTCTTCCTCTTCCTCCTCTTCTTCCTCTTCCTCTTCTTCTTCTTCTTCTTCTCTTCTTCCTCCTCCAATGCTGAAGAAGTTAAATAAAGTGGGGAAGGGAGTGATTGTGTGAAACTGCCGATGGAATGGGGAATGTTTCGACTTGTGAGGTTATATAATTAACAAGTACATTAAAGGGGTTTTAATTAGGAATTCCAAGGTTCAATGAACCTAGAAAAGAAATTTATTTTACTGCTATAAAAAATTGAAATAAATAAAGGAAAAAGAAAATCTGAAAAATAAATCAAATGACGAAATCGCCCTTATACGAAGGTATGAGATATTACATTATTTCCCCATTCAAATAAGTTTTGTCCTCAAAACTTGTCAAAGTTTACCCCTCCTCAATCATATTCGTCAGATGTGCACTCCGACTATACTCACCCACTCTAATCATTTGATGTCATCTAGTGATTCAACTTTAACGTCTTCAAGATCAAGACTTCATTCCCTTACTAATACCCCTTCTAGGCCCAAAACTAGGCGCTACTCCCCTATGAGGTACGTATCAAGATCCGAACTAACCTTATAGCCAGATTGGAGATTAGTTGTTGAATAATTAATTAATCCAACATTGGGCTTATATGTAAATAAATATTCATCATTGACTCTCAATGAAGATTTGTCCGATTTAAAAGTGATCTATTGGGTTATAATGTATTTATTACAGTGTGATCCATAATGTATATAGACTAAAATGTAATTTCAGTTTTATGATGGGTTAAAGTAAAACACCTAAATATAATTTATTGTATAAACGGGATCAGGGTCCTTAGTATTCGCGCTATACATTCTATTATGATTCCTATGACTATAAAGAACTACTCCCTACATCCCAAAATATAAGTTATTTTATCTGTTTTCACAAACATTAAGAAAGTGGTTGAATGTCATAAATTTGAGGGAAAAATGTCTAACATATCTTTTGACTATTATTAATTAAATGATTATAAAGTATTGGAATGTATTTGGATTGTCAATAAATCAGGGGTAAAATAGAGAATAATGTAATAAATGCGTCATTGATAATTATATTTTGGAACAAACAAAAAGAGATATGATGACTTATATTGTGAGACGGAGAGTACAAAATATTTCTAAAAGATTCTCCAAAAAGTCGTAAAGAGTGTGTAGATTTAGTATACCTATCCTATAATTTTGAAGTATATCATGAAACGAAGTAATTGTAAAAATAAGGTTGGATCACTGACAAAATAATCCTACTTGAACTTGGAGAGTCCCAACGCTCGCAAACATTTAATCATTGAAGTTGTAATAACTTCATTGCACATTTGTACACCACACTACAAGTCGTAACCAGATACTCCCTCTCTCCAATTTATGTGATGGAATTGTCAAAACAAATTGTTCCATTTTAACTTATTGAGTTCAATTCCAAAGCGCTATAAATTATATTTTTGTTACATCTATATTTATTTATCAATATGTAAAAAAGAACAATGCATTAATTCCATGTAGTCAATGAGTTTTTAAATTATTTTTGTGATAAAGTTTAAACATTAACTCGACCTTTTTTATCTAAATGGTTTTGTCAACTCTATCAGTTATTTTAAAAATACATGCCAAAAACTTGTCAACTTATTGCGTTTTATTATTAAAATTAATTTAAAACATAAACGAAAAGAGAAAATAGAACCAGCTCATGCAACCCAACTACTAGTGCACAAGGTCGCATAATTCATTTTCCTAATAGCAACAACGGGATTTCTCTGTTAATTGATTGAGTCATTTCTTCGTCGTTGCCACACATGCACTTATATTTTTATATAATATATACAAGTCAATACACGGCCGCATGCATGACTACACCTCACTTGACATGAATCTATACGATCAATAATGCTTTATTAATTAATATTCTTCATCTCATCTGCGTAAAAACTTGGAAATTATGTTGCTTTCGTCGATTGTTCCCATGAATCATGATCTGTGCAACCAATACACGGATACTGAATTAATATTTCTTCAAAATCTTTGGATATGAAAGAGTAATTACATGAATGATATAGAAGAAGAAAAAAAAATTGAGTGGGAATCAGATACGGATACATGTCATTGCACTTTCCGGTGGGAACCAGAGTTTCATGGCATCCAGATTCTGGGGTTGGAGGGTATTGTAACTGAATCTACCACCGGTGGCAGACCGGGTATATGGACAATGGGGGGCTAAGCCCACCCGGACAAAAAATGTATTATACTATAAAATCTATGTAGTTCACATTGATCTATAAAATATTCTTATTACAACCCACTCGACGAACTCGATATAGTCCATTAGTCCACCCCAATTAAAAACCTAACCTGGCTCTGTCCTTGTCTACCACCTCTACCATTGCAGGGGATGAAGACACACCAAGTGCATGTTCTTCTCCCACATGCTTACATTAAGCAGGGAGATCTAGTGGTTGATTCATTATTGTTGGAACATTATGATGTTTTAGCTTCAAAATGGGTTTAAGAGTAAGTGAAGAACATTCAACTTCAAGCCCGGATTCGATTAACTTACGGAATGAATTTCTGAGAGCTAAAAACAGTTTTGCAAACTACTAAGATAGTTGTTGATGTTAGGATTTTGAGTCACCCGATTCCGATATCGGGTGAATGGGAAATTAATTCCTAAAAATTGAGTGTTTATGTGGGTGTTGTAAAGGAAATGTGTTCCATTTCTTCCACATAGTAATGTAACTCAAGAATACTCACTATTTATGTGGGAGAGTTACATTGAGAGGCAAACCACAAGGGGAAAGAGAATTTTATGAAGGAGAGAAGATGTAGATGCTTGTTGATTCACAATTTCGTGATTTTTTTTAAATTGCGATATACCATTGTCGAGAAAGTGTGCATTACACAGTCTTTTTGCAAACTTTGACTGTTGGTCTTCTGTTTGTAGAATGAACAAAAAAAATGGAAGGAAAATTGAAAACAACTCCTTTGTCGTTTGTGCAACCTGCTGTTGTGCAAGGTACGAGTTCGTCTCGAAACGAAAAACTAGAGAAGTTCAACGGACAAAACTTCAAGAGTTGGCATCATAAAATGCTATTTTATCTGACAAGTTTGAGTTTTGCTAAATTGCTAAGTGAGGATCCTCCTGCGGTGCAAGAGGGTGAAAATTATAAAGCCTCTATGACAGCATTGGATGCATGGAAACACTCAGATTTCTTATGCAAAAATTATATCCTTAATTGGCTTGACAATATTTTATATACAGTTTATTGTATGTGTAAAAGTGCTAAAGAATTATGGCAGGCACTTGAAATAAAGACAAGATGGAATATGCTAGAAAGAGAAAATATATCGTAGACAGGTTTATGGAATACATGATGGTGGAATACAAAACCTTGGTTAGCCAAATGGAATAGTTGAAGATAATTATCCCCGAGTGTCGCGAGAAAGGTTTGGTTATTAATGAACCATTCCAAATTGCTGCAATAATTGGGAAACTTTCACCTTCATGGAAAGACTTCAAGAATTATTTGAAGCACTAAAACAATGAGATAATCATGAACAAGTTGGTGGTGAAACTAAGGGTTGAAGAGAACAACCGATAATTTGATAGATGATGGCACATTGGACAATCCAAGGCACATATGGTGGAGTCCAGTTCCGGTGCAAACAACGGCAAAGGCCAGAAAAGAAAGATCAATGGTGAAAGCTCCAATGGCAATCAAGAGTCTACGAAATTTAATGGTAAATGCTTTAACTGCGGGAAACAAGGACACCACATGAATGAATGCCGAAAGCCTCAGAAATTGAGCAACCGAACGTGGCAGAAATTTGTAAGATAGACTATGGATGAATTGAATCTGTCCGCCTGATGATTGCAAGAACTTGGTGAATGAACTTATTTTGTTGAATTTGAAATTCAAGTTATGGTTTGTAAAAACTAATTAATTTATACACTATTATGTATATTTAATAATTGTATAAATTTGTATGTAGTATTTATGTAAACACCTTAATGATTGTAGTGACAAGTTATTATTATGAATATATGTACATAGTTTGTTGTTATATTCATATTAATTATAGATTTGATTTCGATATTGCGATTTTCTTGACAAACGGAATGAGACTGAAGCTTATTACGCATGTTCCCTTATAATAGCAACTCAACCATAGTGACTGGAGATCCCAATATAATGGTTCAAAAGAGAAAACTAAGTTATGAGGGACAATTAGCACTTATCCATTCTGTTAAACCAAAAATGTTGTCTGCTGAAGAGTTTAGGTTACGCATAACTCTTTTAATGATTCATATATCTTGGTTAAGCCAAGTGGGGTATTTAAGAGTACTTTTTTTTATAGGAGGTCACTTATGTAAGTGGAATTTATACATTTGTATAAATTTGTATGTATATGGTTTGTATTAAACTAATTAATTTATACACTATTATCTATATGTAATATTTGTATAAATTTGTATGTAGGTGTAAACACCTTAAGGATTGTACTGACAAGTTATTATTATGAATATATGTACATTTTTTCTTGTTATATTCATATTAATTATAGATTTGATTTCGGTATTGTGATGTACATTTCAAGTTGTAAAGATGAAGTTGTTGATGCATTTGTTGATGCGTTTAAATCAACTAAATAAATAAGTTATTCAATTCATGGTGATCAAGGTGGAAAAGTGTGATGTAAGGCTTAATGAAGTTTGTTCTGGTACCAACAACATTCATCAAGTAGTTTCACTACACTTACCTTAATCAAACAATGTTGATTAATTTGAGGTTTACCCAAAACATTTGGGGGAAGTATATCTTCTCGACTAAAACTTCATCGGATTCTTGGAAATGTGAGGGTAATTGGTAAAAGAAAATTTACCTATGTAAAGTAAATTAACGAAAGCAAGAAATTAAAAGGGATTTTAATTATTTTAGAATTCCTTGGAAAGATATTGCGTGGAGCTCGAAATCTATCACTATTATTAGCATGAAATAGTCGGTAAGTGATAGAAAAAGCACACAATAATATGATAATGGTAAGTTATGATTCATACAACGTAAACACAACATCATTTAACAATTGATCTCTAATGATTTGATTTCCTCAATTGTATAAAGTCGAAGGAGAATCTTGCGGATCCACTTATGAATTAGTCGAAGGTTTAGCTAGAGATCGGGTGTGAATTTATTGACAAACGGAATGGGACTGAAGCCTATTACGCATGTTCCCTTATAATGGCAACCCAACCATAGTGACTGGAGATCCCAAGATTATGGTTCAAAAGGGACAACTAAATTATGAGGGACAGTTAGCACTTATCCATTATGTTAAACCAAAATTGTTGTCTACTAAAGAGTTTAGGTTAAGCATAACTCTTTTAATGATTCACATATCTTGGTTAAGCCAAGTGGGGTATTTCGGAGTAATCTTTATAGGTGGTCACCTATGTAAGTAGAAGTGGGGCCGCTTCTGTGAGAATTTGTGGGCTGAATTCTCTAACACACTTTTGGAAACCAAGGTGTTCCAGGGCCAAAATGGACACAACAATGAGAACTTTGAGAAGGCCATGTGTTCTATTGTGTAAGTATCATTGTCTAGGCATGCACCAAAGCTTGAGCAGTTCAAGACCTGAAGGATGCAGGTTCTTAGATCTAACCAAGTTAGATCTATACGCAGCGGATGGATCACGATTTACACGGTACAATACATAAATAAAGGACTTAAACTACTACAAGGGGGTTAAGATCATGTTACCAATATTGGGAAGAGAAGCCTTGATCTTCCGATGTGTTCTCCAAACGGCGGTTGGTGGACACCCTTCTTGATACACGAGCCTCCTTGATATGCAACCAGAAAAATCCCGAAGATTTTTCCAACTCGAACCCTAAGAATAGAGGCCGAAATTTTTCGGCCAATTTCTCTCGGTGAATAGTGACGTGAATAGTACCTTGCCATTAGACTTGGGAGAACTCTCTTTATATAGGAGAGTAATCAATGTCCTCCAAGGATTAAATAATTAAGTGATAATTATCACATAATCCTTTTCAAATAAAAGATAAATAAAATGATTATCCCAAACAAATTAAGATAAATCATATTATTATCTATTATTCCATGAATTATCATTTAACAAATAAAAGATAAATCACATGTTAAATAATTATCCAAGAAAACTAATTTCTCTCTAATTATTAGGACATTAATGGCGCCACATATTGGGTCAAAAAAGCCCACATAAAATGTCTTTTATGTGTATTATATTATTTAGCCCAACTAAATAATATCCATGCATATCAATTAATTAGACCGACCAATTAATTATCAACGAGGCCCAAATAAGAAGATTATTAGTCCGAATTACGAAGCCACACCGGGGACCATGGACCTATAACCGGTAGCTCCAATAATTAATTATTCATCGAACGAAAAAGTACATTAATTATTAATTCCGGGATTACGCCACCATAAACCCGAAACTGAACTCTACCGATTATAGATGTATACTTATACTCAACCCATAGAGCGAATAAGCGTCCATTGATATAATCACTACATACGGATTAACCCTCCATAGATCGTCCATTCGAATGGGAAGTCTCCGCAAACCCGACTCGAATATCTTATCCTTATTTACCATCAACCCCTAGTGATCAATTAGTTCACATATCGACTAGTAGCTAATTAGTCTAAATATGAACTCGGCCGATCGATCACTTTCTTAGGGCTAACAAATAAGGGGCTCGTCTCTCTACTTCCCGCGGGAAGGACCGGATTCCATGTCCGTGAAAATCGAACTACTCACTCATCGGAGATAGTGCCAATGAGAAGTGGCTTGGAACACATTATTTAAGTGAACCGTAACTAACACATCAAACACTACCCCGGGACAAGCGGCACCACGTGATCACCTCGGGATTAAGGTTGATCCATATATGATCATCTAATGATTTAATAAGATTCCTCGATTACGGAATTATACCGAGAAATTCGATTAAATCGGTCCAAATATGAATGCCATCATATATAAATGCCCCACGTAGGTACCCTCTACCGACAACGGTCCGGATAAGACTATCACACCCTAAGGTGTTCGGGCGCATTATTGGTGTTTTAATCAAGAGACCCTAAACTCGATTAAGTTCACCGGGGACTAACGATTTAAGTATATCACCACTAACTCAATCCTCACATGCATGCCATGCACCGAGTTAAGCGGTTACATACGATATACTTAGGGTTTGCGACGGTGTATTACTTACAAGCACAAAGCAAGTAATAAGGTGAGATAAATTCTGTCATCCATTAAAAACAATTACACAAATTGTCTTTCGGGCACTACACCTAACAAGACCTAGTTCAATGCTTAGTTGTGTATGTCCGATGGTATTATACTAGAGAATGTTCAAGGCCGCAAACCACCTCACACAATGCAATAGATCTCCGTTTGTTATCTCTACAGATTCTGCATAGCATATACATTAATTTTCATTCATGTGGGGTATTGTTGCAAATTTATGGTGTTTTAGCTCCAAAATGGGTTTAAATGTAAGTGACGAACAGTCAACTTCAAGACCGGATTTGAATAACTAACGCAATGAATTTACGGGATCTAAAAATAGTTTTGGAAATTACTAAGATAGTAGTGGATTTTAGGTTTTTGAATCACTCAATTCCGATATCGGGTGAATGAGAAATTAATGCCTAAAGGTAGAGTTTTATATGGGTGTTGTAAATGAAATGTGTTCCGTTTCTCAAATATAGGTATTGTAACTCGACAATACTTATTATATAAGTGGGTGAGTTACATTGAGAGGCAAGACCCAAAGGTCAGAGAATTTTGTAAAGGAGGGAAAACGTAGATTCTTGTTTATTCAGAACCCCACACGTACGCGCCGCCATCTTTCGTCTCGTCTCGGCTTGGTTTGGTTCAGGCTTGTGGCTTGTGCTTGGGCTTTGGGCTGGATTTGGATCGGCTCAATATTAATATTTTTGGGTCAGCTCAACATTGGAAGTCTGAATTAAAACAAATCGAACTAAAGGAACAGTTCAGGAAGCATCTGTTTGAACTGAAGTTCATGCATCTGTTTGAATTATGCATGTGCATGTTCGAACTGATACATCAGTTTGCATGAACATAATTTGAATTTCAGGTTATAACTTCCCCAACTTCCAATTCTCAAAAAGTACTAATCTACCTATATATACAAACAATCCTGAAGGAATTGTGTTAGGTCACAAGATATCACAAAAGGGATTGTGTTAGGTCATTGAAGGAATTTTGTTAGGTCACTAGATATCACAGAAGGGAATAGAAGTAGATAAATCTAAGATCGAGGTGATAGAGAAGTTACCACCTCCAACTAACTTAAAAACGTTGCGAGCCTTTCTTGGCCACGTAGGATTGTATAAAAGTTTATAAAGGAATTCTCTAAGATTTTTAGACCTTTGACTGATTTGCTTGCAAAGGATGTACCTTTTGTATTTGGCAAAGAATTCATGGAGGCATTCAACACATTAAATCAAATGTTGATAACAGCTCCGATTCTGGTAACCCCAGATTGGAACCAACCTTTCGAGCTGATGTGTGATGCCAGTGATACGGCAGTTGGAGCAGCTTTGGGACAACGAGTGGATAAAATCTTTAAGCCAATTTATTACGCCAGTCGTACACTCAACAATGCCCAAAGGAATTATGCGACTATGGAAAACGAACTCTTAGCTATGATCTTTGCATTTGACAAGTTTATGTCTTATCTTATAGGATCTAAAGTCACGGTTTTCAATGACCATGCAGCTTTGAAGTATCTATTGACTAAACAAGACTTCAAGCCGAGATTGCTAAGATGGGTTCTACTCTTACAAGAGTTTGATGTGGAAATTAAACATAAAAAAGGGTTTGAGAACCAGGTGGATGACCATCTGTCAAGGTTAACAATGTTGGAAGAAAAGCAATCTAGTGAGATTGAGGAATACTTTCCCGATGAACAACTATTTGACATCTCAGAAGTAGCTCCAGTTGAATCTCAACCCATACATGTTACATCAAGAGTAGGGAAGATATACCATTGGTTTGCAAACATTTTGAATTATCTTGCAAGAAGGTACCTACCACAAGAATTCACAAGTATCGACAAGAAGAAATTCTTTACATATCTGAAGCATTACTATTGGGATGATCTTTACTTATACAAGATATGTCCCAATAATGTTCTGATGAGATGTATTCATGATGATAAGATTCTATGTATATTAAGCTATTGCCATTTGAGAGAAGTTGGAGGCCATTATAGGTCAGATAAGACAACAGCAATAGTGTGAATTCTACCGGCCAACAATATTTAAATCTGCTTATGAGTTCACCAGAGCCTGTCATTCATATCAAATGACTTGTAACATTTCTAAGCGGCATGAAATGCCACTGCATAGTATCCTTGAAGTGGAACTATTTGATGTATGGGGAATTGATTTTCTTGGACCTTTTACATCGTCAAAATCTAACCATTACATCCTTGTAGCGGTAGACTATGTTTCCAAATAGGTGGAGGCGGTGGCCTCGCCTGCAAATGATGTCAGTCGTGGGATTTCTGAAGAAGAATATTTTGACGAGGTTTGGGGTGCCAAGAGCCATGATTAGTGATGGAATGAGTCATTTTTGTAATAGGTTGTTTGAGAAGTTGATGATGAAGTATAGGGTGCGACATAAGATTGTAGCAGCATATAACCCCAAGCCAAGTGGACAAGTGGAAGTTACACTTAGAGAGATTAAGAGGATTTTGGTGAAGGACTGTGAATCCCATGAAAAGGATTGGTCTTTGAAATTAGATGACACTCTTTGGGCGTATAGAATTTATTATAGGACCACCTTTGGGATGTCACCATATATGATAGTGTTTGGAAAAGCGTGTCATTTACCAGTTGAACTAGAGCATCATGCCCTGTGGGCTACTCAGTTCTTAAATATGGACGAAATTTTAGCCAGAGAAAAGTAATTATTGGAATTGAATAAACTGGAAGAGTTTAGATGGCAAGCATATGAAAATGCGAAGATTTAAAAGAAAGAACGAAGCGCCAACACGATAAAAGGATTCTCAACCGCACCCTCAAAGTTGGAGATAGGGTGCTGGTATACTACTTGCGTCTTCGTCTCTTTTTAGGAAAGTTAAATTCTAGATGGTTTGGACCATATGTCATCGTAAAAGTCTTCAATTCCGGTGCATGTGAAGTAAAGGATGAACACTCAAGGCAGATTTACACAGTGAACGATCACAGGCTAAAGCATTACCTAGAGCGCAACTACAACTCCGAATTGGAAGTCTCTATGTTGGACGACCCAAAATACGAGTAATGGAGCTTTATAAGTACAGTCGAGCTGGCTACTATAAACTCGAAACTACTTCTGATAAACCTTTGATTTATTATTTTGTTTTTGATTGAGTCACTAAAGTAGCAGGACAATCGAGAAGGTTTTTCTCATGGAGGAAGAAATGTAGCAGTTGTAGCTACAAAAATAAGAACTCTATAGAGTTATGCCCTCCCAATGATCAAGCAATTTGTGCCAGAAATTTTTCAGCCAGAGAATGCAGCCGAGGTTTATCACCCAAAGCCTAATGTTAATCAAATGGTGACTACTTACACTACTTTTCATGGAGTGCCAAACGAAAATTCTAATGTACGAGATAATCAGATATAGTAAAGAAAGCCAGTAGGAGTTCCAGAGGACAACATCAAGCTGAAGTTGTTTCCTTTTAAACCGAAGGATAAAGCTAAGCAATGGCTTTTGTCTCTAGCCGCAGGTTCTATCCAATCTTGGACAGACCTATGACGAAAATTCATGAACAAGTATTGTCCACCTGGGAAGTCACTTCAAATGATCAAAAGAGATCATGAACTTCAGATAGAAAGTTGGAGAAACTTTTGAAGAAGAATGGGAAATATTTAAGGAATCGCAACGGAGATGCTCACATCATGATATCACTTTTCCAGTAAGGATGCATAGTTTCCACCATGGATTCCGGCCAAGTGAGAAGATGAGAGTAGATGCATCAAGCAATAGGAGTTTTGCATTGTTGTCACGTGACAAGGTTGTGGACAAATTGGAACATATAGCACTTACAAGTCAATGGGGAACACATGAAGTCAATGTTGTACGATCAGGTGAAGGCGTATTTGGAGAGGACACCTCTCAACAGATCTTATACCAGCTGTTGGTGATCAATGAGAAGATGAATGGGATGCAAGATCACATCGCCAAAGTGGAGAAATTTCAAGGGATTGAGACAGCCAACACTGAGGACGTGAGCTATATAGGAAGGCAATAAAATCCTTGTGGAGGTGGATATCGCCCAGGTTCTCACGATCTCCCTGATTTTCGATATAGTGATCTAAATGGTGGCGAGAGAGCAAAGCAAAGTGGAGGATTCCTGCCTCAATCAAACAAGTCCGGTGGTTAGGAAGCAACTATGGACAAGATGAGCTCAACTGTGATATATAGTGTCAACTGTCCCGCCGGGTCGATCTTACGGGGAACTAGACGAATGTTAACCCTAGCTTTTGTTTTTAACTAACTATTGCCACACAAATATGCAGAAAATAACTAGACAGAGGAGATTAATCCAATGCTAGGAAAGATTGGAAGCGATAAAAATAAACTAAAAGTGCAGGAAAATAAATTAACTAATCTAAACTAAGCTATGAGGATTGTAAATCAAGTTTATAAAAGACAAACGAGGATTGATCCACCTATCAACATGCATTGATCTATTATCTCGATTTTACGTGGTATTTACTTAGGTTGTGATTCACCTTACCTAAACATGAACTCCTAATTCCTTAGGCAATCCATCTATTAACCTAGTATCTTCCAACACTAAATTAACACGTTAAAAAGATCAAAGGTGTCAACTTTTACGTTAACGATCTAGTTTTTAGACTTACTAACTTCCGTTAATATAAATCTAATGAACTATTCTTATCTATGGTGATCTATGCTATTCAAGATTTCCATCAAACAATAACATATCAAGCATACAACATATCTCCCAATATAATTGCATTAAAACAAGAATATGCATAGATAAGAAACAACCGTAGTAAATACTCACAGTAAAAGTCGAAATAAATAGATCAATTCAATGCTAATGGCTTCATAATTCTCGTTTGAAGGAGGTTCTAGCCTCTGAGCATCCTCAGCAACCCAGAAAAGCAGAAAAATAACATACTACTAGCCTACTTTGATCGAATTTAAAGTTGCATAAAACTGGAAATAAAAAGTGTAAAATCGCAGCCAAAGCTGCCCCTAGAAATTTAGGGTTCGAATTGTATATATGAGATTGAGAAATCGCGCCTATTTATAGACTTTTAGGTCGGTTTAGGCTAAGGCGGTGCTTGGACGCCCGTCCACTATCTTGGACGCTCGTCCAACGCCTTCCGGACGGAGGTGAACGCTCGTTCGAACGCGTCCGAACTCTCCGAATGTAAAATATGATTCGGACGCTCGTCCACTTATAACGTCATAAATCATATAATTTCACCCTTAACATCAACCAACTACGAAGTCCATGAGTGAGCTAAGTGCAAACTTCACAAAGTATTGTCAAAAGAATTATGCAAGACCGACGAACCAAGAAGCTCTATTGCAGAATTTGTCGCACCAAGTGGGACAAATAGAAGAACAGGTGTCAGCACGTCCTCCAGGAGGATTTCCAAGTAATACTGAGAAGAATCCGATGGATGTGAATGCAATCATGACGAGAAGTGGAAAGGAATTGCCTGGACCGATCATTCAAGAGGAAATAGAAAGTCAAGACCAGAACGAAGTAGAATCAGAAGAAACCGGGGACTCGCAATTGCGAGTATCTACAGCTTTAGCACACGATCTTAACATGTAAGTCTTCTAGAATTGTAACTATTAATTCTTCATCTTTACCATATCCCTCTCGTAAGTCTAAAATGAATCATGACTGTTGGTCCCTTGAAAAGGCTTTGGTTAAGTTTAGAGGGCGGGGGGTGAATAAACTTATCACTTAAAACTTTTGGAGTTAACAAACTCGGCAACTTCAGCAGCCTGCTGATACTTCAGTAGTCTGCTGACCCTCAGTAGTCTGCTGACTGTTGAGTCTGCTTGAATTTGTTCAACGGAATTATATAAAAAATTAAGCCTTAATACTTGTTGATAAATATGATACCAAGTATTAGATACTTAGTAGTGTATGTGTGTGAATTCAGTTACTAGATTCAGTAGGTTGATGTGTTATATAAACTAAATGCAGAATGTAAGTGCAAAAAGTAAATAGGCAGATTTTATAGTGGTTCCAGGTGGTGTAATCCTGTCAGTCCACTCTTCTCCTGTGATGTTGGAGGTAATTCACTAGAGATCTTTGATGTAGTTGTTACAAAGATTCCTATGTTGCTTGTCCTTCACCAATAACTATGGATTCACAAACTGAACACTTGGAACAGGTAGGATTGCTGCTCCAAAGTCTTTCACTGGTCCTTGAAGGGTAGAATTTCCTATTCACCAGCTCCACCACAAACAACAGTCTTTCACACCCCAAAGATGCTTCACTGTCTTCAGTAGATTATTGTAAAAGATAGATTGAATCAAGTAAATGATTCAGTTGCATCAGCTTGATCAGGATGATATGATCAGCAACTTGCAGTCTTCAAGTGTGTAAACTTGATGTAGCTTGAATGCAGATTACACTTGAAGATTTTCCCTGGATCAGTAGCTTTAAGCTCAGTAAGTTCAGCAGGGTGTTTTCTTGATTAGAAATCGAAGCTCAGGATTTTTCTCTTATATTTCATCATCTTTTTCTGAGTTAGAAGTCCTCTATTTATAGGTAGGAATGCTTGTGACTTATATTTGAAATTCAAATATAGCCGTTCCAGATTTTGTCCCATTTGACTTGCTTTCTGGTCACTTGCATAGTACTGACACAGTCAGACTGCTTTTTGACAGTGTACAGTCTGTCCACCCTTTGACTTGTAACCATTGGATAAAGTACTGAATCATCCCAACGTCCTTTTAATCTCAACCTTTGATTTGTTTGATAAAATCGAGAGGTTGTTAGTAATCCTTATCCATGTTTTCTTTCAATGTAATCTTGAATAAATCGAGGTATATGTATAAGCGAGGTTTATGAGTCTCGTTGAGATACATATCGATCGAATTTGAACCATATTTTGCTAACTGTCTTTTATCTAACTTTTATTTATGAAGTTAGATTACACCTTTTTGCATATAACTAAGTTCCAATCATCATCCAACTTATGGAACTTAGACCTTGTACACAAGGTATATGTAATCAGTTTAGGTCATCACAGACTTCCCTAAATTCTGATTCCATATCCTTGACTTTAATTACTAAGTTTGATCCCTTAGCCTTCATTAACTGAGTTTGAGCCCTCAGCCTTCAGTCTTCAGCAGGTTCCTGATAAGTCTACTAACCTAACTACCCTACTGATATAGACCAGTCTGCTGATGTAAATCAGCTAACCATTACAGTGCTTGTTTGATCAAACCTATACAAAGATCAAACTCTAATAAACCTATACATTTGATCTAGACATCTTTTTGCCTTTGCTCTATTACAGTTAGTTTGGCACTCATCACTAAAACTTAAAAAATAAGTCCAACAATGACGATGCTCGTTTTAAGAAGTTTATAGAGATGTTTAAGAATTTGTAAGTTAACATTCTTTTAGTGGAAGCTCTGGTTGGAATGCCATAGTACGCGAAATTCTGAAGGAAGTTGTAATCACTAAGAGATAGTTGTTGGATCTCAAGACTATCTGTTTAAACGAGGAATGCTCGGCAGTTCTGAAACACAAACTGCCACCCATGTGTAAAGATCCTAGGAGCTTCCTCATACCTTGTATGATTGGAGGAATATGCCTGAATAAAGCCTTATGCGACTTTGGAGCAAGCGTCAATCTGATGCCACTATCCATTTTCCATAAGTTAGGCATGAAAGAGCTGAATGAGACTTTGATAACCGTTCAGTTAGTAGATAGAGTTGTGGAGGACGTTCTAGTGAAAGTTGATAAGTTTTTGTTTCCAGTAGACTCTGTGGAATTGGACATAGAAGCTAATAGTGATGCACCACTAATCCTAAGAATACCTTTCTTAGCGACTAGTAGGACCTTGATAGATGTCCACAAATGAGAGGTGATTTTGAGAGTGAATGAGGATAGTGTATTATTCATTGTGCTAAAAACAATGGATTATGCTAATGATGAAGGAGAAGCATGCTACATACTAGATGCCATTGATGAACTTGTTTTGAAATTGCAACAACAAGTGACACTAGACCCTGAAGTAGTAGAGACTTTTCTATTGAAGGAAGATGAAAGTGATGAGGAGACTTGGTTTGGATGCAGTGAAGGGAGATTGCTAGAAGTAGAGCTTGTATCTTCTGTGGATATAGGAGGACCAATTCATAGACCATCGTAGCATAATTTCTTTGATTTATAATTGGCTGGTAAGTTACTAAAATCATCGTTGGAGAAGCCACCAAGGAATTTAACGTTGAAAACTTTACCCTCTAATATGAAGTACGTATTTTTGCAAGATGATACTCTCCCCCTTATAATTTCTTCGTCATTATCACCTTTAAAGGAGGAGAAACTGCTGAGAGTACTGAGAGAGCATAAAGGAGCCTTTGGGTGGACTATTGCGGATATTCAAGGAATAAGCCCATCTAATTGTATGAATAAGATCTCTATAGATCCTAAGAAGAAAGCGGTGGCTCAACCATAGAGAAGTTTGACGCCCCAATTGAAGGATTTATTGAAAGAGGATATAATTAAGATGTTGGAAATAGGAATCATTTTCCCGATAGCCGATAGTGAGTAGGTAAGCCCAATTCATGTGGTGCCCAAGAAAAATGGATTCACTATACAACCTATTGAGTTCAATGAGTTGATCCCTGTGAGGTGATTACTGGACATTGAAATTTCATTGACTTCAGGAAACCGAATGATGCAACTCGTAAAGATCATTTTCCCCTACCATTTATCGATAAGATGTTGGAAAGACTGAGCGGTCATGCTTTTTACTATTTTCTAGATCGGTATTCTGGCTATTACCAGATACACATTGCCCCCAAGGACCACGAGAAAACAACCTTCACATGTCCCTATGGAACCTTCGCGTATAAGGGCATGCCTTTTGGACTATGTAATGCGCCAGCAACATTCGAGAGGTGCATGATGTCACTTTTTGCAGACATGGTGGAAGATTTTTTGGAGATTTTTCAATCTTTGGAGATAGTTATGATGAATGCTTGGATAATTTACGTAAGGTGCTTAAACATTGTGAAGAGACCAACCTTGTGCTTAATTAGGAAAAGTGTTATTTTATGGTCATTGAAGGAATTGTGTTAGGTCGCAAGATATCAAAGAGAGGAATGAAAGTTGATAAGGCAAAGATTGAGGTCATTGAGAAGTTGCCACCTCCAATGAACTTAAAGACATTGCGAGTCTTTCTTGGCCATGAAGGATTTTATAGGAGGTTTATCAATCATTTCTCTAACATTTCTAGACCTTTGACGGAATTGCTTGCAAAGGACGTGCCTTTCGTATTTGGAGAAGAGTGCAATCAGGCATTCAACACATTAAAGCAAATGTTGATAACAGCCCTAATTCGGGTAGGCCTAGATTGGAAACAACCTTTCGAGCTGATGTGTGATGCCAATGATATGGAAATTGGAGCAGCCTTGGGACAATGAAGGGATAAAATCTTTAAACCGATCTATTACGCCAGCCGTACCCTCAATAGTGCCCAAAGGAACTATGTGACTAATGTGCCGTGGTTGTGCAATCATGAACTACTAGCAATATTAATAGGTCTATCGCAGTATAGTGAACGGCGTAGCAAGGGTCGAATCCATAGAGACTCGTAAGAAACAATTAATCTAGATTGAGAACAATTATAACGGTCAACGACCAACAACAGAACATAGAAGCTACACTGGTGGCAATGAACACACAAGATCAAACACAATTATACTTCTATGAGTTTTATAAAGATTAGTTCTAACTATGAGTGATTAGTTATTCCCCCTTATCATGCATCAATCATCCCCATTGGTAACTTTTAATTCATTGTCAGCTACGGATGATAATCCCTAATATTACGTTATTTCCATTGAAAGGACACTAGGTGCCTATGTGCAATTAACCTCCTTCGTTAGTTGTATTAATCCACATGCAATAAGAATTAGGACTAGCTGGCTCAAGACCGAGGACCTTCCTAAGCAGCCATCATGGATTGACTGGCACGTTCCTAAGGATCGATCAAGACTATGTCCGAACTAACGCTCCACTAATAGTCATTCATGCTAATTTATGATAACATGCAAATAGTTGATCACACTACTACCATGTAAATTAAATCTGTTTATCAGACGTAGTTGGAGCCGATTATCATGAAACAGGATTTACTAGGTGTCTCTATTTGGCGATATAGACTGTCGCTGAATCGAGAGATCGCAACCTCTATTTCATGATTTCTTCACCAACGATTCAGATCTATACACATTTGGGGTAAAATAGACTAACTACTACATGGCAGAACTAATATAAACAATTAACATAAACTAATCAAACAAGAATAGAACGACAGATCTACATCTAGAAAGATGGAAAATCATACCCTCGAAGACGAGCGCAGATCCTCCGTAGATCTCTCCCTAGAAGGTGAATCCATCGGATCCGTGACTAGAACTCATAGAAAGATAAAAGAACAAATGGACTTTTTTAGAATATAATGTATTTGCCTTGTAGAAAATTGTATTAAAAAATCACGCTTTACAACTGAGGCTAGTGACCCTTATTTATAGTAGAAAAGTCCACTTAGCTAACCCTAAAAACTACCCATCGTCCAAGAAAACGCGTAAACAGATTCTAGAAGGCTCGATGCATCGAAGGTGGTGCCGACTAATCAAGGGCTTTTTCATACTTTTTCTTCTACTGACTTAATCTTGGAAGGTTCTGGAACACCCTAGGCCCATTCCTTTTATCGGCCTTCTTCATAATCCAACCTTAACGCTTGGCCCAAATTTTGTCACCTGAAAATAGTCCAATTATACATGAAATAATACCAATTCCGGATATAATAATAAAATATACCAAATACTTGACTTGTGAACCGACATATCGCATTCAACACAAATGGTTCATATTTAAGGGTCAAAACAACTATTTATAGCTCATAATGGGTTGAATGTTTATGCCGTAGGATATATCATTTTAACCATCATCAACTACCCCCACTAGACCTTTTCTCATCCTCGAACAGAGTATCAAGGCGGAATGTACCTCCGAAAACAATCCTCACTAACTATCTCTGTTTCATAAAGATTTCAGGCAAAACATATGTCAAACAACAATTCATAAGCTTACCATTAATCATCACTTACCAATGCATCAATGTGTCGTGTGATAAATCGTTGTGATAGTGCATTTGTGAAAAGAATCAAGTTACACTACAAGAAAAATTGGTTATTGTGTCGGATTTTTTGCTGCGCTCAATAAAACCTGTTGCTATAAATATGTTTTTGTGGCGCTTTGACATTGTCTGCCACAGAAACCCAAATATCTCAATTTTTTGGGTTCAGAAGCTATAGTTGCTCGGCAAAATTGGCGCTTGCCTTTTGCGTCAGATAGAACAAAAACTGTGGCATAAAGGATTTTTTTTAATTTTTTTCTCAATTAAACTAAATAAATATTTTTTGTTTTTATAAAAAAAGGATTTAACACGATTATTTAATTCTAATTAAAATCCCTTTATTGTCTCCAAACCTTCCACTAACTTTTCATCATCCTATTACTCGGCAATCCTTCGTCGATCTAGATTCCATCTTCTTCGATTCCTTAATTTCGGTCTTGATAAATTCATTGATTCTGCTCATCTTGTTCGATTTTGCTCAAATTCTCAGATTCTAACAGTATTTATTGTTAAATAGCAATCCTTTTACATTGAAATGTTGTACGGTTGCGCCAGCGACGGCGAAATTTTCCCAAGCAGTTTCGAACAATCATCTATTAGCCGGAGCTGTGGAACATCTTTTGAAATAACACCGCCTCCTGTATAGGTTTCTCGAGTTTTTTTGTTGTTGTTTTTTTCTTTTTTGCGTTGTCATGCCAATATATGTGTTTTGAACACAGGTATTTGTGAAAATGCTTAAAAGAGATTTTTTTTCTGTTATTTATGTTTTAATGGATTGTTTTGATTTTCTAGCTTCTTAATTGATGTCTGTGTAGCACCTTTATTGTGGATATCTTCCTTGCTTTTGGGTTAAGCTGCGATGTGGATTAGCTGCCCCAGCCTTGAATTTCAGTAAGAAATATTGATTCATTTTTTCTTTTCCTTTCTCCTTTCTTTGTTGCCATCTTGTTTCCATCTTTCAGCTAATTCAAACATATGCTTGATTGCTTGAACTGTTTTATAATTATGAATTTCCTATTGAGTTGTATAGATCTTGTTCCTGGGCCACATGGCAATGATGTCAGTAGCTGTATGTATACTTAACATATGTAGAAATTTCTCGATATTGTCATGCAGTTTCCGATTCCTAAAAATTGTCATCTTTTTTAAGTTGTGGCATCTCAAAATTGGCCAGAAGTCACTAAATCTGCTGGACTAGTGTGCTCAAGCTCTGTACAAGACATGGCATGAACCTGTCCGTGGAACTGTGATTGGTGGCATGATACGGTATGTGGTGTCGGATGGTTTTGAAAACGGCTTGTGAAAGGAGCTAGGTCTTAACACATTAAATATGAAAAACACATCACATTTGTATAAACATTTACATTTAAAAAACGCTTCACATTTTCAGCATGAATGGATGCAAGCATACATCACAATTATTTCATCACATTTTTGCTTATTGGAATATGATTTTGACATGTACAGGGAAAAGAAAAGGGTGACTGGCTTAAGAACCTCTAGTATGGTGTTTTTGGCCTTGGCAACAAAAAAAACATGAGCATTTCAACAAAGTTTGGAATTCATTCATGCATAGTTTCTTTAAACGAGACGTGTGAATTTAGAAATTATTAAGATCTCTTAATGATTTTCCTCCTTTGTTTTCGTGTTTGGAGAACAGATTGCTATAGTTGTGGATGATCTTGCCACCAAACAGGGTATATTTTACTCTTTTCTAACGGTGTCCTACTTAGTAGCTTTCTTTTCTTTACTCTCTGTTTTTGTTAATTTCGGTACAAGTGTTTGGACATGCCCATATTCTTATATTTGCACAGATATACTTCCTCAATAGTTGCTTCCTCCTTATATTCTCTTTCGTATTGCAGGTGGTAAGTGGTTTGTTCCAGTTGGACTAGGTGATGATGATCAATGCATAGAAGATGATTTCTCTACATGGTACAAAAGTGTGTATAGATTTTTAATATTTAAGAACATACCGAAATGTTAGAATGTTTGCAGTGTTGACAGATTTCTTTCGATCAAAGTTAATGCGGGCATGGGTGCTCTAAAGAAGGCTAATTGTTGTATCCACTTTGTTATAGTAGCTTGCTTTCCTGCAACATTGTTATCTAGTTTATAGGATCCATTCATGTGTCCATTGCCAAGTATTTTATATTCCATTGTCTCTTATTTCAAAATTTGTATTGTTTTGGAGTTTTTCTTGATTTTCTTTGATCAGGAAGCTGGTCTCTCCCTTTTCGTTTCTATTCTGTTAAAACAAATGTGTAACGCACTATCATTTTTTTCAGGTCATCTATTCTTTGTGTTCAACGGAGCAAGATATGAGTTCATTAGTATGAGAGAAGTTCTTTTGTGCTTTCAGTCTACAGACTGCAGCAATGCCAATGTTGATGGAAGAGTATCATCTGAGTGTTCAATATGAAGAAACAACGTTGCAAATATTACGGGCACAGCTTGGCCCCAATGATCTTCGTACACAGGTACATGAGCAATGCATTTATCTTAAAGTCTTCATAAAAACATAACCCATTTTTTATAATGCGTAACAAGGATTATATTAATTTTTTTCCTTTTTATGGTAACTTAATTCTTTCATGAATCTAGTACAAGGTTTCATGCACATATATGTTTGTTTTTTAGATGGACCTAATTTCAGTGCTGAGGCATTTTAAGATTTGTGTAAACTTGGATAGACTCTGCCTTAGCTTTCATCTTTTCAAATTTATGATGGCTTCTGACTTGTGTAGCTGCTTGGCTTGAGTATTTTGAATCAAAGGCTTTTGAACTGTAAGAAGCTGCTCGAAATGGAACACGGAAGCCTGATGCATCTATATCTAGCAATGGCCATATGAGGTTTGATAAGTTTGGCTTGATGTTGATGATTTTGGTGGTGATGAAACTTAGTGTATTTTTCTAATTTGTATTATTTCTTTTCTAACAATAGTTTCATGAAACTTAGTGTATTTTTGTTGAATACCTAAAATGATATCTTTCATTCCTTTTCTCATGTGTATTTATAATTTGCTTAATGCCTGCCAATTTTGTTGGCAAATGACTGTTTGAATATGCACTTGTGTTTCTATTTTTTCGTCCGGTGGGGTGGGGTGGGGTGGGGTGGGGTGGGGTGGGGGTAGGGGTAGGGGTGGGGGTGGAGGTGAGGGTGAGGGGTAGGGTTGGGGTGAGGGTGAGGGGTGGGGGTGGGGCGGGCTGGGAGCTGGGGATGGGGCAGGTGTTTTATGCTGTTTTTTTTTTCCAAAAAGTCATTTTTCTGATTTTTTTATAATTTTTTACTTTTGCCGCGGTGTGGCACCGTGTCAATAGATTTTAATTTTTTGCTGCGGTACTGTACTGTTGCAATAGAATTTAACTTTTTGCCGCGGTGTGGCCAAAGGCGTGGCGAAGCTTTTTGCGCATAGTTGCTTGTCGCGGGCGACAAAAAAACATTAGGTGTGACAATAGGTCTTTTGTGTCACTTTTCTCAGTTTTAGTGGCAGTTTCCTTCCGCGGCAAAAGCTAGTTTTTTTAGTAGTGTTATATTAACCTCGCAATCTTAACTTACCTGTGCATACACTCGCTCTTCTTGCCTTCAGACTTAGTTACACAACATGAAACTTTACTCAGGCCGGGTGGACCCGGGGACCAAGTACTACTCAAAGGTCCTCGTTTGTTTTCAAATTTTTGTGCGAGGGTCGTACGTCTTACGTTCTAAATTTTCTTCCCTCCAGCCTTTATGCTATTCGCATTAATTTTTTTTTTTTCATTTTTTGGCAGATTAATTTCTCTCTGATTTTTATAGCTCACTCTCTCACAAGCCTATTTTGTCCCGTTTTACCTTTTGTAGCACTCAATTTGCTTTCCTTGTCCTCCTACAATCAGTTAAAGTATATACACAGATAAATAATGATTCCCGGTTAAAACAACTCGTTATCTAATCTCGAACACTTCTCACTCGGATTACGTGCTTAAATAACTAAATGCAATGGTAAAATAACAATTAATAAGTCACTACTTCATGCAATCTAACACATGCTCATTCATCCATACTAAATAGAATATGCAATAGCTAGCTTCAAATCATTCTTGGACTCCTTTTCTACCGATTCCTTACTCGATGTTCAATAGGCAAGCTCAAAATAGTATAAATTTTCAAAATTACCTCCGTTTTCAGTTTCAATTTCAAGCTAAGACAGCCTACTACCCCCACTAGTTGAGACATTGTCCCCAATGACTATAAAAATGGAAAAGAGAGAAGGTGCTTAGCTCTGGAATTGGTCGTCCGAGTCAAGTATCAACTCTTGTAGCATGACCATCGTGAATCAGTTCCCAGATTATTTATCTTCCAAGTTTCACCTGTATTTCAAACACTTCCAAAAACTTTGAGTAACATGCGAATGACAATAAGAAAATAAGGTGGTAGTAATTGTGCATACCTAAGGAATGCGCAAAAACAGTTTAACCCACTTTATTTTTATTGACCTAAACAAGACGAGAAAACTTTTACGAGAGTATCACATGAGAATCGTGAAGGAAAAAAACCGCATACATCCAATCTCAGACGGCAAAAGACACAATTTTCTCCATTGAATCTGTTTCGTGCTGCCATTGTCTCGTCAGGATCCTTAAAAGGTGGAATGTCCTCGTCTCTATCCTTCTCACTTTGATCTCCTTCATGTGAACTCACATCGTCCACCAGCCTTTCAGTCTTTTCTCGAGCTTCCTTTAGTTTCTTCTTGGCAAACTTTTCAATCTCTTGATTTTGGTTATTGAACTCCGTGTAGCGTAGTGCAAGACACAAAAAGAAAAAGAAAATATTATTTACTTGCCTCGGTGGCTGTTACACTCGCCTGGCATACTCAAAAATATGGACTCTGACTATTGACTCGACTCTGACCGAATAGAGACAATTATGTTAATTTCCAGAACCCTCGCAATTGTGAGTTGTTGCTTGCACTTTTGAGCTGAATTTTCCAGAAACAAAGAGAACATAAACTGTTACGACTCAAATATTCATAGACTGCTGAACAGACTCAATAAACAAAAAGCAAAATAATTTATAGAAAACAAATATATACAAATTCTCAATCTCAAATTAAAAAGTATTCTTGACACGAGTCCTCAGAAACGGCACAAAAAAGCTTGATCGCGTGCAACTCACGAATTACCAACAATAGGACTAGGTTTATCAAAGTTGAATGAAGGCGAGTCAATGTCGAATCCACAGAGACTCGTAAGACACAAATCAATCAAGATTGAGAACACAAAAATGGTCTACGACCAATAATGGTGCAAAAAAGTAAACAATTGTGACAATCAACACAAGAGCATTATGCAAACGCAGTATTATGAGTTTCAAATGTATTAGTTCTAACTATGAGTTATTAGTTATTTCCCCCAATCTATGCATTGGTCTACCCCGTGGTGAATTTTAACTCTTTAGCAGCTACGGGTGCTAACCCCTAATATTACGCTACTTTTATGAGACAGATAGTAGGTGCCTATGTGCCATTAACCTCCTTCATTGGTTGTATTAATCCACGTGCAATATGATCTAGGAATTGCCGGCTCAAGACCGAGAACCTCCCTAAGCAGTCATCGTGGACTGACTGGCACGTTCATAAGGATCGATCAAAACCATGTCCTAATTAACACTTCACTTGCAAGTCCTTCTTGCTAATTTACAATAACATGAAAATAGTTGATCATGGTAAAAACATGTAAATTAAATCGTCGATCAGACGTAGCTGGCGCCGATTATCATGAACTAGGATTTACTAGGTATTCAGATCTAGCGATAAAGTCCGTCGCAGATCTGAAAAGCGCAACCACTATTTCATTATTTCTTCACGAACGATTCAGATCTATACACATATGGGGTGAATAAACTATCTACTACATTGCAGAACTAAATTAAACAATTAAACCATACTAATCACAAAAGAAAAACAACAGATCTACATCTAGAAAAAGCCGGAAAATCATACCCACGATGCCGAGCATAGATCCTCTTCAGATCTCTCCCTATAAGGCGAATCCGTCGGATCCGTGACTAGAACTCATAGAAAATAAATAAAAGAAAAGAAAGACTTTTTATTGCATAACGTATTTGTCTTGAGAAAATTGTACATTGAAACTGAGGTCTGATGCCTCTAATTTATAGTTGAATAAACCAACTTAACTAGCCTAAAAACTATCCCTCGTCCAAGAAAACGCATTTCCCGAAGCCTCTAGGATGCTCGAATTTGCGGCAATGGCCTCGCAGTTGCGAGGGAATTTCCGTACTTTTCTCTTTGCTGGACTCAACTTGAAAGGTTTTGGAATGCCCTAGGCCCAATTCTTTATCCAGTCCGCCCCAGAATCCGTCTCAACACTTGGCCCAATCTCGTTACCTGAAAATAGTCCAATAACACACGAATTAATACCAATTCTGGGAATAATAATCATAAATGCCAAATACTCGACTTATGAACCCGACATAGATCATTCAACACAAATGGTTCAAATAAATAGCCGAAAACAACTAATTTTAACTTAGAATATTAATGGGTGAAATGTTGATGCCGTAGGATGCATCATTTTAAACGTCATCAGCTAACATCCGAAAACTAAGTAAAATACATTAAGCGTATAATTACAACAATTCATTGATATTGATTAAAATGAAATAAAAACATCTTCATAAACTCTCAAAGCACGCTCACACACCAATATTGTCAAATGCATATAAAAAAAATTGCCAATGTTCTCGGGGAGGGAAAACATAAATTAAACGGGGGTAATTACAAACGTACTTAGTAAAGGGTTAAAGCATTAAATCCTAACAAACAACAGTCACGGATAATATTAAGAATATTACCAAGTATGTATAAATTCACGCTCTCCTTTACTAGCCCAACTAGCAAACTCAACTATCGAAGGGATTTGTTACACACATAGTCTAAGTACACAGTGCATGTTGAGAATGCACCACGACATATTATCAACTCCTCGTTTGGCACGGGATTTACCGAGTAAAGTACTACTCTAAGTTGTAAAACAGAAACGTGCTTCACCAAAGACTACGGTGTTTTATCTGTTAGACTCATCACACAAGTATTTGCGAAGTTAATTAATCGTCTACGTTCAGTCACATAAAGGCTCAACTAAGGACTACTATAACCCTAAACGTTTCCACTTTAAGCTACCTAACACATTGCACAAATGATGTTGACTAATAAGAACAACACCACTCAAAAGTCAATATGAACTTCTGGTTCTCCCGTGCCTCTTCCCGTAGAGGATCTCAACACAGTGCTATGTTGAAGATACCAGAACCAGACACTTCACTTTGCCACATGCAAATAAGGGTTACACTTTTGCATACGTAACAAGCACAAAACAAACTTTAATTGTTCGTGGAAAACTGGGCCATGCACACACTTGCCCATCCGCACGCCTGAGCCATGAGAACTCGTTCTACAAAACTCCATGATTTCAACTTGAAGAATCTCCTCGGTGTGATGATCGTGATGATGCGAATTATCTCAAAAGAAGACGGTCGGATCAATCTGCAGCTTGAAGATTCACTCTTTTTCTTATTTTATTTTTACGAGATCGATTTTTTTCTTATGGTTTTATGGTGCGACGGTTGTAGGAATGTTATACTGCAAGTGGCGTACATTAGAGCCTCTCATTTTTACTCTCTTTCACATTATACACTTTTATCGTGTGTGAGAGGTTAGAAATGAGTGGTTGTAATGTATGCGACTTGGTACAACATTCCTACGACGGTTGTATTTTAAAATTTCACTTTTCTTATTTGCTGAAACAATAATCGGGATTAATGTAGATTTAATTAGAATAATCTCATTAATTACCCTTTTAACCCCCTTAATTAAACTTTTCCCCTTTTACAAAATTAAGAGAAATGACGTAAATCCCAACACTTTTCAATTGACATACTTGCCCTTAATGAAAAATAGGGAATATTCCAAAAGGGGAACGTGATTTTTTTAATATAACCTTAATAAATAAGTTTTATTAAGTAGATAGTTAGATAATAATTAATTAATTTTATACATGGTGAGAGAACAAGTTAATTCTGTATACTAATTTCATTCATCTGATACAACAGTAGCAATAATAATTATACCAAAAAAAATTTCTAAAAAAAATTGGACGTCTTTAGGTCAAAGTCCACGGTGTTTACATCGTATGTCGACAATTTTGAATAGCCTTTGATTTCTTTTTCTTCTTCTTTTTTTTTTTTTTTTTTTTTTTTTTTTTGTGTTCTTTTTTGGGAAATGGAAGTCTTGATATGTTGGCTTACATTATTACTTAATTGTCCAGATGACGTCAAAAAGAATTCAAAAATGATAGGTCCATAAAATAAATAAAAAAAAGGTTTACATAATTTCCTTAAAATACATAATTTCCTTATAAACAAAGTAAAGTTACTTTATATGTAATTTATTATATAGAAATTTGTGAGTTGTTTTCTTTTAGATGTATTATTACCAGTGAAAAGTTGTACTATAGTCAAAGGATTTGCCACTGCACCATTTTGCTGTTCTTTTCGGTCGGAATATCTTGTGGTAAGCTATGGAATATATATTGTTAAAACAATTATCGTTAAATACAAATATAAGGGTGTCTTATATTTGTACTTATTGATGTTGTTTAATTAATTAATTAACAGTCATATAAATTAAGATTAATTGACAGCACATGAAGTTAGATTATGCGTCCCATATATACTGTCTCACTCAAAGCATAAACCAAAACGTTATTTTTTATTTTAATTGAAGTCTGCAGATCTATGAATGTCAATATCCAACTAGATTTGCAATCTTAGAAAGATCGATTAAACTAAGTTTACTTCAAATATTATTTCCACAATTAACTTTTATGACACGGTTAAATGCTTGTACAAATTTAATTATCAAATATTATTTCCACTATTACTTCAAATATTATTTCCACAATTTTAGAATGGATAAACCACATTTAATTATCAAACCTTAAAATTTTGAGGGAAAATTTTCCATGTTTATATCCAGTTATATACATTATATCTTGATGATAATCATACAATTAAAGGGCAATATACTATCTATACAATTACAACATATAACAAAAGATACAACTTGTACATGTGTTATATCACTTTTGCTAAAAATACACAAGTGGACAAATCTAGAACACAAGAACTTGCATTTACACTGTTTGTCACTGTGTACATACAGTGACACTACAATCTGAACTGAACTAGTTATGTTATGTGAACTTGTTGTTTGTGCTGATAACCACATGGACATCAAAGAATAATGATGAAATTAAAAAGAAGAAGATTTGAAAACTATACAAAACAAAAAATGATCAGAAGAAAGATTGGCCACAAACTTATTTTTATTCTTGCGAAACCCCGATTATTTACAATGGGAACTCAATAACTTCAGTAACTTGTACACATGCCTCTTCTTTAGTCCCCAAAATTGTTGTACTCTAAAGAAAAAAGAAAAAAGTAAACAGACAGACCAGAATATCTCTGATCAAAAAGTATTGAGGGGCCAAATAGGAGAATAAGATCTTATCTTTCTTTGGTGAACTCCAAAAGGAAGGTACAACTTTACAAATTTACAGTTTTATATGGCATACACCGATATAATAACTCTCTTAAATTCACTTTAGCACAGAAAAACAGAACTATCGATGCCTTCTTTCTAATTGTGCAGAGAAAGAAACATAAAACATGTCTGCCCCCCTCCCCATGTGCTTTTGTAGGAACAACTTAGCTCTGTGTACATTCAAATGGATGCAGGCTTCCTTCACCAAACTCGTGCATCCTGAACCGTTCCAAAATTTCATAAGGCCTGAAAAGTAACGCGCACACAATTTAGGGTCCGTTCGTAGTTGAGATATTTTGGTCTTATCTTATTCAGTAAGAAAATCAAGATTGGTATAGAGCCTTGAATATCTCAGCCAAAGTAAATGATGAAGTGTAAGGGTTGCATCTTTATAAGTCGAAAGCTAACAACATGCTTCTATAATTCTGCTTACCAACTTAAGTATCCTATTACTGAGAGGGTGATAAACATAAACTCACAATATAGCTTCACGAGTACGGGTTGAGCGTTGCTGGTTGGCTTCCATTGCATCCAGAACATCTGATGTTTCTGGCCCAGCAGTTCCACCAGCAACAATAGATGGTTCAGCCGCAATAGGTGTCCAGATCTGAAAAAGATAGATAACAAATTATACATCTCAAAGAACCATCAATACACACGCACACACACACACACACACACACACATTCGGTCTATACTATTTTCACCTTTATTGTCATATCGATTCCACTCGTGGCCACAGTAGAGTCAAAAGGATGACACGAGATGCAATTCACAACTGCACAATGTGTGAAACTTAGCTTAGCTGGAAAAGAAGAAACAAGAAAAAGCAGAAGAGGAAAACAATAACCACTCGACATCATCATTAAATGAATAATACTTACCAGCTTCATCTCCATGAAGCATTTTCACTAATCTACCCGTCTTTTTCTCCCAGATAAACCATCTCCCATCATCACTTCCACTGGCTATATAATCACCTACACAAGGAGAAATACGATTATCATTGAAATCAACTCTCAGAAAGCGTGAGCCTGGAGCATTTCTTGACAAAATAAGGGCGGTTCAACATCTATCGTTACACAATATTTCCTCTTCAACTAAACCTAGGAATTGCTTTTTAAAAGATCGATCGAAAGATCTAGAATCGAATTTTAATGGTCAAATGACTGTCGGTGTCACAGTAGTGTGGTGCGACAGTATATCTAGAGCGGTGCCACTAGCAATCCCCGATATTTTAAATTTTTAACAATCACTGCTCTAAAGTAGAAAAATATAGCAAATCCACGTCTATGTAAATGATGCAAGACACTGAAAAAATTGTACAAAACCAAAATAATATGCAAATAACCATTCTCAGGTTGTGCAGACCTATTTGCCTGGAGAAAATGTACGCCAACCAACAAAAAATATATATAATAACAGGAGATATTACAGTTTGACTAATGGAGTCCAAAACTACACTATTTACCAAAATCAAAGATCTTGACGATACATGGTTGTAGTCTAGCACAACAAATTGTTAAGCTGCAAAAAGAAAGTCAAGAGTTTGATCTCCAATTACCTTTTTGGCCAAGAAAACTAGCTTGCTTTATATCGGTGCCAATGTTACAGTGACCAACATATCTTTGCTTCATGTCTATCACAGTCTGAGGCTGCAACATAGCTTTAAAGTAAGAAGGGAAAGATAAAAAGAAAAAGAAACTTCATTTCACATTTATTTGTCTGCATGCTGTGGACCCATATTGACGTGATCATTACATGCCGCATTTTGCTAACTTGCAATATCCAAGTCAAACTTCCTTAATAAGTAATTTAAGCTGTCAGATGACAAAAGGTGGTATGTTTTTCAGAAGATGCAGTCAATGGTAACCAGAATATCAATTCCCAAGGAAGGGATTGCATATAAGAAATATAATAACCTAGCCTATAATTAAGGAAGAAAAAGCTTAACAGAAAGCCATCTTAACGAAATGAAGACTAAAAGTCAATATCATATGAAAGGGCTACAGAATAGCTTCAAACCCGCAACAAGAGTCTACACATAGGGCAGAAAATATTAGACTGAGCACCTGGTAAGCGGCTTTGTCATTTTGACTTAATGACATTGGTGGATCAGGATCCGATGAACCCCTTCCTCGTCCAGAGCCTGCGCCTGAATCACCTCTTTTATGGATGCGGAAATTCAAACTTCCATGAACAACATTGGGTTCAGCATCATGGCCTTCATCATCTGGCAATGATGTTTCAAAATCCAACTCCAGTTCCTCATCATAATCAGAGTCTTCTCTTTCAGGCCTTTGACCTTCTAGTGAAACATCAACATTGCCTTCTGAGCGATAAAGTATGTCGCTCAATGAGAGCATCCTTGTAGATCGTGTCCCAGATTTGGATCCTGCATCACCAGCCTTGATAGTTTTTTCCGCTTCAGCTAATCCACAAAACAATCGGAAGTAATGAGCACCAGTAGAAGATAAATTGACGACAAATACTTTCTGTTTGAGGAACTAGAACCAATCCTTTTTCCTCAATAAGTCAAACAAAATCTATCATAATCCTTTAACAGATGAGTTGGTAAGAAAACAGGGAAAAAATATTTAGTTATACGAGACTTCAACAAGAAGTGCAAAGTGAATGTCACGTACTAGGCCCCGTATAGATACAGCTTAGGGGTTTATGGGAGACTGATTAGTCAAGGACGACCCCCTGGAACTGGGAGATCCTCGCCCAATTATTATACTACCTCCGTCCCAAAATGTATGTCCGTTTAGACTTTTTCATACAGATTAAGAAAGTGATTAACTGTCATTGATTTTGATGGTAAAAGTCTAGAATACCCTTTGACTCTCATTAATGTGATAGTTGTAAAGTAGGTGAATGTATGATAATATAGGGGTAAAAGGAAGAAAATGTAACAAATACTCCATTGGTATTCTAAATGGACTTATATTAATTTATGGGACGAATTCAAAAAGCATAACGGACTTACATTTTGGGACGGAGCTAGTAGTAATCATCACTGGCTCTGATTTTTCTTAATTTTGGGTAGTACAACTCATAAGGGGAAGATAGGACAAGTAGTACACATGTCATCATCTCAAAGTTATCGGTGCTAGGCAAATGACACAAGTAGTAGGTGAGAGCTTGATAAATGAAAAAGAATTAAACTATGAGTACCTGAACTCCTAAGAATTATTGGCACCCAAAGCATTACTAAACTGAAACTTGAAATGTAGACAAAGCCCAAACAAAAACGATGAGAGAAAATTTACCACCCGAGAAAAAAAAATGAAGAGGAATAAACAAAAATAAGAATGTACAAGTACCAGACTTTTCGTATAAAAATAGCATTCCTTCCGGATTCGACATAAGCTCAAAGAGGAAATTATTGTAGGTATTGGAGATGACGGTCATAATACAATGACGAGCTCACGTGTTATTAAGGAATAGGATATTTGATACTAAGGGCTTAGTAGGCAACTAGGCATTGTTAGATACTCATCAGAGTTTCCATAAACGTGCAGAAGACCAGCAGTCCCTCTGCACAGTACAGAAGACCAGCAGTCCCTCTGCACATTACAGAAGAGTGAGAAGACCAGCAGTTAACAATAGTTTTCAAAGGTTCAAAAAATAAAGTTCAGGATATTCATTCAGTGGACTTAAAAAAATGGATATTCATTTAGTGGATACGCCAAAGGACAACTGTAATCCATCAGCCAGATGCATACCCCAAATATTTCAGTTAAGACATCAACCATTGACGCACTATCAAACAAAGGCATCTAACAGTTCAACCGACATTGCAACCCCCAAAGTGGCAAAAGGAACACTGGAGAAGACAAGTACATTCTCAAACTGAAGCAGTTGGAAATCGGAATTCACCAGAAAGGTAAGGGGGAAGGGTAAACAAAAACACATACACATGTTTCTAAGTGGATGAGAGAGAATGTGTTCCTCTCCCACTACAACACCCCACCCCACCCCAGGAGAGCAGGGCACACAGGCCAAAAAAAGCACTCTTGAACTTCAGATACAAAGAAAGGAGAAGAGGGAAACCCAGACGGAGGAAACAACAACCCAACCCAAAACAAAAAACAACAGGTGACAAGAAAAGTTACAACAACCTACCACTGAAAGGGGACCCACAAGACCATCCGATTGTTTCTCTTTATCAGGAAAGTGGTACTTCCACACTCCTCCAAAGAGAGAACAAACAGCGCAATCGAAAAAGGCAACACATATGATAAAAAAGGTGACAATACAGAAGACAGTTTCATTGATGAAACAGAGCATAAGCACTGACCAGTCATAATATTCCTTTTTATACTTTCAACCCTGTCCACGATTCCAAAGTCAGATGGAGCAATTGACTGGGCGACAGTGGCAAAATCCAGTGCTTCTTTATGTTTTTCCAACTGCAAGACAAGATGACCAAAGTAACAAAAACTCAGATACATTTTCCCAATGAAAAATACTAATCACACAAAATACTTAAAAAATCTGTCTTAACATAATGAAAGCTTTCAATTGCATTTGGTTTTAATGTCGGATGTTTGTAATGTGGATGAACCCCAGGACATGTAATCAACAAAATATACAGTAAGATTTTGGATTCTCTAATTGGTCATAGCAAAGTTCTTCTGTGTGAACAATTAATAATTTTAAAGTCTGTGCTACTTGTGAAAATAATTAATAGATTCATAAATTGGTTAAAGAATTTTTCAAAGAATGCAGAACATATGCTTAATAAACCATCCTTGCACTTACTTGTGACAGAGCTTCTGACATACAAAGCATTGCCCTCACCGAAGCCGAATTGATCATTCTAGCTCTATGGCAATCTCTAATAGCCATATGTACATCATTATTCCATTGCCTCTGGAAAACAAAAGGTAAGAGGCTTAAAGAAACAGAAAAGTACTACCCCTTCCCCCAATAACTGTCCCTTTTTTGTTTTTCAGGCAGATTAAGAAACTTAATGTGTACTTTTGCACTATTATATGGACATATATACCCTTTAATCAATGCCTTCTTTTCGGAAGGTGAGAGGATTATGGGAGGGAATGAATAATAAAATATGCTAGGGTATATTAGAAAAAAGAGTGATAAATGATGTTGGGTTTTTAAAATGACACTATATGCCTTATGGGGCAATTTCTTTCCAAAAATGAGACAGTTATTAAGGGACGAAAGTAGTAACTAGTTAACTCTTTTGTCGGAGAAAGGTCTGGACAAACCTTAAGGAACAAGGCAGCACGTATACAAAGACATTCATGCATTAGCTCAGGCCCAATCTCATGCCCATGGCAGTGCAGAACTTCATTACAAGCACTGATTGCGTCGTAATAGCTAGCATCTTCCTTCAATGATTTTTCAGCAAATTGAATCAATTCTCTGCATTTCTTAAGCTAGCGAGGAAAAAAAGAAAAAAATTGGAGAATATGAGCCCCATGCAGATGAAGATATCAGTGGATACACATGTCATATGGGACTACAGGAAGCTCACAGTTGCAGCATGACATTTATTTGAGAAGACTTTGGAAGGTGACGAATGCAATTCCACTCCATTCAATAATGGAGTAAAGCTTGTGAGCTTCGCTACATCTCCCGATGTATATTGAACAGAACTTCCATTCACTGACAGTAAAAAAAGACCAAATTAAGAATCCATTTTCAGTGTGCTGCCTCCATTAACACGAAACTAGACGAATCTATTGCCAAGCCCACAGCACATGCAGAAACGCTTTATTGCACCAGGGCTCCCTTTACTTGTATAGGTTGTTGTTTCCCACAGATGAAAAGTATGTCTTAAATTTGCACAAAAACGCTTAAAAGGGGACCATTTATTTGCACCACCGCAAACTTACTATAGCACCATGCTACTTTCACACCACACACAATCAACATTTTGAAAGTCCATTTTTGACTAAATAATAGACTTTCCAAAGGCCGATGGTGAGATTCTGACCTTAAAGTAGACTCTAGACCATATAATCGACTTTCCAAAAGCCGATTGTGTTTGGTGCTGTTGTTATGTGATGCCACGGTAAGTTGGGTGTGGTGCAAATAATAACCTCCGCTTCAAAATTATCAACAAGAATTGCCCCCCAAGTTCCTTTAAAAATGCACATTGCTTTGGTATAAGCAATAGCAGTTGACAACTTATCAAAAGTTCAGACTTCAAGCATAAGTGCAATAACAGCTGCCAAATTATAAGAAGTTTAGACTTCCGGCATAAGTTCTATTAGTGCATATAAAAACATTTGCTTCTAATAGTGTTTGTAGCTCAAACTAATCGTTTATGAAAGTTGGTTTAGCTTAGCGAAGAACTTTTTACAAGAGCCTGTCTAAATCACTTTATGCTCCTAAACAACCCACATTGTGATCTGCTTTAGATAACTCATGCAGTCACCAAATTAACCCTTCACAATGTACACCATTGTATCATTAAAGGTCAATCACCAAAGCCTGCATTATAACACAGGAATAATACATGAAAACTGCCAGCCCCAAGTTTGGAAGCCATACAAATAAACTGGCCAGTTAACTGACAAAGAAAAGATTACCTAGCAAGCGTGAAGCTGTATATATTGCAACACCAAATTTTAAGGAACGTGATGAAGAACTACTGAAATGCGGTAGACTGGGTTTCCATATAAGCACTTACCGGTGTTAACATCCATCAGGTACACATGTTCTCCACTATAACTCAGAAGAACCTCCTCTGAATTTGGGCTAAATGTGACATGAGTCAAATGTAAGCTTGAACGTCGCTGTAAAAGATCAAGGGGGCTTAGTCAGACTGTCTAGGGAATTTTCAGGCCTGCAACATTTCCAGATTAAAACAGAAAAATGGGATCATTTGATCCAAGTAATAGCCAGAACAGCCGGATAGAAACATGATTCAAATGTTCCTTTTATCCATCAACAGATAAGAAAAACATAACATTCTCCACGAATGTATCTGAAAATTCAGACAGAACAAATGAATCAGCAAACTGTGCTATACACGCAGCAGCTGAATATGCAGAAGAACCAAGGTTGGAGTAAAGGCATAACATTCAAAACCTTAACATACTTAACACTCGAAAAATGAACATACCAATTCAACTTTTTACAGGAACAGGTACCGCGTGATGTTAACCAACTCAATTTATTACAACATAGAAGGCTTGAAATTCAATTTAGATGATAGTTGTCAACACATTATGGATTAAGATGGAGATTGGACCAGAATCTCTTGCTATGTGCGGGATTCCGCAGAAGGTTGATTAACTTGAACCTAATCTGCACGGCCACATCTAATATTTCTATTTGATGTAATTTACATAATAGTCTAATACGTCACAATCTGACCAAACTAACATTCAACCAGTGCTTCCCTTCTCAACACAAAGGAGGTTTCATTGCCTTGTTCAACCAATGGAATGCAAAGAAAGTCACAAAATAGTCTTTGAAAATCGTGTAGTTGGCTTCTCAAAACTCAGATCAATAAGGACAACGGCCACAAAACCCAAGCAACTAGCATCACATCATCAATCATTACCAATTCGAACAAGACTAATACATGCTCAACAAATGATTAATAATATCAAACCATAGCCTAGTCAGTTAAATCAGGATGATTGCAATATAACATAAGTCAACATGCATACAGCCAAGTTAATTAACTCCAACGATCATGGGACAGCCATAATCACAACTCTTAACAAAAATACACAAGCCACATAAAAGTAAACCACCGAACGTAGAAACAGTTTCCTTTTTATTTAATAACACAAGAGTGAAATTTCTTGTCTTCCCTTTCCTGAAATTTTGGTGACTGCGGATAAAAAATTTGCACAAAAATTAGATCTCCAAGGGGACAACTCTAGAATGCTTTACTTGAGGTGACTTCCATGAAATAAAAAGTTACACAAATAATAGAATGTCAATGACTACACAAAGATTACTCCAAATATGAACATAAATAAAGATTCACAAGGTCATATTACACATGCAACAAAATCCAACCAGGAAAGGGGGAAATGACACTGACGACAAAGGCCAAGTAATGTATGAAAAAAAACCATCTGGATCTAACTGCAACTGTATTCTTCTGATCATTTTAGCTGTCATCCCATTCTATCTATCCAACAACGTACCTAAGTGAACACATCATAAGTCACCTAGCGGAAAAACGGACCTTAATACAGTGGATCTGAGAATATCTACAGTTATGTGAATTATCCCAGTAGACAACTAATTCTAAGAGGAAAATGTCATTTCAAAACACAATGTCATTAAGACAGCTAAGCCTCAAACACCAATGGCATAAATGAAAAAAACACAAATTGTTGGGAATGACAGCAACTTTTACTGTTGTGTCACGGATCTCCTTTTAAATATTCTCAGATTAATAAATCAAGCAAAATGACTGGCTTCAACTATAACTGCAATAATAATTCATAAGAGAATCACACTAACACGCTCAGAAAGATGCATCGGACAGAAATAGGTCACACAAGGAGGTGGTGGCAGTTTCATCTGACTGGATGATAGTGGTGGCAGCATTCTTCTATCATATAGCCTGGCAAATGCATCACTGCACGATACACAACAGTGCATCAGTTTAGAATTGCAGTTGAAAAACTACTTAAATATAGAATAACCATGCAAGTACCTCCCACCAACAAGCAGCAAATGAGGCCTAGTGGAACTGATATCACAGGACTTCAAAGCAAGAGACTGTTTAGGAGGCTCAGCCAATGACTTCCTTGCTCCACAACGTAAGTCAAGCTGTTATAGACACAGAACTGATTCATGGACGTATACAATAAGTAGGATAAAATAAAACACACTTACGACATCACTGCAAAAATACAATAAAGAAAACAAAGATTCCAGATAAATGGAATCAGGCATTAGTATATCTAACACAGTATGTGATAATTCATTGTCCTCTAAAAAGGAAATATTGAAGGAATTGATTGTAAAGTTTGAAATGTTCGTATACCCGTCCCATCTTCACAAATTATTATCATTACTAAATCAAACCTTTATTCTTGCCCCCAAAAAAAAAAACAATTAAACCATTATTACATAGAATATCCGGGGATAAATATATAATACTATATTGATGTCCAAATCTTTGCTGGCAAATATAAACAATTATAAGACACTTAAGGAACAGAAGGAAAAGGCATATATCCAATTGAATTTTATTTCTAAGAAATAAGTTTGGAATCCACAACCAATGCATGCACAAATGCATATATTACAGGAATGATTAGTGTTTGAAGAGAGAGAAATGTCCAAGAATGATGGTAAAATGAAGACAGATTTCAACAGCAAGTAAGAGAATATGGACCATCCTAAATGAGCAGTGTAACATGAATTTTATGGGGAAAAAAAGATAAACTACAAAAATTGTAGAAATAAAGAGAGATAGAGAAGAAAAGGTTTTTTATTTCCTTAGAAACACTTATCGGGTAATGATAAGTGTGATTACACTTTATAAGAGAAGCCACAACGGCTAGAAACAGCAAGTTGTCAACTTGCAACGGCTAGGAACAGTGGAAACTGTCCAGAAAGAAACAACTAGCAAAAACAGCTAGGGAAAAGATAAACTAATGCTAAATAGGAAATAGACATTAATTAAAAGATAAAAAAACACCATAAATCAACACTCCCCCTCAAGGTTGGTTGTAGATATCAATGCAGCCAAGCTTGTGATGAAGGTGTTGAAACACTTGATTGGAAACAGCCTTAGTAAGAAGATCAGCAGTCTGGTCTTTGGAGGCCACATGAACAAGAGATATTTCCCCATTATCCACCTTTTCTCTTATAAAATGCCTGTCAATCTCAACATGTTTTGTTTTGTCATGTTGAGTAGGATTTTCAGCAATACAAAGGGTGGATATGTTATCACATAGGAGTTGTATAGGACTGGAATTAGGCATCTTTAGGTCAGCCATAAGTCTTCTAATCCATATCCCTTCACAGATCCCCAAGGCAAGTGCTCTGAGCTCAGATTCGGCACTGCTTCTGGACACAACATGTTGTTTCTTGCTCCTCCAGTCACAAGATTTCCCCACACATAGGTACAATAACCGAAGTTGACTTCATGTCGAAGTGGATCCACCATAGTCGCATCGGTGAAAATATGAACATCTCTGGAGGGATTCTTCTTGATATGGATGCCTTGCCCAGGGCTCTTTTTCAGGAATCTCAAGATCCTGTCTACTGCCTGCATATGCTTCTCAGTAGGATTGTGCATGAATTGGCTCACCAATCCTACAGCAAAACATATATCAGGTCGAGTATGGGACAGATATATGAGCCTTCCAACAAGTCTTTGGTATCTCCCTTTGTCAACAAGGGGACTATCTTCTTCTTTCCCAAGTTTTAAACCTGGTTCAACAGGGGTATTTGCTGGCTTACAGCCAAGCATACCTGTTTCTTTTAAGAGATCTAAGGTGTATTTCCTTTGGGAGACAGAAATACCCTTAGAATTCCTGGTAATCTCCATCCCTAGGAAGTACTTTAGATCCCCTAAATCTTTGATTTCAAACTCTTTTGCAAGAGATTCCTTTATTCCTTTTACTTCATCAAGATCATTCCCGAGTTAGAATAATGTCATCCACATAAACCACTAGGATAGTCAAATTCCCGTGTTTAGTGGTTTTTGTAAAAAGAGTATGATCGGCATGACTTTGATTGTAGCCTTGTTTGGTGAGAAACTTAGAAAATCTCCCAAACCAGGCCCTTGGGGATTGTTTGAGGCCATAGAGAGATTTTTTGAGTTTACACACATCACCCCTGTTTCCTAGGGTCTCAAACCCAGGAGGGATGTGCATATAAACATCCTCCTCAAGGTCTCCATTAAGAAAGGCATTCTTAATATCAAGTTGAGTTAGATTCCGGTCCAAATTAACGCAATACTCAACAAGGTACTCTTATAGTATTCGGTTTACCCCTTTGGAGCAAAGGTTTCATGATAATCAATCCCATAGGATTGAGTGAAACCTTTTGCTACCAGATCTTGCCTTGTACCTGTTCGAGAGAGCCATCGGCATTGCACATTTTATGGTGAATATCCACTTACACCCTACTTGGAAATTTTCCGGTTGGGAGTTGGGTGATATCCCAAGTATCATTTTTGTGTAATGCACTCATTTCTTCTTCCAAGGTGCTTCCTTCCATTTAGGACTAATAATAGCTTCATGGACATCTTTAGGAATTTGGATTGCATCCAAACTTCCTATAAAACCAGTTTCCTTAGGAGAAAGATTGTGATAGGATAGAAAATTGTAAATAGGATGTGAAGTACAGCTCCTCACCCCCTTTCTCACAGCAATAGATTGATCATTGTCATCACTTAGATGTTTAGAGTGATCAGAAGTGTCAGAATCTTGATTGTCACTTATATTAGGACTATCAAGACTTTGATCTTCAGTCCCACTTTCATAGCTATCAGAATTCTGACTTTCAGAATTATAATTTGGTTCAGAATTATCACAGTTGGGGTTTTGAGATGTAGCCTTCCTTTTCCTTGAATACACAATGATAGGAGGTGATTCATGAGGATCATTAGATCCATCATGTATGTTCCCGACCGATTCGAGTTGTCTCGGTGGTTTCGGTGTTGATCACGGTATCACCGAAATTTTCAATGTCCCATGATTGATAGAAGTTAGGAAAGTTCTCCCCCGAACTTCTTGACCAAAGTAGGGAGTTTCTTCCATGAAAGTCACATCTTTGGTATTGAAGAACTTTCGGAGGTTGTACGAAGCATTTGTATCCTTGTTGGGAGGGTGAATACCCAACAAAGACACATTTGATTGCCCTAGATCAAATTTCCCTCTATTATGGGAATGAATGTGAACAAAGCGAGTGCTCCCAAACACCTTGAAGGGAATAAAGCTCATAAGATGAGTGTTAGGATAAGACTCCTTTAGGACTTGAATAGGTGTCCCGAAATTCGGAACCCTGAGGGCATTCTATTTATGAGATAGGTGGGTCATGTAAGGACAGCCTCCCCCCATAAGTATTTAGGTACATTCATAGTGAACATTATGCTCCTGGCAACATCTAAAAGATGTCTATTTTTCTTTCAGCCACCCCATTTTGTTGGGGTGTATCCACACAAGTACTAAGGTGAATAATCCCCTTTTCAGAAAAGAATGAATTGAGACTCTTCTCAAAATATTCTTTACCATTATCAGTTTTGAGGACTTTAATCTCAGTCCCAAACTGATTTTTGATCATGGTGAAGAAATTTATGAAAATAGATCTTACTTCAGACTTCTCCTTTAAAAGGAACAACCAAGTTACTCGGCTATGATCATCAATAAAACTGATGAACCATCTTTTTTCAGTGATGGTTTTCTTCTTTGAAGGTCCCCAAATGTCACTGTGAAACAGTGCAAATGGATGAGAAGGTTTGTGAAGAATTTTTGGAAATACAGATCTCACATGCTTAGATAATTCACAAATATCACAATGAAGAGATTCAACATTTATTCCTTTAAAAACATCAGGATACAACTTCTTTAGGTACAAAAAATTAGGATGACCTAATCTGTAATGAAGAAGCATAATATTACTACAAGACATATTAGGTCTACATATACTAGACAGGCCCTTGGAAATGTCTTCAAATAAGATGTTAGAGTGATTAGTCTTGAAAAAGAACAACCCTGAGATGCCCTCATCACTGCCAATCTCCTCCATAGAGTTCAAACCCTGAAATTTGCACCCATTAGCATGAAAAATCACAGAGCACTTAGAGTCTTTAATGAACCTACTAACAGACAGTAAGTTGCAGTGAAGATTAGGCACATAGAGAACATCCCTCAGGGTGATATTATCATTTAAGGGAATTGTACCAATTCCAGAGACTTGAGAAATAGTCCCATCAGCAATTTTTACATTATGAGGTTGATTGCATTTAGTTAGATTGGTGAAGAGGCTGGGGTTTCCAGTCATATGATTGGAAGCCCCAGAATCAACAATCCAGACTTTTTCCAGGATGTGACTACCAGAATAGGCATTGAAACACGGACCGTATTAGCAATGGAAGTGGAGCCTTGAGGAGCATTTGTACGTGGATTTTGAGCGGACGAAGTCTCTTTAAGGCTTCAATCTGCTCAGTGCTAAAAATCCCTTCAGACTTTTGTTCCTCAATAGTGGCTAACCTCCCAGAGCTTTCAGGTATCTGGTTTTGCCTAGCAGGTTTCCAGTTGGCAGGCTTGCCATGGATCTTCCAACAGGTTTCTTTTATGTGCCCAGTTCTTTTGCAATGCTCACAAAAAGGCCTGTTACCCTTCTGTTTTTGAGCAGTATTAGGAACAGCCTTAGTGAAAAGGGCACTACTTTCAGTAGTGGAAGAGTTAGTAGTGTTCTCATTCATCATGAGTCTTTTTCTGCTTTCCTCATGTTTAATATCAGCAAAGACCATTTTTATAGATGGAAGAGGTTTTGAGCTCAAGACTCTGCCTCTAACATCATCAAGATTGGAATTAAGACCCATAAGGAACTTAAAGATCCTTCTCTGTTCTTTCAAGGATTTGTAGGTTTTAGCATCATTAGCATTGTGCCAACTTATGCTCTCACAATTGTCAATCTGCTGCCAAGATCTAGACAGGAGATTATAGTATTCAGTTACACTTAAATCTCCCTGTTTCATATCTTGCAGCTTTGCCTCAATTTCATACATCTCAGAAGTATTATCCTTCTTTGAGTATAAATCGAGGCCTCGGACCAAATTTCCGCGAAGTGTTAAGAAGGATGAAGTTTTCGGCGGTAGGCGTGGTCATAGACCCTAGCGGAATAGACATCACAAGGCCGTTTTCCACCCTCCATTTCTTGTAGGTGGCGTCTCCGGCATCTCGGTGCCTTGCTTTCCCAGATTAGGTACTCCTCCTTCCCTCTTCCAGCTTATAAGAAGATGAATGGATTTGGACCACTTGTAGGTAATTATCACCATTGAGCTTGTGAGTAGGGAGTGGCATAAGTGAGGGTTCGAAGTCCGGAAGAGGTATTTGAATTTCCTTCTTCCCTTGAGTTAACTTCCGAAGAGTGCTCGGTAGCCATTTAAAGAAGAGAGAATTTTTTCGAAAAACGAGCAAGTCTCGATACCATGTAGAAATAAAGAGAGATAGAGAAGAAAAGGTTTTTTATTTCCTTAGAAACACTTATCGGGTAATGATAAGTGTGATTACACTTTATAAGAGAAGCCACAACGGCTAGAAACAGCAAGTTGTCAACTTGCAACGGCTAGGAACAGTGGAAACTGTCCAGAAAGAAACAACTAGCAAAAACAGCTAGGGAAAAGATAAACTAATGCTAAATAGGAAATAGACATTAATTAAAAGATAAAAAAACACCATAAATCAACAAAAATAATTTTTTTTCTGCTGTCGGATTAGAGAAAACATGCATCAAGTGGACAATTGCTCAGCTCAGGAGGAGCTAACCTGGACTTTGTAGTTTAATTTTTAACTCTAGTAGTATTCGTTTTGCTGTTTCTTTGTAACTAGAGTAGGGTTTGCTTATTCCTGCATTAGAGCATTATTGGGTGTTTGTTTCTTTTCCAATACATGGGGTGATGTACTCTTTCCTTAGCACCCGGATTTCCCCCGCATTGGTTTTGCCAGACTATGGTTTTAAGGAAACTCTAAATGATAATAAAAAAAATACAGCTAATTGAAGAAGACACTGCATCTCATACAGTTAAAAATCAAGAAGCATAAACTTGGAGGAAAATATCCTAGCAAGAAAGGGCACATGTTCATTTATCTGTATTAACGAGAATTAGAAAGGCCTATGGATTCAGAACTAACTAGAATGTTCCGACACTCTTGGTGTGAAGATCCTGCAGGGGGACATGAAGCACCTTCCCGAAAGTCATGCTGCCTTAAAGTTCCATCTTCACTTGCACTCCAGACAACATTTGGATTACCAACTTCAACCTATAAGGGAACAAAGCAATGACCGCAATATAAGCTTGATTATTGCTCATAATTAGAATGAAAATAAACACGCGCGCGTGCACACACAAGCTCATATACGAGATCTAACCAAGGAAACCCACTTCAAAGGCTATACGAGATCTTACAGCTAATTTTTTGACCCTTCGAGTATGGCATTGAAAAAGTGCTGATGGTTGAATAACACTTTCATCATTTACTATACTTTTTAAACGAGACACATTGAAAAGACGAACCTGCCACCATAAGATTGGAAATGAAATGAGAAGCCTTCACACACTAAACTTCTTATGAGATAAATATTTATATATACAAAATCTAAACTAAAAAAAAATTACTTCAGCATCTCCTGCCCCAGAAACCACAAGTTCATCTGAAGTCTCTGGAACAAATTTGGTACAGAAGATGTTAGTAGAATGCCCAGTCTCGAAGGAGTGCAATAGACTGCGGGTAGAATAGCTCCAGATGTTTATCTGAAAAGAGGCAAAAATAAATAAATAAAATCCAAACTAAAATATAGAGGAAACTTAACGCAAATCCCCTAGCACAGTAGACAACGATGGAGCATAAGATGGCACAGCAAGGAAACAGAAAAAGGAATGTGACAGCCAAATGTATGATGCCGGAGTCGAGCACTAGTTAGAGAGGGGGGAGGGAAGGTGTGGATTAAATATTATCTTAAGCAACAAATGACCTGAAGAAGTGTAGCGCCAGAAAGTGAATTATCTAAACACCAGTTACCTCATTGAGTGAGACTGCATACTTTGCACCGCGACACCCACCCCGAAAAAATAACACAGAAAAAAAATGTCACTGGCTTGCCTACTCTAAGTTTGGCATCAAGGCAGGGATTAAACACCTCATCAATTTGCTAAGTTCGGTTGAGAACTTGTAATGAAATGAGGACATTTTAAACAAAAATCCTTGCTTCATAAGGCAAAGGCACTAAAAGTGCTTTTGGAGAATAGAATTGCATTCACCACTTTCTTCCATTCTTAATTTCAATAAAGCTTTCATCAGACATTGCAATTTTGAGTAGAACACTAGGAACACAAAATGAAGAAACTTCAAATATTCAACTAAGAGTGGAAGAATTTGATTATGAAAGATAACCACTTCCTACCTGATGAATCCCTAAATAGAACTGCATAAGGCATCTGGAAGAAATCTACATTGACATTGTATCTTAGCCAGAAATACTGCATGCATGGAGCACTTAGAACTTCTCAAAGTAATCATTTGGCTAACTCTTATTACACGAAATATAGAAGTACTAATATGCAGTATGTGCTGGACTACCAAAAGCACTACAAAAAAACTTGAATACGGATACATGGCACCAGAAAAATCACACGATTTCATGTTGATACTAATTAGTGAAATCATACCTGTGTATCGTCAGATCCAGATATCAGAAGTGACCCTTTAGAGTTCCACGCTATAGCATTTACACACCCTTGATGTCCCTGTTGCATAATTAACATTGAAACTGAACTCTCTAAAACCAGATGTGCTATCAAAAGATATTGAGAAGTAACCACATTAAAAAATATAAAATGAAAAGCTGTAAAAATAGCAGGTTTCATCATTATTCCACATTATAAAGTAGCATATGAAGATGAGAATGCTTTCTTTCATCCACCAATAACAAAATGATTGTAGGAGAGAAAGAACAACTTCAACTTGGATGTCAAAAATTGTGACACAAGTGTGTGATATACCACATGGGACAGAAAGAAATAGCTGACATCAGTGTAGTTCAGAAAAAAATACACGCTGGGCTAGGATCAAAGTCTAATTTAGTGTTTTGCCCACCTCCAATTCTTTCTCCAAGGACAGCCTCCGAACCAACGCCGAGTGCATTTGCAAACTCTGATTAATATCCTGCAATGCATTAACTATATAAGTAGAAACACGCCTAAACCACATACAATGGAATACATATATGGCACCAACCCTTTTCGGCCAAAAGCATGCACTACTGAATCAAACTACCTCCAACGATTTTACGAAAATACTAAAAATATTCCAAATTGCATCAAAATAACTTAAATATTTGATTAAGTGAAACCTGCTAAAATGAGCAATTGGTCTGCTTCTCATGCAAGTAAAAATAAGGAGAAATACATTAAATTGCGCCCTTTCATAAGATAAGATCATTGCGGTGAATCTTGACGCTTGTTATTCACATTTTCGTCTATTTAACTCAATCTGACAATAAATTTTTTGTTTAATCTAATTTAATAGGCAAAAAAAAAAGGGTGGAACAGTTCATTACCATACAATTTTATTACATTAAAATTAAGAACGATCATACAAAATTATAAAACAAGTATGTACGTACGAAACGAGGGTTGAGAGTCCGGCCATTGATCAAGTCGGATATGTTGCCGTCGTGAAAAGCAACTGACTCCATCTTTGCCAAGATTCCGGAGACGAAAGTTAGCAATTTAACGTACAGTTAATGAAGCAAATAACGAAAACTGAAGAAACCGAGGTTGATCAACCGGCGACAAGCTAAAGCGATGAGGATGAAGCTGTTGATTAGCATTTCAATGCATTGCAAAGTACCAAGCTGGAGTGATGAAGCAAGATCGAGAAGAGTCGTTTGGCGTAACGCCAATACGACGACGCTTCAAGCGTTTCGAATGTACACATTACACATATTCTTTTATTTATGAAAGGCTATTTCTCCGCTTAAAAAAATGAAAGGTTATTTCGTTTTATTTTCTATATAAAAAAATTTTGATAAATTTTACATAAATTTATGTTTTTTATTCTCGTTTATTTTGTTATAAATTATCTGTATAATTTCCAATGAGATTTACTTCAATGGTTAAGTTGAGACTCCATGATAAATTGGACATGCATTCGAGTCTCACCATGAACCGTGTACACAGGGGTGGATCCACGTGTCCCAGGGAGGGGTCACGTGACCCCACTGAATTTTTAAAAAATAAAAAATAAAAAAATTTAGTATTAAAATTATGTAGTTTTGTTGTTAAAAAGTGTTGTTTTGTCGATAAAAATTGATGTTTTAGACTCTGGTGACCCCACTGAATTTTTTTTTAGATAAAAGATGTAGTTTTAGACTCCGGTGACACCACTGGAATAAATTTCTGGATCCGCCAGTGCGTGTACATGAGTTCGAATCTCGCTCACTGTATGCATGTATAGTGCATAAGTTCGAATATCACCATGTGCATGGGTAGTTAAAGCTATTAAAGTACCTAGTTTTTTTTAAGAACGATGCTCTATTTAAAAAATGCCAAAAAAGCGATATAAACAGTGAGGTAATTTAGTTTTGGTGGGAAAAAAACAATTGAGAATTAGTGATAAGGACAGCTTTTGGAACGCGCGAATTGCTCCACCTTTTTGTTCATATTATTTATTTTCATGATTTTATTGTGTTTTTACGTTATTATGTTTAGGCAACATATTTCAAGTTTTTTATACACCGGGTGTATGTTTAAGAAAAATAGAATTTCTATTTTGACGTGGTAAGAATTATAGACAATGATATATATCAATATTTTAATTTCATTATAAAATAGATATTAGCTTATCAGTTTTCTATAACCTGTAAAATTAGAAGATTTTCGGTCAATAAGTCAGAATTTGAAAAGCAGACATTATTTCATGGTTTATAGCAATGATACTGCCTTATAAAAGATTATTTGATTACTTGTGCTATAATTACAAGTTCATTTTTCGTAAGGATTTTATGAAATGTGATCTCCTACATAATTTAGTCTTCATGGTATCTTATTTAAATTTATTAGAACTTTTGTATGTTAAGACTATAGTTTAGGAAATAGCTATCTACGAAATTTTAAAATTATGAATAATCATTTAACAGTGAAATAAGAGAATGTGACGGTTCATGGTTAAGTATTAAAATAAGCAGAGCAGTGAATCATCGAGGGTCCCCGGCACTAGTTTCCCTGCTCACGGGCTATAATAGTGAGAAAAGGCCGGAGCCGGTCAATTTCCCCGTTCATGGGCAATAATAATGAACATCCGGTCTGCAATATGTATGTTAGTATCCCTTCTCATTGGGCTATAATAAATTAGACATAATACTCTTGAACCGTTATATGTCAATTAAGTTATCGAGCCTCTCTCTTAGTAGGCTTATATTAGTATTATGACAAAAGAAAAGCAAATACTAATAATAATAATCATGTTTTACCGGACATATTTGATTAATCGTATCAAGCCATTTATTTTATTTATTTGGTATTTAAGTAACAAGTTTTACAAATATTATAAATAATTTTATATCATTAAATTATTTTAATTTAAAAGAGAACTCTGGATAGCCTATCTGGTGGCTGCCTTAGTTCCCTATTGATACGACTCTCCTTACGGGGCATATTGCTCACTCTTTACATTCTTGTGTTTTTCAGATAAAGTATGCATTCAGACATATATTGGTGATCTGAGACGTCTAGCTAAGTATCAGTGATAGTGGTTATGATCTTAGTGCGATTATTTCTTGAGGTAGGACATTAATTTGAGGATGTAATATTGAATTGTATATTGTGCATAGTATTGTATTTGTGATTAGAATATGGTTGATGTAAAGATTGTTTTATTTTGGGTGATTGTAAATAAATGATGTAATAGATCAGATTATTGGGAAATGAAGCAGTTGTGACGTTAGACCCGAGTTGTGATGTTTTAGCTTCTGCATTTAGTGTTGGATATTTATTGTTAGAAAGGCTTCATGTTTCGAGATTTCATCTTGAAACATGGCCGAACGGTCCGTTTTCCAAAAATACTCGGGGTTTTGGGACGAGTCGTTACATTATTTTCAAGAATAATGATCTATTAAAAAAATCTAAAAGGCATACAAACATTTACAACTGTAGAGAACGATAATCTATTAAAAAAAATTCAAAAGGCAATACAAACATTTACAACTGTATTTTTTTTAAGAACGATGATCTACTAAAAAATGCCAAGAACGCAATAGAAACATTTACAACAACAACTAAAAACATAACTTAATGTATATCAACTGTTTGCCAAGTTATACGAAGCAATGGCGTAGCCAGATATACCTAATATGGTTCATGGACCCCTAAAACTTGGCATAGCCAGATATACCTAATATGATTCATAGATCCTGAAAAAAATTTACCTACAACTTAATACAAACATACTGTACGTCAAGTTATACGAAGCAGTGACGTTGCCAGACATACCTAATATGGTGCATGGACCCCTAAAAAGTGGTGTAGCCAGATATACCTAATATGGTTTATGGACTCCTACAAAAATTTACATACAACTTAATACAAACATTTACAATAACAAACAAAAACATAACTTATTGTATATCAACTATACGCCAAATTATACGAAGCAGCGTAGCCAGATATATATACCTAATATGGTTCATGTATACAAACATAATGTACGCCAAGTTATATGAAGCAGTGGCGTAGCCAGATATACCTAATATGGTTCATGGGCCCCTAAAAATGGCGTAGCCAAATATATCTAATATGGTTCATTGACCCCTAAAAAAAAATTTTGCTTAAAGCCCCCGGTATCCGGAACCCACTGATCCGACTAATCCGGAGTTCTGCCCGGGTCGTGCCTGCAGAGTCTGACTTTTACTCAGGGGTAAGGTCTGGCCAGGAGCTCTTTCACCATAGCGTCACATATGAGAATCGAACCGGTGACCTCCCTAGACATTCTCAAGTCAATTACCACTTGAGCCAAGCTACTTGGTTACCCCTTAAAAAAATTTAGCTACAACTTAATACAAACATTTACAACAACAAACTAAAACATATCTTAATGTATTGATGAGCTCGTTATTCACTTATACTAACAAGAGTACTAGGTCAATTGTAGTATAGTAAGGCAAATCAAGGTCGATCAGTCCCACAAAGAACCATAAATTAATTAAACATGCGATAAACTAGCTCTTCATTTTAAGAACACATAATGGTCTAAGACCAACATAGGTACATAAAACGTAAATAATAATAATTAACCTCCTCAATCATCATATTATTGTTTGCAATTAACTAACTTATATAATTAAACAACACGAAAGGCAATTGTTAATCTAATTCGTATTTATTATTATGGTTACGGGAGTCATCCCCTGATGTGGTTCTACTTCGTGGACGGACAGTAGACCCATATGCCTAATTACGTTTCCACTGATTACAAGCTAAAACTTCATATAACAGACATTCATATTAAACTAGGGATGCCGGTATAAATCGTGTTCCTCATCTGGCAGCCACATGGATGGGCGGCTGTAAATGAACGTAAGTATTCGATACGGTTCGGTATATTCGGTCCGAAAAAGCTCAATTCGTGATCCGGTTCGAATTTTCGAACCCGAACCGAGCCTTAAAAATCAGATATTCGTCCTACGAGCCGAACTATATCGAACAGGTTCGGCTCGTTTAAAATATTAAATTATTATTATATTATATTTATTAATTATTTTTATAATAATAAATTAATTAAATTTTTTTGGTTTATATACTGAAAGGGAAAGGGAAAAGTAACCTAATTGAATTCATAATTCATTCTTCTTCTTCATTCTTCAAGTCGTCGCCCCTGCCCCCTTCCATAGTTCCATTCAACATTTCAACCTCCACTCCTCCGACCACCTTCCCTTCGACCCTTCCGGCCTTCCGCTTCCTTCCCCTCCACTCCTCCGACCAACCCTTTCTTCTTTATCGGCACTGCAGCAGGCTAGCAGCACTGCAGCACTCCGACCACCCCTTTCTTCTTCCATAGTTCCATTGATTTCTTCGTTCGTGATTACAATATCAAATTCATATCCTCAATGTCTGAAAATCAGAATCCCCCATTATCTCAAGGTCAAGTTTGTGTTTTTTTTGTGTTTTTTATATATACTTTTTTTATCGTTTATGATTTATAAATTAAATTCAGTGTTTTGTAAATTGTAATTTTGGTTTGAGTTTGGAAAATGGCTGCATTTTGTGTGTTTGATGCCAATGTTGCAAACTTGCAATGAGTTTAATTTTTTTTATAAACAGACCGATTAAGTTGTTTACTTGTAAATTGTAATTGTTGTAAATGTATAAACAGTAAAAACGAGTATATACTCAAACACACAAAATACGATCTCGACTCTCGTGAGAGTGAGACGATGAGAAATGAGAGTAATGACTCAATCTCTTGTTGATTCTTCGGATGATGTTGAAATAATGGGGGACGAGGTTGAGGACGAGAGATTATGATTCAGATGAATTTGATACTGAGACAACTGAGCAAGAGCAAGAGCAAGAGCAAGAGGGGACTGAGATTGAGAGAGTAAATGAACTCAATGATCAAGGCAAACCAAGGTCTATTGTGTGGCAACATATGAAGGAAGTGACAGTTAATGGTGTTAAAAAGAACAAATGCATTCATTGCTCGGGGTTACTATCAGTTCAGAAAGGTAAAACTACATCCCATCTGATGAGGCATTTGAAATCGGCTTGTCCAGCTAGAAATAAAATATTTCCTAAGCCATTGATATTGAAAGAGAAAGATTCTTCCACCGTTCAATCTCAACTCCTTGGTATGATCATTTCTGAAGGTGCACGTTCTATATCTACTTTTACATTTAATTTTGATAGAGTTAAAGAACTTGCTGCACACATGATTTTAGCCCATGAGTATCATTTTAGCATCGTAGAACATAAAGTGTTCAATGTGTTCTTGAAAGCATATACTCCCTACTACAAACCAATCACTAGGTACACGGTTAGGAAAGAGTGCTTCAAAGTGTAAGAAATTGAAAAAGAAAAGCTTAAGAAGAGTTTAGCCAAGGTTAGCAAAGTTAGCCTAACTACTGATTGTTGGACTTCTGGGGTTCAAAAGATTGGGTACATGACAATAACTGTTCATTACATTGATAGAAATTGGAATTTGCAAAAGAGAGTACTCTCTTTTGTCAATGTACCTCCACCTCATACTGGAGTTGCATTGGCAAAAGAAGTACATAGGGTTTGCAATCTTTTTGGGATTACTAATAAAGTCTGTTCTGTGACCGTAGACAATGCATCTGCGAATGATGTGTGCATATCTACTTTGAGAAACGATTATAATTCCCTTTCAAAACTTGTGTTGGATGGAAAACTTTTTCATGTTAGGTGTTGTGCACATATCATAAATCTGTTGGTTAAAGATGGTTTGAAAGAGATTGAAAAGGTTACTGAATCGGTTAGAGACGGAGTGAAGTACTTATTTGGTTCAGAAATCAGACTTCGCTCATTCAATGAGCATAGAATGAATTTAAAGTTGAAACCAAATAAGTTAGTATTAGACAATAACACTAGATGGAATTCAACTTATGTTATGTTGTCTACTCGCTTACAAGTACAAACAGTGTTTTAGTAAGTTTGGTGAAGATGATGATTCGTTTGCAAAGTATGTTCCTTCTGAAAACCAGTGGGAGGAGGTTAATGAAGTTTGTGAGTTTTTGGAGATTTTTCTGGATGTTACCAACCTTATTTCGGGAGTAATTATCCAACTGTGAATTTGTTTCTTTTGGAGTTGTCTAGAATTAAAGAATTGATCAATGCTCAGTTAGACATCTCTTGTAAGAAACATATGCAAAGCATGGCTCTTAAAATGGATGATAAGTATGATAAGTATTGGAAGGAGTGTGATTTGTTGCTTTGTTTTGGTTCAATTCTGGATCCTAGATATAAGAAGGCAATGATCAAATTTGCTTATCAAACAATGTACCCTTTTAATCATAAGGACAAGATTAAAATTGTTATGGCCAAGTTTGATGAACTATTTATGCATTATGTTAAGATTTATGGTGATGAGAAAGAGATAGGATTAAAATCCCATAGTGCCAATTCCAAAACACCTCCCTCTTCCACAATTGGTAAAAGAAAGTTTGATGAGTTTTTGATGACATTAGAATCAAAAGGAAATGAGAAATCAGACCTTGAGCTTTATTTTGAGGAAGGGTGCTTTCCAAATGTTAATAACTTTGATGCCCTTGCTTGGTGGAAAGGGAATGAGGGAAAATACAAAGTGTTATCCAAAATGGCCATGGATGTCTTGTCTATTCCAATTACAACTGTTGCATCAGAGTCTACCTTTAGTGCTGGTGGTAGGGTTGTTGATAAAAAAAGAGCTTTTATGAGAAGGGATACAATTGAGGTTTTGCTTTGTGGTGGAGACTGGATAGAGGAAGCTTATGGAATCCGTTCATTGAAAGAGGTACTATACTAATTTAGTAATTTATATGATTTTTTCGTAATCTTAATCTTGCAGTGTTATACGGCGTGTAATGGTCATGGGATATTTTGTTGCCTCGTAAATCTTGTTTAGATAAATCATTTTTTGTTTGATTGTGACGTGACGGTAATAATTAAGAATGTTTGTTATTATTTTCAGGGAAATGAAGATCCAATTGAATTGGAACATGAAAACGAATATGAAATGAAAGATTCCATTGACAGTGGTACTTATATATTTATGTTAATTTACTTATCTATGTAATGTAACTAATGTTGCCTAACTTAGTAACTTATCTATGTCTGTAATAGAAATTATAGACTTTACGAGTTGATCTTTGGCGGCGGTGGCTCTAAAAATGTAGAATGCATTCCATCTCAAGTTGCACAATCATCAAAAGATGTCACATGGAAGCAAAACAAGCTATCATATTCTACTTGTTGGGCGACCTTTTGGTTCGGTTCGACCGTGGCAAACAGACACAAACCAACTCTAAGATTCAGAAGAAAAAGACAAGGAGAACATGATTACATGAATATTGTAATATTGGACAATTGGGAGTATTGAACTATTTGGACTTATCATGTTTTGTAATATTGGACAATTGGACATTTGGACTTATGATGTTTTGTAATAGACTAATAGTATTCCCCATCTTTAATGTTTTTGTTATATGTTTACCCATCTTAAATGTTTTTTGTAATATTGGACAATTTCTGCTGTAATGTAACCTGCATTCTGTTTTTTTTTTCGGATCGAACTGTTCGGACCGTTCGGCTCGTTCGGACCGAACCGAGCCGAATATTTTTTTATTTTTTAAGCTTCGAACCCGAGCCGAACCCCCGAAAAATCAGGTTCGCCCGAGCCGATCCGAGCCGAGCCTTGAGGTACAAAATTTTCGAGCCGAGCCGAACCCTGCCAGGGTTCGGTATTATTCGGCTCGTTTACAGCCCTATAGCACACCTCCCAGACGATCGAATATCTATGTCCTAATTAATACTTCAACTTTTACTTCCTTCATATTAATTTACGAAAATGGATAAATAGATTGGCCAATTCCAAGTATACGTGGATTAAACCAAATAACCAGATGTAACCGAAGTCATACATTTAAAATCGTGAAAACAAGGTGTCTCGCCTAGGCGGTAAAGACCGCCGTTGGCGTCCGGGAGAGCTCGGCGCAATATAGGATTTCAGCGTTCTTTGATACGTAATGGATTAATTAGTTGTTTACGTGAAGGAAATTATATAAATCGGATAAAACTACGTTCGTGATTCATATTGAATTCATCTATAATTCACCCACTACAAAGATTTGTGGAATATTCATCCTCATCGACAAAGATGAATATTCCCTTGAAGCGTTTTCGAAGATTCATATCGTTCGTTATGAAGAACGTACTCAAACAATAAATAAAGATCGGGAGGGAGAAATATTACATAATGAAAATTATAACAAACAAAAGAATACTTACATCACAATAGATCTTCAAGAAACTCTCTTGAACGATGAAATAATGTTGAATTGTACTCTATATTGTATTGTGAAAAGTAATCTCTCTCCTCTCTGTTGTTGTGTTTGACAAATATTAGCTTAAATAAGAGACGAAAACCGACTTAGGGAGAAACCCTAGCTGACCTAATGACATCTCTAAACCCTAACTGACTCTAATAACGCGTCTTTAAAATTCGGTGCGTTTCCCGAGGCTCGACTGGGCGAATGCACCACTGGCCTGGGCGAGTGGGCCTTTTTCTGCCCTGTCAATGTCTAACACTTTCTCTCATGTCCAGGTCCGTTATGTGATAGTTTGCTCCTGCAATCTGGCCATTTAGCCATACCTATGGTATCCAATAAAACGGGACTTGTAATACCAAATAATGCAATAAAAATAGACTAAATGCAAGATAGCAAATCATAAATCGTTTAGCGTATAATTCATGCACGAGACATACAATTCTTAATCAGTTATAACCCTTTTAAGCAAGTATTGGGGGTAATTGATATGATAATATAGGTATAAATTTGACTGTCATCAACTACCCCCACTTAGCCTTTGATCGTCCCGAGCAAATATCGAATGGAAACGAACTCCCGAAACACGATAAACTAATTGATGACAGGCTCATTCGAAATTCCAAAGTAAAAGAAATAGCATTCCATTATCATAAGTTACGCATTAATCACTATTTCATCTCTAAATCAACGTGTGTGTGTATGAATAACCGTCATGCAAAGTACTTAATAGGAAGATCGAAAGTATACTACCTTTAAAACCTAACTCTACTACAACGACTTTGTGACGCCTCCTTATCATTTACAAATAATACAGGTGAAATCGAGATTCCATTGAAGCGGGGCGGATTTGGGAACCGAGATTTTTTCTTTGTCCTCGTTTGTTTTTATTTTATGCGAGGGTCGATCGTCTTACGCTCCGAGTTTGCTTCCCTCCTGCCTTTTTGCTTTTCGCTTGTTTTTCTGGCAGTTTCTCTCTTGTGTTTCTTTGTCCTATTCCACCGAATAAATCCGGTTTGGGACAGATCCTTTTCATTCACTCACAAATCCGTTTTGTTCCCATTTTTTCTTTAGTGGTCTCAATATTACCCTTATCGGAAGTATAATAAGAAGTAGACACAAAATCGAGTAATTGAAGTATCAACCTTCTAGACAACATAATTTTTCATCTTAACTTATTCAGACTTAACATTCAAGTTATATGTGCTTAAAAATATTGATTCAAAGACAAAATATATAATTAATAGGAAACTACTTACATAGAATGATATAACATTTACTAAATAATTTCAATACTTAACATGTGAACAATAAGTTCCAACGAGGTTAAGGGCTTCGTTAGTCATCTTTAAATGCTCAAGATTTGCAAAAGAAAGTGTGGCATGCTTAAAAGTTCAATTAAATCAACATGGTGTGAGCAAAGCTAAGTGACTCGTACCCTCCACTTAAATGATGCATTGTCCTCAATGAATAAAAATGAAGTAAAGAACAATGGAACTTATCTTCGGTCAAGCGTGGACATGGAACAAGTCTCGGGATCGCAGGGGATGTAAAAGGACGGTAGATCATAGAAGAAAATGCTGCAAAAACCGCTAAAACACTAGAAGGCGTATGGTTACGTTAGAACCGTAAAAAAGAAGATAATAATAAAAATTGTGGCAGTAAAAGGAATAAAATAAAAACCTTAAACAACTTAAGCCTCAAAATGATTACATTATAATAATAATACTACATACGCGAATTAAAAAGTACAGAAAAGGAAAAGACATACAAACTGACTCAATAACGAAAAATTCTAAATAAAAAGAAAAGTACAATCTAGTCTTCATTGCTATCCACCGCATAGATATTCTCAAAACCGGGTGGAGGAGCGGAAGAACTGGACGCATCACCCTCATGTGTAGGAACAAGAGGTCTACTAAATCGACGAGGTGGAGGAGGAGGAAACTCGTCCGAGATATGGAAATGATGCAACATTCGATCGAGCTTACAGTGGCCCGAGTCCGACCTAGCGAAAACTCGCTCGTTCACCTCTCGTTGGGCCGTAGAAATTCCTGAACCACCTTTGCGGACCGGAATACGTGCTCTAGGAGGGGTTCGTCTTGCTCTATCTCCAGTTTCCGGGTTCGGAACCATCAACGAAGATAAGCCAGGATTAGGGCAAACCATATCGTCGCCACCCAAGTGAGGGCAACCAGTACCAGAAGCAAGTGCAACAATCATCGGCCCGTATGGAAGGACCTCTCTCGTAGAGTCGGAAAACAAACGTATCTGAGTGTGAAACAGTTGACCGATGTCTATCAATCGCTCATTTTCAATCCAGTATAAGAGAGAAGATCGGTAGGAGTGACAGAAGATTTGTGACCCATTGACATAATATTGGAGAAGATAAAGCGATACAGAATCTTCTGGTTCAGTGTGGGGATTTGCATCTCCGGGAAATGTTGCATTTCCCCATTAGCGCCAATCATCCAGTCTGGCCAGAAGTACTCCGTAACGTCGTCCAACAGGGTCGGATCGGTGTGATAGCTAGAACAAAACTCATCATTTAAGCCCATGAGATCGTCCAAATTCCAGTAGCGGTTGATTGCCATATATAAGTGACAAATCAATGGTCACACCTCTCACAATATGTCTGAAATAGAGTGTAAAATAACAAAGTACCCTTTCATTCCTTATGCATGGAAAATTGTACCAAAAATTGGGTTATTAAAATGAAGGGTAAAGGTGGAAAAAATAATGTTGCATTAGAAATGTAAAATAACAGATAAATAAAATAAGAAAATTATGAAATGTGACAGTTAAAAAAATAGAGGGAGTAATAATTAACCTCTCCAATCATCATATTCTTATTTGGAATCAACTAACTTATACAATTAAACAACACGCAAGGAAATTATTAATCCAATTCGTATTTATTATTATGGTTACGAGAGTCATCCTCTGATGTGGTTCTACTTCGTGGACGGACAGTAGACCCTTATGCCTAATTACATTTCTACTGATTACAAGATAGAAATTCATATAACAGACATGCATATTAAACTAGGGATGCCGGTATAAACTGTGTTCCTCATCCGGGCAGCCACCATGGTCCGTTATGTGATAGTTTGCTCCTGCAATCCGACCATTTAGCTTGCGTCCACAAGTCCATTCCTAAGATATCCAATAAAACGGGACTTTTAATACCAAATAATGCAATAAATCGACTAAATGCAAGATAGTGAATCATAAATCATTTGACGTGTAATTCATGCACGAGACATACAATTCTTAATCTGTTATAACCATTTTAACCAAGTATTGAGGGTAATTGTTATGTAATATTGGTATGAAGTTGACTGTCATCATGTATATCAACTGTACGCCAAGTTATGCTAAGCAGTGGCATAGCTAGATATATCTATTATCGTTCATGGTCCCCTAAAAATATTTACCTACAACCTATAAAAATTTGAATATTGTTTTTGGCGCTACATTGTTTTGGCTTTTTAAGGTCCCAATTTTCATTCGCCCCCTCTCTAGGCGGTTTGGGATCGACCTTAGACTTTCCTTTTCCAGATGATGATGAAGGACCAGGCTCGAATATTCCATACTTTCTGACTTTCTCAAACATCTCTTGTAGATTTTTAAGGGGTCGCATGGAAAATTCTGTCTTGATGCGGCCCCTAACCAAGCCGGTTTGAAAACCCGCCATGACCGTATTATCCTTCAGGTCCCTAGTCCGCTCATAGACTTTGTTGAACTGCTCGTAGTAACTTTGACCCGATTCGTTTTCCCCTTAGCGGATCTCATAGAGATTGTCTATAGTTTTCTTTGGGCGACCCGTTGACTTGAACTCTATTGTGAATTTGGTTTCAAGGTCTTCCCATGAGTGAATCGACCCATGTGGCAGGTTACGGATCCATGTTTCCGCCCTATCTTGCATGCTGCCGACTAGAGTGATGCACCAGGCGGATTTGTTCCTTGTAGCCAAGGTGATATTGCTCTGAAACGCCAAGAGCCAGTCGTATGGGCAAGTTGTTTCATGATAATTTAGGAATGTGTGGTAATGGATGCCCCATTCCGGTGTTGATTTCAAGATACCCTTAGCGATGACGTTGGTGCCCCAGGTCGGTCTGTCCTCTTTATCAGCTCTCAACCTCTGCATGTTGTCGAGCTGCCTCAGAGCCTGTGAACTTTGTTTTCTAATGAAGGCGCGGTAGAGTGCCTTGAAACGTGTTTAGAAACATTTCTGACCGTGCCCTTTTTAGGCGGGAATGAGACTCGCCCTGTTTCTCTCCCGATCTATCTCTGATGTTGTGGCGTGCAAATCGGTGTCCATCGCCTTCTTGTCTTGGGGCCACGACACGTTCACTGTTTCCAGGCCCAAGGCGATTTAGAGCTAACTTCCTTTCCCGAGTTCGCTCATTAGATTAATGAACACTTCCTTCTCTGTGAGAACATTGAGAGTGTTGGGGAGGAGCGTTATGAGTTTGAGCGGGATGCTCGACCGGTGTCCCAACATTCTGGGAAGGTAAATCCTTGATTGGTCTGGGAGGTAACCCCGCGGCGATGAGTTGTCAGTTCGCGTCTCACATTCTTTCGACATATTCAGCATGGGACAAAGCAGCAACTGCATTTGGGTCCAGTCGCTCATCCGCCTCCCTGTTTGGAGTCAGTATGCGAGCTCGCCGATGTCGGAATGATCCCGCAATTTTTTTCCCCTTTATGACTTGTGACGGCCTCAAGTGTATTCTTGGACCTAGTCTTCTCGTTCAGATAAGTGCAAGCATCCTCTATGTAGGGCGACCCCTCGTTTTAGCCACTTTGGCTGCATGTAGCATCAATCACATCAGTTATACATAGACGATTCTGATTGGTCTATTTGGCGGGGGTAGCAGACACAACAAACTTTTTTCCATTCATGTTGATGTGACATGAATCTTGTGAACTACGCAAAGTGATAATGCAAATTCTGTAGCTCTGAAGAATCTGATGAAACTGTTGAAGATTTCGACAAGAATATGATGAAAATCCAAAGAGCTTGGTGATAAATCAAGCACAGACTCAAAGGATTTTGTGCTAAACTTGTGAAACTTGCAACAAACCTGTAGAACTAGTATCAACGTCGTGGAAGTTGATTGAAATTCTAGAGATTCCGGCATGGATTCGTGGAATCAATGCTGAATCTGGTGTACCTGAGGTGATTAGGTGGGTTTTTGAACTGGAACACCAAGAATCTGGACGTTTGGACTCGCCGGAAAACCAAAAAGAGGTGTTTTCCCTCGCTAGAGCCGCCTCAAAAATGATTTTTGGGTGGCTTTTTTGGCCGAATGACACTAAATAGCGAAATCTTCCCGATAACGGAGCCAACTGATAACGTCGAAATTATCACAAAAAGGATTGGTGGTGGATATCAAGTTGTCTATGTGTGATTTTTCCGGTGATGCACGTCAGTGGTGAAGAATGTTTGGTGTCGGACTGAAAGCTAGAAAAGGGACGAGATCACTGTCGACAAATTGGCAGAGTATTTCTGGTTTTGTTTATTGAATTAGATATCAATTGTGTTACATTGTGCCGCTATTTATAGGTGGACTGCTAATGACGATAATTAAAGGCATGACAAGACATAATAAAGTATAATGTGACATAATTAATCTAGACAACTGTCGTGGCGGACTCGTGTAGGGCGGACCCAACACTTGGCCATTTTTCTGAGTCTTTGTCTTCTAATCGTCATGTGGTACCCTATTCACCTAGTTGAGCGGGTTTGGTACGAGCTGGCAGATTTGTAAACTAGAGGGCAGACTGGCCAGCCCCTAGTGCTTCGATCACGCTTTGTATGGCGGGTTGAAGGCATGATGATTGATGTCCGTTTCCTAGACAGTGATATGAATCGTATTGGCTTTTAGGTGAGCTGAATTGTACCCGACCCAGTCCGGCTTATGTCGGTGCGGACTTGTTGGGCCGAGGACCCTATCTGTTATTGAGCCTATGCTCAAGCCCAAATATGGATATGCAGGCTTTTTTACGGGTTTGGCGTATCAACATTGATCCTGAATATTATCGAAGGCTTATTAGGAGATGAATCAACATGTCTCATACTAGGTCAGACATCACTTTTGGAGTCATACTGATCCGCCAGTTCATGCACAAACCATGAAGAAAACATTTAGATACAATATCCATAATGCTAAAGTACTTAAAAGACAGTCCTGGAAGTGGACTATTCTTCAAGACAATGAGAGATCTCATCATTGAAGCCTTTGTTGATGCTGACTAGGCTGGTTCGATACCTTAAAGAAGGTCCACTTCTGGCTGTTGTGTCTTCATGTGTGGAAACCTTATATCTTGGAAAAGCAAGAAGAAATCAGTGGTGGCAAGGAGCAATGCAAAAGCAAAATATATGGTTGTTGCGCATGTATTCTATGAGATCCTGTGGTCGAAAAGATTACAAGAGCTATATATCAAGATTCAAGTACCTACCAAAGGTCTACTGTGATAGCAAGTCTGCCATTGACATGGCCAAGAATCCAAATCAACATGATAGAACTAAGCATGTTGAGATTGAAATGAACTTCATCAGAGAAAAACTAGAAAGACAAGATATCAGCATAACATGCATTCCAACACATCAACAAGTTCCTGACATCTTCACAAAAAGGCTCCACAAACAACCCTTCCAGTTCTGCAGGGGCAAGCTAGGTTTGATGAACATATACAAACCTAGATTGATAGGGAGTGTTGAATGTATCAACTAAGTTATGATTCATCTATATGATTCTCAAAAGGGAAAGATTCAACATAATATGCTCAATTGTGATGAACTCAGCCGTGATAGGACTCAGCTCTGCTGGTCTCAACACAGCTAGCCCCTTCACATCTGATCACTACTCAGTTGTTACCTTCACTATTGATATCACAACTAATCACTCTCTTCTGTCAACTTTTACATTTGAGGCTAATGTTCTTGTCTATCTAGACCCCCCGTCTATTTTTGAATTACAATTGTTCCATTTTATTGTCTTAGTATCTTGGTTGGTTTGTAATTCTTTTTGTACCATTCCAAAATGGCTTTTTTTTGTTTTAGTGAGTGAGTTGGTATCTAATCACCCCCGATGGCTATGTTTAGTACTTTCTTTATTTGTAACATATTTAAACCCAACTATTCCAAGAGTTAGGGCATGAATGAAATAGGAACTCTTTTGTCTTCAATTATTGTCCTTGATATCTTAATTAATTTCCACTATATTTACAAAAGCATTCAGGCAGTCCGTATAATATTGCAGAAGTAGTCACCATAAGGATGTTGACATGTTCCAACAAGAAGGTATGAAAAACCTAACTAGCAGTCAATCTTGTACAAAGATGTGAAACATGGATTTGTAAATCTGTCTTTAGTGGGATTATTTTCATTCAGATAGCTGGTGTTACAAGAATTTACAACACTAAGCAATCACAAGCCACAACCAGATCACAAAGACAATATGCCCTTAACCACTTACACAGATGCAATGGATGAAACTGCACCAGTCTTTCTATCCCAAGAAATTTTGTGATGTATTAAGAAAAATATTAATTCTTCTAAGGATAAAGATTGCAAGTGATTATCAGCAAAGCAATCCAACCGAACAAATAAAACTATCAAACAAGACAGTGAAACAAAACCAATAGTCTTTCACTAAGTCTCAAGTATAAGTCAAGGATTTAAAGATTATATACCTAAATTTGGAGTTCACAAAAGATGAAAAAAGATTAATCTTTGGCAAGAGTAGAACTAGTCCTCAGTCTTCTCAGTTCAGCCCCTTTTATAGGCAACATTATGCAACATATGCAAATTCAAAAGTAGCCATTGCATTCAAAAAAATTACTCCAAATTTCAGCCGTTCAAACTCATAGGAAGCTTCCTCTCTTCATCCCATCCCTTATTATATATTTTAGATGCAAAGGGGAGCTCATATGATCAAACAATCTGTTGGATAGAGCTGGTGGAAGTTAGGTGAAAAGGTGATTTGACATTGTACTTGCAAATGAATTTTGATCCACTTTTCATCCCCTACATCAAGTCTTGATCCAATAACTCTTTATGTAACTTCTTTGGCTGAAATAATCAAGTTAATTAACATTGAATAATGATACAGAAGTGTATCAAACTGTATCACATGAATCGACAAAGTGAACAATCAGAATCTGTTGAAAATTGTTGATGTATTTTTTTTATCATTATGGAAAATCTTCATGTTTGTGTCTTTGATCTTGCAATGTTGCTTGATTAAATATTGTTGGACACTTGTATAGCACTTGTATTAAATCAATGAAGCCTTATGCCTTGTATTGTAATAAACTTCAGTTGACATTAATACTTGATGCAATACATAGATACAACACCTCTAATAAGGGGAATTATATGATCAGTAATGAGAGGGAAACAACACTTTAATGACAATAAATTGTATAGATTACTTTGATCATTCCCTAGGTCATCTAATCATGTATAATTAAATCCGTATGCCGTTAAACCTCATTTTAAGTTCAGTGAACTTTGAAACAATCAAACAAACAGAAACAAGGGGTATTAAGGATCAATACCCAACATATATATTCTATATATTATTTCTTATCGTTATCCTTATACGTATATTTTTCATCCCTTTATAATTAACTTAATTCATTTATTCTAACACAATTTGTCACACACCTATGTCATCTTAAAATTAGATTTTTTTTGTCTTATTTTATGTATTATTTATCTCATAAATAATCTATGACACTACTTATAAAATACAAAAACATGTTTTCCATCAATTGTTTTGCATATTCCATTAAATAGAAAAAGCATTTTTCCATTGAATTATTTTCTCTCTTTCATACATAACCAATGACCAATGGCAAATAGGAAAAACACTTTTTCCCATCTAATCGGTACATTATCAAGAATATGTTTTGATGCATCTATATTAGAAGCCAAACCGGAGACCGTGAGCCCATAACTAGAAGCTCCATTAAATCTAATAACCAACCGAACTCTTCAATTAAATTACTTGTTTTATTAATCCGGGTATTATATCACCATAAATCTGCGATTGCACTATTCGAGAAATAGAACTTATTACTCGATTATACATATAGCTACATATGCCCATTGATATAACCATTACATGTGAGTAACTCTCCACAGACAATTTGTATTTGAAACAAGGCATTTTCCGTACGACATGTTCATGACATCTTAATCTTGACACCTTGACTATCATTAATTCACTAGTGGTCAATATTTATGATCAGGGCCGGCCCAACACAAAGGCGGTCGAGACGGTGGTCTTAGGCCCAACGGTGCCCCGAGAACCCAAAAAAATTCCGTGTAGATAAATCTGATCCAACCTAATATAATGTGTTTTTTTTTTTATTTGAAATTGATAAAGGCCCAAAAAAAATACTCGAACCGATAAAGACCCTTTTTTTCTAACTGGCCTAATTCGAATCGATAAGTATGAAATTTCGAACTAAAATGCCTAATTCGATGACTTGGCCTTAGGCCCAAAAAATTCCAGGGCCGACCCTGTTTATGATCAATATCATAGATTGGCCAATCGATCAGTTCCAGAATTTAAAAAAACAGGGGAAATGCCTCTTTGTTTTCCACTGGATTGAAAGGACTTTATTTTTGTGCCTTACATTCTCGGATACCAGTTCTTGAATGATGACAACATGGATGTGATTGAGAAAGCTTCACGGAACTAAATTTAACCCCACATCAAACACCACCCTTGAAAAACTATTAGTATATAATCACAACAAAGAAGAAGACTTACTTTGATCTTGAGTATTGAGAGGAATTTGAGAGAGAGTGATGAAGAAGTTTGTAATTGGAAAATGAATGAAAAAATTGGTTTTTGAGCATTTTTTAAGCAGAGTGACGAGGGTCGGCTCTGCCAAGGCCACGTGTCGTGAGTTCAGAGATTGTGTTTAAGCTCGAGTAGGGCATGAAGGACGTCCCGACCAGAGGCCGGGAGTCCGACCAGTGACCATCATAAACTGTAGAGGCGAGCCGCCTCACCCCTCTTGACCACCGCAAAAGGCAAAGGTTATCAGGAGCGGTAGTGTACGGACCAAGGGACTCCCTCCCACTAGTCCCTAAAACAAAGGACTAGTAATTGACCTGGTGATTAATAGACATGTGGTAAAACGGATCTGTGTGGACACGGGGAGCGCAGTAAACGTCTTGTACCTATCGGTCTGCCAAGCCATGAAAATTTGAGATTCCGAGCTAACCCTAGTTTCATATCCATTGTTCGGGTTCGCAGGGCCCCCGGTCCACCCAGTAGGAATGATCAAACTACCTACAACCTTTGGACAAGGATCAAAGAGCATGACTCTTATGGTCGACTATGTAGTGGTTCGGTCATCCTCAGCCTCTAATGTTATACTAGGAAGACCCGCTCTTATAGATCTTCGAGCGGTTATCTCCCCTGTGCATGTAAGTATGAAATTCCCCACTGTGGAAGGATCAGCAGAAATCAGGGGAGATTTGGAAGCGGCAAGAAGCTGATATACCACCACCATTAACCAGAAGATGAGGGTGCAGTAGGTCATTATCGAAGAACTAGTTCCAGAAGAGGAGGAAAGATGGCTGACAGAAGATAAAGTGAAACAGAGATGTTATGGGAGGACTGATGTATTATTTTTATATGATTAAATATACGTTATATTATTATGTTTTATCAACGAATTCTATGTAAAATATATGAAATTATGGTATAAATAGTATGAAATAGTAATCTTTATAGTTTAGAGTAGTTAGTAGTAAAAATAGTAAAAAGTTGTAATTTTGTACCGATTTTCTGGTTAAATAATAATCGAAAAATGTCTCCGACAAACGAATGGCTCATCAAAATGACATTATCTCGAAAAAGTGTTCTTCACGAAAGTTGTAGATTTTTCCGAAAGTTTTCCAATGCAATTTAAATTATGAAGATTGGAGGTCTACAACTTAAACGGTGATCAAGTGGCTAATCGATTTGGGTTAAGAAAAATCCCGAAAAAGCTTCGGAGGAACACGAGGTTATCAAGAAGGCGTTATCGAAGAAGAGTCCTTCATGAAAGTTGTAGAGTTTCTCGAGACCTTAATTTTGGCATTTCGTTTGCAAATTTTGGAGGGCCGAACTCGAGATATGAATTTTAGAAGTTTAATAATTATATATAAAAATATATATAATCTACGCACATGCTTTGAAGAGATCAAGTTAGTGGAGGCAATCATTAGTCCGGACCGATCCGGCTTAATCTCGGACCGGTCCGGCCTTGAGAACTTTGCCTATATAAAGGAGCTCATTTCAACAGACGAGGGATGTACCAAATATATATATACAATCTCATATATATATATATCTCCTCTCTTTTCCTTTTCTTTTCTTTTTTTTTATTTTGTAGTTTGTAAATAAGGCCTTACGCCATAATAATGTAGTTTTAGTATCGTTATAATGCTCGGGAAAGTCTCGGAAGTTCGGTGTTGTAGAAGTCGTTGTAATGTCCGGAAGAATACAACTCTGATTCAGCATTTGTAACCGGGTAACTTTTCTTAAGTATTTATGTTTGTTTTTATAATTTTCGTTGTTATAATGTTTTTAGGCTAAATATAATACTGGCCAAAACTATGTAATCGGTTTTATTTCGATCTTTTCGTTAAAGAAATGTTGTTAAGTTAAAATTGTTAAAATTGAGTTAATTGAATCTTTTTCTATTTTAATCGTATTCGTATTGACATATTTAATCGATCTGAGGAATTCATAATCTAATTATGAATTGACGCCTCGTAGTCAGGATATGAGATAAATGATAGAAAAACCGGAGGGTAAAATTGGCCGTGTGAATAACGTGATAACGGAATCCGATTTCCTACCCGGGGGTAAATTTGTTTTGGGAGAAATGAATTTTATTATAATTTGTACTCGAGATCGTAATAATGTTAAATCATCAGTTAAGCGAAACTTAAACCGGAAAGTTGAATCGTCCGGCTTTGACAACCGGAGCCTTTAAAATAAAATTGACCGTTTGACGAACGGAATGACTCATTTTTATCTAAGGGTAGATTTGTACTCGGGACCTGTTCAGAAAAACCGGAACAGTTGTGGACCTTGGACTGATGCAATGGACATATGACAATTTCATACGCTCGTGTGAGGAGGAATTGTTTACCTCAGGAGTGCACCGTTTCATTTACTCAATTGGACCTAAAATAAAAGGAGAGATCGAACACATTTCATTTATTCGAAAAGATCGTATAAACCAATTATATAAGTTTTGGCCAGTTCTCTAAAATTATCTGTTTAATATATTGGTACCTATATATTTATATATATATATATACTTTGCAATTTATGTACATCTATATATATTTATATATCTATATATATTATATTAGAGTAACATTTAAATTACGTATTTATTTTATGTTGACTAGAATAGTAGTGATCTGTGTTATAAAATTGCGGTTTAGATCGAGTTAATAACGACTCTTTGGTGTTTAATCACACGTAAAAGAAATTACCAAGTTCCCGAGGATTCGACACTCTGACTCACCATACTAGCACCACAATTTGACCCGGTACACTGCCGGTTAGAATCGTTTAACCCGGGAATTGTCTGTCAGATTTCTGGCGCCGTTCTCAAGGGACAGGTTAGGCGGGGTCAGCTTTTTGGCGCCGTTGCCGGGGACGTCGCTAATTTCTTTTTTTGTGTCTATGGTTACTACTTGTATTAGCTCAAAATTCTCGAGAATAAGCCAACACTTTTCTTATCCCATTTCTATTTTATTTTTCGTTGATACTTACCTTATAGGTAAGTTACCAATTTTTTTTTCTACTACTATCTATTTCGTGTTATTTTCTATTTTCGTTAGTTGATGACCAGAAGTGGTAAGGCCCCTCTCACTCCTTATAAGCCTGACATAAACACTTACGAAATGCGATTAAGAGTAGAGAGTAAACGCGGTCATACTAGTCGTGGAAATCCCGATCAAGAATCATCTTAATAAAAATACGAGAATGGTGAAATCGGTGATGAAACACCCGAACAAGGTGGAACATGCTCTAGGGCATGGACAAAACCCTATTAACCCTAATAATAATAATAATAATAGAAATAATCAAAATCGGAACCGAATAATCGTAATAATCCGCCAAACCCGAGACCAATGCGTGATCAAACCGTAAGAAGAAACCAGACTAATAATCCCATACTTTTACCTAATGAAGGAGCGAATAATTTCGAAATTAAGTCTCATCTTTTTGGTTTAATTGACGCAAGAGCCCAATTCCTAGGAGAGGATGATGAAGATCCACATCATCATCTCTATCTTTTTGAAGAACTGTGCAATACGACCAAAAGTCAAGGTGCTCATAAGGAATTAACGAGGATGACTATGTTTCCTTTTTCTCTAAAAGGACGAGCCCGAGATTGGTTTATGTCTCTTCCACATCATTCACTTACAAGTTGGGAGGAGATTCAAACTGAATTTCTGAAACAATATTTCACTCCTGGACGAAATTTGGAATTAAAAGTCGAGGTTGCTAACTTTAGACAAGGATCTGAGGAAACTCTCGGGAATGCGTGGGAAAGGTTTAAAAAAACTGTTACGAGCTTGTCCCGATCATGGTTATTCCTTAGATATGCAAATCCAACTCTTCTCGTCGTAAATTGAGAAAAGATTCACGTGCGGATGTAGATCATGCATGTGGAGGTTCGTTAATGATGAGTGAAGCTCAAACGAGTTTACGATGCTATAGAAAAGATTTCCAAAAATAACAGAATGTGGGAAACCGGTTCTAGCACCAGAAAAGTAGCTTTTGCAGGAGAATGTACGTCTAATACGGAAGTTCTAGCACATTTAGAAAATTTGAGTAGGAAGTTTGATGGCCTACAAAACAAGAACCAAAGTTCAGAAAATAGTAAAACAAATGAATACTCAAGTCATGATAATGTGTCATTAGGGAGTGAAGAACCAACAGGATACTCAAGGGAGGAGGTGAGTTTTCTTCAACAGCATAGGAATTTGAACAATGCATATTCGAACTCGTTTAATGCTATTAGAAGAGATCACCCTACTTATCGATGGTCTGAAAACCCTAGTAAGCCAGGACAACCGCCATATCCAGTCCCATATAGGAATAATAACCAAGTTTATCAAGAAAATACATCTAATCGAATTTACAATCATTACCTAGATCCTATCCTCAACATACCACTCAAAGTATACCAAGAACTCGAGTTCAACTCAACTGCGAAGGAGTTGAAAAATGGGAAAAACTAATGGAAAATATGATGGGTGTAGTATCTACTCAAGCTAAGAATATGGAAACAATGATGACTTCTATTGGTACAACCACTCCTTAAAGATATGAGTACAATGAAAACATCTATGAGTGGACATGATACCGAATGAGAACGATAGAAGCTTCATTAAGGAATATGGAAGATCATTTGAGTAGGGAAGGTGAACGTAACAACAGTAGACCCCCAGGAGGATTACCAAGTAACACTGAAAGAAACCCAAGAGAGGTAAATGTTGTAGTTACGAGAAGTAGAAAGCTCAGTGGAAGCAATGGAGTTGAAAACTTTGGGAATAATGAAGTAGAAGATAACTTAGATGGTAATAATGATGAAACTAAAGATGAAATTGAATTCACTGATGAGGAAGAAGAAATTATAGAGAATTTCTTGAAAAGGAATAGAAGTTTGGAATCTGAAAATGAAAGTGAAAAATGGGTAAAAATCCCTAGGATTTTGAAAGACCCTATGGATAAAGATTTAAGGAATTTATTCAAGGAACATGTTAGAATAGATGAAACTGTAATAAGTATGAGAAACAGGGAAGAACCGAAAGAATCAAGTAGAGATTGATTCGGGGAACAATTTAAAAGAAAAAATTCAAGAACCTGAAACATGGCGACTAAGTAATACTCAAAGGTTTAAGGAAAAAGGAAAAGAGAAATTGACTAGGGAGCCAAAGGTTATAGATTTAGAATCTTTACCTTACCCTCCTAAAGATCAAATCAAAAAGGCAAAAATTGATAAGAAGTATGCTCGTTTCCTTGATACTTTTCGTCATCTTCATGTTAATATCCCTGTTATTGAAGCTCTGATAAGTATATCTGCCTATGGAAAGTTTCTGAAAGATATACTATCAAATAAGAAAAAATTAGAGGACTATGAGAATATATGCCTGAATGAAGAATGTTCTGCAATTCTGCAGCATAAGTTACCACCTAAACTGAAAGATCCTGGAAGTTTTACGATTCCATGTGAAATTGGAGGATTTCTGTTTAAGAAGGTCTTATGTGATCTAGGAGCTAGTATAAATCTCATGTCTTATGAGGATTATAAAAAGCTAGGCATAGGAAAGCTTACTAAGACTAAAATGACTCTGCAAATGGCAGATAGATCGATTAAGTACCCTAAAGGAATGATTAAGGACGTATTGGTTAAAGTAGACAAATTCTATTTTCCAAGAGATTTTGTAGTTATGGAAATGGAAGAAGGATATTCAAATACCACTTATTCTAGGTCGTCCATTTCTAGCTACAGGAAGAACTTTAATCGATGTTCAGAAAGGAGAATTAGTTTTGAGAGTCAATGAAGATGAAGTTGCTTTCAATATTTTCAAAGCTATGAACTATACATCACCAGAATCATGTTCTTTTATAGAAGATATTCATTCTGTCTATGATAATCAGTTACCAACTTTTGAAGACAGATTAGAAGAATGCTTAACTCTGTCTATCTATAAAGAAGATGAGGAAGACATTGAAATGAAAGAGATAATCCTTTCTCTAGATAAAGGAAGCGTTACTTTTAAGCCACCATGGCATAAGTATTTGGAGTTAGAACTAGAAGGACCAGTTCTTAAATCGTCAATAGAAGATCCGCCGAAGAATCTGGAATTGAAACCGTTACCTTTAAATCTGAAATATGCTTTTCTTGAAACTGATAATCTATTACCGATTATTATTTCATCAACTTTAACTGAGCAACAAGAAGATCAATTACTTAGAATGTTAAGAAAGCATAAGAAAGCTTTTGGATGGACAGTTGCCGATATTCGAGGTATTAGCCCTGAGATTTGTGTTCATAAGATAATTCTGAAAGAAGATGCTAAACCTTGTATTCAACCGCAACGCCGCCTCAACCCGAATTTACAGTTAATCGTTAAGAAAGAGGTGATTAAGCTATTAGAAATGGGAATAATCTTTCCTATATCAGATAGTGAATGGGTAAGTCCAACTCAAGTTGTACCAAAGAAAGGAGGTTTCACAGTGAAAGAGAATGATAAGAATGAATGGATTCCAACAAGGGAAATTACAGGTTATCGAATGTGCATTGATTTTAGAAAGCTAAATGATCATACTAAGAAAGATCATCATCCGCTTCCATTCATAGTTCTAATGTTGGAACGTTTAAGTGGACATAAGTATTACTGTTTCTTAGATGGTTATTCAGGATATTTACAGATATTCATTGCAGCAGGAGATAGGGAAAAGACTACTTTCACTTGTCCTTATGGAACTTTTGCGTATAAAAGAATGCCGTTTGGTTTATGTAATGCTCCTGCTACGTTTCAAAGATGTATGATGTCTATATTTTCTGATATGGTTGAGAAATTCTTAGAAATTTTTATGGACGACTTTAGTGTTTACGGAGATTCTTTTGGTAAATGTTTATCGCACTTAGAAAGAGTGTTACAACGCTGTGAGGATACCAATCTAGTACTAAACTGGGAAAAATGTCATTTAATGGTATCGGAAGGAATTGTTCTAGGTCATAGAATCTCTGAAATAGGAATTGAAGTTGATAAAGCTAAAGTCGAGGTGATTGAAAAATTACCACCACCAGTGAATCTAAGGACTCTAAGAGGATTTCTTGGACATGCAGGATTTTATAGGAGATTTATTGCAGATTTTTCGAAGATAGCAAAGCCTCTAAGTCATTTACTTGAAAAAGAAGTACCTTTTAACTTTGATAGTAATTGTATGGAATCATTTAAGACCTTGAAAGCGAAGTTGATTACTGCACCAGTATTGGTAGCACCAGACTGGGATTTGCCTTTTGAGATTATGTGTGATGCGAGTGATTTAGGCATTTGTAGGAGTCGTTTTAGGTCAAAGGTATAATAAAATTCTCAAAGCTATCTACTATGCTTCTCACACATTAAACGCGACTCAACTTAATTATGCAACTACGAGAAAAAGAACTGTTGGTGTAATTTTTGCCTTAGATAAGTTTAGATCATATATTGTTGGTTCTAAGGTAATAATCTACACGGACCATTCGGCTACGAAGTATTTACCGAGTAAGAAGGATGCGAAACCACGTCTTCTTAGATGGATTCTCCTACTTCAAGAATTTGATATTGAAATTAAAGATAAAAAAGGAAGTGAGAATGTAGTAGCGATCATCTAAGTAGAATGGAAACGAGGAAGAGATAGGGAATGAAATTAAAGATTCATTTCCCGATGAACAACTATTTAGAATAGATACTCCTTCAACCATGCAGCTTATTAAAAAATAGAATTCCTTCTAAGGAAATGTCACCTTGGTTTGGAGATATCATTAATTACTTAACCCGTGATTATATTCCGTCTCATTGGACTTGGCAACGAAAAAGAAATTCTTTTACGACTTAAAATTTTATTACCGGGAGGAACCGGACCTTTTCCGTAAGTGTTCGGATGGGATAATCGTAAAATGTGTGCCCGATAATGAAATTTTAAGTATTTTATCGTTTTGTCATGATCGTGAGGCAGAGGTCATCATGGAGGTTGGAAAACTCGCTTTTAAAGTTTTACAATGTGGTTTTTATTGGCCTACACTATATAGAGATGCTTATACATATGTTAAATCTTGTGAATCTTGTCAAAAATGGGGAAATGTATCTAAAAAACATGAAATGCCTATGCAACCTATTTTAGAATGTGAGTTATTTGATGTTTGGGGTATAGATTTCATGGGACCTTTCCCTATATCTTTTGGAAAAAGATTTATTCTTGTAATGGTAGATTATGTTTCGAAATGGGTAGAAGCTGAAGCTCTTCCCACTAATGATACCAAGGTTGTCATACGATTTCTTAAAAAGAACATATTCACTAGATATGGCATTCCAAGGGCGATCATTAGTGATAGAGGTTCACATTTTTGCAATCGACCATTTACTAAAATAATTGAAAAATATGGTGTAACGCATAAACTAGGAACGCCCTATCATCCGCAAACTAGTGGACAGGTAGAGGTATCGAATAGAGAGATTAAAAGAATCGTGGAAAAAACAGTTGATTCAAATCGTAAAAACTGGGCAGTTAAATTAGATGATGCATTATGGGCGTACAGAACAGCTTTTAAAACACCAATTGGTTGTTCTCCCTATAAGTTAGTCTTTGGTAAGTCTTGTCATCTCCCAGTTGAGTTAGAACACCGAGCCTTCGGGCTATTAGATTTCTAAATTTCGATCCTAAGGCTGTCGGTGATCATAGATTGCTTCAATTGACAGAACTAGAAGAATTTCATCTCGATTCTTATGAAAACGCTCGAATCTACAAGGAACGCACGAAATCTTTCCATGATAAGAAAATCTATAAGCGTGAGTTCCATGTAGGTGATCGAGTGCTTTTGTACAATTCACGTTTAAAGTTGTTTCCAGGTAAGCTTAAATCGAGATGGACAGGACCATTTAAAGTAACAAGGGTTTACAAAACTGGAGCTGTTGAACTAACTGATGGAAATACAACTTTTATAGCCAATGGCCACAGAGTAAAGTTATTTGTGGAGGGAGAAGGAATCACACTGAAAGAAGAAATAATGCTACTGATTGATCCCCCGACAAATTGAAAAAGCAGAGGAAAAATGAAAAACTGAAAAGCAGAGAAACTGGAATCAGCCGAAACCAGGTTCTATCTATCTTTACTTTTCTGTATTTTTTTTTTATGTTTAAACTCTTTTCGTCTTTTACCGGATAGACGTAAAAGAACTGGATGTCTTTTTTAGATAGAATAGGAGTTTTTATTTTACTTTTAAAATTAGGCCTTGATAAAGATGTCGCGTTTTCTATAGAAGCTTTAGTTTTTGAACAAAACAAGAAATTGTTGAGAGAGATCGATTGAGAGAAGTATGTAATGGAACATCAAGAAGTGCGATAAAAAGAAGGGCAAAGTTTCTAATGAGATGCGAATCTGTGGAAAAAGTGAACATGTTGGACGCTCGTGGGAAAAACACAACTAAATCCCAGGATGAGTGTTTGAATATTGTTAGGAAGGGAACGATTAGGTGGTTATCCAAAAATCCCGATGGAATTCCGAGAGATAATTCAAATGCCTCGTTTTTAGGAGTTAGGTTGATCGAGCGTTATATCAGAACTTTGGAAGATTTAGAAATCGAAGAATCAGGAACCCCTTAAGTTTCGAGTCTTTTATTTTATTTTATTTTATAAAGTTTTCGCATAACTTCTGAAAATTTTATAAAATTGGATCTTTATGAAATTTGAGGAGTTTTATAAAAGTTTTATAAAAGTTTTTTAGTTTTAATTTAGATGTTTTATAAGAGTTGATATAAATTTATTAAAATTTTATAAGCTTTTTAGTAAAGTGTTATAAAGATTTTATTAAATTTTTAGAAATTGTTATAAAATTATAAAATTTTCTTCAAATTTTATTTTTAGTAAGTTTTAAAAATTTTATAAAATTATTTTTAAGGTTTTAATTAAGTTTTATTAGAATTTTTATAAGTTTTCATCAAAAATCATAAAAAGTAAAAAAATCGAAAAGGTAAAAAAAATTTGGGCACGGACCGATCCGGCCTTAACCCGGACCGGTCCGGGGTCTAAAAACATAAAAAAGGACGGGGACCCTTCTTTTCTTCTTCTTCTTCCCTAATTTTTTTTCTAACAGCCGCATAACACCCAAACCCCACCATTACGAAATTTTTTCACTTTTCTTCAACAAAACTTCATCTCACACTACACCATTACTTAATTTCTTCTCATTATCATCTCCTCTCTTCAACACAAATTGAAAAATTCAAAAAGGGTCAAAAACAAGCTCCATTTCATTCCGGCAACTTTTCAATTTTTCCGGCCTACTTTTCAACGTTTTCTACATATTAAGGTATAATTTAGTTTATCTAGTTATCAATTTCGTATTTTTCATAATTTTTTAGAGTAATTTCAACTGTTTTGATTTTTGAGTGTGTTGTGACATTTTTATTTTTTGTTGTTTTTGTTGTTGATTGGCATTACCAATAGCGTAGAATGGCTGAGTCGAGTAGGAGAGTCTCTAAAAAGCGAAAATCGAACATTCCTATATCAACTCCTGTCGTAGGCACAGTAATTTTATCATCTGAGGAAGAAGCCGTAAGCTTTGAAAAAACCGCATCACCTGAGGCTAAGAAAGCGTATGAGAACATTTATAGTAAATGTGATGTGTTGGTTGAAAAAGGATTAGACTTGGATGACTTAGGTGATGAAGTTAAGGATATCTTTCGAAGACGTCAGTGGTTAGATTTAGTAGCCATAAGGGAAGGGGAGATTAACACGACTATAGTAACTGAGTTTTATTCGGTTTTATCTACTTTGTCAGAAGAGCAGCTTACGCAGTCGCAAACCGTACCCTTACGAACCAGAAATATTCCTTTTAACCCTGCCGTCATTAATGCAATTCTAGGAGTTGAGGTTTTTCCTGATGAGGAGGATTACAGGGTAGTTTATAATTTAGATGATCCTGCTAGCTTTGAGCAGACTGCCCTGAGAGCCCAGACTGTTTTTGACCCGACCGCTGTATGGGTTGAAAATCGATTCAATTACGGAAACTGTTTTAGAGGGTTGAGGGCAATTAAAAGATTCATTAGCCATAATCTCTATCCTTCTCGTAAACACACCGCTTTTGGAAAGGAAGATGTTTGTATCGCTTGGGCGATGGTGAACGATGTTAGAGTGGATGTTGGAAAAGTCATGTTTAAAAGAATTTTTGAGAGTATTGTCATCGCCAGACCAGGGAGTCATCTATACTTCCCTTGTTTTATCTCTCGATTTATGTCGTAGGTTGGGAGTACCATTCCCGCCTAATGACAAGTTATCTCTCGGCGATGGAAATCGATTGGACCTAGTTTGACTAGTCTTCCGGATGGTAGTATTAGATCTTTGATTAGAAGACGTCAAACTCACCACCTCCACCGCTTTTACATCTTCTTCTTTTCCATCTTTTTCTAGTCAGCCTCAACAAACTCCTTTCTCCAACACTATCACATATGACATGTTTCAATCTTTAGTGACAGATGTTGCACGTGGTCAAGCCAATGTGGCTTTATATGCTGAGAGTACTAGGCAGTGGTGTGATGATCTTCGTAGAGGTTTAAGGAGGAACGAGCAGTTGCTTCGTAATCCTACTTTTAATGATCCTGCCTATCCACCTTGTCAGTCTGATCCTTATACCTTACCAGAGTGGGTAACACCTATTCCACCACCTTTGAGCTTTCATCCATCGTCATATCCTTTTGGAAGCCAATCTAGTGGGACAGGTGTATTTTCGACAGTGTTCGAGAGACCAAATATGTCGAGTTGGGGAGGATTCACTGAGTTTGCACATATCACGACTGGCATGAGTTCGATGGGTCTTGATAGTTCAGTCAGGACCACGACTATAGTTCAGCCGCCAGCTTCTCAGTCGTTTCCGAGTTCGAGTTTTCAAGTTGATCCTGAGGAAGACTACGATGAAGATTGAATTTAATAATTTTGATTAAACATTTTTATTGCATTTTTTTCTCGACATTTGTCATTTAAATATTGGTTTGTTTTCATTTTTTTTGTTTAGTTTGATTTTACAATCGTTTTTATTAAAAATTTGGTTTGTTTAGTTTTTATAAAAACTATAAAATATTACAAAAATAATTTTCGTATAATTACTACGTCATTTTACAAAAATATAAGGGGGAATGAGGGAGAAGGACAAAAATATTTCATCAATTGAGTAGAAGGACAGTTTTTTGAAACTTTTGCATAAAGGACAAAACTATTTATTCACTGTCGAAATTCACTTGTGTTCGAAATTCACTGTTTAAATTCACCGACGAAATTCACGTCGAAATTCACTAATTTTCAAAATTCATCGTCGAAATTCACTAATTTTCGGGATTCACCGTCGAAATTCACCGTCGAAATTCACCGATTTCGGGATTCACCGGGGAGATTCACCGATTTTCGGGATTCACTTGTTTGTCCTTATCGCTATAAAAATTATGCGGTTGTCCTTCTCCCTATAAAAAATATGTAGTTGTCCCGTTACTTAAAAATATTTCAGATTGTGTCCTTATCCCTAATTTTCCAAAAATATAATGTGTCGTTTTATCCGTTCGTATTAAGTTAAATTAACCTTTACAACGTATCTTCAAGGAAAAGGTATGTATTGTTCAGCACGTGAAGTAAAAAACCAAAATACAATTTGACTTTCACCTCTGTCCTCAGTAAAAGTAGGATGAGGCCGGACCGGTCCGGCCTACACTCGGCCCGAGCCGTGAAGGGAAATGGCATGACTCATTTTTTGAGTCTGTCTCGTTCATCCACGTATGTATTACTTTCTATCTATTTAAGGGAGGCCAGGGAATGGGGAAAGTATACCATTTCTTTCACTGCCTATCTACTTCCAACTATAATTTCACTTTTTATCAAGTTTTAAAAATGTCGAACCACTCTTCACCATCGGTTAATTCTTACGAGCCTCATACACCGGATCATCCGGAATCTCAAGCTTCTAATGAGAGTATCATTTTACACAATCGTTTTGCAAATTCTCCAATCCTATTGGAGAAAGGTTTAAATTTAGATAAGCTTGATCAATGGGGAAAAACTATCATTCGAAGTTTTGGTTGGAAAAAATTTGTCAGTACACCGAGAGGTAGGATAAATGTCTCGATAGTGCGAGAATTTTATTCTGCGCTTATGACGACATTTATGATCGATATCACTCGATTGTTCTAGTAAGAGGAGTGGTCGTTCCCTTCTCTTCATCTCGTTATCAACCAAATCTTTGAAATTCCACCAGTTACGATGCCACATTTTGAAATGCAATGGGGACTACAAAATCCCTCTAATCATTTGAATAAAGTACACGAGTCGTTCCAATGTCTGTTCCCGCTTTTTGATACAAATCACGGCATGTCAACACGAGCTCTACTTCCACATCTAAAGGCGTGGAAGCATTTTATAAATTCTCGAGTTTATCCCACCTGGGATTTTGGAAGTTTAACTGACAATGAAATGCTTTTACTTTTTGCTTTGGCATTCGGTGTATTTGTTGATTGGGGTATATTGATTCAAAGGACAATATTGGAGTTTGCGATCACGAGAGGTAGTAGGGGGAAGCCTATGCCTAATTCATGGATGATATCACGTTTGTGTATTCTTCTGAATGGAGTAGAAGAGCTGGAGACGGATGAAATTTTTCCGTCTAGAGATAGTCGGTTTGGATTGCTACCGGTTGATACACCGGGATGTTCGTCTACCATCTAGAGAGTTGTTGGTAGTTTGTTGGTGATATTTAAGTTTTAAATTAAGTTAAGTTTGAAGTTTCTTTAGTTAAGTTTGTAATAATGTATCTTGTTTAATATATATGTCTTAGTTTTTTAAGTTTGTTTGTTTCTTTTTCATATAATTAGTATACGCTAAAATAAAATCAGAAAAATAACGTTAATAGATAATTTTAATTTTATTTTCGAACCTACTTCTTTACTACTTATTGAACATCGGGACGATGCCACTTCGTAAGTGGGGAGTAGAGTTAGGTTAGAAAATTCATTAAAATTTTCGAAAAAACATTAAAATTTTCGAAAAATAGTCAAAAATAATTATATTATATGTCTAATTTAGATTTTAATAAGATTTTAAGTTTATATAATTGAGTAATATTAGATATTGTTTTTATGAAATTATATAAGTATGTTGATATTTATAAGTAAAATTTTTAGAATCATTTTCAATATGAATTATGAGTTTGGAATTGGACTAAGTCTGTTGATTTTTGGCACCACAAAAATATAACTATAGCCAAATAACCTACCTCAGCCTTGATTAGAGTGATCAAGACCTCACTCGAAATTGTCAATTGTGATTAAATAACCAATCTATAGCTAATTTTGGTCTACATTTCCTTGAAATTCCGCAAGTTTGTACGTACTTATGAAAAGAGATGGAGACATAAAAGCTAAGTTTTGGTATATGCTGAGATTGGAAAAATTAGATAAGTATTAGTATATTCGATCTTACCTCATGACACTTGCAAGATAGTCGATTTTGGTAATAAGCTCGGATATATTAATATTCTATAAAAGAATTAAGAACGAAGCACCATATTTACACGAATTAATCAAATATCGTGTATCTTCCTTATCTCGTGATTAACAACTTAAAAATAAAAAGAAATGATCGGTTGTAGCTACCAATGATTGGAGTGAGTAGGGTATTATCACGAAATGTCCTATATCACTATGAGGTAATTAAGCTCCCGATTGCCGATGATAGTAGTCCGAAATTTAGGGTATTATCTCGAAATGTCCTATTGCTTTGGGAATGAAGGCACAAGATAAAATGAAAAAGGAAAAGTTGAATCATAAGATCTCGTGAATTATTACAAGTTTAAGGAAACCGGACTTGTAATTTTCGATCGAAAGAGTAGTACTCCGATCAATCTTGATGAAGCAATGCCTGTAAGTTTGATTTTCTACACACACTCACGCTTATAGTTCCTAAAAAAAAAAAAAAAAAAAAAAAAAAAGAAAGAAAGAAAAAAGAGAGAAGAAAATTTGAAAAAGAAGAGATGTTAGTAATCGATCAAGAATATGAAGATGTAGGTACGTACGACTTGCCTCTTTCTCTTTTTGATTTCCTTTTTTTTCCGATTAACCAACATCTTGAACCTAAACTCTATAAGCCATTTTTGTCGACTACCTGACCGAAGTTTCCGATTCCAAAATTTCATAATAGTTGCGATTAAAAATAATTCTGATATTTTATTTATACTTATTAAGTGTTACATGTACAATTTCATCTAAATAATATTTAATGTTTAAGTTATATACTCTTTCTGTCTTCTTATAATTTTAAATTAGCATAATTAATATATTTGACAATATAAATTACATTAAAAATTATAATATTATCTTTTATTACCGCTTATTTTTGCTCGAGGACGATCAAAAGCTAAGTGGGGAGTAATTTGATGTATTATTTTTATATGATTAAATATACGTTATATTATTATGTTTTATCAACGAATTCTATGTAAAATATATGAAATTATGGTATAAATAGTATGAAATAGTAATCTTTATAGTTTAGAGTAGTTAGTAGTAAAAATAGTAAAAAGTTGTAATTTTGTACCGATTTTAGTAAATCGGAGTGTCGTGTCAGATTTACGTGGGTATTTGTGGTATTTTATTGCAGATTTATAAACCGAGACCCCGAGAATCGACATATTGAAGTTTAATCATATCTCTGGAATGATTTAGAGAGTGCCACGAGCTTAAATGGTCAATTGAATAGCTTAAGTGGACAAGTGGCCAACCAATCTGGTTAAGTAATAATCGAGAAATGTCTCCGACAAACGAATGGCTCATCAAAATGACATTATCTGAAAAAGTGTTCTTCACGAAAGTTGTAGATTTTTCCGAAAGTTTTCCAATGCAATTTAAATTATGAAGATTGGAGGTCTACAACTTAAACAGTGATCAAGTGGCTAATCGATTTGGGTTAAGAAAAATCCCGAAAAAGCTTCGGAGGAACACGAGGTTATCAAGAAGGCGTTATCCGAAGAAGAGTCCTTCATGAAAGTTGTAGAGTTTCTCGAGACCTTAATTTTGGCATTTCGTGTGCAAATTTTGGAGGGCCGTAACTCGAGATATGAATTTTAGAAGTTTAATAATTATATATAAAAATATATATAATCTACGCACATGCTTTGAAGAGATCAAGTTAGTGGAGGCAATCATTAGTCCGGACCGATCCGGCTTAATCTCGGACCGGTCCGGCCTTGAGAACTTTGCCTATATAAAGGAGCTCATTTCAACAGACGAGGGATGTACCAAATATATATATACAATCTCATATATATATATATATATCTCCTCTCTTTTCCTTTTCTTTTCTTTTTTTTTATTTTGTAGTTTGTAAATAAGGCCTTACGCCATAATAATGTAGTTTTAGTATCGTTATAATGCTCGGGAAAGTCTCGGAAGTTCGGTGTTGTAGAAGTCGTTGTAATGTCCGGAAGAATACAACTCGATTCAAAGATTTGTAACCGGGTAACTTTTCTTAAGTATTTATGTTTGTTTTTATAATTTTCGTTGTTATAATGTTTTTAGGCTAAATATAATACTGGCCAAAACTATGTAATCGGTTTTATTTCGATTTTTTCGTTAAAGAAATGTTGTTAAGTTAAAATTGTTAAAATTGAGTTAATTGAATCTTTTTCTATTTTAATCGTATTCGTATTGACATATTTAATCGATCTGAGGAATTCATAATCTAATTATGAATTGACGCCTCGTAGTCAGGATATGAGATAAAAGATAGAAAAACCGGAGGGTAAAATTGGCCGTGTGAATAACGTGATAACGGAATCCGATTTCCTACCCGGGGGTAAATTTGTTTTGGGAGAAATGAATTTTATTATAATTTGTACTCGAGATCGTAATAATGTTAAATCATCGCTTAAGCGAAACTTAAACCGGAAAGTTGAATCGTCCGGCTTTGACAACCGGAGCCTTTAAAATAAAATTGACCGTTTGACGAACGGAATGACTCCTTTTTATCTAAGGGTAGATTTGTACTCGGGACCCGTTCGTAAAAACCGTAACGAGCTTGTGGACCTTGGACCGATGCAATGGACATATGACAATTTCATACGCTCGTGTGAGGAGGAATTGTTTACCTCAGAGTGCACCGTTTCATTTACTCAATTGGACCTAAAATAAAAGGAGAGATCGAACACATTTCATTTATTCGAAAAGATCGTATAAACCAATTATATAAGTTTTGGCCAGCTTCTCTAAAATTATCTCGTTTAATATATTGGTACCTATATATTTATATATATATATATACTTTGCAATTTATGTACATCTATATATATTTATATATCTATATATATTATATTAGAGTAACATTTAAATTACGTATTTATTTTATGTTGACTAGAATAGTAATGATCTGTGTTATAAAATTGCGGTTTAGATCGAGTTAATAATAGCTCTTTGGTGTTTAACCACACGTAAAAGAAATTACCAAGTTCCCTGAGGATTCGACACTCTGACTCACCATACTAGCACCACAATTTGACCCGGTACACTGCCGGTTAGAATCGTTTAACCCGGGAATTGTCTGTCAGATTTCTGGCGCCGTTCTCGAGGGACAGGTTAGGCGGGGTCAAGGACCTAGATAATCAAATGGTCGGAGTCGGCTCGTGGATACCCGAGCCACATAGAAAGAGCTTGGTCAGTCTGTTGAAAAGTTTAAGGATGCTTTTGCACAGAGTACAGTAGATATGCCTGGTTTATCTCCCGACTTAGCACGACTAAACGTTGACCAGAGAATGAGACTTGTTCGGCAGAAAGCGTAACTTTGCCCCAGAAAGGATGGAGGCCGTCCAGAAGGAAGTAACAAATCTATTGCAAGCAAGCATAATAAAAGAGGTGGTATACCCAGAGTGTTGGAATAGTGTCCTAAACCCAATCGGGTTGGACCGGATCCGACCGGGTCGGATCATTTCTACTATTTCTTTATGTTTATACATATGTTAAATGGCTTTTATGTTGTCATATATCTGTTCTTCTAAAGAACCAATTATGAATTGTTATATGATAACGTCCTTAGTATTAAACTCGTGATAGAGAAACCATGATAGGCGATTATTGTTGATGAGATCTCTAATCACTTTAATAAGTTTGATACTTAAATGTCTCTAGACTGATGTACTATTAAACAGGGCATTGATAGTATGAACAGGCTAGCACGTATTAGATGTCTTCCGTCTTTAAGGGCAGGGATAGATCTCGTCTATCGAAGTGTAGAGACACTAGCTTGGACTGTACGTGGACGTGTATTAGAGAATGCGTACGTTAGACTGACCCACTTACACGGATAAGTGTCACACTATGTGACGGTTGTGTAATTATCCTTAGGACCGGAGTCTTCATGGCATCACGGTGTGGATTGTCATGCTTTGACACTATTGAGGTTTCCCCTAGCCACGGGGCGATCATGCGGTAGTGATTGGGTATGATATTGAAGCATGCGGAATATACATGATTGGTCGTCCGGGAATCGCGTATCCTATGATTGGGATCGAATATCCGAAATGGCCTTCTTATAAGGAATGTCTTACTCTCGTGAATCTTTGCAAAGTGGGAGTAAACGAGTTACGTCGAGAGAGCATGATATCTAGATTATAAGATACGGTCGTTAATGTTTGACACTCGACGTACGACCGTATGGATATTATTACAGCGATAGGATTGTAAGTTACACGGTAACTGTTTCACATGAAAGGTAGTAGTCATTGCATTTGACTCTTCCGATGATTGGGGGTCACGGTGTGTTGCTAGACGCTATCCCGTGATCGTTAGGCATGAAGGGCATTTTCGTAATTTGCACTTTGTGTCTACGGCCAACATATTCGGAAGCCTATCGGGTCACACACATAAGAACTTCTAGCCGGATTAAAATGTGGTTATAAATGATAACCAAATAAAGAAAGTTTATCTCGAGACTATAAATGTTATAGTGGTAAATTAATATGGTGGTATTTATTTATTATGAATAAATATAATACAAGATATTAATTATGTTGATTAATTAAATATAAATATATTAGATATGTATGTCGAATTTATGTGTATATGATACACATGTATTTTACAAATTAATTAATCATAGTATTATATTAATCATGTTGACTAATTGAATATATATGTATATATTGATATATATATGTATGGCGCTGATACACGTGAATTGTGAAAGTTAGTCAATCATGACTTTATATTGTGTATTAATATTCTATATTAATATATATATAGATTTGTACACATGTGTAAATTGATTTATGGTAATATAATAAAAGATATATTCAATATTAGATATTGGCAATATATATCATGGAGAAAATATTTAATATAAGATATTGAATATTAATGAGATAAATCAATCAAATATATTTTCCTTATTTTATTGGGAAAAAGTTTTCTTCTCCTCCGCACTCTAGTTGGGGCGCCATATACACTATAAATATAGTGTGGGTGTCAAGCTCTTTTGTACATCATAATTCCAAGAACTAATAGTTCTTGTGTAAAATTAGAGATCATCTTTTGGAGAGTTGGAGAGAGGGGAAAAAGGCCGGTCTAGCAACCGGAGTTTTCCAATAGCAATCCATGATGGGATTCCGGCGGGCTGTTCGTGTGGACTAGCGGTAGAGGCCGAACACTTGGGCGGCTCTATGCAGAACTACTCTCCTTAGACGGTCAAAGCGTCGATCTTTTAGATCAACCAAGGTAACCACCGTCTACTACTTGTTTGTTTATTTCTTAAACAAAGTCGATCTTGGGTCGATAGGAAATAAAATTTTAAATTCCGCTGCGTTCCCGCGTAGATTTCCTAACAGTGGTATCAGAGAGAGTTTCGAGCTTAAGCAATAAGCATGTTATTTTGCGTAGTTAATTTTATCATTTAAATCACGTAATTAAAAGATGAAAGATTTTTTATTTGCAAAATTGATACACAAAAAGAAAAAGAAAAAAAAAAGGGGGGGGGGGGGGGGCGGCGGCATTGGTGGTGCTCGGCCGATCGACGGCGGCACCACCACCGTGTGATCGCCGGCGGCGGCCTCCGGGCTGCCGGCGGCTGCTGGTGTGATACGGTGGTCCCTAATTTTGTTTTGTGTATTTGTGATTCAATATTGTTCATAGTTGTGATTAATATCTCCTTTGTTTAGTTGTGGCATGTAGCTAACCAATGGTTCAAATAGTTTGCGTATTGGGATGCCACATGGCATTAAAATAATAATGGCCTTTCCAAACTTTGTTTGGAATAGGCCTTCTGCCCTTTCCAAATATTTGATTTAGGAAAAGGCTTGCTTGCAGCCACTTCCAAAATTTTGATTTTGGAAAGTGGCCAGCGCCTAAACCAAAATTATTTGGCCTTTCCAAATATTTGATTTGGAATAGGCTGGCCTTTCCAAATATTTGATTTGTAAAAGCTGCCTAGCTTGCGCCACTTCCAAAATTTTGATTTTGGAAAGTGGCTGCCTTAAGCCAAATTTGGTTTAGAAACCAAAGCGCATCCCTTTTGATTACGAATCAAAAGGAAAGAAACAAAAGAGAAATAATTTTAATTTTGATTTATTTTGGAATAGTTCTAATTAATTAAAATTAAAATTAAAATCGTTTAAAATTAATCGTTAATTTTATTTCGATTAAATCATTTAATTAATTAAATGTTAATTAGTTAATTGATTGGATAAAATTATTTAATGGATTAAATGTTAATTGATTAATTAAGACGCAAGTAGTTAAATTTTTAATTTTATCTTTTTCATAAGAATTTTATTGTATGAATTAGATATAGTATATATAATATGATTATATGGACCCCGACCGATAGGATAGATGTGAATGATTTAATTTTTCTGTTGGTTTAAAAATTGTCCTAGGCCGTTATGAAGAACGTGGCCTTGTTTATTTTCTGCATTTTATCCCATTCCCGTTAGCTCCCCCCGTGTGCGGCGGGTGTATTTATTTTATTAGATAGAATTAAATGTAACAAGAATGGAGCAGAAGATGGAGACCAAAGAAAGAAGAATAAAGATCCCATTGGAGAATGGAGCATTAAAGATCCTATTGGCGGTTGCAGCTACCCTTAGATTGTGACCCGCGGTTTCGTCAGTTTCTATTCGAAACCGCACCTAGGAAAAGTCCATGATCATACCGGTTACTTTACGCATTTATTTATTTTGTGCTTGTATTTATTTTATATGATACGATAGATGCATGACTAGGCACGATCTAGATAAATGCGTAGGATGTATGTTTATAGAGATAGACATATTTATGATGAGACCATAATTAAAATTAATTAAGTGAATTAATTTACATAAATACTTCCACCTGAAAAGAATCAAGTTGAAATTGCCTCCCCATATTATAATGACGGTGAAGAGCCCTTTTTCGGATCCAACTCATCGGCCAAAGCGGGGGTTGACCTACCTCGGGTATATCGTTATTATCGAGATATGATCGTATGAGATCTCACGAATATTGGGGTTGCGATGACTTGGCTAAGAATTCTCTCGGCCACCAGCCAAAGCGGGGTCGTTTGGATTTTAGAGGCAAGGGTTTGACTACTTCATAAGATGAAAATTGTCAAAGAGTTGACTAGTCAAACAACAAGAGTCGTATAAGATACGATTGACAAAGGGTTGTTGTCTACCTATTAGACTATTTTCGGCCCACCAGCCAAAGCGGGGGTCGCGGTAGTTTAGTGGGATCTTGTCCACTAAAGAAATTAATAATTCTTGAAAGTCAATTGGAAGTAGTTGACTAGTGGGAGCAAAATCATAAACCAAAAGACCATTTTTGATTTTGCGTGTATAAACAACAACACTCATTTATTTTCATTTTTATGTTGTAGTTTTAGCAAACTTTATATTTATGTTTAATTCTCGATTAGTAAAACCAAATTATGACTGCTAATTTTGAGAAACGTTCTCAAATATGGTTAAGTAATTTTAATCCTTTTAAAATAAGCAATGACATGAGCAATCCCGTTATGGTAGTTAGAGACAAGGAGATTACATAATTGATGCAGTGCTCCGAAACTTTAATTATTAATGAAAGCGGAAGCTCATGATATGGTTAAATCATTTGAAATAAGTTTCAACGAATTAATCATATATTGGATACAATCCAAGATGATCATTCAGTCATACGATGACAATTAATTCAAACGTTGGATAAGAATGACCACGTCTAATTTTGGAAAGGTTGTTTTCAAAATTGTAAGATTTAAGTATCGACTTAATTATATCATTGCTTAAAGATTAATTAAATAGTCAATGTTTTAAATACGATTCAAAAGGTTAAATAAACTATTTAATAAACTTTAGATTTTCTTTATGAAAGGAAATTGAAGACATAGCTCTTGTGATCTTTCTTAAGTCTTATGAAGACTACACTAAGAAATATTTACAAGTGCTTGAGGGATTAAAAAGGAAAGTTAGGGCATGTGCTTAAATAGAGAACTTATTGAAGTTTCGATTCTAGGCAAGTGAGTTGAGATAAATCTATCTAAGTGAAAGTCAACTATTAAATATATGATACCTTGCGAGTGTGATTAAATTAGAAATATTAAATACAGACATGGAGGGTGAAGCAAACGTTGTAACACTTACCACATTCTGGATCTAGTAAACTGATAAGGGAACTAAATAAATGTTATTATGTTCCGGTTCTTATGAAGAACGTACTTTCAGTTATCCGTCAGGATTTAAGAGACATATTCAATTGTAAAGAATAAATGTTATTCCGATAAAGTTGGAAGGTCACTGAATCTAACATACTAGATTGATGTCACTATATAGTTGATATATGTGATGAGATCTCAACTAAATATTTGTATGGCTGTTATCCTTAATATTTGTGGTTGTTCTAGACATAGTCTTTCTGGAAGGGAAGCGTGTAATTAAACGTCATTCCGATGATGTTGAACCATATGATTATGAATCATGTGGCTAATATGTATCTTATCTAAAAATGACTAAAATACCCTTTTATGAAAAGGTTATAAAATCTAGAAAAATTGTCTAAAGCCTAAACATACCGATGTTTGTTGACTTGTGACAATTAATGCCACAAATAATTGTTTGTTAATCTCTATGACTATTTTTGGAAATAGTTGAATGCACTTATTGAAGTACAACAATTCGGAAAGCCCGAAAAGTTCGAGCTAGTACGAATATGAGATTGATGAGCTACTTAGGAATTAATCTTCAATTGGATTGAAGTAATTGATACCTGAAGGGTGTTTTAGAAGTCGTCTGAAAAGGAATAAGATTCTCCTTTGAAGGATACCGTCTTTGGGATACGCAATTAGATTGTGTTCCCAAAATGGAAATGACACTTTATATGATAAAGGTGTGACGCAAGCCATGCGAAGTATCCCTTACCCCTTTCAGGATAGTGCCCTTATACTTAACCGAGTTCCAAAGATAAAGGTTGAATAAATTCCATATTAGATATGGAAGAAGATAATGTCGAATCTATCTTAACCGATGATTTGAAGTTGTCATAGGCAAAGTCAGAAAGGCTTGGAGCCTAGTACGACATATGCGACTTTGTGGAAATATCTTAGCAAGTACGCTAGTTATTATTTACTCGTCCGCGGAGCAAAAGGTGTTTGTCTCCAAAGATGCTGTCTTCTAAAGGAAGTGTTTCTTCCAAAAGAAACAGTGGGAGTGAATTAGATCTCAAAAGTAGTTTGAGAACCACAAAGATATATTCAACCAGAGGAACGTGAGCGGACACCACATAGCGATGAGGTGTAAAACACTGCTCAGTGCACACAAAAGTTCTGTAAGTCTGTGAATAACCTTAAGCCTGAAAAGGCTGCTGGTATGTTCATCTTGAAGAATGAATATCTCACGACTTATGAAAGAATGTTTGAGAGGCAAGATTGAGAGATATGGCCAGGAGCCATAAAATCGAATTAGATTCCATTAGTGACAACCGGTTGTGAACCTAGTCCGTCTTACCTGTAGGGAATGTCCCCGTAAGGCGAGCCTAGTTCTATGCATTATGCTTGTTGTAACTTGATATCATGGCTATATGATAGTGTTGAAGACGTTGGGCAGAAAGCTCGATGTTCATTGACGATAACATGATATATGAGCCCACGAGATCCATTTATGGACTCAAACAAGTTTCTCTAGATGATTTCTTTGTTTGATAATCAAAGGAGTTTGATTTAGTCAAAAGAAGGATATGCCCAATGTGCAAGATGGATAGTGGGAGTGTGTTATGATTCTTGAGCAAGGTATTAGATATCTATCTCGAGAATTATCACCCCATGTCACGGTCAATTAATGTTTGGTAGTTCAAGGTCTTTGTGAAAGCACTTGGATTAGCAGTTCTTATTTTAGAAATAAGAATCTATAGCGATAGATTTAACTGCTGTTAGATTATAGTTTACCTATATAGATGTGATGCTAAAAGAAGTTTAGCATAGATCGCGAGATCTGTCTATGTTAGGACATTGGTCCTAAAGATAAGGTGAAAAATGATGCTTATGGAAGGTTTCCTTCACTACTGCGATAGGAACCATCTTATAGGTGATGCCGGATGTTCATAGTCCATGAATAGTCATGAGCAAGTATGAAAGTAAATCTGGTGAATGTCGAGAATATCCTTAAACAAGTTAAGGATGATTTCCTAGTTTATTGAAGCTTGGAAGCGAATAAATATAGTTATACAGACGTATATCCTGAGTCTTATGAAGGCGAGTGGGAGCTACGGTCTGGGTTTGCAGTCACTTTGATTAAGTGATACAGTGAGCTGGAAATGTTCTAGCCTATGGGTCACTGTAAACTCTACAACTTAGCCAAAACACAGTAGTGCCTTAGAGTCGCAGCGGGAGCAGTACATGAGTCTATGAGGTTCATTCCTGAACCTTGTACGGTTCTTCCACCTTTTCTATATAGTTGATATAGTAAGTGGATTCATTGCTTGAAGCAAGGACCAGGGTCTCGTCAGAGATTCATGTGTGTGTTGAGACGGTTCCTTTGACTTGGTCATTTGGAACGTGATATGAAGATAGTCTGAGTCCCCACGGATAGCGATCCGTTTATGGCTGTGTGGCCGGTTGCGAGTATTGCATAAGATTCTTGTGTTTCAACTTGGTCTTGTGTGTACGAGTGATTGGTTTTAGGCCAAGTGGGAGATTGTTGGAATAGTGTCCTAAACCCAATTGGGTTGGACCGGATCCGACCGGGTCGGATCATTTCTACTATTTCTTTATGTTTATACATATGTTAAATGGCTTTTATGTTGTCATATATTTTGTTCTTCTAAAGAACCAATTATGAATTGTTATATGATAACGTCCTTAGTATTAAACTGTGATAGAGAAACCATGATAGGCGATTATGGTTGATGAGATCTCTAATCACTTTAATAAGTTTGATACTTAAATGTCTCTAGGTTGATGTACTATTAAACAGGGCATTGATAGTATGAACTGGCTAGCACGTATTAGATGTCTTCTGTCTTTAAGGGCAGGGATAGATCTCGTCTATCGAAGTGTAGAGACACTTGGACTGTACGTGGACGTGTATTGAGAATGCGTACGTTAGACTGACCCACTTACACGGATAAGTGTCACACTATGTGACGGTTGTGTAATTATCCTTAGGACCGGAGTCTTCATGGCATCACGGTGTGGATTTTCATGCTTTGACACTATTGAGGTTTCCCCTAGCCACGGGGCGATCATGCGGTAGTGATTGGGTATGATATTGAAGCATGCGGAGTATACATGATTGGTCGTCCGGGAATCGCGTATCCTATGATTGGGATCGAATATCCGAAATGGCCTTCTTATAAGGAATGTCTTACTCTCATGAATCTTTGCAAAGTGGGAGTAAACGAGTTACTTCGAGAGAGCATGATATCCAGATTATAAGATACGGTCGTTAATGTTTGACACTCGACGTACGACCGTATGGATATTATTACAATAGGATTGTAAGTTACACGGTAACTGTTTCACATGAAAGGTAGTAGTCATTGCATTTGACTCTTCCGATGATTGGGGGTCACGGTGTGTTGCTAGACGCTATCCCGTGATCGTTAGGCATGAAAGGCATTTTCGTAATTTGCACTTTGTGTCTACGGCCAACATATTCGGAAGCCTATCGGGTCACACACATAAGAACTTCTAGCCGGATTAAAATGTGGTTATAGATGATAACCAAATAAGGAAAGTTTATCTCGAGACTATAAAGGTTATAGTGGTAAATTAATATGGTGGTATTTATTTATTATGAATAAATATAATACAAGATATTAATTATGTTGATTAATTAAATATAAATATATTAGATATGTATGTCGAATTTATGTGTATATGATACACATGTATTTTACAAATTAATTAATCATAGTATTATATTAATCATGTTGACTAATTGAATATATATGTATATATTGATATATATATGTATGGCGCACATTCATGTTGATACACGTGAATTGTGAAAGTTAGTCAATCATGAACGTGGCTGGCCAACCCTGTCTTAGTCAAGAAGCCAGATGGATCGTGGCGCATGTGCATGGATTTCAATGATTTGAACAAGGCCTGCCCAAAGGACTGCTATCCACTCCCAAAGATCGACGGTTTAGTGGATTCCACGGTCGGATTTGAAATTTTTGCGTTTCTTGACGCGTACAAAGGGTACCACCAGATTGCTATGGCCTCAGAATATATGGAAAAGACATCTTTTATCACAGACAGAGGAACTTTATGTTATATCACCATGCCGTTCGGACTCAAGAATGCAAGTGCCACCTATCAGAGAGCGGTCAACAAAATATTTGAAAAGTAGACAAGAAGATGCATGGAGGCCTACGTCGACGATCTTCTGGTCCAGAGAAGGTCTCTCGACCGGTATATTGAGGATGTCCAAGAGGTTTTCAAAGTACTCCGGGCAACGCGAATGAAGCTCAACTTCAAGAAGTGCACGTTTGGGGTCAGATCAGGGAAGTTCCTGGGATATATGATATCCAAAGAAGGTATAAGAGCAAACCCAGACAAAGTCGAGGCCATACAGAGCATGGCACCGCCAAGAAATATCAAAGAAGTACAAAGGTTGACAAGGCGTATGGCTTCCTTAAACCGGTTTCTCACACGGTCGGCACAGAGGGCTCTACCGTTCTTTAAAATCCTGAGGCAAGCAAATCCCTTCGACTGGAATGAAGAATGTCAGAAGGCATTTGAGGAATTGAAAATCTATCTAACCACCTTGCCTGTCCTTGCCGCTCCAAAGGCGGGGGAAACTTTATATTTATACATGTCCGCATGCCAGGAAGCATTGAGCGCCGTCCTGGTGAGCGACCAAGACAACGTCCAGATACCAGTCTTTTATGTTAGCAAGGCCCTACGAGGGCCGGAAGTGAGATACAAAAACGTAGAAAAGTTAGCCATGATATTGATTCATGCGTCGAGAAAGATGAAGCCATACTTCCAAGCGCACACAATAGTGGTCATGACCGATCAACTGCTCCGGCAGATCCTAGATAGACCCGAAACATCGGGTAGGTTAACTAAGTGGGTGTCGAGCTGGCCACCTATGACTTGGAATTTCGACCAAGGGTCTCCATTAAGGCCCAAGCCCTGGCCGACTTCATAGCTGAAGGAATCGCCATCACTCTCGAGCAGGACCAGTCTTCAGAAAGGTCGGAACAGTGAAAGTTGATCGTGGACGGAGCGTCCAACAAAGAAGGAGCAGGGGCAGGTGTTCTGCTCTGTAGCCTGAAGGGAGAGGAATTCCCTTACGCTCTACGCTTTAAGTTCAAAGCAACAAATAATGAAGTAGAATATGAGGCGCTAATTACAGGGCTCAGGCTGGCCGCAAAACTGAGGGTAAGGACATTACAAGTGTTCGGTGATTCGCAGTTGGTAGTGAATCATGTGAATGGAGAATATGAAGCCAAAGAAGAAACTATGAAGAAATATCTCTTCATAGCATGAGCGTTGATTGCATAGTTTGAAGACGTCCACCTGGGTCAGATCCTTAGGTCTATGAATGCACGAGCTAATGCGCTCTCTAAACTGGCTTCAAATTTTCTCTCTGACAGAAATGTCTTGATTAAGCAGATTGCAGAGCGAATCTATGAGCAGAAAGAGGCCCAACCGATTACTCAACAGGCCACCTGGATGGACCCCATAGTGGACTTCCTGAGGAGTGGTGTAGTCCCGGCCGATAAAACCCACGCTTGGAAAATAAGGCTTCAAGCGAGCAGGTACTCATTCTTTAATGATATATTGTACCGAAAGTCTTTTATCGCACCTTGGCTGCATTGTGCTACTAAGGAAGAAGACAATTATCTTCTTCGGGAAATCCATTTGGGGATTTGTGGAAGCCATATGGGAGCTAGAGCATTGGCTCGGAAGTGTAGACTCTTTTGGATATTATTGGCTGAGCATGCAGGCAGATGCAAAGGAATTGGTGATGACTTGCAGGACATGCCAGGTGCACGACAACCTCACCCATCAACCTTCTCAACAATTGGTCCCTATGATATTCCCTTGGCCCTTCGACTAGTGGGGAGTTGACCTGGTCGGCCCATTACCCAGAGCACCGGGTAACCTACAGTTTCTGGTAGTAGCTATAGACTATTTCACCAGGTGGGTAGAGGCAGAGTCACTGACCACAATAACAGGGAAAGCCATCAAAAAATTCTTGTGGAAGACCATAGTATGTCGGTATGGAATACCGAAAAGCATCATATCTGACAATGGTACGCAATTTGAAAATAGAGTGGTCCGAGAATGGTGCATTGAACTCAGAATTACGCAGCATTTTACGCCGGTCAGCCACCCACAGGCCAATGGCCAAGTAGAATAGGCAAACAGACAGATCAAGAGTGGCCTGAAGAAACGACTTGAAGAAGAGGGCAAAATTTGGGTAGAACAGCTGTCCAACGTATTGTGGGCATACAGAACTACGCCCAACTCCGCCACTGGGGAGACCCCATTTTCATTGGCTTACGGAGATCGGCTTGCCTTCGCCCTGAGCAAAGCTCTATAACCAGATAGAATAAGAGACAGAGCTAAGGCATCTGAAAGACGATCTGGAGGAGAATCGTGACATAACACTCATTAGGATGGCAAAGTACAAGCAAAAGATGTCACAATACTATAATGCCAGGGTCAGAGACTCATACTTCTAATTGGGAGACTTGGTCCTCCGAAAGAAAGAGGTTAGCAGGCAAGAACCTCAGGGTAAATTGAAACCGAATTGGGAGGGTCTCTACATAATCATTAAGGTGCACGGAAAGGGAGCATATCAACAAGCCAACGCTCAAGGAAAGACCGTTCCACGAAGCTGGAATGTGGTCAACCTACGGCGGTTCTATTCCTAAGACAGGTTCTAGGATATTTGTTAATTTTTAATAATTACTCACATTATGAAGTTTTTGTAATAAGTTGCCTTTACAACCATTTATTTTTTCAATAAAATTTTCATTTTCCTATGCTGCTTGCATGCGTATACAAGTTTTTCTAAGGGTTGCAGAGCTGACCGAGAACCTAGAAGCTCAGTAAATAGAGCACAAATGATAAACATCTAATGGATAGACTATCCTTATGAGCGCACAGGAATTGAGCGCCAAATAAACTTCCGAGCAGAACTAGCTTAGAGACTAAGCTCCAAATAAGTCAAACTGCAGAGCAGAACAAATGAACTCGGAGACCGAGCATAACAAAACTGCAGAAGCACACAAAGTAAATAAGCTCAGAGATTGAGCATCAAATCATTCATAACTGCAGAGCAGAACAAATGAACTCGGAGACCGAGCAATGATAAAACTGTAGAGCAGTTAAAATAAATTAAAGTTTGTAAAATCAAACGATAAATAGCGCTCGGTGACTGCAAGTCAGACCACCTCATCAGGACTCTTGTGACAGACTCAATGGTTTGAAAGAACCAACTCTTTAAGCCTACGGGGCACACCATTTCACGACAACATTATATCCTTACTCACAAGTATACCTCGTCAAAAAGTAGACACATCATACTTGGGGGGGGGGGGGGAACATATGGGATAACTGAAGGCGAAAATAAAGGCAAAGGTAAGTGCTTTTTCCTTACAAATTACTTCAAAAAGTACTTCAGAACTTGCATCAAAAGTTTTCAAGATTACAAAATGACCGCAGAGCAGGTCGCAGTCAAAACAAAATAAAAGAAACACCAAGGCAGTCTAAGAGGACTTAGGCTGAGAAGCATCGGGCTGAGCATCCTTTGCTGAAGATCTAGCAGATGGTCGGGAAGCTGGAATAGTATCATATTTAAGAGCAATATCGATGCCAGACTTAAGCTCTTAGAGACGCTCATTATAAACCCTGCCCATGCCAGGTTTGTACATTCCTATGTTCTTCAGCTTGGTCGGGTCAAGGCCTTCAAGCTGGGCTCTGGCATCATCAATCCCTATCGAGTATCCGTGATTAATCAAGGGAATGAGCAGAGTGGAGAGGACCCCATCAAAGTGGGAAGTACTGTAGTACTCTCGGATGCCCTTAGCGATGAGTGCAGGGATAGATTCCTCCAGAGCACTCCGGGCGGATTGTGCTTCGGCCAGATTTTTCTCTCGCCGCGGCCTTTTCGGCATCTCTTTGATCTTGTAGAGCTTGCATTTCCTTAGCATGTGTAGTCTGCAGAGCCTGCACCTCAAGCGTATGCTGTTTCTTGAGGCCGACCACCTCATTCTTTCTGGACTCATACAAGTCCTTATACTTTTTTTTGCTGGCCTTCAGCTCGGCCACAGTCTTCTGGTGCTCTTCGGCCACAGCTTTCGATTTGGCTAGGTGGCCGAACACTTCTTGCCCTATGTGGGAGCCCTGAAAGAGAAAGGTCAGGAATCGTAAATTAAGAAGAGCAAAAAAAGTAAACGGTAATTGTTAAATCATTACTAAGCATAAACATCTCAACCATCTCTGCCAAGTCCACAGTACTCATGGTCGACAATTGCTCGTGTACGGAGAATGCATTGCTCGATCCACCTCTTTCAGCCCCGAGGGTGAGCAGGGTGGTGCGCCCCCTCTTGCGAGATGGCCCTACTGGAGAAATAGAGACCACTGGTGCTGATCGGGTATGTGGGATGAGGTCAGAGGCCTCTCCCCGGCCAAGAAACTGGCCAGACACTTCCACATCTTCGTCCTCCTGACCAGGATGAGGGACATCCGCATCACCAGGATGTTCGGTCAGAGACCTGACCGTCTCAGCATCTAAGACAGTACCGGCCGCTCGGGCGGCAGGGGCACTTGGCTTGATCGTCCCTCAGAAACCAAGGGCACTTCCTCTTGATCTTCTTGCTGGGTCTCCTTAGATCCAGCTCCAGCTCCGGACAATAGGAACGCCAGGTCAGCCACTGCACAAAGAAGGAAGTCAAATATACAACAATAACATTGACAAAGATACAAAAATATGAAATGATAACTCAAGGACATCCCTACGGGATTTCTCTTCGTCCTCTGTAAGTGGCACGTAGGGCTCGGGTCCGACATCATGCAGACGAGCCCGATTGATTAAATCCGAGGTGTAATTCAGGCAATCCATGGAGACGTTAAGCTCTCTAATAACCCGGATCCAGTACGCCAGGTCGGTATCGTCAGGAGCCACGTCCTGATCAAGAGTCGCAGAGTCCACCGACCCAACCGGGCCGCTCCCTCATGATGGACGAAGAAGAACCTTTCTTTCCATCTCTTAAAGGACGTCTTTCCTTTGTGCTGAATAGGAATGTCCAACATGGGACCTGGTCGGCGGAGAAAGGAGTACCAACCGGGGGAGTTGGGGACTTTGGAATGCCGGTAGAACGTCCTAAAAAGATCTACAGAGAACCTAGTCCTCACCAACCGGCACCAGATGGCGAAACCCACAATGGATCTAACCCTGTTTAGGGGCAATTTAGGCAATCCCCAGGTTATAGCATCGGAGAGTAGCTATAATGGCCGGACAGAGAGGCAACCTCATACCGCAGTCAAACTGCTCCCGCACAGTAACCGGTGAGAGGCTCAGAGGCGTATCGGCCGACAACCCGAGCATCAGTTTTGGATTTAGGGCTAATCGGAATCTGGGAAGCAAACCTAGTGACGTCTATACTGTACTGAGTGCATCAGTAGTCTATGGTATGCTGAGAAATGATAGATTCAGTGCCAAAACAAGCCATAATGGATCGAGTAGCAGATACTGCTTTAAGATGCCTAACATAGGTGGAATCCCTAGGGATTAGAGGCACAGTGTGCTTGGGAAGGAGCCCTGCTAAAATGTAAGGGGAATGAAGAGTTGCCGGAGGAACCACCGGAGAAGATGAAGTACCAATGGCGGGATGGGAAATTACTTCATCAACCTCAGAATCAAAAAACTCTAAGCCTAGCTCTTTATCTACAGATTCGTCTGAAGGAGTAGAGTATCTCACCCTCATAAATGGAAGAATTAAAAGAAAATAAAACGATTGATAGAAAATGACTTACTTGCAGATGAGAAGGAGGAGGAGGACAATATCTCGCTTCCAACTTGGATATAAAACGGCAATAATAATGAGAGAATAACGTTTGAGGAGAAGGGTTATAACCCCAATCGACGCCTCGGTTGACGACTTACTTTATGTCAAATGATATGAACGCCTCGTTTCTCGTGCTAATTATGACGAATACAGCAACGTCTTTGACACGTGTCAGATCGCGCTCCGATCAGCTCAATCAGACCGACTTGCTGATCCCAGATCGAGCGTGAATAGTAACAGATCGTCCAAGCCTAAAGACCCAGGTCGACCTGGGGTGCTTATGACGAGGGTCGGCTCTGTCAAGGCCACGTGTCGTGAGTACAGAGATTGTGTTTAAGCTCGAGTAGGGCATGAAGGACGTCCCGACCAGAGGCTGAGAGTCCGACCAGTGACCATCATAAACTGTACGAGGCGAGCCGCCTCACCCCTTCTGACCACCGCAGGATGGTTTGGTTTGTTGGATACGCGCAGAGCGCGACCGTAAGGACTCGGCCAATAAGTTCGAGCGCTCAATCAGTGACACACATGTTTCCATAAATTAAGGTAAATGTGGGAAAAGAACCTAACCTCATTAAGGCCCTGATTCAACATTAAAGATAAATGGGAGATTATCTCCTAATGATTAGGGATTCAAATCAATCCCATTTAATGAAAAAGTAACCAAATCCTTGGAGGATACGGCAGGATTAGGGTTAGACTCCCTATATAAAGCCCTTACAAGAACTACGGCCGGCTTGATTCCAATTGCATTAGATTGGATACGTAGGCAGCTTGGGAATAATCTAAGTTCAGTCATAAAATATCAAACACAACCCCCCATTTTTGGTGTTATCGGTGACCGGAAGAACTACCCCTAGATCCATTAACCCTAAAATAGTTGTTGGTGAAATCCGACTTCGTCACAGAGGTTCGGACAAGGAGTTGAAAAACTGCTTACAACTTCCGGCAGTTACTAGAAACCGACAAGTGATGGATTTTGTTTCGAATTCCACTGCTTAAGCACCAGTTTCTACCGCTTAAACATTGGCGGTGAAACTACGCAAGTGACGGTAATTTTTTGTTCGAATTCCACCGCTTAAGCATTGGCGATGAAACTACGAATTTGAGTTTTGACGTTTCCAATGAGTTGCTAGCTTATTTTTGAGATGTATTTGGCTTAATTAACCATAATTACGATGTAATATTTATCTAGATTGACATAAGGTACAAACAGGGGCGTCCCAGTATAATCAGGAGCCCTAAACCAATATTTTGTTTTAGGGTCCTGTATTGTGTAAAAAAAATTCCGATGTTGCGGTTATTTTTAGACTATATTATATGCACAGGTGTATGAAAGGTTTATGAAAGGGTATTTAAGTTGATTAAATATTTTTTTTATTAAAAATGTATATCGATACGAGTCTTATTAATTTTATTTTTTATTTTAGTTTAAGTAACATAAACACATATCTAAAATACATTACAAATTTATAAAAACAGGGCCCTAAATGTATCAATTTTAAGGAAGGCCTAGGCGTGACTTTGTTGGCCTAGGTCCGAGTAAGCACACCGGCGGCTGAAATCCGAGAATTTCTTTTTAGTGTTAAAACAATAGAGTTTTGTTGTTAAAAAAATTTATAATTTTATAGTTAAAAATATGGTTTTATTGTTTAAAAAATATAGTTCCAGATTCCGATAACACCACTGAAATACGCCTATGTGCACAAATAAGATTAAATATTGGTGTTCTTGATTGTAAACTATGAATATGGTGGAATACTCGACCCAAAAATGCATCAAAGTATTTAATTTCGCAGCTGTTTTGAGCTTTCGGTTTTCTGTAAAGAGTAGTGATACAGACACAACCGTTATGATACAACGAATGCCACAACGTGTATCTACACTGTTGATTTTTAATGTAACCTCATTGATCATTATTATATCTATCATGATTAATAATATAAATGCACGTTGTAGCACAACGGTAGCGTATGTATGATTATTCATTCAACAATGACTTATGCTTTGTACCTAACCAAAGAGATTATTAAGGAATAAAAAGTTAGGCAAACAAAAGGAATGGTCCCTATGGCAATTATACAATTTTACACACTTGGAAAAGTAGTACGTCGCTTTCTTGCAAACTATAAATGCGTGCATGCGACGTAACAACATGGGTAAAACGACAACAATACCACCCATATACATGTGGAAAAAGAGCAACAAAAATAGTGAGAAAAAATCTTGAAGACTTGTGAAGACTTGAAAATAGTCCAGGTCCCCTTCTCAACTGAAGCAATGCAATTGAGGAGGCAAAAAGGTGGGTTAGGCAGCAAAATCAACAAACCACAACAGAGCAAATTCTCTCCATCATTTAAGATATGAAAAACCAATAGAATAGAATATATATGGTGCATTGGCACACAGAAAAAGCCAATCAAAAGTGAGTAATTGGGACCCAATTCTACCCACCAGGCGTGCATCTGTGACTTTCTTGGGGTCCCCCCCCCTCAACCATCCATCAACCCAAAGTCTTCTTTCTTCTCAACCAAACCAAGCTTTCCTTCCTACCATGACATTAACAAATTCAACTTTCCAAAGAACCCGAATGCTTTTTCGTGCTCCTTTCTCGTGACCGTCAAGATACAAACAAACTCATTAATTTCCAATCTGAAAAACGTAAGAAATGCGATGATGCCTGGACGAACATCACTTCATAGTCTGGCTAAAACGATAACAAGTCTCCATCAATAGCAATAGAGAGAACATCTCTTTAGACGGTGGACACAACAATAGCAAAAGTCCCCGAAATGTGGGGAATAACAGATTAGCATATCAATCTCTTAACACTTCAATTCCGACTTGTAACAGTGTCAAACATCCCTTCATGCTCCAAAAACTCCACCTCCAACTTCAAAAAAAAGAACCAGATTTAGGCATGATGTGTTTATTCTAGACATTCCTTCACATCTATCAATAGAACACCTATTTAAAGGGGGGAAAAAAACTAAAAGAAGATACTCTGATAAGAACACCTACTAGTATGCACAACCATTTGAAGGAAACCTAAAGAGCTTCAAGTCCTACAGACTGCACTTTATCTTTCAAGGATTTCAAGTAATGGATTGCTTCATCAATGACAACCAGTGCATCCTTTCCCTTTGAACCAGGGATTATGTTCCTCAGAATGCTTACCGTCTCACGTACTTTGTCATTCCTCGACCTTTTTTTCCCATAGAAACATTTTCCCTGAACTTGATTATCAAAATTTCCACATCCAGATTCAGCATCATCCTCAAACTCGGATGAATTGAAGGGCTTCTCAGAATCTCCAGCTTTCATAATAAGATTACATTCCCCAAGTTTTTGCCTCTTTAATGGACTAGCAGAACTAGCAACTTCTTCATCGTCTTCCTCAGGGCACTGAGCTATGCAATGATCAGTCATGGTACTAGGAGAATGACCTGTACTTGTGACTTCATCATTATCAGAATCCTCACCCTCATCATCTGAGTAGAGCAAAGCATTGATCTCTTCAGTGTCTTCATGCATCTCACTGTGCAAGTCATCACCAAGGTTCTCTTCGATATGATCAACATTCAGCAGAGGGGAATACTGAGATATTTTATCTCTCTTAAAAACTAAATCCTCTTTAATAAATCTAGAAGCCGCAGGTAGCTCGGGATTCCAAGGAGTCTGGTACTGCACAGGAGCACCAACAGGGGAACTGTAGATTAAGGTCGTTTGATCACCAGATTGATCAAACACAAGAAATCTCTTGCGTCCATTAGCAGGTCCAGCCTTTTGACTGTCATATCGCATTTGTTCAGAAGCTAACGCATCCTTTGGCATAGAGCTCAGTGGAGAAGCAAAAGCCTGTCGGTAACGAGGCAAACCATTAAACCAGCTAGATGATACATTTGTTTGGCTAGCCTTAAACTGTGGCAGCCCAGAATATGCAGCCAAGGGAGGAATCCTATAGGCAGGATTCATGCAAGGATTCAAACAAGCAGGTAGAGGGTTCTGCCCTGCTGCAATGAGTGGATCACTAATGATATTCAGGTAGGACGACTGCCACTCACGACGCTGAAAATGAAACCCGGAATCGAGTTCCTTTTCCATTCAATCTCAATAACCTATTGAAACAAAAGAACACCAAGGAAAGATTAACCATCAAAGATGCTTGGGAAAAAAAAAAGACCCTTCTAGAAAAAGAAAAGAGAGAGAGGAGGCTTATCCATACCACTAACAATAGCTATAGTCCTTGAAAACTTGATCACTATCTGTATCGTTGGGAATTTGATTAAAAGAAAGAAAGAAAGAAAAAGAACACGCAATCCTTCTATGCTGTCGAAGAAGTATCAAGCTACGTGACAGGCTTCAACAAATGGCGGAAGTATTCAGCCTGGAATGCAACCAAGAGAAAGATTAATATGCTTACATAGCAAAAAAAAGATGAATTTGGGAACAAAAGACAAGATAAATGAACATGAGGATTCATTAGACAGAAAACTTGTTAACTAACCTGGCAATCTTGGAGAGGTTGAAAGCATGCTATAACTTTAACTATTATGGTGGCAGACCCATCAATTCCATTCTCGTATTTCAAAGCTCTGAATCGTGTCTGACCAGCTGCTTGACACACCATAACTACTTGCTGCCTGCTCTTTTACCCAAACAACACCACTGTCTTCAAGTAGGAAGCAGCCAAATACGCAAATCCCAAACAGCACTTCTTCAGCTTTTCTCTTCAACTAACTAGAATTGATCTTTCGTCCAAATATGAAACAAATTTTAACCAAAATAGAGAAGCAAATGGCTGTGGCAAAAGGAGGAGAGGAAGGCGATATAAAGTGCGCAATGAAGAAATAGTTTGGAATTAGAATTACACAGGAAAAACTGGAAACAGAAGGAGTTTAGCTAATCCAGCGCATATAGCAGGGTATGACAACAAAATGACTAGATCCCATTGGAAAACGGAAGGAAAGTGGATAGTTCTTTAAGGATTACAAGATTATAACTTAGAAGAATATGGGTTTCTTCTACAGAATCACTCGGCAGTACAAGTTTAAAGAGATGGCTTTCCGAAAGACGTCAATAGAGAGACTATACCACCGCATACTGTTTGCTCACTTTCTCAATAGCCCTGTTAAATGACACACATGCATTGGTTAAGATGGTAAAAACTTGAATCCTTTAACTCTTAGAGCAGAAAATCCAAAAATAAAAGAGAGGTCTTCTTTGGTTTTTCTTATCTAGCGAACCAAATCAAAGAGAGAAATAACATTTGTCAATGAAAATACATCCAAATGTCAAATCTTCGTCTAAATAAAATATCTTGAAATAGGTCCATCCAAACGTAGGGAGGAAATAAAATAAAATAGTATATATTCGGCTAGACATTTTCTCAAACAATATACGAACCAAATTTTCACAACATTATATAAGTTATTAAAAAAAGTCAGAATCACCACGACAATACTCTCTAGATTTGAGATCTCACATCCTCCAATACAACATCTCAAAAAACATCTTCCACGCATCATGTGACAGTCGTGAAAATAGAAGAATAAGGTCGAAAAGTCTAAAGTTCTGGAACTTACAGCAGGAACAAACAAAACCCAGAGATGTAAATTGATAATCCAGATAGAATCCAAAAGCAGGAGTTCAAATTAAACCAAGAAACCCAAATGACACAGAGAAGTGAATGCAAAAGCAAGAAGAAGAAGAAAGAGATAAAGTGCAGAGTCAAATGTGTGGAGTGCAAGTTCGGAGGAGAGACCAGTAGTAAATAGACAAATTAAAGGAAATCGCATGGGGCATGGGGCATGGGGCATGGGGCATGGTTGTGTTAATTGCTTCTCTCATACGTGTGAATCCGCACGCTTTGGTTGTGTTATTAACTTATTAACAATCATTTTTTATCATTCTTCACGATTAAGGAAAAAATAAAAGAATTGGAGATTTTTAAGGCAACCTCAAAAATCATTTATAAAAAAAAAAAAAAAAGTATGTTTGTTAGGCGAAAATAGAATGATTTTTCATTCCATTTCAGTGTTTGTATGTGATTATGATGTAATCAATTGGTCAGCAAGTTAGTGAGGTAATTTTATCATGCCTCAACAATGGTAAAGACTTCAACTCTCTCAACAGAACCTATATTGTGCTTGTTCTAAAGAAGAAGAATGCATTAACCATGGCTGAACATCGCCCAATAAGCCTCAGTAATTCTATTTACTGAGAATTTTATAACAGTCTTTGAAGCTTTTCACTCGATGAGAAAAGGGTTACCAGGATGTAATTCACTTATGGCTCTGAAGTTGGATATGATGAAGGCTTTTGACCGGGTGGAATGGAATTATTTGGAGCAAGTCATGCGAGCCATGAAATTCCCAGATTTTATCATTGAGGTCATAATGAAGTGTAGTAAGTCTGTGTCTTATCAAGTTCTCATAAATGGTCACCCTTCTAGGGTGATTAAGCCAACTCGGGGAATTTGACAAGGTGATCCTCTTTCACCCTACTATTCATTTTGTGTGTAGAGGGATTCTCTGCTATGTTAAGACAGGCACATCATCAACACTTACTAAATGGCTTAAGCTTCAATAGAGGGACTTTCGAGCTAAATCACCTCCTTTTCGCAGACGATAGTATGTTGTTTGTTGAGGCTACCCACCACTCATGCCATGAAATCACTCGAATCCTTGAAGAGTAAGAAAAGCTACCGGGACAAAAGGTAAACCTTCAGAAATCATCCTTATTTTTTAGTAAGGACATTACTATAGAAGATAGATTGGAATTTTCCAGCTTGCTTGGTATGCCTTTTGGTAAAGAGGATGGGAAATATTTGAGACTCCCATTTATCGTGGGAAGATCTAAAAAAGAAATTTTTGGATATATAAAAGATAGAGTTGCGAAGAAATTGTCGGGTTGGAAAGAGAAATTCCTATCTTCAGCGGGAAATGAGATTCTAATTAAAGCAGTTGTCTAGGCTCTTCCCCAGTACATAATGCAATGCTTCCAACTTCCTAAAACTCTGATTGGCGAGATTGAGAAGATGATAAGAGGATTTTTCTGGGGTGAATCGAATGGAGCTAAAACAATTCATTGGAAATCCAGGTCGGTTTGTTGTAAGAGAAAAGATGAAGGGGCATGGGCTTTCGTGATTCAGAGAGTTTCAACAAAGCGCTTTTAGCACAACAAGCGTGGAGAATCCTATAGGACCCTGAAGCTACATCCTCCAAAGTAATTAAAGCAAAATATTTTTCATCAAAAACTTTATGTCTGTTTCGCTTACTACATTTCCCTCAACAATCTGGAGAAGCATTATAAGTGGTAGAGAACTTTTAATTCATGGGTTGCGTTGGAGGGTCAGAAAATGAGATGCCATAAACGTAGTGGGAGACCCTTGGTTTCCTTGCTCTCATTCCTTTCAAGCCTACCCCTTGACCGATGAAGCTGCCGACTGGAAGGTTAGCAATCTCATATACTCATCCACTCGATTATGGAAGAAAGATGTGGTGAAAGAATGTTTTAATGTGTATGAAGCTAATTTAATACTAGCCACTCCCCTATCGCCTCAAAACAAGGAGGATAAGCTCATTTGGCACTACACAAAGAATGGTATATACACGGTTCGGTCCGGATACCACTTATACCATCATCTTAAGACTAGTGAAGAGAATAAAGACATGCCATCCTCTTCAGCGCAAAATAAATTTTGGACCAGGATTTGGCGCTTGAAATTAAAACCTCGGATCACCCACTTTGTATGGAAGGTTATACATAATGCTCTCCCAATAGAAATGGGACTTACGAGTCGCAGGTTAGGAAACGGGTTCTGCAAAATCTGCAATGAGCTCCCAGAAACGGCCTGGCACTGTCTTTTTGAATGCGATACCAAAGGCAGTGTGGAGGAAGGTCCCAAACAGTAAGTTTGGCAGCAGCTAAAAGTATCCTCTTTTGCTGATTTCATTGATGTCTTACTCGAAAAAGAAGATAAAAACGAGATAACATTCATCATTACTCTTTTATGGATCATATGAAAAGCAAGATGTTCATGGGTATTTGACAAAAAGGATGTTTCTGTTTCGTCCTTTATCTTTCGTGCTCACATCGAAGCAAGTGACTTCTTATTGGCTATAACGACACCTTCTTCTCAACATGAACATCAACATGCACGTAGGACATGGCAACCCCCCTCTTCGCAACTTGTTAAATTTAATGTTGATGCTTCTTTCAATGGTACAACGGCTGTAGTTGGAGGGGTCCTTAGAGATTTATGTGGTGATATTCTCAATGCTTTTTCAAGGAAGTTGGAAGGTGGTTATAACGTGAACACGGTAGAAGCATTTGCGATTTATCATGTGATTTTCCTAGCTATTACTTGGGGCTTTTTTGATGTTATTTTTGAGGGATATTCTCTTACTATCATTCAAAAGCTCAACTCGGATGCTCTAGATTTATCACAGGTGGGAAGCATCATCGAAGACTGTCGCAATATGCTTTTGTGTTTTTCATATTTTGAATTCTCTTTTTGTAAAAAGGCCGGTAATATCCTCGCTCACCTTTTAGCTAAGGAAGGTCTAAGTTTGGTAGGAAACAAAACTTGGGGATTATCCCATCCTATGCATGTAATCTCAGCTTGTATGATGGATAAAGTCTAATAAAGAAGTTTTTCTCTTAAAAAAAAGAATTGAATGAATTTTATTCCATTGGAATGAAAAATATCAATTTTCATTCATTCAAAAAATGGATGGAATGCGATGAAATAACATAAAATCGATAAAAAAACACGTGGGTGATAGTGTAAGAATGGATGGGTGGTAGGGTAGGGTAGGTGATAAAGTAAGGTACGTAGGAAGGATAGGGTAGGGTAGGGTAGGGTAAGGTAGGGTGGGTGATGGTGGAGTAGAGTAGGTGGTGGGGTAAGGTAGGTAGGATGAATAGGGTAGGATATGGTGAGATAGGGTAGGGTAGGATAGGGTGGGTGATGGGTAGGGTAGGGTAGGGTATGGTATGATGGGTAAGGTAGGGTAGGGTATGGTATGGTAAGTTGGTGGGTAACGTAGGGTAGGGTAGGGTAGGGTTGAGTGGTGGGTAAGGTAGGGTATGGTTGTGTGATCGGTAAAGTAGGGTAGGGTGGGGTGGGGTGTAGTGTAGGGTAGGGTAATGTGGGTGATGGTGGAGTAGAGTAAATGGTAGAGTAAGGTAGGTAGGATGCGTAGGGTAGGATAGAATGAGATAGGGTAGGGAATAGTGTGGTGGGTAAGGTACGGTAGGGTAGGGTGGTGGGTAGGGTAAATGTGGGTAGGGTAAGGATAGGTGAGTGATGGTGGAGTAGAGTATGTGGTAGGGTATGGTAGGTAAGCTACGTATGGTAGGATAGGGTCGGGTGTTGAGTAGGGTAGGGTATGTAGGTAGGGTGGGTAGATAGGTAGTGTGCGCTGGGGTGTGGGGTAGTGCAACCCCACCTCACCCCTTCCACCATATCCTACCTTATGAACCATACCATACCCTACCCCACCCAACTTTAATCCACTACCCTGCCCTACTCATCACTCAATGTGTCACCTTTTATATAATTTGTTTCATTCCATTTTTTCACATTCCAAACGCAATAATAGAATGAATTTATTCCATTCCATGCCATTTCATTCCTATTATATTATTCCATTTCATTCTATTTCATTCATACGTAACAAACATGCCATAAGTGTGCCATATTTATTTTAAATCTTGTTGTGGTGCCAAGTAGATTTAGTGCAGTGTTCTTTAAAACTCCCTCCCAAAAAATTACATTTGTTTTCTTTTCATAACAACCCTACCCGTTTGGATTTAAGAATTATATAGAAAGAAAAAGAAAAGATAGTGACATAAAAGAAATGAGAAGTGAAGAAGGGACTACGAAATCTTATTTGAGTATTTGGATAATGTTAGACAGAAAGGAAAAGAGATATATAGATTGTTCGTCTAATTTTACTAAAAATGAACTGTTTCCTTCCGTTTCTCACTTGTTTTGGACGGAAACTAGACCACCCAATTTATGAAGAACATTATCCCTCCTTCTCTCTTGCTCTCCTTTCCTTTCTTTCAAATTAAACCATACCAAACACCTAAATTTAAATCTTTCTAAATCATGTCATTTCCTTTCCTTCCGATACTTCCAATCCAAACAGGGCCAATGCAATATTGGTTTCTCGGTAAACTATGTCCCAACTAGCACTTCGGTAATACTCCATCATGCTAATTTACGAAAACATGAAACTAGTTGATCAGGCTAATCACATGTAAATTAAAACTGAATATCAGACATAGCTGGCACCGACGATCATGAAATATGATTTACTAGGTATCTCGACGCATCGGTAAAGACCGGCGACTCGTCGAGAGAACACAACCTCTATTTCATGATTCTTCACCAACGATTCAGATCTACTCATAACTAGGGAAAATAATTTAACTACTACGTAGCAAGACTAATACAAAAATTAAAACAAACTCATCACAAATAACAGATCTACATGTAGAAAGTGGAAGAGTCATACCTTCGAACTCGAGTGTAGATCCTCCTCAGATTGATCCTTAGGTGGTGAATCCATCGAAATCCATGACTAGTCTCAAAGAAAATAATAAAAGAACAAGAAAAATAACTTTTTTTTGCATAAATATGTGAAAGCCTTGTGGTACACTGAAACTGAGGGCTGCTGCTCTTATTTATAGTTGACTCTAGAAACCCCAAAAACCTACTTCTCGTCCAAGAAAACACGTAAACTCTATTCTTGAAGCTTCTCACGCGTGGAAGTCGTTCCTCACCACATCGAGGGCAATTTCGTACTTTTTTCCTGCCGAATTATATTGGAATCTTCTGGATTTCCCTAAGCCCGATTCTTCAACAGATCCGCTCCATATCTTCTTCATTAACACTCGGCCCACTTTGTTTCTTAAAAATAGCCCAATAACACACGAAGTAATACCAATTTCGGGGATAATTATTAGAAATACCAAATTCTCGACTCGTGAACCTCATAGATAACATTCAACACAAATGGATTGCATTTAATAGCCGGAATGACTAATTTCAGCTTCATAATAGGTGTAATTTTGATGTCGTAAGATATACCAATTTAACAATCATCAAGGCCCAACACTCTCAATATTGGCCAGTGCAAGTACTTCAAAAGGGAATGATGAAGTGTTGAGATAAATGCCTCATTTCTGGATTTCAAACAATTCCATCTACTCTATACGTTCACTGGGAATCCGAAACGATTCATCCTCATCCAAACGATAACTCAGACGAAGAAATATTTCACCTTCCACCTCTTGGCGGAAATGGGGAGCTTGGCAAGGACATAAAAATCCACGTCTTTTTCATACTTAAGCCTATGAATAAACATGTACCAGCTCGGGATGTCATGGCACCTCCTGATGGTAAAGAAAGCCATGAATAGAGGAAGAGTGAATTGTATACATTTTATTCTACAATAAATGGCGAAACCGACGATAATCCTAACCTCATTGAGGATGACATGTGGCAAACTCAGATTATTATGAATCAAAGCGTGGAAGATAGCACGAATCATCGGAAACCTAAGACTTGCAATCAATTGTTCGCTATACTTTGTACAGTAGCCCTTAGGAGTGGCATCCATTGTTTGGGAACTAGATGGAAGAATGGGCCTAAAAACTCTCCCATTTATACCATACTCATCGCATAGGTAAATCAGCTACCCCTCAGTGAGTATGGAGAGGATGATTTTTTTCCGGACAGGGGCCGACCCCAGCAGTTATTGTTGTATTTACAGGCTGAGATCCCTGAGATTCCTCTGCAAATAATGACTTAGACACACGAGATGTCACTAAATGTTCTTGGGCCACATACCATACGGCTTTAGAGATATCCCAACTAAGATCTTCATCTAATGGTGATCTTCTACTCGAAGACATGATTCCAAAGAGAAATTAAGCAAAGGTACAGAAAAATGCGTACTTGTTTTGAAGATCTAAGGACATGTCTGCTATGATGAAGAAGAGGACTCAAATTTCTCTCGAATAATTGCTCTAAACTTTGAAGACAGTTAAAGGGCGAATAAAACAAGTCACCCTCTTTTATAGGAAAATTTGAAGGCGAAGGATCTTCTTCCGCCAATCAACCAACAAAAATCACAGGAATTTCGAAATAATTTGAAAATATGTCTCAAGATAAGTACTTGGCGTTTGATGTTTAGATAAACAGTCCGTCATACGCCACATATGCCAGAGATGGTTAGACTGCGCAACATTCTAATATAGACCTAACCTGCGATGATCATCCCAACTCAAGTATGAGGGATTTTGACATAAGTCATACATGTGGAACTTATTTGGCCTCAATCAGGTCATTTTGGTATATGAGCTAACCCAAGCTAAGCCTAGTGTTGGGCCTCTCACTTGAAAGCATCAGCCAGAGATTCACCGAAGACATTTTGGTCGCTCGACTTATCTCAAATCAGACCTGACATATATCATTTCAGGTTGGTGAAAACCATCCACAACTCCCCATTGCCAGCATGATACAGGGTGTCTACGGTGCCACATTACCAACTTGATGACCTCTTGATGACCCTCTCATATTGGTCGCCCATAACAGATCATCTCTGACCTCTAAGTACGGTTACAATTCATTAATGGGAAGGATCTCATGATTGATTCTTCATTAAATGCCATAATTCGTGATTTTTCATATCCCATAATTTCATCCTAATCGATCCATTGTTACCACACGAAGACATCATAATGGCCCTCAATCACAACCCAAAAAATCAAGGATTCGTGCACTAACTCCCACACGTGGGATGCCTATATTAAGAACCCTTGTCATTCCTTTCACAAATATGTTAATTGACTTGATCTCATATATACTGGATAAATAACCAGTCTCAAATGATGCATCCACAAATCATTAACAATATCTCCAGTTTAGTCGTTAGAATTTTTCCAAAAGAATTTCTAATGGTGACTTAAACCATGCTGCTGAAGTCTGTGTGGAAACTGTGATCTGGACAACAGAGTATTAAACATTATCTGAAGTCTGGTGTTCAGCTGGGGCAAGTCAGCAGGTTTGATCAACCTGCTGATGCTTGGGTTGCTGATGTTAACTCTCAACATTACTTGGGGAACACGTCAGCATGGTTTTCCGGTTTGAATAACGTTACTTCTGGGGTATTTCAGTCATTATCTGGTTTGGCTATTTAGTCGGTTAGGGTTTGATTCCCAAGACAATAAATACCATATGTATATGTTGAAACTTGTAACTTTCTCGTAATAATAACATATCCTCGTTTGTTCATGGAATAGTCGGCACATTGCCGGAAACCATGTTAAATCTGTGTTCTCCTTGTTTTTGTGTTTGTTTACTTGTTAATTGCTTATATTTGCTCACAATCACCATCACTTCTTTCTTGATCCGTCATAAATAACTGGTATCAGAGAGTCCAGGTTCATCAAGAAATCTGTTCATCTGTTTTAAGCAAGGTAGATTAGCACCAAGATCATAATTGAAACTAGGTTTTGGGATCTACGCAAGCTTTTCTGGTGAGAAACATGTATGCTTTAAACGTCAAGATTGACAAGTTTACAAGAAGAAACAGTTTTAGTCTGTGGCAGATCAAGATGCGTGCTTTGTTGAAGCAACAGAGATTATGGGGTCCCTTGTCAAAATCAACAGAAGGAAGTGCTGTTGAGAGAGCCAGTTTGGAGGAGAAATAACATTCAACAATTATGTTGTGTTTGTCAGATGATATTATCATAGAGGTTGATGAAGAGGACACAGCAGAGAAGCTGTGGTCCAAGCTTGAGAATCTGTATATGAAAAAGTCTCTAACCAACAAGTTGTTATTAAAACAACGTCCGTTCAGCCTAAAGATGCATGAGGGCACTCAAATGAGGGATCATCTAGATCATCTTAACACAATATTGTTTGACCTAAGGAATATTGATATGAAAATTGAAGATAAAGATGCAGCACTGATCCTTATTAGTATCAATGCCTGCATCATATGAGAACTTTGTGCAGTTATTTATTGTTGGGAATGACTCAGTGTCATTGGAGGATGTGAGATCATCTCTTCATGCTCAAGAGCTATGCCATAAGGCATCTAGTTTGGAACAGACAGTCAGTCTGGTGGCAAGTGGAATCAACAGGGGGCTAGGCAACTCTGGAAAGAAGAAATCCAAGAAGAGCTCAAAAGTCCTAAGGCTAAGGATGTCTGTAATTACTGCAAAGAGCAGGAAAATTGGAAAAATGAATTTTCAATGAGAAAGAAGCAGCAGGGTACTCAGTAGGGTACTGTTGCTTTGGCAGAACTAGACACCAACTCTAAAGAAGATATGGCCTCAGCAGTTTCAGAGTCAGCAGGGCACAAAGATGTGTGGATTCTAGACACTGAGGCATCTTAAAATGTCTGTCCAAACAGGGAGTGGTTCTCAACTTATCAGCAGGTGGATGTAGGCCATATTGTTATGGCTAATAGCAAGGTCTGCAAAATAGTTGGGATTCTGCACACTGAATGAGGTTAGGCATGTTTAATAGATGACCAAGAATTTGATATCACCGAACCTTCTAGACAGCAAAGGTTTCAAGTTCAAGGGTGAAGGTAGAGTGGTGAATGTTTAAGGGTTTAGATGTAATTCTTAAGGGTATCAGACATGGGACATTGTATATCTTACAAGGGTCTACTGTATTAGGTTCTGCTGCTGGGGTATCATCAGAAGTTCACTAGTCACAGCTGACTAAGCTGTGGCATATGAGGTTGGGTCATATGGGTGAATGAGAGATGCAAATTCTATCTAAGTCTGGTCTACTTGGGGGACATAAGGTCAAAGAGTTGAAATTTTGTGAGCATTGTGTGTTTGGGAAGCTACATAGGAGAAAGTTCCCAAAAGCAATTCATCACAAAATAGACACTTGATTATGTCCATTCTGATTGTTGGGGACCTTCAAGGGTGGAGTCACTGGGTGGTCACATGTATTTTGTGTCTTTTATGTATGATTACTCAAGGATGGTTTGGGTAATTATGATGAAGCACAAGAGTGAAGCTTTCAAGCACTTCAAGCAGTGAAAGGCTTTGGTTGAGAATCAGTCAGGGAAGAAGATCAAGACACTTAGAAATGATAATGGACTGGAATTCTGTTGGTCTGAGTTTGATGAATTTTGCAAGAATAAAGGCATTGCTAGGCACCATATTGTCATAGATAATCCATAGCAGAATGGTGTTGCAGAAAGAATGAATCAAACTCTTCTGGAGAGGGCAATGTGCATGCTCTCTAAATTTGGTCTGGCAAGAAGATTTTAGGTAGAGGCTGTTAACACAACATGCTACTAAATCAATAGGGGGCCTCACACTGGGATTAGGATGAAGTTTGTAGTATTACAAACACAAAATAAAATGCGGAATTATTATTGATGAATTGAAAGTTACAAGTTAAGTTACAATGAAATTGATCATGTAGTATTTATAGCTTTATACACCTCATGAATCAGTTAGAAGTAAGTTACAAATGGTTATAATAGACTATAACTGAATAACCGTTTTCTACATCATACTAAACTAATCAGCAGGCTGCTGGGACTTTCTGTCAGCAGGCTGCTGAGGTCTTCATATTATCAGTTGACTGCACTCAACATTCCCGTCAGCCTATATACTGTAACACCCCTCAAGATGAGAGTGTTACATGCATAACTTGCACTCAGCAATCCCATCAACTACTTGAATTCTGAAATATCTTTGAAATTCCCAATTTGTCTAGTACATAGGAAAAAATAGGTGCATCCAAGGCCTTGGTGAGTGTGTCAGCTACTTGTTGTTTTGTGTTACTGGAAGAAGTTTGACAAGTCCTGATTTGACTTTGTCTCTCACAACATGGCAGTCAATTTCAATATGTTTTGTTATTTCATGAAAGACTGGGTTATGAGCAATGTGCATTGTACTGGCATTGTCACAAAACAACACAGCATGCAACTGAACTAAAACCTGTAAATCATGTAGTATATAAATCAGCCACTGGATTTCACAAACTGCACTTGCCATAGCCCTGTACTCAGCCTCTGATGAGAATCTAACTATAGTTGTTTGTTTCTTGGCCTTCCAAGAGATTGGACCATCTCCTAGAAACATCATATAACCTGATGCTGATCATCTTGTTTCAGGACAACCAGCCCAATCACTATCTGTAAAACCTTTAAGCACAAGGTTGTTGTCTGCTGGGAATAAGATTCCTTGACCAAGATTAGTCTTCAAATACCTCATCAGTCTATAAGTTGCCTTCATATGATTTTCAGTAGGAGTGTCAAGAAATTGACTTAGCTGTTGAACTGCAAAGGCAATATCTGGTCTGGTGAAGGTAAGATAGATAAGTTTGCCCACTAAGGATCTGTAAGCAGTATTATCCTCCAAAATGGATGAATCACCATGTTGTAAAGTTTGCTTAGACTCCATAGGTGTCTTAGAAAGTTTTGATCCCAAAAATTCATATTCTTCTAGGAGATTAAGAGTGTATTTTCTTTGAAAAATTGATATGCTTGCAGGTGTCCTAGTAGCTTCAATGCCTAGGACATATCTCAAATTTCCAAGACCCTTAATAGTGAATTGTTGGTGTAGGGCATCCTTGATCCGCTGAATTAACTTCTCATTGGGTCTTGCTGCTATGATGTCATCAACATAGACCAGCAAAGCAATAAAGGACTGTCCTGACCCTTTTTTAAATAAACTGTGGTCATTTTTGGATTGAATGAATCCTTGAGCCTCCAAAGATTCAATCAACTTGGAATTCCATTGTCTGCTAGCTTGATTGAGGCCATACAATGACTTAGTAAGTCTGCAAACTTGATTTGGTTTAGTTGCTGTACAACCTGGAGGTAACTGCATGTATACTTCTTCATGCAAATCTCCATGTAGAAAGGAAGTGTTGACATCCATCTGATGTAGGTGCCAATTGTTGGCTGTTGCTGCTGCTGCAAGTAAGGCTCTAACTGTAGTGATCTTGAAAACATGAGAGAATGTTTCTTGATAATCAATCCTATATGTTTGAGTGTAGCCTTTTGCTACTAGTCTAGCTTTATATCTCTCTACTGAACCATCGGGGTTATATTTGATTCTGTACACCTATTTGCACCCAATGGGTTTCTTGCCGGGGGGCTGATCAACTATTTCCCATGTATGTGTCTTTTGTAAAGCTTCAATTTTCTTTTGCATTGCTTCCTTCCATTCATCATGCTTGATAGCTTGATTGTAAGTCTTAGGCTCTTTAACAACATCAATAGCAGTAATGAATCTGGCATATTTTGCTAACAGTTTGTCCAGGTTCATGACCTCACTCATCATGTGAGGGGTCTGCTGAATAGTATGAGCACCTCCTTGATAAAAGGTTGGTGATTTACTTATTCTTGTGGACCTTCTTAATTGTGTGGGTTCAGGGCCTGATTAACTGGTGCATGCCCTTCATTGGATACCTCGGTTGCGGTGCTCGATCTCAGTGTCCGTCAGGTGTCTCGAGTCATTCGAAATGAGATCATCAAAGCTATCCATTACTGGTAAAGGAATAGGCATGTGAGCAAGATATCTAGCCTTTCCTAATACCTGTTGAAACAGAGGGAAATAAGTTTCATGGAATTGAGTATTTCTAGCAATAAAGATGTCTTTGTTGGTAATATCTAAAAGAATAGCACCCTAGGATGTATTTGAATTCTCAAGATAGACACAAGTCTTACACCTTGAGTCAAATTTTGTCCTGTACTTCTGAAGTATACAAGAGAAAAATAAGCAACCAAAAACCTTAAACACATAATAGTCTGGTTTAGTGCCATAAAGCACCTCATATGGGAGTGATTTCTTTCAGCAGTGGTGTAGGTGTAGCATTAATCAATTTTACAGCATGTAAGAGACAGAAACCCCAGTATTCAATTGGTAAATTACTCTGAAACCTCAGTCCCTAGAAACATTCAACATATGCTGATGTTTTCTTTCAACAATACCATTCTGTTCAGGTGTGTTGACGCATGATGTCTGATGTATGATGCCCTGCTGAGCATAAAAATCAATGAGCTAGAACTCAACTCCATTATCAGACCTGATAACTTTGTGAAACTGTGTTGAAACAAATTTAATAAAAGATTTAACATGGTTAGAAGCTTCAGATTCATGCCTCATAAGAAATACCCAAGTGAATTTAGACAAATCATCTACAACAGTAAGAAAATATTGTTGTCCATTCACAGTATGTTGTCTTAAAAGACCCCAAATATCCATATGAACAAGATCAAAAACAGGATGTACAACAATAGTACTTAATGGAAAAGGTTTTTTCTTTAGTTTTGCCATGGGACAAACATAACACAGGTCATGATCACAAAATTTGACATTAGCAGACTGTGAACTAACGACTTGTAGTCTATTATCTGGTAAGTGTCCTAGTCTGTAATGCCATAAAAGAGCATCATCTAATCTATCAGACAATGTTTGGTCTTATTGGTTGATCCATGACATATAGTCCTTTGTGTAACTCAGCTGAACCAATCACTTTCTTGTTCTTGTCCTGCAAAACACACTTGTTAGCAGAAAAATTAGATGCACCTTTTGTATTATTAATAAAGGCAGGTAAAGAGAAAAGGTATACTTAAAACCAGTAATGCAAAACACATAATGCAGTACCAACTGAAGGTTTACCCTTACTTGTCCTATATGTGTAACAGAAACATTATTTCTATTAGGTAATCCCATCTTTATACTAATTGAAGATTTGGGATAGTTTAACAGATCTAATGATCCTATAATGTGATCTGTGGCACCAGAGTCCAAGATCTATTGTATAGATCTTACTAAATTTAGATCACCTGTCCCTGTGGCAGGTGAGTTATGTGTCACAATCTCAGCAGTTTGTCCAATGGCAAATCCTGCATGTTTAGGAGGATCAGAACTCTGCAGAGCCATCAACTTGTCAAGTTGCTGTGCAGTAAGATTTGAAAACGCCGGTCCAGCAGACCTGCCATGAGCCTGATCTTCTTCTGCTGACTGTTCTTACTCTGCCAAATTAGCTCTTTTTGACTTGGAACCATGAGGATAGCCATGTTTCTTGTAATAAGTCTCCTCAGTATGACCATTAAATCCACAAAAACTACATTGCATTTTCTTGGGATTTTTAGGTCTTGAATTTGCAGTAGATGTAGAATTAGGTATGCTGACAGTCTGATTTTGCCCCTGTCCATTTTTCCGAGACAAGAGAACCATAGAATCTTGATTCTTGGCCCTATTAGCTACATGCAACTTATTTCTTTCAAATTTAATGGCCATTGCAAAGACATCATGGATTTTTGGGAAAGGGACCATTAGCATTGCCTGTGAAACCATTGGCTTAAAATCATCCCTTAAACCTTTTAGGAATTTCATAACATGTCCAGCCTCCATATGATCCATTAGTGTGCTAATTGTGTTACAGTGACATTGAGGATCACAAAAACAAACTGATACATGCCTAATGTTCTTGATTTCTTCCCACAGAACCATCAATTTTGTGAAATATTGATTGACAGAGTCACTACCTTGTTTCAGCAGATGCATCTCTTCAAGAAGATCTGAAAGCCTCAAGTCATCAACACTAGAAAATCTAGCTGCAAGATTCTTTCAAACTGCATGTGCACTCTTTAAGTACATCAAACTTTGAGCAATGGTATTTCCATAGAATTCAAGATCCATGATCTCACCATTGTATCACATTGTCTCCATGCATGGAAATCTACTGAATATGCTTCTGGCCTTTTGACTGTGCCGTCTACGAAGCCAATTTTATTCTTGGTGATTAATACCATCTCCATAGACATTTTCCATGGATTATAGTTGTTGCCATTCATCAATGGCTGAACAAGAACGGACTGGAGGGACTTATTTCTTGTTTTTTAGCTGCCATGGCTATCAAGAACTCTAGAATTGATCACAAATCAACAATGAAAATGAAATTACCGAAAAAACGATCAAGAAATGACCAAAAACCTCAGGAGAAAGATGACAGTTTATTCTCAAGAAACTGAAATCTTAGAAAAGATGAAGAACACTCTCAAGATTTTTCCCAGAGAAAAATGTAGGAAAACATTCAAAAATTCTCAAATTTCTGCTCTGATACCATGATGAAGTTTGTAGTATACAAACACAAAATAAAATGCGGAATTATTTTTGATGAATTGAAGTTACAAGTTAAGATACAATGCAGCTGATCATGTATTTATAACTTCATTCACCTCATGAATCAGTTAGAAGTAAGTTACAAATGGTTACAACAGACTATAACTAAATAACCATTTTCTACATCATACTAAACTAATCAGCAGGCTTCTGGGACTTTCTGTCAGCAGGCTGTTGAGGTCTTCATATTATCAGCTGACTGCACTCAGCATTCCCATCAACTTATATACTATAACAATCAAGCTTAAAACACCACTTGAGGTTTGGTCAGGAAAGTCAGCAGACTACTCTGGTCTAAGGGTTTTTGGAAACACGGTCTACTATCATGTCAATGAAGGTAAACTGGAACCTAGATCCAAGAAGGGTATTTGTAGGATATGGAGATAGAGTAAAAGGGTATAAAATCTAATCATCAGCTGAAAATAAGGTTATACTCAACATGAGTGTAGTCTTGGATGAAAATGCTTAACTCATCTGTAGGAGCCACATCTGAATCTGAAATTAAAAAGGTTGACAAACAGGTGGAGCTTCAAGTAGAGACTGCTGAATTGAAAGACTCAATAGGTGATAGTTAACAGTCAGTAGATCTAGAGCTGGATCCAAACCAGTCTGCTGAACAAGGGTCAGCAGACACTTAAACAACTGATGTTGGTCAGCAGGGTATAGCTCTAAGCGGAGCTAAAAAGACCAATATTAGACCCCCAAGAATGTGTGGGTTTGAGGAGGATATGGTTGGATATGCACTACAGGTAGCTGAAAAATTGGATGGTTTTGAACCTAACACTTACAGGGAAGCTGTGACATGTACTGAGGCATCTCATTGGCTTGTTGCCATGGGAGAAGAAATGGAGTCACTTCAGAAGAATGAGACTTGGGATCTGGTCAAATAACCACAGCATAGAAAGGTGGTCAGCTGCAAATGGATCTTTAAGAAAAAGGAAGGAACGACATACTTGGAACATGAGATATAAGGCACGTTTAGTTGCCATAGCGTTCAGTCAGAAAGAGCAATCGCGTGTAAGTCACTAACGTCGATATTACTAGCAAGAATACTAGATACATTGCAGTATAGTAAATGCGAGTCAAGGTCGATCCCACAAAGACAATGCAACTTATACGTATAAACGATTCTAACCTAATTGAGAAGCAACATATAGGCGGTCATTGACCAACAATAACGTGAAATAAAACAAATATGGTATACCTCTCCCTCTCCTCACCGATCTACTAACTTGGATTAGTTAATCGTTATGTTTATTTCCCCACATAATTTCCTTAGATTAAACGTGAGCTTTTAATGATTATTATCATACTTATCCGCTACGGGTGCAATTCCTACTCCTATCTACTCCGACAATGGCAGTAGACAATCTATACGCAAGCTACCGTCCTTAATTGGTCCGTAATAGCCCATACGCATAAAGAACTAGAACTGCCGATATTGAGCGTTACCTCATAACGCTAACCCGCCTAGACAGCTGTCGACATTGACCAGCACGTTCCTAGGGTCCATCAAGACTATGTCCTAATTAACACTTCACTTGCGGTCCTTCATGTTAATTTACGAATTACGAATACTAGATTGGCCAGACCTATTACTTGTTTTAATTATTCCTGCCGATCAACGTAGCTGTAGTGAATCCCACTTTAGGTTTTCTAAAATATGCCTTGGTAAACCGGTATAGACCGCCGGTTTACCGGGGGCGGCTTTTCCTAATCTCTGGATCTACATTGCTCAGTACGATTAAAATAAGTAAATTATAGGGTTGTTAAACATGCAGATTAACTAAAACACATAAATACGAGCAGATCTACAATATTGAAGACAAAAAGGAACATTCAAAGCTTCATACCTTCAACAACCGAGATCTAGCTTGATCTACTCAAGCTAGAGATGATGGAAGAAGGAGGAAACCAAAAACAACTCTCCAAAGCTCAAGAAAACTTTATTGCATAATAATATATATTGTATTTGATAAGATATGAAATTCAATCTAATAATCTGTAAACGTGGCCTTATATATATACAATGACCGACTTAAGACTCTTTAAAACCCTAACCGACTTAGACAATGCGGCAGAATCAATTTCATGTTGAATAAGTCACCGGTTTACCGGTCCTAACCCTCGGGTTACCGGGCCTTCTATTCTTCTTTTTCTTCAGCAGGCTTCTTCTTGGACTTCAATTACTTGGCCCAATGTACCTCTTTTGGTCCATATCCGTTCTCCAATGCTCCAGATTCGGTACATCCTATAAAACAAGCAAAATGAGACAAAACAGTACCAAAATATCGGGAAAATAGCATAGATGCAGAATTACGATCCTGGATACACTCGCATAGCATTTGACACATATTCTAAGCAATAATGAGCCTATCTATCCTCTCTTGAGCAGAATTCAGGGTGAATATAGGTATAATTATTGGTACTATTTAGAGCGTTATCAACTACCCCTCACTTAGTTTTTGATCGTCCCGAGCAAAAAGGCGAAAAGAAAACAACACTCTGATCAATGTACAAGTTAATTAAAAACAACTATGCTTTACAAAGTCAAGATCAAAATCATGCCACTCATATCCATCAGTAACATATTAAACACTATTCACGTCACGAGCCAATGTGTGTGTGCAATAACTTTCACAACCGCTTATAATTGCAGACAATCTCACATTACGTCAACCCGTAGTCGAACTAAACAGTCTCGAACATGTATTTGTTAATTAATTAAGCTGGAAAGGTGGATCGAGAACAGAGCATAAATTACTCTTAGGCTCACGTTTATCGGTCTATGCAAAAGTCGTGCGTCTTACGCTCCATCGACTAAGATATTGCCAAAGAGAATATAAATGTATATATTTCAATGCACTTCTCTTTCTTGGCGGGTGAACTTTCATTGATTTAACTATCCTCACGGACCCACTCATGATAAACTACCGAATCCAAAATTCCATTGCCTTTCTAAGCGTAAGTGAAGCATGATTCATGATAAAGCCAGGGTCAACTCTAGTTAAAGCAATATGCTATCGACTACACACCAAGAGAAGTGAGTTATATGTGCTTAAAATGGTGGTTTATAACTGAATATGTGCTTAATACGCCACTACTTCAGAAGTAGACACTTTCTCTTACTCGTACAAAGTAAAACAAAGATGAAGTCAATTAACTCAAAAAGATCAAAGATATCATAATTTTTTTTCGAAATTCTGTCGAAAGGAATCAAAGTCTAAGTGGTGAATCGTGCATCAAAGAGAATCAAGACAATCACGCAATTCATGGAATATAATGCTAAAAAGCTAAGTGACGTTTCTCTACCCCCCCACTTAATCGAAACATTGTCCCCAATGTGTAAGATGTGAAATGAAAAATGAAAAGGAACTTAGCTTCAGTTAAGGGCAGAACCAAAGAAGAAACGGATCATCGTGCAAATCATCGGGCCCATGGTAGTGATCTATGAAGAATCTACGCTAAATATCTCAAACAAACCAAGAAGAATAGTGGTGACAAGAAACTGTATAACAAAAATGCGGTAGGAAAAGAGAAATTAATATAACTCCAAAACAAATTAAGCCGACAAAATCATTATATTAAAATTATTCTGCTACATCAACTAAGTAGGAAAAGAAAAAGAAAAACAAAAAAGAAAAACAAGAAAAATGGAAAACAACAACAAAAACAAATAAAAGCTAGTCCTCATCAGAATCACCCTCCTAGTCGTCTCTAGGCTCAAAACCGGGAGGTGGTGCAGAACTTGAGGCGGCGGTGGCTGAAGAGGATGCTCCATGACCAGGGGCAGTCCTAGGTGGCGGGGTAGCAGGCGGAACTCCGAAAAAGTCAATAATCCGATCTATCTTGCTATGTAGACTCGCTCTCGTGAGTGCTCATCAAGCAAGGCTCTCTGAGTCCTCGGTGCACCATGCACCGGAGTACGCTCCCTCTCTGCTCTAACCCGTCTCTAAACTCTTGAAACTGACTGCGAACTGAGTTGTGGCTCAGGATCTTCCCAATCATCGCTGACAAGCATCTTCACCTCGGCCTCTAGAGCAAACATATCAATCATCGGCCCATAAGGTAGCAGCTCTCGCTCAGAAGTGGTGGCAAGCTCATGAATACGGCTATGCATCAACAGACCGATGTTGATGGGGAACCCATCTCTAAATAGAACATCAATTCTGCCCTCGAAGTGGTGACAGAGACCGTGTGCTTAGTCAGAAGAAGGCGTGCACAAACAAATCGGTTGACCATCTTCCGGTCCTATGATAGCTCATTCTCTAGGAAGATGGTGGGGCCTCCAGCAGGATTGTGCTTCCATTGCACCCCTAAGAACTCAGCAACCATATCCATCCTCTCAAGATCGGTAATGTTGCTCGAGGATGTGTACTCATCCGGGCCTACCAGTGGATTTCTAACCCCAAAATGAGCGTTGATCCGCTCGATAGAGAAATCAACCTTAACACCGTGAACCATAGCAAATGTGGCTCCGCGAACCATAGCGATTGTTGCCTAAGATAGCGAACCATAGCGATTGTTGCCTAAGATAGCGAACCATAGCGATTAACACCGCGAACCATAGCGATTGTTGCCTAAGATAGCGATTCTAAGATAGCGAACGCCTAGGGAAACCAAAGGGTATCAATTTTACCATCCCGAGGAACAAAAAGTGTTTGTTGCCAGGACTGGCCACTTTCTGGAGAAAGAGTTTATTCCAGATAGGGTCAGTGGGAGTAAAATTGATCTTGAAGAAATTCGAGAACCACTTACGGATAACAGTCAATTGATGGAAGTAGAGGACTTGCCACACACAGATGTGACGCCAGCCTCTACCGTGGACACACTAGCACCTCGAAGATCCACCAGGGAACGCCGTGAACCCGAAAGGTACACAGGCGTGTATCTCATGGAAGATGAGGACCCTAGAACTTATGAGGAAGTTCTATTAAGGCATGACAAAGAGAAATGGCTAGAAGCCATGAATTCTGAAATGGAATCCATGAAAGACAACCAAGTTTGGAACTTAGTTGATCCACCTGAGGGAATAGTTCCCATAGGGTGTAAATGGGTCTTTAAGAGAAAGACCGACATGGACGGTAACGTGACCACCTACAAGGCTAGGTTGGTGGCAAAAGGTTATAAGCAAGGGCAAGGAGTTGACTATGACGAAACCTTTTCGCCTGTTCCCATGTTAAAATCCATTAGAATTTTGCTCGTTATTGCGGCATACCATGATTACGAAATCTGGCAGATGGATGTGAAAACAGCTTTCCTTAACGAGAACTCCGTCGAGGAAGTGTATATGACACAGCCTGAGGGTTTCACAACAAATGACACCAGGATGGTGTGTAAACTGCAAAGATCCATTTATGGATTAAAGCAAGCTTCTCGGAGTTGGAATCTTCGCTTTGATGAGATAATCAAACAGTTTGATTTCATCAAGAACGAAGATAAGCCCCGTGTTTACAAGAAGGTTAGTGGGAGTGCCATTGTGTTCTTAGTGCTTTATGTAGATGACATATTGCTCATAGGGAATGATGTGCCTATGTTACAATCGGTCAAAGCTTGGTTATCCAAGAACTTCTCAATGAAGGACTTGGGTGAGGAAGCCTTTATTCTAGGAATAAAGATCTATAGAGATAGATCTAAAAGGTTGCTTGGTTTGTCGCAATCCACCTATATAGACAAGATGCTGAAGAGATTCAGCATGGAGCAGTCCAAGAAAGGATTGCTGCCCATGTCACATGGGGTCTACCTATCGAAGGGAATGAGTCCTAAGACAGAGGAGGAAAGGGCACAAATGAGTAAAGTCCCTTATGCTTCGGCAATCGGGTCTATCATGTATGCCATGTTAATTATGCACAAGACCAGATGTCTCGTACCCTCTTAGTATGACTAGTAGGTACCAGTTCAATCTAGGTGATGGTCACTAGATTGCTGTCAAGAATATCCGCAAGTACATGAGACGTACTAGGGATATGTTCCTGGTTTTCAGGAATGATGATTTAGTGTTACGAGGTTACATAGATGCCAGTTTCCAAACTGATAAGGATGACTTTAAGTCACAATATGGATTTGTTTTCATGCTTAACGGTGGAGCAGTGAGCTGGAAGAGTTCCAAGCAGGAGACTACTGCAGACTCTACAATGGAAGCCAAATACATAGCAGCCTCGGAGGCGGCAAATGAAGCAGTTTGGATGAAGAAGTTCATTACTGAACTTGGTGTGGTTCCCTCCATTGAAGGTCCAGTGCCACTGTACTGTGATAATAATGGAGCGATATCTCAGTCAAAGGAACCAAGGTCTTATCAGAAGTCCAAACATGTGCTACGGCGCTATCACTTGATTAGAGAGATAGTAGATAGAGGTGATGTAAAGATAGAGAAAGTCCACACGGATGATAACATAGCTGATCCGTTAACCAAGGCATTGTCTCAAGCAAAGCATGAGAAACATGTTCACTTGCATGGGCTTAGGCATATGGGTGATTGGCTTTAGGCCAAGTGGGAGATTGTTGGAAAGGTGTCCTAAACCCAATCGGGTTGGACCGGATCCGACCGGGTCGGGTCATTTACAGTCTATTTAGTTTATGTAATAACTTTATTATGATTAATAAAAGCACTTATGTTATTATATATTGTTTGTCTTCATATTATTTGTTGTATATATATAGTAACGTCCCTAGTTTCAATCTTTGTTAAAGAAACCATGATAGTGATTATGGTTGATGAGATCTCTAATCACTATAACAAGGTTGGTACTTAAATGTCACTAGTCTTATGTATTATCAAATGGGACATTGATAGTATAATCAGACTAGTATGTATTGGATGTCTTCTATCTTTTAGAAGATAGGGATAGATCTCGTCTATCGAAGTGTAGGGACACTTGGACTGTATGTGGACGTGTATTAGAGAATGCGTACGTTAGACTGACCCACTTACATTAAGTGTCACACTATGTGGCGGTTGTGTAATTATCCTTTAGACCGGAGTCTTCATGGCATCACGGTGTGGATTGTCATGCTTTGACACTATTGAGATTTCTCCTAACCACGGGCATGATCATGCGGTAGTGATTGTGTATGATATTGAAGCATGCGGAGTATACATGATTGGTCGTCCGGGAATTACGTATCTTATGATTGGGATCGAATATCCGAAATGGCTTTCTTATAAGGAATGTCTAGCTCTCAAGAATCTTTGCAAAGTGGGAGTAAATGTGTTATTCCGAGAGAGCATGATATCCAGATTATAAGATACGATCGTTAATGTATTGACACTCGAGATACGATCGTATGTATATTATTTTAGTGATAGGATTGTAAGTTACACTGTAACTGCTTCACATGAAAGGTAGTAGTCATTGCTTTTGACTCTTCCGATGATTGGGGGTCACGGTGTGTTGCTAGACGCTATCCCGTGATCGTTAGGCATGAAGGGCATTTTGGTAAATTGCACTTTGTGTCTACGGCCAACATCGAGTCGGATTAAAATGCGGTTATAGTTGATAACCAAATAAGGAAAGTTTATCTCTAGACTATAAAGGTTATAGTGGTAAATTAATATGGTGGTATTTATTTATTATGAATAAATAAAATGGAAAATTAGGGATAAGGACAAAATCTGGAATATTTTTAAGTAACAGGACAACTACATATTTTTTATAGGGAGAATGACAACTGCATAATTTTTATAGCGAGAAGGACAAACAGTGAATCCCGAAAATCGGTGAATCTTCCCAGTGAATCCCAAAATCAGTGAATTTCGACAGTGAATTTTGACAGTGAATCCCGAAAATCAGTGAATCTCGACAATGAATTTTGAAAATTAGTGAATTTCGACAGTGAATTTCGGCAGTGAATTTAAACAGTGAATTTCGAACACAAGTGAATTTCGACAGTGAATAAATAGTTTTGTCCTTTATGCAAAAGTTTCAAAAAACTGTCCTTCTACTCAATTGATGAAATATTTTTGTCCTTCTCCCTCATTCTCCCTAAATAAAATGCAAGATATTAATTATATATAAATTATATTAATTAAAGAATATTCCGGAAGTCAATTAATTGACTGATGGGGCGCCACCTTTAAGTGTATGAGATACACTTGGATTGTGCACTTTAATTAATAAGATTACCATAATATTAATATAAGATATTAATTGATTTTGGAAAAATAGATTTATGGTAATGAGATAATTATATTAAATATAAGATATTGGCAAAATTAATTATAATAAAAGAGATAATTCAATCTAGAAGATTTTCCTTATTTTATTGGGAAAATGTTTTTTTCTCTTCCACACATATGGGGCGCCACTTTTGACTATAAATAAGAGGTGGGTGTCAAGCTCTTTTGTACATCACAATTGCAAGAGCTCATAGTTCTTGTGTAAAATAGAGAGCAACGTATAGTGAGTTTGTGAGGGAGGAAAAAGGCCGGTCTAGCAACCGGAGTTTTCCAATAGCAATCCAAGGAGGATTCCGGCGAGGGGTTCGTGTGGATTAGTGATAGAGGCCGGACGCGTTGATGGCTTGCGCACTGTACTACTCTTCGTTGACGGTCAAAGCGACGATCTTATAGATCATCCAAGGTATAACCGTCAAACTACTTAACGTGTTTATTGCATTAAACGAAGAACGATATAGTAAAAGGAAATCAAATTTTAAATTCCGCTACGTTAAACTAGTGATTTCCTAACAGGTATGTGTTTACTTTGGGTGGTTATGTGGTAAGTTGGAAGGCAACTTTACAGGGTACAATGACATTATCTACTACTGAAGCAGAATACATGGCGCAGACAGAAGCAGAAAAGGAAGCAATCTGGTTACAAGGTCTAGTTATTGATCTAAGGGGCCGTTTGTTAAATCTGAAGTCTGAAATCTGAAATCTGAAGTCTGAAATCTGAAATCTGAATATATTAAGCAACTGAATGATTTAAGTGCTGAAATTGATTAGACTGTTTGGTAAAACAATACTTCTGAGATGGGAAAATGATTTGTTTTTTAAAATTTTAAGCTTGTACACTTTTGTATATGCTACAATTATCATTATCTGTTTATATTTCATATCTTAAAATAAAAAATGTATAACACATTTTCAATTATTCTTTATAAAATGTTTTGAATTCATGTGTTTCAAAAAAAAAATGTTTTGAATTCATAAGAACTATAAATATAAGTACATTAATCAAAGTAGTTACTATAGCACAACTAAAATAATGCGCACAAAAGTGCTTTGATATAATTGATTGGGAAGAATAATAAGAATAATAACCAGTGAAAACATAATCGGGTAAATTAAAAAAAAAATGCATAAAGAAGGAAAGCTATGACGTGAGGAAAATAGTTGCATAATGTTGCGTGAAATCAGGGAGCACATATGTTTTTTCCGTTCAGCGATAAGTGACCCAAGAAGCGCTAAAAACTTTATACGTAGAATTAAGTAAAATTAAGTCACACTTAATTAATTAAGTGGTATCGTAAAACATTATCAAACACCTCTAATTATAACATTATTTAATGTTTTTCAGAATAAGTACTTATTTGGTTTAACAAACAAGCCCTAAGTCTGCATTATGATTAAGCCAGGGTGTATTGTGACATTCTTAGTGCAATATGTTTGGCGAAGGATCAGGTTCATTATGAGAGAACCAAGCACATTGATGTTAGGTACCATTTTCTGAGGAATGAGATGAGGGTCAAAGTGGAGAAGATCAGCACTGATGTTAATCCTAATGATATGTTTACTTAACCAGTTCCAATGAGCAAATTTCAGTTGTGTCTGGACTTGCTGAATATCCAAAGCTGTTAATCTGAATCTGGGAATACTCAGCTGAAGGTGGGGGTTCTGCCGAGGTATTCAAATCTGAAAACAAAGAGGAAATATGACACTTGGTTGTGGATCTGGTCAGTTTGCATATAGTTGAAGTCAAGGTGGAGATTTGTAATGGTGACTTAAACTATAATGCTGAAGTCTGTGTGGAAACTGTGATCTGGTCAGCAGATTATTGGACAGTTTGCTGAAGTCTGGTGTTCAGCTGGGGCAAGTCAGTAGGGTTAATCAACCTGCTGATGCTTGGGTTGCTGATGTTAACTCTCAGCATTACTTGGGGAACACGTCTGCATGATTTTCCGGTTTGGATAATGTTACTTCTGGGGTATTTCAGTCATTATCTAGTTTGACTATTTAGTTGGTTAGGGTTTGATTCCCAAGACTATAAATACCATCTGTATCTGTTGTAACTTGTAACTTTCTCGTGATAATAAATTATCCTCGTTTGTCCGTGGAGTAGTCGGCACATTGCTGGAAACCACGTTAAATCTGTGTTCTTCTTGTTTCTGTGTTTGTTTACTTGTTAATTGCTATCTTTACTCATAATCAACATCACTTTTGATCGATCCGTCATAACAGAATTCAATCACCCGATAATCAAACCCGATGATTTTAAAACATCCTCATCTCGCATTACAATCATATGTCTCAGGCTCATCAGTGAATAAAATTGTTGATTTTTTTGAATATATAGGAGACTACAATTAGAAAAACTTGCAACCTTGAATTAAAAGCAGCATAAAGTTTGCGTCGATATATTACTAAGATTCATCCTCTTCCTCATTTCTGTGGGGTTGCATGTGGTGGATTCCGGCAGATCTGAGCCGCTATTGGCGGTTCTTGTGCTCCCATGCTTTGTTCTCTCCTGTTCCTTCATTTTTCTTTGTTTTTTGGCGGTTATTGGCGGCGCGTGGTGGTCACCGCCACTTCTTCTCGCGGCCTGCCAGCGTTCCCATTTGGTGCTGACTTCCTTGACTATCCCTGAGCCAGATGCTGCTAGCAGTGGCCTAATTTGCTTCTTGTTCAGGTTTAGATGGCAGCTTTTGGTTCCTTCTTTGCCGATTGGGGGCAGCGGCTGGTGGCCCTTGCCAGAGAAGAATGTGATTCCGGCGTTTGTTATTTGGGCTGTTGTTGTTATTTGTTGTTGTTCTCTTGTATTTTTGTTATGTTTGTTGTGTTTTTTTTGGATCAAGTCGGTAATAGTCGGTTTTTCCGGATTTCTTAGGTTTTTAGTTTTGTTTATGTTTGTTTATGCTATTAACAATATGGCTATCGTATTACATTACCAAATCAAGTCCTCTACGATGAGACAAAATTTGGTTGACATGAGTTTCCATGTCCTTTTTTCTTTTCGTTGTTGGTGGTCCAGCTTTAGGCTGGCGGTGATCCGAAGTTATTTCGGCTATTTCCTGGTGTTGGTCCGATTGTAATCCTTTTGTTTTGTTTTAATGAAATCCTTTCGTTTTGGAGGAAAAAAAAAGAATAATTGGTTTATAAAATCATTCAATGATCTCTCGCTCATCATCTGTTACTAAAATCAACTTACATTATCTTCTCTAACACCAATAATACAGTCTCATTTGAGACCATAATGTTAGTGATGCAACATAATCTAAGTACCAGATTTTATTCTCTTATGACTACGATAGATGAGAATATCTCATATAGCAACCTTCGTACACTTGGTTATATACTACAATTTACTTGCTAGGCTAATTTTTTTGTTTTCCTTATATGTAAATTTTTTTTTTTTCCGGTGGGGTCAAATTAAAAAAAAAAAAAGAAGTTAAAAAAGTCTAACCTGCAAGGTTTCAAATCCATAACCTTAGGATAAGTGATAAAATTTCTAACAAGTTGAACTAAATGAGTTACGGCCTTAGGAATTGTCTGAAATAATATTCATATACAATTTTAATTTTATTAGAGGGATATATTAATTAATTCACCCGAAAATTAAAGTGGGGTGCATGGACCCCCTTTACATGTTGAGTCCGCCTCTGTCTTATACATCTTCAACCGCATATTGAGATATAATATTAATTATAAACCTCCTCATCAGTTTAAGTTTTTAAGAGAGATAGGTAGTTCAACACCACATAAACTGATTTAAATGCTAGAAAGTAATTTGCTTTTGACGGAGATGATAGTTCAACGCCGCACATTGATTTGAATGTTAGAAAGTAATTCTAGATATACACCAAGAAGTGGATGTAGAAACATTTTCTGAGTGTTTCTAATAAAAAAGAATATTTTTCAATAGGAGCATCGAAATAAGAATGATATACAGTATGGTGGGGGTTAGGGTATTCATATCAATCACCCTATCTCTATCCCCACAAATACTATTAAAAAATACATATCCCTACTTTACAGCAACTAAATTCACAATACTCTACATCAGCATCCCTATCTCTATCCTTACAACATTAAAATATTCATTTTTCAACTAATTTTTAAATTCAAATTTTACTCCAACGGCTATATTTCAACGGTTATATTTCAACGGCTATATTCGAACACACACATTTTTTCCAAAATTATTTTTAAAATTTAAAATTTTACTCCAACGGCTATATTTGAACACACACATTTTTCAAAACTTACTTTTTAAATTCAAATTTTACTCCAATGGTTATATTTCAACGGCTATATTTCAACAGAGGGAAGAAAAAAAAAAATAAAATTGTTTCCAAAAAAAAAAAAAATGTAAGGATAGCTACAGTGTCACCCCAGATTTGGGGTGACACTGTTCATCCACCCCAATGTAGGGTGGGGATAAAGTATCTGATGCAGGAGAGTTTTTGCTTCTTCCCTATTTTTTTCCCTACATGTAGGGATAAAGGTGGAGATAAAGACTCTGATGCTAATACCCTTAGTAATGATAATTTTATATTTTAAAACAGCAAAACTATATCGTTTCAATACAAAATGTAAAAAAATTCTAATGATATGATTTTTTTAGCAATGAGGTAGTAAAGAGGAATATACTGGGATAAGTGATATCTGTAACGCCCTCAAACCCGGGTCTGGTAGCGTTAAATGAGTCATAAATGGTCCGGTCAACTGTTAAGACTGCCGTCCTCGCTTGGTATAAAAGAGTTAAGACAACCAAGACTTGTCCCACGGGACTTGTCCCCCATACCCGGGGCCTGGTAGTACTAAATGAGTCATAAATGGTTCGGTCAACTGCTTAGACCGCCGTCCTCGCTTGGTCTAAAGGGGCTAAGACAACCAAGATTTGTTCCATTGGACTTGTCCCCATTTCTGTAACACCCTCAAACCCCGTACCTGATTGCGTAAAATGAGTCATAAATGGTCCGGTCAACCGCTTAGACCGCCGTCCTCGCTTGGTCTAAAAATGTTAACACGAGTTGATAAAATATTTATGTCTCACACTTATATGATGGTGATGCGTATCTCTCATTTTTGACGTGGGACCTCATAATATCTCTAAGCATGAGATTAAACAGGTAATACTGTCTCAATCCACCTGACAAAATATTAAACAAAGTAGCCACGCGTGTAATAACTTTTCATTGATGTGATCTCAATATCCCCATGCTAGAGCAATCGAGGACTATATATCCTGAAACCGGGGAGAGAGTAACAAAGTAAAGCCTTCTTGGCTTATAATCTTTATTACTGCAAAAAAAAAAAAAACAAACGCATGCAACCCACTTTCCAAGTACTGATATTCAATTTAATCACCTTTACTTTACTCTATGATGCTTTATTGATCATTTCGGCCATTTGCTATCAAATAATTCTCTCTTCTTTTGACAGGGTAACTTTAATTTTTGGATATAAATCTACTCTATTTTTCATTTGATTCACCACACAGTCGATGCATTCAGATATTGATTCTCCTTATAACAAGATGAAATTTTAGAACATTTAAAATTTTTATATTATAATGATTTATACCTCAGATTTTTTTTTTATTTTTTTATTTTTATTTTGTGAAATCTCTCCGTGAAACGTAAAATTTATCGAAATTTATATAACATAAAAATATGATAGAAAATATTTATTTTATACGGTACAAGTAATGCATAATTTGAAGAACTTATATTTCATAGTTTTTTTTATAAAGATTTTGTCACATATGAGTTTTTATGAATGATTTAAATGTTATTTTACATATTTATGTTGTTTACATTATCTACTGTAGTACTGTTAGCAATCATTACTGAAGATATTGATTAACAAAGAGTACACAACATTAAAATAGTGGGAACTTCTACCCTAAGGGCTCCGGTGTAGGGAGTCTCTAGGTGTCATCATCTGCACCGTTCATTTTCTTTTTTTACCCATAAAATTTTATTTCACAATAAAAACATGTGGCTGAGATTTTTACACCTAGGGGACTCCCTACACTGGAGTCCCCGTGATAGAATTTCCCTAAAATAGTATGCATACGGGAACATTTTAAAATGAGCGAAAGAAAACGAACAACCCTCTTTTTTTTCATTTTTTTTTTATTACGGGAACATACAATAACCACTTTTTTTTAAAATAATTTTTTTAACGGATACGAAATATGCAAACACACGCACTATATTCGTACCCACGGGGACTCAAACCCAGAACCTTCGGGTTTAGGACAACAACACTTACCGCTGGACCAATGTCTTGTTGGCATACAATGTAACATCCCGATTTTTTTCAGAAAGGGTAAATTAGTAATTGGAATACCCTCTACGACCTAATTATTATTTATCCTATTTATTTAATTAAGAAGTATCAATTAAAAGGATTTAGTTATTTAATTAATGGGTTTAATTAAATGACTATAAAAAGGAGATAAATCCCCAAATTAATTTTTAGTGCACACGCATATTCTGATGAAAAAAAGAAGAAGAGAGGAGGCGCATAACATAGGCAACAACGCAGAAACAAAGACGAAATAAAAGGAAGAACCGTGTGATCAATTCGTTCATCTGTTCAAGATGCCGCAGGAGAGAAAAGTGATCAGCACGATGAGACGCAACTTTGGAAAATAACATCTCTCGATTTCGTAAGTTTTCGGTTTAACCCTAGTTTTGGTATTCGTAGAGTTCGATTCTTGAAAAAATTCGTATCTTTTAATCCGTAGCTCGTTTCGCGGCCGTGAGTAGTCGAAACGATCGTCTTGAAGCGTAGAATAATCTAAAAATAGTTTCACAAAGCGAAACCCAGGTAATCTTCGCTTTTACAGGCTTTTTCAGTTTCGTTTTTACGCAAAGAAATAGGATTTTAGGGTTTCTTGTTGATCACATAGGTTTTGGGGTTGAGGATCAACAGTTGTTGCAGTTGCTTGGTATTTTGCTGTCGGTTTTGCAAGCAAATAAGGTAAGAGGCTCTTCCTATGATTCCAATTATCGTTTATAAGGTTTAGATCATGTTTTAAGGTGTTTAGATGATAGAAAGATGTGTCTTTTCGTTGATCAATGATCATAGATGCTATAGTTTGATTAGATATGTTTATCTGTGTTCTACTGGGGTTCATTTGATGTTAATTAGGTTAGAAACGGTTTAGAGATCGTGTTTTGAAGATTTTAACATTTTGGGAGAAACCCAGGCAAACGAGCGTTGGCACTAGGCAAACGGGCGTTTGCGATCATAGCAGCTCAAACGGGCGTTTGAGGTTAGACTTTTCATTCAGGATGTAGCTGTTTTTGACGGACGGGCGTTTGGGTTTAGTGGACGGGCGTTCGATGCCAAATGGGCGTCCATAGGATGTCAAACGGGCGTTTGACATGTTTTACCTTGTTTTTACTGTTTTATCGTTTCAGCTTGGTTTCGGGCTTCATAATCATGTTATTATAGTTTTAAACCCTTATTTATGATATGATAATATTGGATAAACATGAACAAGCCTCGATTGAACTTCTGATTCGTTCAGTTAAAACACCGAATGTACTCTTAAAGGGAGTTGAAGTTCGGATCCGTCGGAAGGGCATGAAAGGGCTTGTGCTTTGATGAACTAGAGTTCATCAATGTCTGTGTAATTGCTAGGACTTGTCCGTGTCTAGTGGTCTAGGAAGAGAGTAGTATTTGTGAGGGAGATTACTTGAAAACACTTAGGTGGCTAGTTAACAACATATAATAAATACATATGTGTAGTAAAAGATAAAACGTCACTTATTCTCGGTTAGGCACTCTTTCATATCGGCGATGTGATACGTTTTTAAAAGGTGAACAACGCTGCTGGCCTATAATCGGTTGAATGGCAATGGAGGAAATTCATCGGACGTATACGCATACCGGGGAGACCCCGGAGCTAATCGGTGCTAATCACCATTAGTTAGCAAGTATATCTTCAGGCTGATGAACGCCATGCGTAGTGTCCTTGAGTAATGTTGTAACAAAGATAAGCTAAGCTAGAAACGTTTAGTCATGACGTGTCGATGGGCATGGAATGAACCCCAGATTGAGTCGGTCACCCAAAGATAACTAACTAAACGATTAAATATCTTTTCTTTATAAATCTTAATTGTTGTCGTAGCTTCTCACTTTTACTAAGTACTTTGTACTTACCTCCTTTGCATTTTCTTTTGTATGCATTGTGGGGTGAGAAGACGAACAGGTTGATCAAGTGTAGACGACGGCTTTTGAAGACTTAAAGTCTTGACAAAGCTTCTAGATTATTTTCTTTGTAAAGGTTGTATTAGACTGGTTGTATTTCTTCTCTTAAATTTGTTGTACTTCTACTTTTAAGGCATCGTATTGTATAAGTCTTTGGGTTTTTCATCGTTATCTTAACTGTCTATCTTTAGTATGGTAAATTTCCGTTCATAGTAGCTTTTACGTTTTTACCCGAGTCTTTATAGCTTCCGTTTGCTTTTATTTGATACGACGACGTAGAGGCTTGCGTATAATATTAGATTTATTTAATGCTATACGCGCCGAACATTTCTCTTCCGGATAAGGGCTCGGTATCCGGGAGCGGGGCGTTACAGTTGGTATCAGAGAGAAGCGTCCTTTCTATTCTAGGCATCTCTTCATCCAAGATAAGAATCCTTTAGACCTTTTAGAACTTGAGCTTGGTGGTAATCCTCGTATGACTAAGAATCCTTAAACCGTGGTTAGGTTGCATTAGGACCAAGTGAAGAGTCATCTTAGACGGAGGTTAAGTTGAGTTCTCCGTTCACATCTTTTATGTGATCACCTCAGTTTTGTTTCTCCTAGTATCCTTAGTAGAAACTCTTTCTTCTTTTGAAGTTTCCAAACCGTAACTTGTCTCATAGGGTTAAGCGAAACCCCTTTTAAGTAAAGCTTTGGGATCGGAGTCTTATGACTACACCTTAAAGTCGAGGTCCTCTTGGTTGATTTCCTTAACTTCTCTATTGAAATCTCTTCACCTTCTCTACACATGAATATCTAAGTTTACTTTTATCTTGGCCTAACTTTGTAGAGTATGATATTTAATTCAGCTCTACAAGTCCTCCACTTTCTCTTTTCACTATCACTTGGTTGATTTCCTTAACTTCTCTATTGAAATCTCTTCACCTTCTCTACACATGAATATCTAAGTTTACTTTTATCTTGGCCTAACTTTGTAGAGAATGATATTTGATTCAGCTCTGCAAGTCCTCCACTTTCTCTTTTCACTATCACTTGGTTGAGTTCATCAACATTCTTTGACCTTTGCTTTGCTTGAGATGGTTCTACACGAACTCCATGTGTAATTCTATTATTTCCAAGTACTCCTCCGTCGTTTCAACTCATATTGTTAAAGGTCTCTTACTTTGGCACATACTTTTCATTGTCCTCGTGTTTGGATTTACCCAACATGAGTGAATGCTTTGTTTCTGTGTTTTCCCTTTAACATAAGACTGTCTCTCTATACTCCAAAAATTCTGCAAATTTTCAGCAAAGTAGATTACTGTCTTATCTACAATTTCTCTTTTTACATCAACTCGATAATCATTATGGATTATTCAGAAAATTCATGTTTATACCGGACACTCTGTCCAGAAAATCTGCAGCAGCACCTTCACTTCTTCTTCTGTTTTGAACAGGTTAAACATCTTCAAATGACCTGAATTTTTGATATGTTGCAGACAACAATTTTATCTACAGCTTTTATTTTGGAATTAAGTTCAGATTCTCTTTTGTTTGATCTCGATTTGCAATTCAACACAATGTTTATTAATCTGGAAATTCTGGCAGCTTGTGCAATCGTCAGAAATTACTGTTTTTGACCAAATTATCTTCATTCAAAAATTCTAATATTTTTATATCACTTGGAAAACTCCAGTATCTAAATCTTTTCTCTTTGGATCGTGCTCAAATTCCTCTTCGTTTGTTCTGTAAAAATTGATAATGTCAGATCCGGAGTAAAAATCTTACACAGCAACCTAAAAGGAATTGTCACCTACTTGACTTAGAGTTTGGGCTAAGCGGGTAGTAAGTTATGATTGTCATGTTTAGGAGTTCCCTTAAGTTTGATCTCCTTCTGAGTTAAACCATTTAGTAGGATGCTTATAAAGCTAACGTTATAGTTTCTTTTTGCAGTGTTAAACAAGAATCAAGATGCTACCCTCCAGCATGCCATGTTTGATGTTCAGACCCTTTTCGTTCCCTCTTGTAATTATACTTTTTCTGGTAATTTGTTTCTCATGTAATCCCTCACTTGAGATCTTAAAACGCAACAAATCCTCTCTGCTTGGTGTCATGAATTATCTTCGAAACATATCTTCATAAGCCCTTCTTTTGAACAAATTCATTCTTTCTTACTTTTCAAATCAAGAAACAAATTCTCTTCAAAGTTCTAAATTGTTGCACTCCCATCTTTCCTTTCAAATTCAAATTTGACTAAGCCTTCTGATGTCAGAACATTTTTCTTATTTGTGTCTATTCTCAGCTCCCCTCTTAAGGGTAGTGTCGATATTGTAACTATTTCACCTAATGCTGCCTGTTCCTTTAAGGTATGCATATCTTCGTTTGCTGGTCATATTTTTTTTAATCCTATCATGAAATTCCTCTTCAGTTACTTATCTTTAACCTTCTAGCAATTTATGCTAAGCTAGTTTCAAGCAGAAGGTAGCCTTTTCCAATGTGCCTTCCGAACTTATTTAGCCAACCGACGTTTGAGTTCCTAAACTTTTGATCTCCATTTCAGGTTATTGCACCTTGTACGCTTCAGTTTTAAATCTCTTTCGGGCCATTTAGAGCCATGAACCTCCATATACATCATTTTGACTTTCCACTTTCTGTTTTGGCGTTTCTACTACAATTTTGTTACACTGGTTGAAAGTCTATTTTATTTTAACCGTTTCATTTCCACACGGGGAATAACCTCGAGCATTTATTCCTTGGAAGTGTACTATTCCTCTCGAGTAGTGCAACCTTGAACCTTTTATTTGAGTCGTCAATGATCGTTTAAACTTCCTTTGAAGGTTTGAATTAATTCTTTGAAATCAAACCTTACCCGACAATTCTAAAGTGTCATTTCCTCTTCACTTAAAAATCTTGTTTGACGCTTAATTATTCAAAATTTGATTTTCCCTTACAATTCCTTGAGGGAAATTTCTAATTTCCCTTAAATCTTGAAATAACCCCTCTTTGACTATTGCAAACTTGGACACTTCTTGACAAGTGTTTATCTTATTCTGAGACCTTTTGGTGTACTCGTTTTGTCTCCATGGCTCCTTCATGATGAGATTCTTGCTCTCTTTTGATTTCTATCTTTCTAGTCCTTCTGGTGCTTGACCTTGCACCTTTACTTTGCTTTTCTGTTGTGTGATGTTTCCCTTACGAAACTCATGTGAACTGAAGATTTTTTTTCTAGTTCGCCAACATCCATCTTTGTTAACCAAATGATTAACAATCAAGGTCGGTGTTCTCTTTTCATACATTGACAATATCTTCAAGTCCATCTGGTGATGTTCTAACGTCTCCACTTTCTAAAGGCTTATATGAAAGCCTATTACCATTCTTCCAAGTTGCCTCTGAAGTCCTTGTAGACCACCGTATCTTGCAGAATTCCACTCTCTCAAAAGAATTCCATCTGCAAGGTGTTCTTTTGTTGTCCTTCTAGTGGCCATCTTTTGTATTATGATACAGTGCCTTTTTCTTCATTCCAGAACCAACTTCAACTTTCCTCAACACGGATTTTTCTTGTTTCGCTTGTAACCCAAGCAACCTTTCTTATTTCAAGTGCATTGTACCCTTCCTTGGCTTACCTAGTTGACATACCACCCTGGTACTCAACTTGTTACTTTTCAACTTCTTTTATTCTCCAAGCTAACTCCCTTGGCATAAGAATTGGATTAGACCGTCAGAGAGAGACAGGGTGGCAGATGCATGCTTCTCATTTCCCTAAAGAGTCTCAGAAACACTACCGCCAGAATCCTTGTAGTTCTTCAGCAAGCTTGTGGTGCCATGATGGAAGTTGAGATCGAAAGAAGTCAAGTGTGCCAGAAGTGTAGTTTCGACTGGAAAGATTCAACTTTCCGGGAATAGGTCAGCAGGAGCAAGCAAAGAGTGTTGAACCGATGATTTCAAGATTCGAGGCAGTTGATGAGTTCGTGAAGAAACAAGACAAAGACCCAGTTGTCTCCGGTTACAAGTGAGTGACTGGAGCCCAAACAGCCATTGGTCACGAGTTAGATGAAGATAGCAACCGTCGGCATCGGAATTAGCTTTGGGTTCTGAATGTGGAACATTGTGAAGGACAATGAAGAATGAAAACCTCGAGATGACAATTGAAATTCCTCTCGGAGCGACCAAGAAGTACAAGAATTGGAACAATACTACTGGAGATCTTTCATGAAGATAGAGATAGAAGAACACGAGTTTCTGGGATGAAGTGGAGCGATAACGGAGTACGAGACCAAAATTGATCAAGCAAGCCAACAAAAGATTGAAGTAGATCGTCGCCACCTCGAGATAGCTCAAGACAGGTGGAAGAGTTGGGAAGATGGAAGAAGAAGAAGACTGTACGAGCTAGGAGACGAAACGCTTCGCAAAGTCTAGAGTTCAAGTACCTCTCGGTTACATTCGAGTTTCGAGGACGAAACTCCTCTTAAGGGGGAAGGAATGTAACATCTCAATTTTTTTCAGAAAGGGTAAATTAGTAATTGGGCATACCCTCTACGACCTAATTATTATTTATCCTATTTATTTAATTAAGAAGGATTAATTAAAAGGATTTAGTTATTTAATTAATGGGTTTAATTAAATGGCTATAAAAAGAGATAAATTCCCAAATTTATTTTTAGTGCACACGCATATTCTGATGAAAAAAAGAAGAAGAGAGGTGGCGCATAACATAGGCAACAACGCAGAAGCAAAAACGAAATAAAAGGAAGAACCGTGTGATCAATCCGTTCATCTGTTCAAGATGCCGCAGGAGAGAAAAGTGATCAGCACGATGAGACGCAACTTTGGAAAATAACATCTCTCGATTTCGTAAGTTTTCGGTTTAACCCTAGTTTTGGTATTCGTAGAGTTCGATTCTTGAAAAAATTCGTATCTTTTAATCCGTAGCTCTGTTTCGCAGCCGTGAGTAGTCGAAACGATCGTCTTGGAGCGTAGAATAATCTAAAAATAGTTTCACAGCAGTAAACCCAGGTAATCTTCAGTTTTACAGGCTTTTTTAGTTTCGTTTTTCTGCAAAAAAAAAAAGGATTTTAGGGTTTCTTGTTGATCACATAGGTTTTGGGGTTGAGGATCAACAGTTGTTGCAGTTGCTTGGTGTTTTGCTGTCGGTTTTGCAAGCAAATAAGGTAAGAGGCTCTTCCTATGATTCCAATTATAGTTTATAAGGTTTAGATCAAGTTTTAAGGTGTTTAGATGATAGAAATATGTGTCTTTTCGTTGATCAATGATCATAGATGCTATAGTTTGATTACATATGTTTTTATGTGTTCTACTGGGGTTAATTTGATGTTAATTAGGTTAGAAACGGTTTAGAGATCGTGTTTTGAAGATTTTAACTTTTTGGGAGAAACCCAGGCAAACGAGCGTTGGCACTAGGCAAACGGGCGTTTGCGATCATAGCAGCTCAAACGGACGTTTGCACTAGGCAAATGGGCGTTTGAGGTTAGACTTTTGATTCAGGATGTAGCTGTTTTTGACGGACGGGCGTTTGGGTTTAGTGGACGTGAGTTCGATGCCAAACGGGCGTCCATAGGATGTCAAACGGGCGTTTGACCTGTTTTACCTTGTTTTTACTATTTTATCGTTTCAGCTTGGTTTCGGGCTTCTTAATCATGTTATTATAGTTTTAAACCCTTATCTATGATATGATAATATTGGATAAACATGAACAAGCCTCGATTGAACTTCTGATTCGTTCAGTTAAAACACCGAATGTACTTTTAAAGGGAGTTGAAATTCGGATCCGTCGGAAGGGCATGAAAGGGCTTGTGCTTTGATGAACTAGAGTTCATCAATGTCTGTGTAATTGCTAGGACTTGTCCATGTCTAGTGGTCTAGGAAGAGAGTAGTATTTGTGAGGGATTACTTGAAAATACTCAAGTGGTTAGTTAACAACAGATAATAAATACATATGTGTAGTAAAAGATAAAACGTCACTTATTCTCGGTTAGACACTCTTTCATATCGGCGATGTGATACGTTCTTAAAAGGTGAACAACGCTGCTGGCCTATAATCGGATGAATGGCAGTGGAGGAAATTCATCGGACGTATACGCATACCGGGGAGACCCCGGAGCTAATCGGTGCTAATCACCGTTAGTTAGCAAGTATATCTTCAGGCTGATGAATGCCATGCGTAGTGTCCTTGAGTAATGATTTAACAAAGATAAGCTAAGCTAGAAACGTTTAGTCATGACGTGTCGATGGGCATGGAATGAACCCCAGATTGAGTCGGTCACACAAAGATAACTAACTAAACGATTAAATATCTTTTCTTTATAAATCTTAATTGTTGTCGTAGATTCTCACTTTTACTAAGTACTTTGTACTTACCTCCTTTGCATTTTCTTTTGTATGCATTATGGGGTGAGAAGATGAACAGGTTGATCAAGTGTAGACAACGGCTTTTGAAGACTTAAAGTCTTGACGAAGCTTCTAGATTATTTTCTTTGTAAAGGTTGTATTAGACTGGTTGTATTTCTTCTCTTAGATTTGTTGTACTTCTACTTTTAAGGCATCGTATTGTATAAGTCTTTGGGTTTTTCATCGTTGTAATCTTAACTATCTATCTTTAGTATGGTAAATTTCCATTCATAGTAGCTTTTACGTTTTTACCCGAGTCTTTTTAGCTTCCGTTTACTTTTATTTGATACGGCGACGTAGAGGCTTGCGTATAATATTAGATTTATTTAATGCTATATGCGCCAAACGTTTCTCTTCCGGATAAGGGCTCGGTATCCCGGAGCGGGGCGTTACATACAATAGCTACTTATAGTCACTTTTTTTATATAGATTATAGTGATGATATGTCTCTTGACGATGCTCAGAATCGTCACGACTCGAATTGGGCTAAAACCGTGTAATTGGATTTCTCAGAGATAATACAATTTCTGTAAATGGTGGATATGGTGGTGGAAAATAGTTGAGTCAATGTTGGATTGACGGTCTACGTACCTTTGCAGATGAAAATGATCAAACTATATTAACGTAGTTCTAAAGGTTGGAGAAGAAGATCCTTTTATAGGCGTCATTGATGGAGGAGTTAAGGATACTACCATTGATGTCGTGGTCAATGGGGTAAGGCAGTTGAATAGGCGTTCAAAGAGCAATCATGACCCTGTAAGAAAAAGTCATGGCATTTATAGGAATGTGGAGTAATGTAATGTTTAACTGAGGCAACCGCTATCTGAGTCCAGGTGTAGACTTATATCAAGCTGAGGATATCTAACTTAGGCAAGCTGGCACCATGTTAATGATACGAACTAGTAAGCCTTGTACCTCGACCCGATCTTGTGCTGTACGAGTCCGACCTCTATCATGTCAGTTACTGAAGAGCTTATTTTGCCTCGTGGAGACTACTTCCTTGAGGTCGGTATCCATACTGAGCTCGGCACGACATTGGGCTTATTGGGCCTGCTTTATCCCGGGAAGATCCGGAATAAGCAATCGGGTAATTGGGTGCCATATGTGTGATTCATGTCATACCCACGTCAAAAGCACCCCATACTTGAGATGGTACGTAGGTCGTAGGTTAGGTCTGCTTGACGAAGACGTGGCATATGAGAGATCGTTTCTTTCTTTGGAGCGTTGTTCTCGATAATACACTTGTTTTTTAAATTCAAATTACCTTGCAAGTATCTCAAAGCATATATCCATATCCTTTTAAAACCCCGCATATACGGATAAAAAATTTCACGAAATGAACCTTTCCATTTCCTCCTTGACGGAATCGCCACCGTCTTATGAGGATTCGATAACTCTTTTTTAACGGATGTCTTAAAAGAGCCTTTTAAAATCCTAAAAATTCTAACCAATTTCTACAGAAAAATCCTCTTCGAATATCGCTATTAATTTTGAGAGATCTCATCGGGACACTATCTTGAAGAGTCCTTTTGCAAGTAGACTCTTGGTATCCCATCCTTTCGTTCGGCTATAAAAACAACCCTTTGGGTGACTTGTCATTTGTGTAAGCCATTCCTCTTCTTATATCTTCTGACATTAGTCATGAGTTTCTCTTCTGTGAACCTTTCAGGGGTGAGAAAATTGGAGGATGTTGACTCCGATGATGGTGATAAATGGGGAAGAAGGAACACCCCTGCCTATTTTTGTCCTTCATGGGACTTTCGTTTTACCAATCATATTTACGATCAAGGAGTAGTCTAGGATGGGTACATGGGAATGCTCTTCTTGTAGATGACTGGAATGTCACCGGTCTTACTGAGTAGGAGTTGGTCGACCTATCATATCGAGATATGGCATTCATAAGTTGGCCTATTATCCATTCTCTATCTTCTTTTACAATGTATTATTTTCCCTGATAATAATTTTACTTCTCTTTTTGCAAAACATTTTGATACCAAGGGAAATGAACCGGATCCGAATGTCCTGACAATATTGACCGGCTTTAAGCACGGGTTTTGGCTTTAGAAGGTGATGCCGCTCAGATGTGAGTCATGTATACTAGCAAGAGAACTAGATCAAGTGTAGTATATCAAAGACGAATCAAGGTCGATCCCACAGAGACAATGCAACCTTCGACAATAAAAGTTCTAGATCTAATTTAGTTACCTCCGGTAGGTACGAGTCCTGGCGAAGGATACCAATTATATATAAGACAGGGAGAATGTAATAACCACATTGCTAATGTCTTAGAAACATCACCGCCATATAAAAGTGAGACATAATGGAATATTTAACTTGGGTTAACCCGTTTAACCCATGTAAGGAAGACATGTCTAAATTGTTACTCGATCCATTATGACTCAATTAATTGAGGTGGTTGGTCATTGGTGTGTGGGTATTTGTTGGAGGAGGTGTGGGCATTAGTTGGAGGAGTTTAGAACAAGTTTTCTTATTATCTTTTGGTTGGAGTGTGATGGATGGATGTTCGATTTTTTTGAAAGAATGTTGGTTGGGTAATGAGTTCTCCAAAGGGACTCTTCACAAACTGTAAACAATTGTTGAAAATATATAGTTGACAGGTATGACCCGAATTCATACACACGACACTCTGTCAGAAAGTTTAGTTTTGATCATGGCCAAACTAACTGTAATAGAAGTCTCATATGACATAGATGTTAGGAAATCTACGCGGGAACGCAATGGAATTTAAAATTTTATTTCCTTTTAATCAGGATCGACTTCGTTTAAGCAATAAACAAATAAGCTAGTAGACGGTTGTTACCTTGGTTGATCTAAAAGATCGACGTTTTGACCGTCAAAGGAGAGTAGCGATGCACAGAGCCGCCCAAGCGTTCGGCCTCTACCGCTAGTCCACACGAACAACCTGCCAGAATCCGCCATTGGATTGCTACTAGAAAAATCCGGCTGCTAGACCGGTCTTTTCTCTCTCTTAAAACTCTCTATTGGAAGCTCTTTATTATACACAAGAACTATTAGCTCTTGGAGTTGTGATGTACTATATAAGAGCTTGGCAATCCCTTGCTTAAATAGGCATATGGGGCGCCTCTTGCAATCCAAAAATCCTTGGGGAACAAGTCTTGAGTTGAGTGTAGAGAAAGAAAACATTTTACTAGTAAATAAGAAAAATATATTTGATTGATTTATCTCATTAATATTCAATATCTTATATAAAATATATTTCCAAGATATATATTGACAATATCTTATATTGAATATATCTTTATCTTATTACCATAAATCTATTTTTCCAAAATCAATTAATATCTAATATTAATATTATGGTAATCTTATTAATTAAATTGCACAAACCAAATGTATCCAATACAATATGGATATGGCGCCTCTTCCCACAAAATTGGGATTTGAGATTTTTTTTAATTAAGATAATACTATGATAAATTAATTCACAAAATACATGTATATCATATATATATATTTATTTATTTCGAAATATATGAATCAATATACATTTTTAATTAATCAACATAATTAATATCTTCTATTTAATTTATTCATAATAAATAAATACCACCATATTAATTTACCATTATAACCTTTATAGTCGTGAGATAAACTTTCCTTATTTGGTTATCATCTATAACCACATTTTAATCCGGCTTGATGTTCATATGTGTGTGACTCGATAGGCTTCCGAATATGTTGGCCGTAGACACAAAGTGAAAATTACAAAAATGCCCTTCATGCCTAACGATCACGGGATAGCGTCTAGCAACACACCGTGACCCCCAATCATCGGAAGAGTCAAATGCAATGACTACTACTTTTCATGTGAAACAGTTACCGTGTGAATTACAATCCTATCGCTGTAATAATATCCATACGGTCATACGACGAGTGTCAAACATTAACGACCGTATCTTATAATCTGGATATCATTCTCTCTCGAAGTAACTCATTTACTTCCACTTTGCAAAGATTCACGAGAGTAAGACATTCCTTATAAGAAGGCCCTTTTGGATATTCACCCTACTGATAGGGTACGCGATTTCCAGACGACCAAGCATGTGTACTCCGCATGCTTCAGTATCAAACCAAATACTACCGCATGATTGCCCCGTGGCTAGAGGAAACCTCAATAGTGTCAAAGCATGACAATCCACACCGTGATTCCATGAAGACTCCGGTCCAAAGGATAATTACACAACCGTCACATAGTGTGACACTTATCCGTGTAAGTGGGTCAGTCTAACGTACGCATTCTCTAATACACGTCCACGTACAGTCCAAGTGTCTCCACACTTCGATAGACGAGATCTATCTCTGCCTTTAAAGACAGAAGACATCTAATACGTGCTAGCCTGTTCTTACTATCAATGCCCTATTTAATAGTATATCAACCTAGAGACATTTAAGTATCAAACTTATTAAAGTGATTAGATATCTCATCAACCATAATCACCTATCATGGTTTCTCTATCATAGTTTAATACTAAGGACGTTATCATGTAACAATTCACAATTGGTTCTTTAAAAGAACGTATATTTGACAACAAAAAAGCCATTTAATATATGTATAAACACAAAGAAATAGTAGAAATTATCCGACCCCGTCGGATCTGGTCCAACCCGATTGGGTTTAGGACACTATTTCAACAATCTCCCACTTGGCCTAAAACCAATCACTCGCACACACAAGACCAAGTTAAAACACAAGAATCTCATACAATACTCGCAACTAGCCCTAGCCATGAACGGATCGCTATTCGTGAGGACTCAGACTATCTTCATACCATGATCCAAATGATCAAGTCAAAGGAACCGCCTCAACACACACATGAATCTCTGATGAGACCCTGGTCCTTGCTTCAAGCAATGAATCCACTTACTATATCAGCTATATAGAAAAGGTAGAAGAAGCGTACAAGGTTCAAGAATGAACCTCATAGATCCATGTACTGCTCCCGCTGCGCCTCCAAGGCTCTATTATGTTTGGCCTAGTTGTAGAATTTACAGTGACCCATAGCCAAGAACATTTCTAGCTCACTGTATCACTTAATCAAGGTGACTGCAAACCCAGACCGTAGCTCCCACTCACCTTCGTAAGACTCAGGATATACGTCTGTATAACTATATTTATTCGCTTCCAAGTTTCGATAAACTAGGAAACCATCCTTAACTTGTTTAAGGATGTTCTCGACATTCACCAGATTTAATTTCATACTTGCTCATGACTCTTCATGAAGTATGAACATCTGGCATTACTCTTATGATGATTCTTATCGTAGTAGCAAAGGAAACCTCCCATAAGCTTCATCTTTCACCTTATCTTTAAAACAAACGTCCTAACATAGATAGATCTTGAGAACACCGTCTAGTAGTATCCCATGTCGCGATCTATGCTAAACTCCTTTTAGCATCACATCTATATAGGTAAACTATAATCTAACAGCAGTTAAATCTATCGCAATAGATTCTTATTTCTAAAATAAGAACTACTAATACAAGTGCTTTCATAAATACCTTGAACTACCAAACATTAATTGACTGTGATATGGGGTGACAATTCTTGAGAGAGATATCCAATACCTTGCTCAAAAATCATAACACACTCCCACTATCCATCTTTCACATTAGGCATATCCTTCTTTTGACTAAATCAAACTCCTTTGATTATCAAACAAAGAAATCGTCTAGAGAAACTTGTTTGAGTCCATAAATGGATCTCGTGGGCTTACATATCATGTCATCGTCTATGAACATCGATCTTTCTGCCCAACGTCTTCAACACTATCATATAGCCATGATACGAAGTTACAACAAGCATAGTCTGAATAGAACTGGGCTCAGCCTTACAGGGACATTCCCTCTAGGTAAGACATACTAGGTTCATAACCTGGTTGTCACTGATGGAATCTAATTTAGATATTATGGCTCCAGGCCATATCTCTCAATCTTGCCTTTCAAACATTCCTTCATAAGTCGTGAGATATTCATTCATCAAGATGAATATACCAGCAGCCCTTTTGGGCTTGAAGTTATCCACAAACTTACAGAACTTTTGTGGGCACTGAGCAGTGCTCTACACCTCATCGCTATGCGGTGTCTGCTCATGTTCCATTGGTTGAATATATCTTTGTGGTTCACAAACTCTTTTGAGATCTTATTTACTCCCACTGTTTCTTTTGGAAGAAAGACTTCCTCTAGAAGACAGCATGTTTGGACATTTTGCTCTGCGGACAAGTAAATAATATCCAGCGTACTTGCTAAGACATTCCACAAAGTTGCATATGTCGTACTAGGCTCCAAGCCTTTCTGACTTTGCCTATGACAACTTCAAATCATCGGTTAAGATAGATTCGACATTATCCTCTATCATATCTAATATGGAATTTATTCAACCTTTATTCTTTGGAACTCGGTTAAGTATAAGGGCACTATCCCGAAACGGGTAATGGATACTTCGCATGGCTTGCGTCACACCTTTATCATATAAAGTGTTGTTTCCATTTTGGGAACACAATCTAATTGCGTATCCCAATGATGGTATCCTTCAAGGGAGAATCTGATTCTATTTCAGACGTCTTCTGAAACACCCTATAGATATTAATTGCTTCAATCAAATTGAAGATTAATTCCTAAGTAGCTCATCAATCTCATATTCGTACTAGCTCGAACTTTTCGGGTTTTCTAAATTGTCATACTTCAATAAGTACATTCAACTATTTCTAAAAATAGTCATAGAGAGAGATAAACAATTACTTGCGGCATTAATTGTCACAAGCCAACAAACATCGGTATGTTTAGGCTTTGGACAACTTTCTAGATTTTATAACCTTTTCATAAAAGGGTATTTTAGTCATCTTTAGATAAGATACGTATTACCCACATGATTCATAACCACATGGTTCAGACGTCATCAAAATTACATCTGATCACACGATTCCCTTCCATAGAGACTATGTCTAGAACGACCACCAAATATTAAGGATAACAACCATATAATTATTTAGTTGAGATTTCATCACATATATGAACTATACAGTGACATCAATCTAGTATGTTAGATTCAGTGACCTTTCAACTTTATCGGAATAACATTTATTCTTTGCAATTGAATATTTCTACTAAATCCCAACAAGTAACTGAATTCGTGTTCTTCATAAGAACCGGAACACAATAACATTATTTAGTTTCTTTATCAGTTTACTAAATCCAGAATATGGTAAGTGTCACGCTTCACATTCCATATCTGAATTTAATCTTTCTAATTTAATCACACTCGTAAGTCATATATCTTAGAGTCAACTTTGAACTTAGATTTATCTCAACTCACTTGCCTAGAATAGAAACTTCAATAAGTTCTATATTTAAGCACATGCCCTAACTTTCCTTTTTAATCCTTTCAGCACTTGAAAAATGTTTCTTATTGTAGTCTTCATAAGACTTAAGAAAGATCACAAGAGCCATGTCTTTAATTTCCCTTCATAAAGAAAAACTAAAGTTTATTAAATAGTTTATTTAACCTTTTGAATCGTATTCAAAACATTGACTATTTAATTAACTTTTAAGCAATGATAGAATTAAGTCGATGCTTATTTGGAAAGGTTGTTTTCAAAATTGTAAGATTTAATTAACTTTTAAGCAATGATAGAATTAAGTCGATGCTTAAATCTTACAATTTTGGAAACAACCTTTCCAAAATTAGATGTGGTCATTCTTATCCGACGTTTTAATTAATTGTCATCGTATGACATATTGATCATCTTGGATCGTATCCAATATATGATTAATTCGTTGAAACTTATTTCAAATGATTTAATCATATCATGAGCGTCCACTTTCATTAATAAATAAAGCCTTGGAGTACTCCATCAAATATGTAGTCTCCTTGTCTCCAACTACTATAACGGGATTGCTCGTGTCATTGCTTATTTTAAAAGAATTAAAATTGCTTAACCTTATTTGAGAACGTTTCTCAAAAGATAACAGTCATAATTTGGTTTTTACTAATCGAGAAGTTAAAACATAAATATAAAGTTTGCTAAAATTACAACATAAAATAAAGATAAAAAGAGTGTTGTTGTTTATACACGCAAAATCAAAAATAGTCTTTTGGTTTATGATTTTGCTCCCACTAGTCAACTACTCCCAATTGACTTTCAAGAATCTTTCAAAATTCTTTAGTGGCCAAGATCCCATCTGGTTACCCCAATTCCCGACGGGGGCCAATCAACCGGAATAATTTGAAATGTATGTAACACTTACCAATCACATCTCTATGTGACTCTTGGCGGTTGACTAGTCAACTCTTTGACAATTCACATCTTTATGTGGTAGTCAACCCCCTGCCTCTAGAATAAGATGGTCCTGACGAGGGCTAATCACCGCAATACTCTAGTCAAGTCATAACCCAATATTCGCGAGATCTCATACAATCATATCTCAATAACGACGATATACCAGTGGAAGGTCAACTCCCGACGAGGGCCGATCAGTTGGATCCGAACAAGGGCTCTTCACCGTCGCTATAATATTTGGAGACAATATTTCGACTTGATTTTTGTTGTGGAAGTATTTACGTAAATTAATTCACTTAATCAATTTAATTACGGTCTCATCAAATATATCTAACTCTATAGACATACATCCTACACATTTATCTAGATCGTGCCTTCTCCAACATCTATCGTATCATATAAAATAAATACAAGAATAAAATAAATAAATGCGTAAAGTAACCGGTATGATCATGGACTTTTCCTAGGTGCGGTTTCGAATACAAACTGACGAAATCGCTGGTCACAATCTAAAGGTAGCTACAACCGCCAATAAGATCTTTAAATTCCCATCTCCAATGGGATCTTTATTCTTTTTTCTTTGGTCTCCATCTTTTGCTCCATTCTTGTTACATTTAATTCTATCTAATAAAATAAATACACCCACTGCACACGGGGGGAGCCAACGGGAATGGGATAAATACAGAAAATAAACTAGGTCATGTTGTTCATAACGGCCTAGGACAATTTTTAAACCAACAGAAAAATTAAATCATTCACATCTATCCTATCGGTCGAGTCCATGATCAACCGGGGTCCATATAATCATATTATATCTACTATATCTAATTCATACAATAACATCTTATGAAAAAGATAAAATTAAAATTTTAACTACTTGCGTCTTAATTAATCAATTAACGTTTAATCTATTAAATAATTTTATCCAATCAATTAACTAATTAACATTTAATTAATTAATGATTTCAATCGAAATAAAATTAACGGTTAATTTTAAACGATTTTAGTTTCAATTTTAATTAATTAGAACTATTCTAAAATAAATCAAAATTAAAATTAAGTCTCTTTTGTTTCTTTCCTTTTGATTCCTAATCAAAAGGGATGCATTTGGTTTCCTAAACCAAAAGGCATCTCCATTGGCCCTTTCCAAAATCAAAATTTTGAAAAGAGCCTAGGCCTAGGCCTTTTCCAAAATCAAATATTTTAAAAAGGGCCTAGGCTTATTCCAAACAAAATTTAGAAAGGCCAATATTTTGGTTAATATTCCTAGGCCTTTTCCAAATCAAATATTTGGAAAGGGCCTAGGCCTATTCCAAACAACGTTTGGAACTGTCTTATTTTAATGCTATGTGGCATCCCAATGGCCCAAACTATTTTAACCATTGGTAGCCACATGACACAACTAAACAAAAGAGGAATTACCAATCACAACTATGAACCATATTAAATCACGAAATACACAAAACAAAATTTAGGGATCCACCACCTTTGCCCAGTCAACCGACGCCGAAAGCAGGTTGCCCCGCCGCCGACCGGCCACTGATGGTGGTGCCGCCGCCAGTCGGCCGAGCACCACCGGATCCCCTTTTTTTTCTTTTCGTGTATCGTTTTTTGCGAATAAAAAATCTTTCATCTTTTAATTACGTGATTTAAACGATAAAACTATCTACAAAAATTAACATGCTTATTGCTTAAACTCGAAGCTCGCTCTGATACCACTGTTAGGAAATCTACGTGGGAACGCAGCAGAATTTAAAATTTTATTTCCTTTTAACCAAGATCGACTTCGTTTAAGCAATAAACAAATAAGCTAGTAGACGGTGGTTACCTTGGTTGATTTAAAAGATCGACGCTTTGACTGTCAAAGGAGAATAGCGATGCACAGAGCCGCCCAAGCGTTCGGCCTCTACCGCTAGTCCACACGAACAACCCGCCGGAATCCGCCATTGGATTGCTACTAGGAAAATCCGGCTGCTAGACCGGCCTTTTCTTTCTCTCAAAACTCTCTATTGGAAGCTCTCTATTGGAGTTGTGATGTACTATAGCTTGGCAACCGCTTGCTTATATAGGCATATGGGGCGCCTCTTGCAATCCCAAAATCCTTAGGGAACAAGTCTTGAGTAGAGTGTAGAGAAAAAAAACATTTTACTAGTAAAATAAGGAAAATATATTTGATTGATTTATCTCATAATATTCCATATCTTATATGAAATATATTTCCAAGATATATATTGACAATATCTTATATTGAATATATCTTTATCTTATTACCATAAATCTATTTTCCAAAATCAATTAATATCTAATATTAATATTATGTTAATCTTATTAATTAAATTGCACAAACCAAATGTATCCAATACAATATGGATATGGCGCCTCTTCCCACAAAATTGGGATTTGAGATTCTCTTTAATTAATATAATACTATGATTAATTAATTCACAAAATACATGTAAATCATATATATATATATATATATATATATATATATATATATATATATATATATATATATATATATATATATATATATATATATATTTCGAAATATATGTATCAATATTCATATTTAATTAATCAACATAATTAATATCTTGTATTTAATTTATTCATAATAAATAAATACCACCATATTAATTTACCACTATAACCTTTATAGTCGTGAGATAAACTTTCCTTATTTGGTTATCATCTATAACCACATTTTAATCCGGCTTGATGTTCATATGTGCGTGACCCGATAGGCTTCCGAGTATGTTGGCCGTAGACACAAAGTGCAAATTACGAAAATGCCCTTCATGCCTAACGATCACAGGATAGCGTCTAGCAACACACCGTGACCCCCAATCATCGGAAGAGTCAAATGCAATGACTACTACCTTTCATGTGAAACAGTTACCGTGTAAATTACAATCCTATCGCTGTAATACTATCCATACGGTCGTACGACAAGTGTCAAACATTAACGACCGTATCTTATAATCTGGATATCATTCTCTCTCAAAGTAGCTCATTTACTTCCAATTTGCAAAGATTCACGAGAGTAATACATTCCTTATAAAAAGGCCCTTTCGGAAATTCACCCTACTGATAGGGTACGCGATTTCTAGATGACCAAACATGTATACTCCGCATGCTTCAGTATCACACCCAATCACTACCGCATGATCGCCCCATGGCTTGGGGAAACCTCAATAGTTTCAAAGCATGACAATCCACACCGTGATTCCATGAAGACTCCGGTCCAAAGGATAATTACACAACCGTCACATAGTGTGACACTTATCCGTGTAAGTGGGTCAGTCTAACGTACGCATTCTCTAATACACGTCCACGTACAGTCCAAGTGTCTCCACACTTCGATAGACGAGATCTATCTCTGCCCTTAAAGACAGAAGACATCTAATACGTGCTAGCCTGTTCATACTATCAATGCCCTGTTTAATAGTATATCAGCCTAGAGACATTTTAGTATCAAACTTATTAAAGTGATTAGAGATCTCATCAACCATAATCGCCTATCATGGTTTCTCTATCATATTTTAATACTAAGGACGTTATCATGTAACAATTCACAATTGGTTCTTTAAAAGAACGTATATATGACAACAGAAAAGCCATTTAATATATGTATAAACACAAAAAAATAGTAGAAATAATCCGACCCGGTCGGATCCATTCCAACCCGATTGGGTTTAGGACACTATTTCAACAATAGATTAATTAGTATAAGATTTTACTAAAAGCTAGAAGTTGTATAAGTTAATCAAGAAAAGTACGGTAATAGAAATATGAAAGGATCCTAGTAAATTAAGTAAGTCATAACAAGACTTAAAGAAAACCCGAAGTCTAAAATTTTAGAACAACTCTGGACTTATATTCAGTAAAATAAAAAGTTTAGATGTTGGTCGCAGAGAAAGGAAAGAACAAAGACCATAAGGGTTTTTTTTTCTTGTTGAATGACATTGTTTACTATTTTAAATAACATTTGATAAGTTGATAAGTGAAATGCATTGAATTAATCTTTCTTTTAATTAGTTGTTTTTCAAAAGATTATATACCCCACACACACAAAATAAGATACTAAAAGTCAAAGTGAGAAAGTAAATGTGAGTAAAGAGAAAAACAAAAGACTTATAGAGGTTCAAGGTGGTGTAATCCCTTAATCCTCTCTTCTTTTGTGATGATCGGAGGAATTCCCTATTGTGATATTACATCGGTACGATAGTAAGGATTGTCTTAACAACTCCTCAAGTTGCTTCACAATTTGTGCAATCATGACATTTCTTCTCAACAACTATCACCTTCCTCACAGCTCCTTGACATACACAATCTACTTTATCTACTTCACTCCTTCAAAGCTTCACGCTTTTTCACTGATCTCTTGATTTTTGTTTAAGAAATAAAGACCGAATCAATATTAATCTAAAATCCAAGTTCAGCCTTGATTCTTGCGTTTGAATTCTTCTTTTTTATGAAACTTGAATGATCTAGATGTATCTTTTTAGTGTTTTTTTAATTTATGAAGAATGATTGCTCGATGATTCTTGATTTTCTTTCTTGTATCGTATATCTCATATGTTCTTCTTGTTGTTGATGTCCGATCTTTAAAGCTTCAATTATTCAATGCCGTTCCTCCGATTTGAAACTTCTGCCCATTACCTGTGATTTCACGAATATAGTTTCCTTGATTCTTCTTGATTGAATGTTCTTGATTTCAAAGATACCCAAACATTGATAATACTTAGGTTTATTCAAGGTCATCACAGACTTTCTTGATTACAAACCTATACATTAGTTTTCTGATCTCCAGTCTTCAGTCTTCATCACCGAGTTTGACTCTTCAATCTTCTACTCTGATACATGAACCATTCTAGAACTATAATACTAAGTTTTCTGGTCGGACCTATTACATTCTCTATTATAGTGCTTAGAATGGAGAATCTATCCATAATTAGGCTTATAATAATCCTATACAATGATCTTCTAGACTTAATCAGGCTTCTATAACAGCTAGCCAAGCCATCATCAATACTAAAATATTCCTAACAATTTCTCCCTTTTTAATGATCACAAAACGCTCACAAGCCTGAAATGAGTAAAAAAAACAGATAAAACGACAGACAAACGAACATTGTTTTATTATAATTTTTTTGTATTCAGATATGTCCACGAGCTAGTAGCTATTTATATCTACGAAATTTTGATGTTGGAACTCCATATCTGTTGTTGAAGTCTATATCTGGGTTCTTCCACTTCCAATAATCAAAGGCCAGGTTGAAAGATGCTTCTGAGTAAGCTTACTCATTAAACAACTTATGAATGTCCTGTGAAGATTCCAGTGTTGTTGGTGCGTCAAAGAATTCCTTCAGCCTTGATTGAGAAATTTAAATTTATGGATTTGCCCTCCTCAGATTCTTAAACATTTCTCATGCATTATTAGCGTTCAAATTTTCAAAGGATTCGAACACCTTCTCATTCATTCAAATTCTGCCATATCTTTTTCCTCACAGATCTGACGCCTTGTAGCTGATCTAGTTGATTCGCCCTTTGTTGTCTCCTTACTCTACTAGCGACTCTGATTTTGTCATTTTATCTCATCCCAGAACATATTCAACTCAACTTGATAGCGATCCTTATGTCTAGCATTTTAATCATGAAGGCTGATTTTTGATTGCCATGTGGATAAAGACATGACAAGGTTTGTAGAAATTCCTTAAGAATTATGGCTACAGAGTCCTCAAATTCAGTCCTCTGAGCTGAGTGACCCCTTCACTCAGGTCTGCTTCTACTCCCATGATCACTACTGACAATTCTTGCTTGCTAACTAGAAGGCCTTCTTGTTTGTTGACTCTTGGGATCTTTATCTTTGTCAGCATTGTCAGGATTTCTCTTTTGAAACTCCAAAGGAAGTTTACATTGATCATCTCTCATCTGCCTTCCACCTTCAGCAAGTGTTTTGTTCTTCATCACTATCTTTCTCTGTCTTTTTCTATCTTCTTTAGACAACACTGGGACAAAGCTTTCTTCTGCTCTGGCATTTCCATTATCTATTCCACTATCTTCCTTTTTTTGGCATCATCTAGATAATGGGTAAGGATGAAATTGTTGGTGTTCTCTACTGCCTAGATTAGAGATGTCAGCTTTGTGAATTTCTCGTCATGAGAAGCAAGACTTTGATCCAATGCGGCAATCTTGGTGTTCAATGCTCATTTCACTTCATTCATAGTATTTTCCATATGAGTCTTCATATTCAAGTGGCGATCATTCTCATTTATGTTAATCTGAACCAGTAGTGATGTTAGTTCAGTACTCTCCTAATGGATATTGGCCGGTATATGTTGAATCATATCATTCTGTATCTTGAGATACTTAACGATGGCCTCAAATTTATTGTACAGAACTGCTCCTTCATATTTCAAGGTTCTGGACACATTCAGTAGTGCCCTAGATTGCCTTTCTAACACTTTCATCACCTGCTCCACTGCTCATTGAAGTGACTCAGCTGTTACCAGGCTTGGTACTGTCTGTTGTGCTGAGGGAGCAGGATCAGTGTGGTTGTTTTGTTGCTCCTTATTGAGTACAACATTATCCACAACAACTAACTCAAGTGCATGGTGTTATATCCCAGCTGACTTTTTGATGATAGAAGAAGTGACTTTTTAAAAAAATTCGTCAAGTCTCTATGGCTGACTTGGCTCAATTGACACCTTCACTACTGGTTTATATTTAGCTATAACTAGTGTACCTGATGAACTCTCAACTGGTTCATCTTATTTCCCCCTGACTGTGTGTTAGGTTGTTTCACAATTGAGGTCTAAGCTTGTGAGTTGGGCTTTATTGAGGTTTGTCTCTGTAGTGCTTCTTGAAGGGTCTGCTAATCTCCAAATGACTCTCCATCCTAATTGCTTCCATCAGGTTCATTTTCATCTCCCTGATCATCATCATCATTATTTTCTGTTGAAAAAGTGTCTTAAACCCAATCGGGTCGGACATGATTAGACCGGGTCGGGTCATTTACAGTCTATTTTGTTTATGTAATAATTTTATTATGACTAATAAAAGCATTTTTGTTATTATATATTTTTTGTTTATCTTTATGAACCAAGTATGTTATTGAATATATAGTAACATCCTTATTATTAAACTAAGATAGAGAAACCATGATAGTGATTATGGTTGACGAGATCTCTAATCACTTTAATAAGTTTGATACTTAAATGTCTCTAGTCGTATGTACTGTCAATCAGGACATTGATAGTATGATTAGACTAGCACGTATTGGATGTCATCTATCTTATTGAAGATAGTGATATATCTTGTCTATCAAAGTGTAGAGACGCTTGGACTGTATGTGGACGTGTATTGGAGAATGCGTACGTTAGACTGGCCCACTTACATTAAGTGTCGCAGTATGTGACAGTTGTGTAATTATTCTGAGACCGGAGTCTACATGGCATCACGGTGTGGATTGTCATGCTTTGACGCTATTGAGGTTTCCCCTAGCCATATGGCGATCATGCGGTAGTGCTCAGTTATGATATTGAAGCATGTGTAGGATACATGTTTGTTCGTCCAGAAATCGCATATCCAATTAGTAGGAGTGAATATCTGAAATGGCCTTCTTATAAGGAATGTCTAGCTCTCGTGAATCTTTGCAAAGAGGGAGTAAATGAGTTATTCCGAGAGAACATGATATCCAGATTATAAGATACGATCGTTGATGTACTGACACTCGAGATACGATTGTATGGATATTGAAACATCGAAATGATTCAATTTACACGGTAACTGTTTCACATGAAAGGCAGTAGTCATTGCTTTTGACTCTTCCGATGATTGGGGGTCACGGTGTGTTGCTAGACGCTATTCTGTGATCATTAGATGTGAGGGGCATTTTCATAATTGCACTTTATGTCTACGGCCAACATATTCGGAAGGCTATCAGTTCACACACATAAGAACATCTAGCCGGATTAAAATGCGGTTATAGTAATAACCAAATAGGGAAAGTTTATCTCGACTATAAAGTGTTTTACTGATTAAATTAATATGGTGGTATTTATTTATTATGAATAAATTAAATACAATATATTAATTATATTGATTGATTAAAGAATATTCTGGATGCCAATTTATTGGCATATGAGGCGCCACATTTAAGTGTAAAAGATACACTTGAATTGTGCAATTTATTTAATGATATTATCATATATTAATATTAGATATTAATAGATTTATGTAATAAGATAAAGATAGTCAATATTAGATATTGACCATATCTTAAATTTATTTAATATAAGATATTAAATTAAATGAGATAAATCTAGATTATCTATTTTTCTTATTTTACTAGTAAAATGTTTTCTTTCTAATTAATCTACACAGAAGATTTTCCCAATGGGATTGGGAGCTACATGGGGCGCATCACTCCCCTATATAAGCAAGGGGTTGGGTAGCTATTTTGTACATCACAATTCCAAAAGTTAGTTATTCTTGTGAAAAATATAGAGCTTCTTAGAGAGAGAAAAGGTCAGTCTAGCAATTAGGTTTTTTTAGTAGCTATCCAAGGAGGATTCCGGCGAGGTGCTCGTGTGGATATTGATAGAGCCGGACACGTGGACGGCTTGCACGCACTACTACTCTCCCTAGACGGTCAAAGCGTGATCTTTAGATCAAGCAAGGTAATCACCGTCTACTAGCTCAACGTGTTTATTGTATTAAAATAAGTCGATCTTGAGATCGGAAATCAAAATTTTAATTTCCGCTGCCTTAAACTAGTTGATTTCCTAACATTTTCTACCACTCTGGCATTTTATGCCATGTCATTCTTAGCCTCCTCAACAGTTTTCCACAAAGGTACATCCAGTAAGCCGATGAGATGATCAGATTTGATAAAGGACGACAACCAGTCCGCTTCAACGTACATGTGCTCAACATCATCCAACTTAAGTCAAGATTTTCTTAACTTACAGTTGATGTACTCTACCACCCTGTCATCTATGTCTTTGCTCTTATCTACCTCTACTGCCGATTCATGTTTCCGCTGAGCCATAGACTCATCTATTTTAGTGGATGATATATTGGCATCCACGGCTTCCTCGTATAGTAGTATGAGCTCTACAGGAAGTCTCTCATTTTCTTGCCCTTCGGGGATGATGGGAGAATCATAGGTTATCTTCTTCTTTTGCTAAGTAGGCCTTTTTGGGGATGGGGCCTTCCTTTTTCTTGCTGCTAATGGGCTGATTTTTTGGTTTAGAGCCCTTGTTCACCTTGAACATTGACATTGAATGGTGAAGTTCCGTTTCACTAATAGGTTTGACTCCCATATGTGTTAGGAGATAGTGCAGGGGATTCCAAAGGATTTTTAGACATATAACACTCTTGTTTTCTCCCTAGGCTTCTTCCATTTCTTCGGATTTTGGGCGTTCAACACATCCTTCTTCCCATTGTCTATCTACTCCACTAATCTCGTGAATATGTTGTGAGCCCAGTTAAACTCAGCACTTGTGTAGATGACCGACATCAGTCTTTCCATGTTCTATGTCAGGAGATCCATGGAACCCGGCTTTTTTTAGTGTATTTTGTAATCACTAAACTAAATGCATCAAATGTTATCTTCAGAATATTTATGTGGCATGAGAAGTCATGATCTGATCCTTCATTGAGGGTATTTTACTTCCAAAAATCATCTTCTTTGAACTCAATCATTGCCAAATCAACCTCTCCATCATTGGTAAACCAAAAAATTCACAGAGAATAAAAGTGGTAACCAAAATGTCTTTTCTATTGACCCATGTGGATAGAGTTCCGTCTTCAACCTTTGCATTCCTCTAGAAATTTATCTGATTAGTGAAGCAAATCTTTCTGATAGGGGGATTGAGGAATGTTTATAGTTGCGCCGCCCTTAATTGATCAACGATTCTTGTCGATGATAAAGTGTTTATGCAACGATTCAAAAAGGTAGCCAAATCCAAGAGATATCCGGTGGAAATTTTATTGTTATAAGGTTGAGAGGATGAAGAATCAAATTTTCAGAGAGTTAGGGTTTTTGAAAATTTTCCCTGAGAAACTAGGATGATATTAAGCGTATTATATGAAGAATGGTACTTGTAGATTTTTTTTTAAATCCAGACGGTTGCATATTTCAAAGTTCAAAAGGTGTGGCTAAAATTTAAATTAGAACTTACCCGATTCTCTGTATTTGACAGCATGGTAATTGATGATAGTGGGTTAAGTAATGATTACGGCGGAATGTACGAGGTGTTATGACTTATCCGCATAATTCTTGGATTAATTAAATGCTTATTCCCTCGTGCCGAATTGAAATTGTTGACCATATTCCACTTATGCCGTCAGCCTGATTTCAGATGGTTGTCTTCGTCTGTTGTACTACTTGGCTAAATGCATACCTCACTGAAATTCTTAGTCGGTTGCAGTACATAGCTGACTACATACTTCACTTAGCTTTCAGCTTATCAAATGCCTTCTCATCAAAACTGATATGAATAATAACTAATCGAATGAAATAAGTTGATATAGTGATTGGTCTGCCAAGTGATCGCACCCATCATGTCAAAGCTCAGCCCTGCTGGTTGAGTCCACTCGACTGGTTTACTCCACTGAACTACTAAGTTGATACTTCTGTCTTGTTCGATCATTCCCAATTTAGCTCTTAGTTTTGAAAATCTATCATGACTTAGAGGTTTAGTGACGATATCGGCAAGTTGATTTATATTGTGGCATATTCTATCATGACATCACCTTTCTCCACGTGATCTCTTATGATGTGTTTCCTCACATCTATGTGATTTTTTCTTCAGTGCAGTACATTGTTTTCTGTGATGAAGATTGCACTTGTATCGTCACACATAATTGAGGTTGTCTTTTCTTCTATTCCATAGTCTCTGAGATGATGTCTGATCCATATCATTTTTGTACAACACCTCTACATTGCTATAGATTGAGCTTCAGTTGTTGATGTAAAGATTGATTTTTTCTCTTTTCGTTATTTACCATTAACCCAATAGTGATCAATTAGTTCATAACCAATAAAAATTCCGTGGATCGGCCAGTTTTTAAAATAGACAAATAAGGGGATTGTTTTTCTACTTCCCACATGAAGGAATGGATTCCGTATCTGTGAAACACACACTAAGCTACTCAATCCTGAATAGTGACAACGTGAAAGTGATTCAGACCGCGCCACTTAGAAATCCTTAACGAACACATCAAACCCAATCTTGAAACAGGTAGGAGTCTGCAATTACCTAAGGATTATGGTTAATCTATATATGATCATCTTGTTATTTAACAAGATTTCTCAATCACGTAATTATATGAGAAATACAGATTAAATCGGTCTAGTCATATATGAATACATCATTTATAAATGCCCCATTTAGGTAACCAATATCAACGCTCCGGATAAGACTCTCACACCATAAAGTGTTATGGGTGCATTAATGATGGCCAATTCCTAAGTGTCCAATCTAACCGGCAGTGTACCGGGTCAATTGTAGTCTAGTATGGTGGGTCAATGTCGAATCCACGGGGAATTCACTTGTGAGGTTACACACTAAAAAGTTTATGTTAATTTGATCTAGGCCACAAATTTGCAAGATAGTAATCAAATGCATAAATAAGTCTTTTGTGATAATAAAGATGGTAAAATGATAAAAGAAACTAACCAAGACAATGGGTAGCCTAGCAATCCTCTTGTAGTATCATGAGAATGATTACCGACCTTCCTACCATTGTTGTTCAAAAGTGTGAAACGGTGCATTCCTAAGCAAGAAGTTTCCCCTCATACGAGTGTATGAAACTACTCTCTACCTCCTCCTTAGTCTAGGGGTTCTAAACCTAATGAATTGGTATGCTACGCACATGAATGCAATGACAATGTCAACTATCCCCAGACAAGAAATCGAATGCCCCGAGGGTCAATTTTACCTTCCGGTTTTCCTACCATTTTCCCACGATCAACATCTCCTTTCGGTCTCCGTTAAACGTGCAAATGCTAACACTAGGAAATTACTCTAGTGCAAGCAATCAATACAACACAAGTAGGAAAAGCTTCACACAATCAAAACTAACAACACAAACAATCATTCCCAATCAACATAAGAGGATAGCTAAAGCTACAACACAATCTTGGCTAGAAAAAGTCTAGCCACTCACAACTACAAATATCAACATCTCAAAGTTAACATTCATAACTATAAGAACAATTGAATGAAGATAAAGATTAAGGATTACCAATTCAAAAACAAGTATTCGAGTTGGTGCTCTTCATCCAACATCAAAAGCTTCAATGAAACTAACACTAGTGTGTTGAATTCCAATCAAGTAATGAAAGCTAAACTTAGAATCCGTACTATTACAATCAAGTTCAAGAGTTAATTTTTACAAAAAATTCGGCTATAAGAGCCTTGGGGCTGGGGGGGTGCCTGCAAAGGGGAGAAGTTGGGGAAGATGAAGTGTATATGATAATTTTTGTGTGAATGAAAGAATAAAAGAGATCAACCTTTGCTGACTGTGCAAAATTGGCGCAGGACAATCCAACTGGTGTGCGTCATGTGCAAAATGCAGTCCTGGCATAGGTCACTGAAGTTTGGCGCGCGCCAAGTCCAAATGTAGTAGTTGGCTGAATGACACCGCATTAAATGCTCAGCAGAGTGTATAGCTTCACTTGGCGCACGTCAATGTGACATGGCGCACGCCATCTGTATCTGAAATCTCTATGATCAAATTTACTCCACAACTGGCATGGACCGAACCCTCTAACGTGTGTCAACGATTCTCATGGGTTGAAATCCTCGCCTCGGCAACAAAATCATCACTCAACAATCCAATGGCACCATCAAGTCAAAAATCCACGCTCCCAACCGTGATATCTGTGCTGCAAAATAGACACAACGATATCACGTATAGATCTGATAACAAAATCGGCTAATACTAATAAAATAAAAGTAAAAGCATGGTTTCTTTGACCGTTCCTATGTACACAAAATGGTTCAAATTATCATAAGATTTGCTCAAGTTGATATCAAAATATCACTAATTGCATTAGAAAAAGGGGTGAATATTCATTGGGAATTGCATCATCAGGTTGACTTACATCAATTAATGGTGGTTTTATTAATAGACCCCATACTTTGATTGAGTTCACCATGGACTGACATTTTAAGTGTATCACTTTAAAATTAATCTTCACGTGTGACACACACTAAGTTATATGGCCTATTGATACAACTTAGGGTGCGGTGTAGTATTTATAACTACGAAGCAAATGATAAGATGATAATAAATCTATCATTTATTAATAATAAAAACAATTACAAATATTATCTTCCGTACACTACATCTAACAAATCTATTTTCATCTGCAGTGATATTCTTGTTAGTGAAGGGTGCTTGGTGGATCTTTTCATAGACAATAACCCTGCCACTCCTTTTAAATACTTTGGTAAGTGTGCAATTATTAAAATTGACTATGACTTGGGTCATGGAAATCTAGAAATGACATATGCTTCACGAATTATTCTTCTTATGTGCCAAAAGTTCTTAATTTTAAAAAGTCCTTCTTTTTTGGTGAACCATTAGTAGGAATTCATAACTATCTGGTTCATGTAATCGTGGGACAAAACATCTGCTAGTATCCGGTAAATTTATTGGGGATGTTGGTTAATTTGGTTGTGTTAGTTTCGGGTTATAATTGTTTATTTCCATGACCAGCCTAATCTTATAGTTCTCTTTTGTTTGGCATCAGAGTTTTCTATGCATGAGTCGTTAAACCTCATTTTCTTGTATATTTTATGTATCTAGTCTCTTGCTAGATGCTTCTCAATGAAAGCATTTTTGTTTTTCTAAAAAATTATGTCCCATGCCAGACACTTTTGAAGCACTCGATCACATATTGTCCTATCAACATATCTAACAGTCAGTAATCCCGACTCCCAAAACAACTACAAAACCCCTTATTATACATTTGGTGTCACATTACATATTTTCCAATTCATAGAGGCATAACTTGGAAATCAGATATTTTTCATCTCTCAAAGTTGTCTTTATGCGATCTAATTCAAAGTTAATCAACCACACCCGGATCAATGCATTCAGGAGCATTAATTTCCGCTTCATCTACGTTTCTTGGTAGGTTATCCCTATTTCATTTCCTTAAAAGCCTAGGGTTTTGTTCTTGATGAAGTTATAGTTGTTAATCGTAGATTCATATTTTCTAGGTGATCTCTCATTCGTGCCTTTTTCCGAATCTTCATCGTATCGCAGTTGACATCCATCAACATTAAGAATTATATAATTGGAGGGCTAGATTAAATTATACGATTTTGATTGATGTAATTACACACTTAATTTTATGAAAAATTAATTAACTAATGCTTGATTTTTGAGTTGATACTTTACTGGGAAAAGTTAAAGCAAACTGTAGAGATTCAGGAAGCCAGGTCCGCCGAATATGCTGCAGGGCTACGGAACTTTGGGAGTGCCACGAAAGGTTCGATACTGTCACCAAACCTTCAGCACTACCACCGAGACTTCGACCCAGCTGCTGATCGTGCGGCAGTGCCGATTTCCAGTTTCATATATAGATTGTCAATTGTTACACACTACATGGTACATGATCATGTAGGTGATGACGTAGATCAAGTGAAAATAAAATACTTGACCACCATAAACCAATACTACCAAGAGGACTAGGTCCATCGTAGTATAGCTATAGCGAATCAAGGTCGATCCCACAGGGAACCAATTGTGGGTCATTTATATACAAACAATTAATCATTCATGCCAAGAACACAAAGCGATCTATGACCAACATGAGACAAGAAAAGATAAACGACACGACTCGACACAACACAAAGACACGTAATTAACCTCCCCAATTATCATGTTATCGTTTGGATCTAGAGATTCTATATAATTAAGCGATACTCGACAACTATTAACCCGATTCGTATTTCTTTTATATTGGCTACGGGAGTCATCCCCTAAACTAGATCTAGCACCGGGTAGGCCATCTAGATCACTATGCTACATCACGTGACTTCGCTTTTTAGGCCTCCATCTCATATGACTCACACGCTTACAAAACTAGGGATGCCGATATTAACCGTATTCCTCACCTAGGCAACATTCCTTTGTTCAGTCGTACTTCCTAAGCGATCGCATCAGTCTCCGTCCCATTAACACTAACTTTTTAGGTATCATGTTAATCTACGATTTGCGTATAACTAGATGCATGCAATTCCCGAATATAGAACAGATCTAGATCTCGATGAAAGTCCCGGAAGATCAATTCATGAGCTGACCTAGGAGCCCTATATTGGTATTTCCTAATCATACGCTAATTAAAACAGACGAGCAACGTAGCCGTAGCCATACCTACTAAGATAAGAAATTCTAGGTGGACAATCACACCATAAAGACGTGGCTAGATTGACGCGGCGAAAACCTAAATCTTAGCGTTTCTACATACGTAATGGATAAAATAGAGACTCATAAGTCAATTATATAGATCTACTAAAAACACGGTTGTCGATCATACCAAAGTCATCTATAGGCCACCGGATAACAGATCTGGGCGAGTGGATCCTTATAGACAAGGAATCCCCACTGCCTCATATCGTATCCTTAGATCTACATCGTTCGGTGGAGAACGAACAACCTCAAACGATAAACAATAATTGGGGGCTTAATTACAAAGAACTAAGAACAAATAAATACAAGAACTTACATTATTGCAGAACTTGCATAAAAACGGCTCTAAGAAAAACGGAGGATTTTATTATAAACTGAGAAGTGTATATGGTCGTGTAGAGTGTGGTGTGGCGTGTATGTTATGCCTTTATTTATAAGGGTTCAAGCTAATTAAGAGATATACATCAAAATATCAAAACAAATAAGAGATAACTCTCGGCCGATCTTCCGGAAAAAGGCAAAATGCGCCCCAAATATGTGATAGGACCGCCGCATTTATTTCCCCAAGCTTCGGATTGGCTCGCTTGCTCTTGTCATGCCTTACTCCTCTTTTCGTGCTTACCCGATCTCTATCTTGAATTTCCTTTGATTTATCTTGAGATTTAATTCTTCCATTTGTATTTATCCTCCAAAATTATCTCAATCTATAAAATAGATATTTATCCCAAAGTAAATATTAAAATAATAAAAACGGATAAATACCAAAATATAAATAAAAACAGATAAATACCAAATTATATCTTATAAATGGATAAATACCAAATTATATAATATAAATCACATAACATTAAATAATACATATAAACATGCGATTTATCACAAAATATATATTATTACTCTCGATTTAAGGTCAACGTTGATGACTTTTACGGGTATAATTTGACCGTCATCAACTACCCCCCACTTAGACTTTGCTCGTCCCGAACAAAGTATCAATAAGTCATTCCCCAAGACAACATTTCTCATGGTCAAATCATACTTATACAAGAAACTCGAGTCAACTCATACCATTCATTCTCATAAGGTATCCATTATTCGCTACTCGCTATGAATCGAAGTGATGTGTGCATGTGCATTCAGTTTTATACTTTCGTGGCAAGATTAAAGTTTATGCTAACTTTGCAGTCTCAACCTACCAACATCAGCATTCCCACTTCTTAAGCCTCGCAATGGGTAAAGACATGGTGCAATAAGCAAGAGCGTCATCTAGAAGGTTTTTGGACTTGGAGACCGAGAAAAATACTCGAAGCCTCTTAAAAATTGAATTTTTCCTCACATTTTCATATTTTCAAGCATTAACACATCTCAAGAAAGAAACTTGCTTTAAAAGTAAATTATGCATTGCAAGAATCCCCTTTCACGGATTGGTCAATAACATGAATATTACCACAAGCGCGAGGCTACTTTGGTAATGTTACTACAAGCCCAGTGTTTAACGGATTGTTAATACACAGATTATTCTCAAGCTTATTCCTCCGCTTTGATGGCCAGAAGATAGGAATACATCAGCAGATAAATATCGACACTAAGTCTAGATAACCAATCATCTACGCAATATACACATAATTTCTTCAGTTATTATGATTCGTGCGATAAACTCGATTCAAAGATTGAGTAATCGAATAATAAATAACTACTTGCAACAATCGGCATGAATATCCTTAAATTTACATTCACATAAGTATAAAATGATCACGTACTCATGCAACTTGGTTCCTTTCCTATCAATTCTTAGCTAGGAACTCACAATTCTAAGGGTACGAGATAAATAATATGGTATTTATTCAATTTTTTCAATTTTTCACCGTTTCATTCAATTTTAACACATATCACATCATAGCTAAGTCTCCTACCCCCCACTTAAACATAGCATTGTCCCCAATGACAAATAAAAATGAGAATTTAAGAAAAAGACTAAGCTCTGGAAACGGCTCTCAAGTAGATGCAGAACATCGGAGTAAACTAGGCACGTCGTGGAGAAGCAAGTGAAAACCTATTTAAGCTAACCAAACAGAAACTCCACGAAACCGTTAATAACATGTCAATGGAAGTTATAAAATAATGTGGCAGTAATTAGATATAAAATATCCAAAAACAATTTAAGCCACTTTATTTCATACAACCAATGACAAGGAAAACCAAAGAGTTAAAACTACTCGTTCAGACACGAAGTCTAAAAAAGGATACATATATAGACTCAAAAAGAAAAATACTAAATAGAAAGAAAAATAAACAATCAACTAAAGAAGGTAGTCTTCATCTATAATCTCCACCGCTTAAATACTCTTAAAACCGGGTGGAGAAGACAAAGATCATTACCCCACGTGGGAAAACACGAGGTTGACTGGATCAACCATGTATTCAATCCAGTGTAAAAGAGACACTTGGTAAGGTATAACAGATTGAATGTGACCTATTGGCGAAAGATAAAATCAAAAATTTAGCGCAGACGCTTCTCGCTTGGATTGGATATCAACAACTTAGGGGGATGTAGCTTCTCCTCGAAATGACTAATCACCCAATTTATCACGTAGAAGGTCTCAACGTTACCAACAAGGTCGGATATGTGTGATAGTATAGAACAAAACTCATCATCTAGAAATGCCGGAATAGGCGTAAAAGTGTGAAATTTAAAACTTCCGGTAGAAAGATAAGTTGTAGTTTGATCGAACCAAAAACTTTTAAAATCTAGCTGGGTTCAGAGCTACACTTACCCCAGCTAGGATCATGAAAACCAAAATGATAAAAGATAATCATTTAAACTTAGCAATATATCTAACTCCGCAACACAAGGGTATTTTGTAAACAAAATGGAGGTTGAGAGTATGATGGGTTTAGAAAAAGATATATAAGGATGGTGAGAAAAGATAAAGGGTGGGTAAGAAATTGGGATTATGGGTGGGTTATGGTGAAAGGATTGGGGTAGGGTGGGAGAGTGAAATAGATGGAAAGAAAGAGAGGGGATGAAAGAATGGTTAGAAATGTGAATTGTGAGGTAGATTGGTGAGAGGATCGAAAAGGTTGAAGGGTGAAAAGGTATAAAGGAAAGGATAAGGGTAGTTGCAGAACGAATTGCACACAATTTTGGATTTTCACTCGGATCGCCATTCTAAAAAGTTTTGGGAGTTGACCAAAAAGCATTTTTGTTCGCACCAATCATTCTCTGTTACATTTTCAGTAATTCTCAAGCTCTCTCAATGCTTCCATCTTAAGGTTGATTGCTAAATTCTCTTTTCTTTAGCAATTTCCCAACTCTCCTACGGAACTCTATTTCACGTGGCCTATATTGAGTAAAAAAGTTTTGCACATCCTTAGCCTAATGGCCATCGGAACACGGCAAAATAAAAAACCTCGACATATGTCACGTTACTCTTATTGACTCAAAGAAAACGAAACCTAAAAAGAAATCCTAAGGGTTTTAAAGAAGTAGTTCTGAGTTTAAAGTCCTCAGCTCGACTTTCCAAAAAGTATCCTTGTCCGTCATCCTTCATAGTTCGCTAGACTTTTACCCTTTGAGCATTATAAGAGGTGGGCTCGTCGCTTTTGCGGATTAATACCCTTCCCTTGGTTGTGAGACCTAGGAAACGACATCTATCCATACCATTTATACAAAGCTCCTACCTCGGCTCTCGTTTTAGGAATGAGTGAATTCTAAGGAGATTTAGTCCTAGGGACCCATTTTAATCACATCCTCTATAATACTGCTTCATTATGCTCTCTCAAAACTCAACGTCATCTTTATATTGAGAATTGTTAAAAACTACACAAATTGTTGCTCCCATAGCCAGTAGAAGCAATCTCATGCATAGGACAATGAGATTTTGACCGAACTACGATGAACTCTTTATTCACTGCTTCCTTCAACTACTACATGTTTCCTTACACCCTCTAGATGAGACAGATTTGGGGCAGAACCTTCCACACTAATAAAATAAATCTTACAAACCAACTTTGGGCTAAGATTCATACTCAGGTTCATGTATATGCTAACTTATGCTCATAAGACCAAAAGATAGTAAATCATAAGCAAAAAGGGTGTACCTTGCCTTCGACATTGTACCACGAATAATTCGAACCTTAAAAAAAAATTCCGGAGCCATCTTAGTGCTTTAAAGGTATTGCTTCCATCGCTTTTCCCATCGCAGATTCGTAGCTCCACATGTTGTTGGGTTATTTCTCAGCGCCCACGAAAAATTACTGACTCAGATTATTAATTCCATGGTTTCTGCAAACAGAAGAAAAACAAAACAGACCGTAGACTGATTTGAACATGGTTTCCCATGCTGCTCTCAGACCTACGGATTAAACATACGGAGATAAACAGACACGCGAAATTCCATAGAACGGAATCAGGCTCGCTAGCAGCGAGAGGCAGTCTCGCTGGGAGCGAAACCAGTTGTTCTAGATTCTGGAATTTTTTTACATAGAGCAGACAACCAGAGGGACTTACAAACATAAAAACAGACTCTAAAACATAAAACTCGACATGAATAAAAAACTATTTATATATAAAATTGACCGTTGGTTCCCCGGAAACGGCGCCAAAAACATGATGACGTAGATCAAGTGAAAATAAAAGACTTGACCACCATAAACCAATACTAGCAAGAGGACTAAGTCCATCGTAGTATAGCTATAGCGAATCAAGGTCGATCCCACAGGTAACCAATTGTGGGTCATTTATATACAAACAATTAATCATTCATGCCAAGAACACAAAGCGGTCTATGACCAACATGAGACAAGAAAAGATAAACGACACGACTCGACACAACACAAAGACACGTAATTAACCTCCCCAATTATCATGTTATCGTTTGGATCTAGAGATTCTATATAATTAAGCGATACTTGACAACTATTAACCCGATTCATATTTCTTTTCTATTGGCTATGGGAGTCATCCCCTAAACTAGATCTAGCTCCGGGTAGGCCATCTAGATCACTATGCTACATCACGTGACTTCGCTTTTTAGGCCTCCATCTCATATGACTCACACGCTTACAAAACTAGGGATGCCGTTATTAACCGTATTCCTCACCTAGGCAACATTCCTTTGTTCAGGCGTACTTCCTAAGCGATCGCATCAGTCTCCGTCCCATTAACACTAACTTTTTAGGTATCATGTTAATCTACGATTTACGTATAACTAGGTGCATGCAATTCCCGAATATAGAACAGATCTAGATCTCGCTGAAAGTCCCGGAAGATCAATTCATGAGCCGACCTAGGAGCCCTATATGTGTATTTCCTAATCATACTCTAATTAAAACAGACGAGCAACGTAGCCGTAGCCATACCTACTAAGATAAGAAATTCTAGGTGGACAATCACACCATAAAGACGTGGCTAGATTGACGCGGCGAAAACCTAAATCTTAGCGTTTCTACATACGTAACGGATAAAATAGAGACTCATAAGGCAATTATATAGATCTACTAAAAACACGGTTGTCGATCATACCAAAGTCATCTATAGGCCACCGGATAACAGATCTGGGCGTGTGGATCCTTATAGACAAGGAATCCCCACTGCCTCATATCGTATCCTTAGATCTACATCGTTCGGTGGAGAACGAACAACCTCAAACGATAAACAATAATTGGGGGCTTAATTACAAAGAACTAAGAACAAATAAATACAAGAACTTACATTATTGCAGAACTTGCATAAAAACTGCTCTAAGAAAAACTGAGGATTTTATTATAAATTGAGAAGTGTATATGGTCGTGTAGAGTGTGGTGTGGCGTGTATGTTATGCCTTTATTTATAAGGGTTCAAGCTAATTAAGAGATATACATCAAAATATCAAAACAAATAAGAGATAACTCTCGGCCGATCTTCCGGAAAAAGGCAAAATGCGCCCCAAATATGTGATAGGGCCGCCGCATTTATTTCCCCAAGCTTCGGATTGGCTCGCTTGCTCTTGTCATGCCTTACTCCTCTTTTCGTGCTTACCCGATCTCTATCTTGAATTTCCTTTGATTTATCTTGAGATTTAATTCTTCCATTTGTATTTATCCTCCAAAATTATCTCAATCTATAAAATAGATATTTATCCCAAAGTAAATATTAAAATAATAAAAACGGATAAATACCAAAATATAAATAAAAACAGATAAATACCAAATTATATCTTATAAATGGATAAATACCAAATTATATAATATAAATCACATAACATTAAATAATACATATAAACATGCGATTTATCACAAAATATATATTATTACTCTCGATTTAAGGTCAACGTTGATGACTTTTACGGGTATAATTTGACCGTCATCAGTAGGATTCAATTATCATTTATTTTTACTGTATATTAAATATTATTATTATTAGTAGTATTATTTTATTTAAGTTTGTGCCTGTAACGCCCCGCTCCCGGATACCGAGTCTTTATCCGAAAACGAAACGCTCGGCACGTATAATATTAAATAAATCTAATATTACACGTAAGCCTCTACTACGTCGTATCGAGTTTAGCAAAACGGAAGCTCAAAAGACTCGGCAAACACCAAATGCTACTATGAAAATAACTCAACATACTAAAGATAGTAATGTAACATTTTATTACATTGGAAAATCAAATGAAATCTAAAACGTACGAAAATCCTACAAACGAAAACTAAAAGAAGATTGCAAGAAATTCCCCAAAAGACAACAAGTCTAAAGAATATAAAAGAAAACAGAATAATTAAATGCTTCAACTCCGACGTCCTCAAACGTCGTCATCAAAGGTCTGTCTCGAACTCCGGATCTACCCGTTCATCTTCTCTCCCCCAAACACATAAATAAACATGCATTTGAGGTAAGTACATTGTACATAGTAAGAAGTAGAAGCTACAAATTAACTAAAGCTCTTAAACAAGTTTTATTATAATAGTTATCTTTATGAGACCAACTCAATCTAAGGTTCACTTCATGTCCATCAACATGTCATGACTAACTGTTTCTAACTTAGCTTATCTTTGTTACATCCGCATTCTAGGGCACTACGCATGATGCTACTCACCACGAAGTATCTGGGTGCAACCTATTAGTGGATCACACCAATAGCCACGGGCTAGTCCCGATAGTATACGCGTTCGGTGAAGTCCCTCTACCCCTGGTGCCCTCTAATGGCCAGCAAAGTTATCCATCCACGAGTACCCTCTACTCCTTGTGCCTCTAGAAAAGCCAGCAAGTTTACTCGTTTTATCCGAAAGCCGACACATTGCGATATAGACTTGTGCCTTACCAAGAATGACATGATGTTTAATCTTTTAGCTACACAAGTATGTTTATTATTATGTTGTTAGCTAGCCACCTAAGTATTTTCAAGTAAGCTCCCTCACAAACTCAACCCTCTTTCTTAGACCTCTAGACATGGACAAGGCCTAGAAATTACACAGACATTGATGAATTCTAATTCATCAAAGCACAAGCCCTTTCATGCCTTTCTGGCGGTCCCGGACTTCAACTCCCTTTAAGAGTACGTCCGGTGCCAGAACCAAACGCATCAGAACTCAGTCGGGGCTTGTTTATGTTTAATTAATGTTATTAGATCAAGGATTAACATTTAGGACTCATATCACAGCTAAAAATAATCTTTTTCATCAAAAAGGAGGTCCAATGCGCCAGCACCGGGTTCAGTGCGCCCGCATTGAGCCTCTGTATGTAGAAACTAGAATTCTACTCATCCAGTGCGCACGCACCGGCTCTCTGTATGTAAAATTTCACTTTCTCGTTCTCCAGTGCGTCCGCACTGGGCTTGGTGCGCCCGCACCAAGCGCGGAAACTTCCAAAAACTCAATTTTTGACCTCTAATCGATCCCTAATCGTTCTCAAACTTGTCCAACATCATAATATTCAGAAAAAGGCATAAAACACAACTTTTATCCATCATAACAACTATAGATTCTTAGGCAACATGAAGGTAGCAATTCTAGCATATTAATCATCTCCATCCTAACATAAACCTTAATAAACCGTAATCAACTTGTAGAAAGATCCTCTTACCTTTTAGCAAGCTAATCCAATTCCAAATCCTCATAAAAACCAGCAAAACCTGATCATTTTCTCCAGGTAGCCTATGTGATCAATTCCAAAAAGGGTTAGATTCGATCACACGCTTCGATTAACACAAGACTATAAAAGATATGAGTTTTGATCTCCAAAACTCATCCAAAACAACAGCTAGGTCGAAAATCATACCTTGATAAAAGCTCCAACTTACTTGTGTTGAAACAATTCCCTCTTCACGACGATTCCAACACTCCACTCGAATCTAAAAACGGTTTAGATTCGACTTTGACAACGGAAGAAATCTCTCAACCTTTTTCTCAAATTCTTACACGCAGGAGAGGGGAAGATTAGGAGGTGAAATTCTGATTCAAAAGGTTAGGGAAACTAATGGGGTTTATTTTTCCTTAAATAGATAAAATCCCAATAGTTAACCTAATCCCTTATTTTCCTTAATTGCCTATTTTACTTAAAATCATATTTATCTCCAAATTATTTATATATATTTAGGCCATATATATATAAATACACTTAAAATACTTTAATCCGTGAATCATAATATTCCATTTTTCGCAAAAAGACACTTCTGCCCTTTTTCGAAAAGTCGGGATATTACAGTGCCCTTTAGTAATATTCTATGCATGATAGTATCATTTGCATTACACATAGAATATGGGTCATTGTTAGGTATTGACATCATTTTTACGTTAGCTATGAGTTCTCGAGAATCCTCAAAATCCTTAATGTGCCAACACCTAGGTGTTATGCAATTTCAGGTGGATGTTTGGCCGGTTATAAGTGTCCACCTGCAGGCCTAACTAATTATGGCAATAGCAAGCCGGTTAGCTTTTCTAAGTATGATAATTAATTAATTAATTATTTATTTATATATAGTGTTTGGGTCATGGGTGTAACCATGGTATATTTTACGACCTCCTGTTGTGGTCTATACAACAACGTGATGCCCTCGAATCATTTGACATACAATTTAACATATGTCACATCACTTATGGTAATTTATTTATGGTACGAGAAATATGATAATTAATTATGATAATAAAGGTATGATAAGTTAAGTAATGCGAATATGATAAACAATGTATGACTGAGATACGTGACGATGCACGACGTGTTATGCCTGTCTGCGAAACGTGATAGTGCATATCACAAAGTAACGAGAAGTTAATGAAATATGGTAAGTAAAGTAATTTATGGTCATGTATTAGTATTTTAGGATGCATTGAATTAATTTATGTCATCTTCTAATTCCTTATTCCCACTAGTAATATGTGGCATTTAATTAAGTTAAATATTAATATGCTATTTTGAAAGTATAGTTCTATATGTAATATGTATGTTTTAACATGGACAAGCAAAAAAAAAAAAAAACCCTTGGAAAGAAAATAATAATAAAATGTATATGCTTAACTACTCCCATAACCGACAATTACGCCCAAGTGTTTGACAGGGAAATTGGGACATTAGACAGCAGTACACCCATGCTTGGAAAGCTAATACAAACACCAACGCCACCGAAACCGCAATAGAGGGTTACATACGTTTCGCCTTTAAAGTAAATAAAAAACATGCGTCTTCTGTCGGCACCACGTGCGAAACTACTTATGGTACCACGATTGTTCTTGACACCTTATAAATTTCTCTTGGCACAATATTGGATATTTTTATTATTTTGAACAACACAACGTCTGTGGAACTGACGTCCGTTTGTGGTACGAGCGTCACTGGAACTGACGTTAGTTTTCTATCCGAACGTCAGTGACAGTGATTTTACAGTTATAAATTTGTCATTGTTGAAAACGTCAGATCAACTGATATTGTTAACGAACTGAAACGTCAGTGGTTCTGACGCGCGTATCATGATGCCAAAAAATAATTTGGTGGTATGATAAACTAAAAAAGAAAAAGGTGTCAATAGTAAAAAAGTGTTGCAATAAAACTCGCCTAAAAAAACCAGAAACCAATTAAACTAGCAGCGCAAAAAAGGGAATCCATACTCATTCTTGCATAAATTATTCCAATAAAAAAATTCCCAAGACTTTTTTTCCCATTAACTCTTTATACTTTTGTAGTGCACCCGTGCACCCGTGCATCCGTGCACCCAAGAATGATGCCTCCAATACTTGAAAATGTCAAACCCTAATACATACATGAATTCTATATCATTAGCACCTTCCCTATGCCAAATGAGTATGAAACTTATATTTTATATATATATATATATACTAGACTAAAACCCGTGCCATGTACGGTGTAATTTGAATTTGTGAAAAAAAAATTGGACATTCAATGTAAATATAAATATATGACATTCTCAAATATATATATATATATATATATATAAATATATATATATATATCCAATATCATTAACATAAAAGATAACGATTGGTATGATGTACATATACCACAATATCAAATTACCTAACCATCACACGTCCCCTCCACCCTACTACCAAGCCCCCACCCCAAATCATGTTTTCACCAAAGTATCCTACTACATCAAGCCCTCACTTGCGAACATGCTCTGGCATTGATATGGTAAACCAGTCCAATTAACTTCTGAACGTTAATTATATTATGACCCTAAAAAAATAGATGAAAATTTAAACATCAAGTTGATTTCAGTAAACTCAACAACTAAGAGACGGTTAAACTCTCATATGTTTTAAAAAAATGTAAACAGATGCATTTAAAGCAAACTAAGATGCATTGCTCGAATGTAAACACCAAGAAAAAACATATATGTGTTGAAGCCAAAGCAACAACATGAAAACTTGAATACATTTATGAGAAAAGGGAACTCGTGTTTTAGGTTAATGGATGAAAATGACCGCCACCACCCCCCCCCCCCCCCCCCTCCAATAAAAGAAAAAAAACTTGCATTCAGGTGAAAAAGAGTGTAGCTAGACTTATTTTCAACCATAACAATTTCTTTTATTTTAAATTTCAAATTAAATCTCTCCTTAATCAACGCATAAATCACTCGTTATAATCCCTCAACCATAAGAACTCTTTATTTCAAATTTCAAACTTCAAACTTCAAATTAACACTCTCATTCATCATCAGTGTAGACAAAATCACACGTTTAATTCATTCCAAAAATAAAAATAAATCACACATTTAATGCAAATCATTTCATTTTTTTTAGAAAATCTCTCGAATCCGCTCCAAACCGTGGAAAAAATAGCAAGTCAAGTCAAGTAAAAAAAATCAACGCATTAAAGAAGAAATCAATCAACATTATTTCACTCCCTATAATCTCTTAACCATAACAATTTATTTTATTTCAAATTTTAAATTAAACTTCTTCTTAATCAAAGCATAAATCATTCTCTACGATCCCTCAACTATAAGAACTCTTTCTTTTATTTTAAATTTTAAACTAAAACTCTATGCTGATAAAATCACACGTTTCTTCCAAAAATAAAAAATAAAATCACACATTTAATACAAATTCATTCATTTTATTAGGGAATCCCCCGAATTTTCATAAAATTGACTACCCAAAATCACACATTAAATTCCTTTAAAAAATAAAATTGATTTGAGTCATTTGACCAAAACCCGAAAATAACTCAATTAAATCTGCTCCAAACCAAGGAAAAAATAGTCAAGTCAAGTCAAGCAAAAAAATCATCGCATAAAAGAATCAATCAACATTAACCTATTCTCTTAATCACTCAACCATAACAAATTATTTTATTTCAAATTTCAAATTAAAAATCTCCATAATCAACCCATATATCACTCCCTATAAGAATCTTTCATTTATTTTAAATTTCAAATTAATACTCTCATACATCAGTGTAGACAAACCACACGTTTAATTCATTCCAATAATAAAATTAAAAAGTAGAAAATAAAATCACACATTTAATGCAAGGGAATCTCGCAAATCCGCTCCAAACCCGAGAAATTGGAAACATCATCAATCAACAGCCAAAAAAATGAAGATTTAAAGAATGTCGTTTAATAAAAATACTCGAAACATAAGAAAATCTAAAACAAAATAAATTGAAAATAATAATTTAAAAGGAACAAATGTAAGATCTTATACAATCTTTATGGCTGAGAATTTGTCAAATTGCTTCAAATGACATGGGACATCAACTGCAAAATGCAACAGGCATTAGTAAATACATGAGAACATAAAAATGGAAATAAGAAATAAGAAAACAAATGACAACAACTTCAAAATCGGCAGAAAGTAAAACTAAATAAAAAGGATAAAGTCAACAAAGTATGAGAGAGATGCTTACAAATTATGATTCTCTCCGTGTCTCTGTGAAAGAAAAATGAAGAAAGACACAAAAATCATATACATAAATGGAGGAGGAACAAACCGATATCACATTCTTGTACAACTCCATTATACACTTCCATCTACAATCATTAGCCAAACACTAACCCCCCCGGAAAAGAACTATTAAGATACAATAATATATTTTCTCAAAATATTATTAGAAATGTCAGAATAATCTTTTCAAGCTAACAATGATTTTTCCAGTTCACTATTGTTTATAAAGAAAAAAGGAAACACTTAATTTAAATAAACAAATAGAAAGATGTAAAATTAAGCAAGAAAATTGTATTACTCGATGGTATGAAATCCCTTAGCCGAATCAGCAAGGCGTTGATACAACTGTAGTAAGGGGTTGAGCATAACTCTAGCAAAAAGCGAATCTACAAGCAAGAAGACATAAAACAACAAACAAAAAATTTAATACATTGATAAATCAAAGATGGAAAAACAGTTAAGCTAAAATGAAACATGGATGAAAAACCCAGATGCAGATGAAGGGGACAACAGATACAATAATATATTTTCTCAAAATATTATTAGAAATGTCAGAATAATCTTTTCAAGCTAACAATGATTTTTCCAGTTCACTATTGTTTATAAAGAAAAAAGGAAACACTTCATTTAAATAAACAAATAGAAAGATGTAAAATTAAGCAAGAAAATTGTATTACTCGATGGTATGAAATCCCTTAGCCGAATCTGCAAGGCGTTGATACAACTGTAGTAAGGGGTTGAGCATAACTCTAGCAAAAAGCGAATCTGCAAGCAAGAAACAGACATAAAACAACATACAAAAAATTTAATACATTGATAAATCAAAGATGGAAAAACAGTTAAGCTAAAATGAAACATGGATGAAGAACCCGGATGCAGATGAAGGGGACAACAAAATGTAGTGAAAGTGGCAAGAGAAAGAAGAAACAGACAGAAAACGGTAAACATCAAAATTTAAGAGATTAATAAATTGGATAAGGCAAAACTTAACGGAAAATCGAATATAATATAAAGAACGTGGATGTGGACAAAATAAAGAGGTAAAGTCGCTGCAAACGCCTTTGTATATTTGGTATTTGATTTCTTCGTTTTGGTTAATTCCTGCAATTTCAATAGATTTTTGAGGTGATGATAAGGTGAATCCACACATATTTTCCTATGATTTCAATAGAGTTTTGAGGTAGTGAAAAAGTGAATCACAAAGATTTTGAATTTTGAGGTGATGAAAAAATGAATCACAGAGATGTTGATTTTGGGGATTTTTTCTGGAATGCCACCCATTCTATGGTGTATTTGTGGAAATATCACTTCAGTGCAATTTTCACGATTTTGGTTCGCAATTTCGGGGGATTTTTTTCATGAATGTGCACGATCTTAAGGTACACAAATCCCCTATTGGGGTTCCCTTTCCCAATTAGGGTTTAGTTTGGTTCCAAAAACACCTAAAACGGAGTGGTATTTTGACAATTGAGTGGTAGTCCAACATTTGCCTTGTCTCAAGAGTGGTATTTCGACAAAGATCCCGTTGATTTTGAGGTGATGAAAAAGTGAATCACAGAGATTTCAATAGAGTTTTGATGTGAAGATAAGGTGAATCCACACATATTTTCCTACGATTTCAATAGAGTTATGAAAGGGACTTCGCTCACCTTATAACCTTGGTTTTGAGGATACATTTTTATCTTATATTTGAGATATAAGGTTGCATGGTATTAGTGTCAAACTCACATTTTTCCTATGTTCATTCAGACTACTGTGAGGGGATCTATTTGTCCCATATTGAAAAAATTGTATTCTTTCATCCACACCACGCACATTGACTTCATTCACATCACAGCTTAGGTTTTGAGATAATGTTCTTTCTCTTATATGTTGAGTTATTTTTTGCAATCAACACATTTTAAAAAAGAATTTATTGGAAGGGGGTATTCATTTTTTATCATCATCTTATTCAAATCACAGTAGTATATACATTGCCTCAAAGCCTCACCCTTTTTCCATATAAACAGAAATAGTGCCCCAACAGAGATGTGGTTGGCCGAATGATATTTCGGTCCAACATTTCTTGAAATTCTTCCTTAGGCTCACTGAGTTCCGGTAGGTGCCATACGATAGGGCGTCTTGGACACCGAAAATGCTCCATGTATCAAATTAATTTCAAGCTCTATTTTTCTATTATGAGGAAGTCTTGGTAACTCTTCGAGTAAAACATCAGAAAATTCGATTATCACTAGATATCCTTGAGCTTCGATGCATCCTTCTTGGTATCGATATAATAATCCCACAACCTTTCACAACTATTCTTCAAGACTTTCATTGCTTTAAGAGACGATATTGTTGTAGTTGTATGAATCTGAATCCGACCCGAAATTAATCCTGAATTGTCCGGATGTAGATTCACAGAGATTCATCTAGACCTCGATCCAATCGAGATCCGCAACGGAATCGCGAAAATCGATCATTCGTATATTGGATTTTGTTATATAAATTAATTACAAATCGATAATTAAATTATTCTGAAGAGAAAGTTAGATATTTGTACCCAACCAATGAGAATTCTTGATCTTTCGAGTTTTATCACCAAACGACGACTAATGGACGTTAATCTTGTATTCAAACTTCCTCAAATATACCTCCAAGAAAAACACTCTTCCAATGGCTAAGACAAGAAACACAAATTTCTCTCTTTTTTTATGTATAAAGTGGGGCATGTTGTTGTGTTTTTGGTGTTGGGAGAGAGACTCTTTATGTAGGGTAATAACCAAGCCAAACCTTACTATGAACAAAGAGAGTGTCCAACCATATCCCAATTTCTTTTCGTTAAAGAAAAAGAATAATAATTCCAATAAGAAAACTAATTTCTTATTTAATAATTATTTAACACATAAATTATTATTTCCGCAAATATTGTAATTAAGAGAAAATTCATTTCCCAAAATTACATAAAGTGACGCCATTTATTATTGCCAATGGATAATTGAAAAATGTCTTTCTATTTTATATGTTATTTAACGAATAAATAATATATTTGCATATCCATTAGATAGTCTAACATTTTAATATTATTGAAGATAATACGTGAAATTACTCGCGTGTTAGGACCGAACCCAGAGACCATTGACCTATAAGCAGTAGCTCCAATAAATTGAAGAAAATATTTATCAAAATAATATATTTTTACTCAACATATTAATCCCAGAATTTATCACAATTAATCTGAAACTGAATTTTATCGATTATATATGTCTTATTCTCAATATTGTTTATTTATTGAATGTCTACTAATATAATCATTACATATAGACTAACCCTCCATAGACAACCCGATAATGAAGAAGCTAGGAAAGTTTCCGTAAACCTTATTCATTACATATTATCCCGATTTACCATTAAGACACTAGTGATCAATTAGTTTTTAACCAATATTAACTCGGTCGGTTGATTAGTTTCTTGGATTAACAAGTAAGAGGATCGTCTTTCTCCCTCCTGCAAGAAGGAATGGATTCCGTATATGTGAAACACATTCCTAGCTACTCATTCTCGAATAGTGACAACGTGAAAGTGATTCGGACAGCGCCACTTTGAAATCCTTAACGAACACATCAAACACTATCTTAAATGAGCAGGAGTCTGTAATTACTTCAAGTTTTAAGGTTAATCTATATATGATCATCTTATGATTTAATAAGATTTCCCAATGATGGATTTATTTAGGATATATAGATTAAATCAATCCTAGTATTATATGACGAGTTATATATAAATGTCCCACTTATATAACCGACGGTCCCGATAATACGGTCACACCATAAAGGGTTTGGCGCATTAATGGTGGTTTAATCAATAGCCCTCATACTTTGATTAAATTCACCACCGACCAACATGTTTAGGTGTATGATATATATATCAACCTTCTATCAATCACCTCATGTGAGGCACACACTATGTATTATGGTTACATATTATAAAGTCAATTACCTATAATTGTCTTCGGTCACTACACCTAACAATCTCCCACTTGCCTGTAAAGAAAAGCAACATTAGTTATATAGCACACCCTCATTCTATCTGCAACATTCTCCCACTTGTTCTAAGGCAGAAGCGACATATCTACCAATCCCTATACGCGCCAAGTGCTTGTCAAAGACATTAGTCCCACTTACTTGGTAAACTAATCAGCAAGGCTATCGGCTTGAGGCGATCTTTAGAACTAACATGTCACCCCACTGCACGATCTCTTTGGTTAGATGGTAGTTTCTCTTAATATGCTTCAACCTCTTATGACTAAGATGCTCATTTTCATTATCTACTGCTCCACTACTTTCACAACAAAATGGTAATCCAGACCTGGAACTTTATAAGCCATACTGCCTCTTTAACTTCTTCGGAGGCCGCTATGTATTCGGCTTCCAAAGTTGAACTGGCGATGCTGGATTGCTTCAATCTATAGCTTCACTACCAAGAGGAAACAATGAGCCCTAGAGAGACTTACGATCACCCTTATCTAACTGAAAGTCAGAATGGGTGTAGTCATCGATTTCAGTTTGCACCTGAATATACAAGCACGATTATTGCTCGTTCTCTTAGGATACTTGAGGACACTTCACTACTCATTCAATGATCCAATCATTGGCTTGAATTGAATTGGTCAACTAATTTTCTCTATACAATTAGAGAACCTTTCCTATTTTTCTATATACAAAGATAAGAGAATTATTTCTTCAAGGGTTGGTAGGAAACCCTTCATTGAATCTTGCATTCGAGAAAGCATTTTCATCTTAACCAATAAGATGTACAAGACACTGCCAATTCGAATTCTAAGAATATAGTGTACGTCTCAAATTTGTTCAAAGAGGCTTGGCTTGTCAGTTCTTGACTTTAGATAACACACCCACATCATTCATAATGATTGTAGTGTCATCTTTTAGCAACCCCAAAATTAACCACTTTACCATTATTCATATTATTATCTTCAAAATATTTGTCAATATTTTGGTCTAGCCCATATTTCAAATATATGGCTTTGAAGGACCTGAGGTTTACTTTAATCCATCAATATATTTAAGCATTGGTAGTCAATCTTCTATTGTCTATGAGCTACAAACCTTTCTGTATTGAATGAAATCAAGCTCCGCTTTATGGTAAGAAATTTTCAGGGAATCGCCCCTTGTGAACTTTCTACTTTTCACTGAATCAAGCAAGGCTGAATGGCGAGAATGTTTCAGGGCATCACCCCAAGCAAAATTTATACTTTTCAGGGAATCACCCCTTAGTCCATTCAGCTTTTCTTTGAAAGTCAAACTTTCCAATTCATTCATCTTATTTTCACGAAGAACCAATTTCTCCCACCACACCTGAAACATTCAGCTGGTTCTACAGGAGTGTAAACAGAACTAGAGTACCAAATATACATTTAATGGTTCATGGACTTAAGACAACCTCTTATTATCAGAATCTTATATCGACTTTCAAAAAGTCAATAGGTTATCAATCACCCCTAGCAAACAATAACGTCCGCATATTCGTTTCCAAGATAGTGGATCAATGGTAAAAACATACTCGCACTGTATTTGGGTGGATCGATATTCTGATCTGGTTTAGTAGTGTTTATAAGCATTATCCCCAACAACCAATGTTGGATGTGGTCTGATTGAATCGGATAGTAACTTCCTTAAGTAACATTTTACTTCCAGGCACAAGGTTGCTATTTAAGCCTTCTTTTAGAAAGGCTGTATTAGTCCAACTATCACTTTCCCATCTTAGAAATTTATAACCAACCTTTACTCATGGCATTAAGATATTTCACGAATAGTCATTATGTTGAGCGTGTGTGCAAAATCTCAAGTCTTACCTTCTAGCACAAGTGCTAAACACTTCTATCTGTAGAAGTAAAGTAAACTTACTTTACTCATTATCCACAAATCTAAAAGTATCTTCTAGGTAGAATTCTCGATACTACAATTTGAATGTAAATCGTTATTTCGCAACTAATATCTTATTTGAGTTACATTGCAGCTCATCAATAAATATTTATGGCATTTCATGGTTCATCCTTTCAGTGAAATTATTTCACTAGGAGGTAGGGCGAGTATCAGTGCTAAATATCATGCTATAGCCTAAATCTGAGGATGGAATACAAACCTCTCTGGTCATATCAGATATTCCTCCAAATAATTAGATAAACTTATAGTGTTTCGAGTAGCCATCCGACAAATCGTCGACAATTAAAAACTCCAACTTGCTTGTATTTTTCACAATACCTCAAAGGTCAACGTAAGCAAGCTATAATACTTCTTCAGGTCCATTACCCTTTCCTAATTGAAAGGTTACTCTTCCATTTTTCCTTCGAGACAATGTTCTTAGATTGGGAGAAAAAAAATCACCATCTACCAGTCTTTCGATCCAATCTTTAGGAAGTAATTTTTTAATTAATAGATGTCAAAGTTTTGTTTATCTTAATATGAATACCATTCGCCTTGATTGTTCATAATGTGTTACATACACTTTAAGCATTTTTAGTGGTTTATACTTTATAAAATAAAGTCCGAGTCTCTGAATCGTACTACAACTGTCATATTCACTTTCTATATTTAGCAATCATAATCAACGTGAAAGTGAATCCAACGATTCTGAAAACAAATATTGTATTTATGCCGTAATGAATAAAGCTCGATATCGTATTTGAAATTTGTCTCAGTATATGACTCTCACTATCTTAGCTGTATGAACGGCTAGTTGCTTAATCTTAGTCATGAATGCCAGGTATATTGTTCTTCCAAAATAACTTAGCTCCCGAGTCACGTACTCGGTATGGAAAGTATCTCAAGATTCATAGCTTAGTAAACCAAATTTACTTTCCACACCCTACACATTCTTTAATTAATATTTCTGTTTAGTCATTCGATTATTTAGTTTTAGATACACTTGTAGACATTTTCCTTCCCATTCATGGCTTTCCTAAATTGGAATTGACATTGAACTAGTAGTTAAGTTGAGTAATAAATACTCTTGAACTGTGGGATGTCTTATTGGATTGATTCTAAATCATATTCGTCATCTTTGAACTAATTTCGTTTGTCTCTCATTCAACGCGATTGCCAGTAGGGACATACTTATTGATGTCACTTCAGTTCGTAGGCTGAAAAGAGAATCCTCTATCGAAATTATTGTTTGCATTCTCAATTAATGAGTTCAATGTTCTTGTTACTTTTCCACTTTTATGAAGTCATTATCAGTCAATTTTATGGTTGAGTAGTTTGGTTATTCTGAGACAACATGTTGTCGCAAATAAAAACGAAACAAACAAATCAAATCAAATCATACACCACAACAAATAAGATTTTACAAATTAGAAACGTAATGTCATGCATGCATTTTATCCTATCATTCAATGAATTTAATCTCACACCTATAATGCTTCCATAGGGTAGGTAAAAAAGATGACGATTAAATTGAAACAATCTCTTGCAACAATTAAATTTTCAAGAATCGAGCATCTTATTTAATTGCTGACTAGCTTCCTTTTTTAGCCAAGTTATTTCCAAAATATCCTTCTGAATGTAATATACTGTTTTAGATTTTTAAGTACGCAACAAGTACGCCGCCGTAGGGTAGGTCAATGACCCGACGAGTACTTCAAATCTTATTTATTCCAAGACCAAGCCTTAAATTTTGATAGCGGTGAAGGTCATCCCTAAGGGGGTGAAATCAAAGTGGCCAGATATGTCATCATTCTCTCATAGTGATTGTGTCGGCAATAGAGACTGTGAGGTCGGTTGTCACCTTTCCCGCTCTCACACGCTATTTTGAAAAGTATGTAGTCTTATTGGAATTGTAGAATTTCTTAATAATTTAAAAAATAATAAATCATGAATATTTAATTAAACATCTCATTAGTTTATCGGTTCCAAATACCGCCTAATCGCTGTCAATTTTCATGATTTTCCAATAATTTTTATTATTAAAATTCTTTTGTGTAGGTATACATAATTAAAGCCACCAAGAATTTTATAATCCTAATTCTTATAATAATTAGGATTTGTAATTTTTTTTCAATAATCCGAAAAAAAGTCAAGAATTTTTTTTAAAACCAACCACTAGCTAATCAGTACCGAATGCCTTCTAACTAGTGTTAACTTTAGACAATTTTCCAATTTTCTAATTATTAAATTCCTTTTTATCTAACCGATACATAAATTACATTTTTATCAAGTGAATTTGTATCCAAATAAAATTCATTTGGGTCAATTTATTTAATTAATGTTACCAAAATTAATATAAATTACTTTACGATTATACATGTATAATTAAATGCAATTAATTATCTTTATATATGCATGACTAAGAGTGGAATTAATGATTCATGATGCATATGACATGGATATATCACGTAAGTAACATTTAAGAAAATAAACACGAAAAATGAGATACTGAGATGGATTGTTTAATACCCTATGTCTAAACTATTAATAGAAAAAAAATCCTAAACCCAATCTCAAGCAAATCAGAAAGCCCCAAGGCATCAACATTGGGAAATCTATCAGCCATATTCTTCCATTCATCTTGGGCACTCTTGAAGTATATCAAACTTTGAGAAATAGTATTCTCTACTAGTTTAAGATCCAAGATCTTACCATAGTATCACATTGTCTCCAAGCTTAGAAATCTACTGAACTTGTTTCTGGCCTCTGAATTCTGCCATCGAAGAAGCCATACAAATTCTTCGTAATCAACAATCAACATCATCTTCATTGACATCTTTCAGGAATTATAGTTGTTTCCATTCATTAATGGTTGAACCAAATCTAATGAAGGATTCCCATTGGGATGAACATAAAATGGACTTGAAGGGCTCACTTCTTGCTTCTTTGCTGCCACAGCTATCATGAAAAGATAATCCATACAAGAATATAATAGAAATCGATCAAAAAACTTATCAAGAACTAAGAATTTACACGAAATTATCTCAAGAATCTGTGAATACCACAAGAACATATGAAGAAAAATCTCAAGTTTCCTCCTAAAAACCATAGTAAACACAGAAAAGCAATGAAACCCCTAATTTTCACGCTCTGATACCTTGTTGAATTTGTGAAATTTGAAAACATAACACAAAATGTAATGTAGAATTCTTACTGCTCAGAATAATGAATGAGTTAAGTTACAATGTTGTTGATTATAGGGTATTTATACGGCATACAACACATAAATCAAGTAAAATGATGTCATAAGACTGTTACAGCAGAATAATTGCCGAGCTACACTACTCAGCCGAGCTGATCCATATTCAGCTGAGATGACTAATTTAGTTGAGCTGAGTTGACTGCTATTGAGTTGTTCAGTTGATCACATCCTCTTGTATCAACACTCATTTATCCATATATTGTAACATAAGTGTATGCGGGTGACGACGGTTAAAATAGTCTATCCTACGGCATCAACATTCTATCCATTATGAGCTAAAAATAGTTGTTTCGACCTATAAATACGAACCATTTGATTTGAATAGCATATGTCGGGTTCGTGAGTCGAGAAATCTGCACTTAGCGTTTATTTTCCCTGTTTCGATATTATTTCGTGTATTATTTGATTATTTTCAGGATACGAAATATTGGGCTGAGCATAATGGACGAATCTGGAGTGGACTGAAAGAAAAGAATGGGCCTAGGGTATTCCAGAACCTTCCAAGTTAAGTCGGCAGAAGAAAAAGGACAAAAATACCCCCCGGTAACCCGGGAGGCAGTGCCGACTTACCGAGCTTCCAGAATCTTCAGAAACGCATTTTCTTGGACGAGGGGTAGAACTAGATGTTTCTAAGTCGATTTAGATAGCTATAAATAAGAGGCTTTGCCTCAGAACAAAATGTACCCACATTATTCAAGGCAAATTATGCAATAAAAGTTCTTTGTTCTTTATTTTATTTATTTTATGAGTTCTGGTCGGAGAGACAATGGAGTCGCTGCCTAGGGAGAGAACCGAGGGAGATCTACGCTCATCTTCGAGGGTATGGTTTTCTGTCTTTTCCAAGATGTAGATCTATCGTTGTTCTATTCGACTAGTATGTTTTAATTGCTTATTTAGTTTAATTATGTAGTAGTTAGTTTATTTTACCCCATGTGTTATAGATCTGATTCATTGGTGAAGAAATCATGGAATAGTAGTTGCGTTCTTCAGATCTACGACGGTCTATATCGCTAGATTTGAATACCTAGTAAATAACTAATTCATGATAATCGGCGCCAGCTACGTTGATTGATAGATTTAATTTACATGTTAGTAGCCTGATCAACTATTTGCAGTCATCGTAAACTAGCATGAAATACGAATAGTGAAGTGCTATGTTTGGACATTATCTTGAATGGACCCTAGGAACGTGCTGATCAATGTCGACAGTTGTCTAGGTGGGTTTGCGGTATGAGTTAGCGCTCAATATCGACAACTCTATTTCTTTATGCGTATGGGCTATTACGGACCAATTAAGGAGGGTAACTTGCGTATAGATTGTCTACTACCATTGTCGGAGTAGATAGGGTTAGGAGTTGTACCCGTAGCTGAACAATGAATAAATTCATCAATGGGGAGGACTGTTGCATGTGTGGGGGGAATAACTAATTACTTATAATTGAACAAATACCTTAGAAACTTGTTTTGCTTCGTGTGAACTAGCATAACCTTGTTAGTTTGAGGAACCAATTTTACTACCGTCTATATTATAGTTGGTCGTAGACCATATTCGTGACAAGCTCAATCTTGATAATTAGACTTTCTTACGAGTCTCTGTGGGATCGACCTTGATTTTCTAGTACTCTACTACGATAGGCCTAGTCCTATTGCTAGTAAGTGTCTTGCACGCGATCAAGATTTTTGATACCGTTGCCGGGGAATCATGTCAAGAATAATTTTTATTTAAGATTAAGTTTTCTGTATATATTTGAGTCTATTTAATCAAGTCTTTTTTATAGTCTGTTTATACTGGAGTTGTACAGAGTCAGTTCTGTTAAAATCGGAAAAAAAAATACCGTCCGGTTTACTGGGGCTCTACCGCGGTAAACCGAGGGTCTAAATTTTGAAAGAATCATTTCTGTTAGTTTAGAGTCAATTCAGTAGTCAAAGTCTGTATTTTTGAGTCTGCCAGGCGTGTGTAACAGCCGGCGAGGCAAGTCACTAACCTTTTTATTTTCTTTTTGTGTCTTGTATTACGCTACATGAAGTTCAGCAGCCAAACTCAAGAGATCCATACTTGAGATTGAAAAGTTTGCTAGGCAAAAAAGAAAGGAATCTCGAGAGGGATCTGTTAGGCTGGCGGACGATGTGATTTCGCACGAAGGAGATCACAGCGAGAGGGAAGAAGAGATTCAACCTTTGGAAGATACAGAAATTAACATGGCACAGAACGGACAGGATGGACAGAATAGAGCAGGAATTGTGGTACAAGAAGATAGGAGAACTCTACAGAGTTATGCAATTCCAACAATTGAGCAATTCGTGCCCGCAATTGTTCAGCCTGAGGATGCAGCTGAGGTATTTCACCCGAAACCGAATGTGATACAAATGGTGACTAATTACACTACCTTTCATGGAGTAATGAACGAATATCCTAGTGTACACGTCACCAACTTTCTGGAGATAGTCAGCACGGTTAAGCCAGCAAGAGTACCTGAAGACAACATCAAGTTGAAATTGTTTCCATTCACTTTAAAGGACAAAGCAAAGATATGGTTATTGTCTCTAGCACCGGGATCGATCCAAACTTGGACCGATTTGTTGCAGAAGTTTATGAACAAGTACTGCCCACCTGGGAAGTCACTACAAATGAGACAAGACATTACGAATTTCAAGTAGAAACCCACTGAAACCTTTGAAGAAGCTTGGGAAAGATTTAAGGAAGCACAAAGAAGATGCCCTCACCATGATATCACTTTTCCCGTACGAATGCATACTTTTTATCACGGATTGCGGCCAAGTTAACAAATGAGAGTTGATGCATCAAGCAACGGAGAGAAGTGGTGAAATGGCCAAAGTAGCTGAGAAATTGGATCAAATTACGCTTACAAGTCAATGGGGAACGCATCATATTGAAATGGCCAAAGTAGCTGAAGGCGTATTTGGAGAAGATACTTCTCAAAAGACCTTAAACCAGCTAATGGCGATGAACGAAAAGATAAATGGCATGCAAGAGCGCATAGCCAAGGTTGAGAAAATTCAAGATATTGAAATAACCAACACTGAGGATGTGAAATATATATGGAGGCAAGAAAATCCTTATAGGGGCGGATATCCTTATAGGCAAGAAAATCCTTATCTGACCACCCTGGTTTTAGACTGAGTGACCCTACTGGGGGTTTTTGACAAAGTGATTCAAATGGTGGAGAGAGACCGAGACAAACTGGTGGATTCATGCCTCAATTCAACAAGTCCGGTGGTTGGGAAGCAGCCATGGATAAAATGAGCTCAACTGTGACCGACACGGCCAATCTACTTACGAAATCCATGACTGATCTGAATACAAACTTCACCACATATTGTCAAAAGAATGATACAAGACTGACCAATTAGGAAGACTTAGTGCAGAATCTTTCACACCAATTGGGGCAGATTGCAGAACAAGTGTCAGCCCGTCCTCCGGGAGGATTGCCAAGTAATACTGAGAAGAATCCGAAGGACATGAATGCAATCATGACTAGAAGCGGAAAGGAACTGCTTGGACCAATTATACCAACTGTCCAGGAAGAATCAGAAAGCAGTCAACAGCAAAACGCAGTAGAATCTAGAGAAAAAGAGGGGCCAGTAAACTGGGACACTATGCCGGTAAACCGGGAGTCTGAAAATTTAACAGACAAGCGGCAGAGCAGAAGCAGTCAGCAGGAAAGTCTTCACGAACTGTAACTATTAATCCTGCTACTTTACCCTATCCCCCTAGGAAATATAAGCCGAATAATGATGATGCGCATCATAAAAGTTTATATAGATGTTTAAAAAGTTGCAAGTGAATATACCTTTGGTAGAAGCTCTAGCCGGAATGCCAAAGTATGCAAAATTCTTGAAAGAGGCAATCTCTACCAAAAGGAAATTGTTAGACCTTGAGACTATATGGCTTAACGAGGAATGCTCGGCAGTTTTGCAACGCAAACTGCCTCCCAAGTGTAAAGATCCTAAGAGCTTCCTCATACCATGCACAATTGGAGGAGTATGCCTAAACAAAGCATTGTGTGATCTTGGAGCTAGTGTCAATCTAATGCCACTCTCCATCTTTCACAAGTTGGGCATGAAAGAATTGAATGAAACATCTATAGCCCTTCAATTAGCAGATAGGTCCATGAAGCCACCATATGGAGTGGTGGAGGATGTTTTGGTAAAAGTTGATAAGTTAGTATTCCCTGTAGACTTTGTGGTGCTAGACATGGAAGCTAACCACGATGTTCCATTGATCTTAGAAAGACCTTTCCTAGCTACCCGCAAAACATTGATAGATGTTCATAAGGGTGAGCTGATTCTGAGAGTGAATAAGGACAAAGTAGTATTCAATGTGATGAATTCGATGAGGTATGCACAAGATGAAATAGAAGCATGCTATATGCTAGATGCCATAGATGAACTTGTGTTGGAATTATATCAGCAAGTGGCGCAAGACCCTGAAGTAGCAGAGACTTTGCTCCTGGAGGATGAGGAAACCTGGCCTGGGTGTAGCGAAGGTCAAGTGCGAGAAATAGAGCCTATATCTTCTGTGGATTTAGGAGGAACCATTCATAGACCTTCGTGGCACAAGTTCTTTGACTTACAATTGACTGGTAAGCTGTTGAGATCGTCGCTAGATGAGCCACCAAGGAACTTAACGTTGAAACGTTTGTCATCTCACCTGAAGTACGTGTACTTACAAGATGACACTCTCCCCCTCATAATTTCATCGTTATTATCACCTTTAGAGGAGGAGAAACTTTTAAGAGTACTGAGAGAGCATAAGGGAGCGTTTGGGTGGACGATTGCAGATATTCGAGGAATAAGCCCATCAGTGTGCATGCATAAGATCTCTGTAGATCCGGAGAAGAAAGCAGTAGCTCAACCTCAAAGGAGGTTGACACAACAACTAAAGGATGTTTTTAAGGAAGAGATCATAAAGATGTTATAAATGAGAATCATTTTCCCAATTACAGATAGTGAGTGGGTAAGCCCGATTCATGTGGTGCCCAAGAAGGGAGGATTCATTGTCCAACCTAATGAGTCTGATGAATTAATCCATGTGAGACAAATTACTGGACATCGAGTTTGCACAGACTTCAGGAAACTGAATGATGCAACTCGTAGATCATTTTCCCCTACCATTCATTGATCAGATGTTAGAAAGATAAAGCGGTCATGCGTTTTATTGTTTCTTAGATGGATATTCTTGTTATTATCAGATCCATATTGCACCCGAGGACCGAGAAAATACCACTTTCACATGCCCCTATGGTACTTTTGCGTACAATCGCATGCCCTTTGGGTTATGCAATGCACCTGCAACTTTCCAAAGGTGCATGATGTCATTATTTGCGGACATGGTGAAAGATTTTCTAGAGATTTTCATGGATGATTTCTCTGTATTTGGAGATAGCTTTGATAAATGCTTGGACAATTTGAATAAAGTGCTAAAGAGATGTGAAGAGACCAACCTTGTACTTAACTGGGAAAAATGCCATTTCATTGTTACAGAAGGAATAGTGTTGGGTCATAGGATTTTGAAGAAAGGAATGGAAGTTGATAGGGCAAAGATAGAGGTAATAGAGAAGTTACCCCCTCCAACGAACTTAAAGACGTTGCGAGCCTTTCTTGGCCACGCAGGATTTTATAGGAGGTTTATCAAAGACTTCTCTAAGGTCTCTAGAACTTTGACTGAATTACTTGCAAAGGATGTACCTTTCGTATTTGGATAAGAGTGCAAGAAAGCATTCAAAACATTAAACCAAATCCTTATAACCGCCCCAATTATGGTAGCCCCAGGTTGGAATAGACCTTTTTGAGCTTATGTGTGATGCAAGCGACACGGCAGTTAGAGCAGCCCTGGGACAAAGGGAGGATAAAATCCTTAAACCTATCTATTATTCCAGTCGTACCCTTAACAGTGCCCAGAGGAATTATGCGACTACAGAGAAGGAACTCTTAGCTGTCATCTTTGCATTTGACAAGTTTCGACCTTATCTGATAGGATCAATAGTCACTGTGTTCAATGTCAACGCAGCTTTGAAATACCTTTTAACCAAGCAAGACTCCAAGCTGCGATTTTTGAGATGGGTTCTACTCTTAGAAGAGTTTGATGTTGAGATTAAAGATAAAAAGGGGTCTGAGAACCAGGTGGCTGATCACCTGTCGAGATTAACCTTGCTGGAAGAAGAGCAACCGACTGAGATCAGGGAGAGCTTTCCTGATGAATAAATTTTTTCCATCTTAGTGGTAGCTTGAGTTGAATCTCAGTCCCTAAAACATACATCAAGAGTAGGGAAGTTATACCCTTGGTTTTCCAATATTGTCAATTATCTGGCGGGAAGATACCTACCACCGGAATTCAATAATGCAGATAAGAAGAAGTTTTTCACGTATCTGAAGCATTATCATTGGGAAGATCCTTACCTATACAAATTGTTCCATGATGCCATTCTTAGGAGATGCGTCCATGATAATGAGATTCCAAGTATTTTGCACATGTGTCATTCTAGAGAGGCTGGAGGTCATTATGGGCCAGATAAGACAGCTGCAAAGGTACTGCAAGTGTGGATTCTATTGGCCAACAATTCATAAGTATACTTACGAGTTTACAAGATCCTGTCATTCTTGTCAAATGACGGGTAATATTTCTAAGAAGAATGAGATGCCACTACAGAGTATCTTAGAAGTGGAGTTATTCGATGTTTGGGGAATTGATTTTGTTGGGCCTTTCACATTGTCATAATCAAATCGTTGCATCCTGGTAGCAGTTGATTATGTTTCCAAATGGGTGGAAGTTGTAGCTTCACCTACTAACGATGCCAGGGTTGTCCTGAGGTTTCTTAAGAAAAACATTTGACGAGGTTTGGAGTGCCCAGAGCCATAAGTAGTGACGGGAGGAGTCATTTATCTAATAGGTTGTTTGAAAAATTGATGTTGAGATATGGGGTTAGACATAAGATTGCAGCAGCATATCACCCCCAGACGAGTGGACAAGTAGAAGTCACGAATAGAGAGATTAAAAGGATCTTAGAGAAGACTGTGAATCCCACGAGGAAGGATTGGTCTTTGAAATTAGATGATGCTCATTGGGCGTACAAAATGTGGAAAAGCATGTCATTTACCGGTAGAACTCGAGCACCGAGCGCTGTGGGCTATGAGGTTTCTAAACATGGATAAGAATTTAGCCGGTGAAAAGAGGATGCTAGAATTAAATAGACTGGAAGAGTTTAGACTTCAAGCGTATGAAAATGCAAGGATTTACAAGGAAAGAACGAAACGCCTACATGATGAGAAGATTCTGAACCGCACATTTCAAGTGGGAGATAAAATGCTGGTGTACAACTGGAGTCTTCGTCTTTTTCCTGGGAAGTTGAAGTCTAGATGGTATGGACCACATGTAATCACGAAAGTCTTCAATTCAGGAGCGTGTGAAGTTAGACATGACTACTCTGGGCAGACTTTCTCAGTTAACGGCCACAGGCTAAAACATTACCTAGAGCACAAGTATAACCCTGAATTGGAAGTCTTTACGTTGACAGAGCCAGAATATGAATAAATGAGCCCTAATAGTACAATCGAGATGACGACTATAAATTCAGAACTATTTCTAAAACCCTTATTTATTGCTTTTGTTTATTTTATTTTGAGTCATTAAAGTAGAATGACAACCGAAAGGTTTTTTTCATAACATATATCTTCAGTCAATTGCCTAGAGATATATGTGGTTTTTACCTTCGCGATTCTCATGTGATACCATCGTAAAAGTTTTCGCGTCTTGCTTAGGCCGATAAAAGAATAAAGTTGCTTAAACTATTTTTGCGCATTCCGCCGGTATAATTACCGCCACCTTTTTTTCTTATTGCCCTTCACATGTTACTCACAATTTTTTGGAAGAATTTTGGAAAACAGGTAACAACTTGGAAGAGGAATGACCTAGGAGCTAATGATTCTGCTCTGGGATTCATTTTGACTCAGCCGATCAATTCCAGAGCTAAGTACCTTTTCTTTTCTTTATTATTAGTCATTGGGGACAATGTCTATAATAAGTGGGGGGTAGGCGTCTTAGCTGGATAATCGCAAAAAGGGAATAATTTTGAAATTTTAAACACTGTTTTTAGCTTGCTTATTGCACATTTTCGAGTAAGGAATCGGTAGAAAAGGAGCCCAAGTTCAATTTGAAGTGATCTATAGCATATTCAATTTAGTATGGAAGAACGAGCATATGTTATGTTGCATGAAGTAATAACTTATTAATTATTATTCTATCATTGCAATCAAAATTTAAGAACATAATCTGAGTGAGAAGTGTTTAAGATTAGATGATGAGTTGTTTTAATCGGGAATCATTATTTGTCTGTTTATATACTTCAACAAATTGTTGTAAGACAATGGAAGCAACTTGGCTTGTGAAAGGTGATCGGGACAAACGGACTTGTGAGAGAAAGAGAGAAAAGTGAGGAAATCTGCCAGAAAAAAAATGATGAAAAAAAAGAAAAAAAAAAGAAGAAAAAATATATGCAATATAAAGGCAGTGAGGGAAGAGAACTCGTGTAAAAAGGGCACGACCATCGCATAAAAAGAAACAAACGAGGACTTAAGAGCGATGGTCAGTCCCCGAGTCTGCCCGACCCAATTAAGGTACCATGTTGTGTAACCAAGTCTGAAGGCAAGATGAGCGAGTGTATGCGCAGGTAAGTTAAGATTGAGTGGTTAGTACAACTTGATTCTCTTCACGAACGCACTATCACAACTGATTCATCACACGACACATTGATGCGTGGTAAGTAGTGATTAATGGGGAGCTTATGGATTGTGGTTTAATGTATGTTTCTCTCGGAAATCTTGATTGAATATATGGTAGTTGATGGAGATTGCTCTTGGAGGTACATTCCGCCTTAATACTCTGTTCGCGGACGAACAAAAGGCTAGTGGGGGGTAGTTGATGACGGTTAAAATAGTCTATCCTACGGCATCAACATTCTATCCATTATGAGCTAAAAATAGTTGTTTCAACCAATAAATACGAACCATTTGAGTTGAATAGCATATGTCGGGTTCGTGAGTCGAGAAATCTGCACTTAGCATTTATTTTCCCTGTTTCAATATTATTTCGTGTATTATTTGATTATTTTCAAGATGCGAAATATTGGGTTGGGCATGATGGACGAATCTGGAGTGGAATGAACGAAAAGAATGGGCCTAGGGTATTCCAGAACCTTCCAAGTTATGTCGGCTGAAGAAAAAGGGCAAAAATACCCCCGATAACCCGGGAGGCGGTGCCGACTTACCGAGCTTCCGTAATCTTCAGAAACGCGTTTTCATAGACGAAGGGTAGAACTAGATGTTCTAAGTCGGTTTAGATAGCTAAAATAAGAGGGTTTGCCTCAGAACAAAATGTACCTAAATTATTCAAGGCAAATTATGCAGTAAAAGTTCTTTATTCTTTATTTTATGAGTTCTGGTCGGAGAGACGACGGAGTCGCCGACTAAGGAGAGATCCAAGGGAGATCTATGCTCATCTTCGAGGGTATGGTTTTTTGTCTTTTCCAATATGTAGATCTATCGTTGTTCTATTCGACTAGTATATTTTAATTGTTTATTTAGTTTAATTATGTAGTAGTTAGTTTATTTTACCCCATGTGTTATAGATCTTATTCGTTGGTGAAGAAATCATGGAATAGTAGTTGCGTTCTTCAGATCTGCAACGGTCTATATCGCTAGATCTGAATACCTAGTAAATTACTAATTCATGATAATCGGCGCCAGCTACGTTCATCGATAGATTTAATTTACATGTTAGTAGCCTGATCAACTATTTGTATGTCATCGTAAACTAGCATGAAATACAAATAGTGAAGTGCTATGTTTGGACATTATCTTGAATGGACCCTAGGAACGTGCTGATCAATGTCGACAACTGTCTAGGTGGGTTTGCGGTATGAGTTAGCACTCAATATCGACTGCTCTAGTTCTTTATGCGTATGGGCTATTACGAACCAATTAAGGAGGGTAGCTTGCGTATAGATTGTCTACTATCATTGTCGGAGTAGATAGGGTTAGGAGTTGTACCCGTAAACAATGAATAAATTCATCAATGGGGAGGACTGTTGCATGTGTGGGGGGAATAACTAATTACTCATAATTGAACTAATACATTAGAAACTCGTTTTGCTTCGTGTGAACTAGCATAACCTTGTTATTTTGAGGAACCAATTTTACTACCGTCTATATTATAGTTGGTCGTAGACCATATTCGTGACAAGCTCAATCTTGATAATTAGACGTTCTTACGAGTCTCTGTGGGATCGACCTTGATTTTCCAGTACTCTACTACGATAGACCTAGTCATATTGCTAGTAAGTGCCTTGCACGCGATCAGCGGGTCACGTGTAAGTCACTGATACTAGCCAGTGGACTAAGTCCATCGTAGTATAGCAATCGAGCAAGGGTCGATCCCATAGAGGCATGAGCAAACACTTTAAATGAAAGAACTAAGGCATGGCTAAGAAGACAAATAGCGGTCATTGACCAACATTAATAAGAAAATGAAATAAAATAACTTCCCCTTCCTCCTAACCATTCTACCTACCTTGGTATTAATTAATCTTCCCCAATCAATGACTCCGTAATTTCCCAGGATACTAGATTTGTAAGTCTTTATATTATTCAACTTCGGTTGCTATCCCCCAATGTAGCCAATCTTCTTTTTGATTAGACAGTTGACCCTATGTCCAGTTAACCTACCTTAAGCTGTATTAACATCACAAGCATTAAGAATTAGGGATGAAAGTGAACCAAAACCTCATCTGGACAGCCATTGACAATGGATGGTAGTACCTAAACGATCGATTAACTATGTCTTACCTAACACTTCAAGAATGTTCCTTCATGCTAATTTTTTTATAATGAATATCAGACTGGCCAGATCCGACACACGTAAGTTAAACCTTAAAATCCTTAGAATTAGTGTTTCTAGGTTGCCCCACCATGGCGGTAAAGACTACTGCCGTGGCTGGTGTGGCGAATCCTATATTCTGAGTTTACATGTTATGATTCTTGTTTTACTGGTTAATTATAGTGCATTAATCATGAAGACTAGTTGATAACGCATTAATTCATAACTAATCTATCAATTATCAAAAATACGAAGGAATGTCAAAGCTTCATAACTTGATAATGGAGACTAGCTTGATCAACTCAAGCTAGTTGATTTCTTAGGGAAGAAGGGAATAAAAAGACTTGCTGAAGAACTCAAGAAATCCTTTATTTCATATATGTTTGAATACAATTGTATTACACATATGTCCCCAACATTATTATGACTGCTACAGACCATATATAGCATAGATAACCGACTCTAAAAGAAAAAAAAAACCCTATCCTACTTAAAATCCCGCGTGTAAGGTCGGTGTTGTGTTTCTCGTCCAGGCCGCGGCCCGATAGGCCTCGCCGCGGCTAGGCTGGACTTCTCCAGTTTCAGCAGAATTCTCTTATTTGGCCTTTTCTCTCTAGCCCATGCCTTTATTATGGCTTTGATCCAATTTCCTTTATTCTCCCCAAAATGGATTTCTCTAAAAATCATGCGAAACAAGGCAAAGCAATAACAATTCGAGGGGTAAACCATGCAAATGCAGAATCGTAAACCAATGTCTGCTCACTATGCAATCGACTTATAAATCATACAATTATTAGGTTATTTCTCATCAATCAATCATTTTCGGGGTACACGAGATATAAAATATACTACCAATTTACCGATATCATTTGCACCGGTTCAGTTCTTGATGCCACAGATGGTTATGCAAAAAGATAGAAAAAAATCTTAGCAGAAACTCAGAAAAATGATATGTAAAGTGATAAGAAGAAAGCATAAAATATGAAAAACATACAATGGCCTAGCTCAAGCTGAGCTCGGACATATTGTTGTTAGAGAGACGATGGGCAAGTTGCTCGTCCCTGGAAAGGATGCAGCCCTGCGCCCAATCACTGGCCACAAAAGGATTCCATAATTGGGCATATGTCTTCCAGCACCAACTGTGGCAGAAATAGATGGGGTGGAATGTTTAGAAGGGCCACTCAGAAATATCAGAAGGAAAGTGAATGGTATCCCAAGGATGAGGAAGACTCATCTAGGATGAGATAAGGGTATATAGAGGCCGCTCCTCCACAATAATATTTTCCTTCGGTGATTGGCCCGAGCCCGGGTCAGCGGTGTCCTTGGAGTCTCTACTTTCGGAGGAATCATAATCCCTCGCATTGCTTTCATCATGTTTTCTCTTGGTCCTCTTAGTAGAAGGATGGGCAACAGTGTCAAAAGTCGGAAAATCTTCTCTGGCTCGAATAACGAGCTTAGGGGCACAAGATTGGCTAGGGATAGCAGGGATCTCCCAGGTCTGCTAGTTTCCTCAGTAGAAACCGCAGTATGTTAAGTTTCCAAGACAGAAGCAGTAACTCCCCCAGAAATGCTCGTAATACCGTGAACTTTGGTTCTCTCCGCCTTGACAACGAGCTCGGCAAAATCAAACACAGTAAGATTTGGTTAAAAAATGTTAGTACATTTACTCAATAAACATAGATAAAAACAAAAATACAAGACGCAACAGATAAATTAGAAGTGGGAAATCCTACAGTGCTTTATTTCTTTAGGAGAAAGCGATTTGTAGCCTTCAGGATCAACACTCTTTAATATGGCTGATCTAAGTAGCTTGGATGTAAAGGTAGATGAAGGAAGGCAGATCCTAGGATTGGTTATAGCATGCAACTGGTGCTTAAGTAAACATTTTGGGTACCCGATCAGTACCCGGTTCATTTGTTCTCCAATAGCCCATATGAGGCATATAAGCGGTACGGATATAAAAGACTCGTTCCTGCCATCCCTCAACATGGAGGGGATTCCTAGACAGAAAGCTTACACGTACCTCTCAGTTATCAAAAGTCCTACGCGGAATAATAGCAACCAGGAGTGTGACCAAACATGTTACGTCAAAAGAATGTCTTTAAAAATGGTATGGAGAGCTTACTATCCATCAAACGACAGACAAGAGCAAAACTAATGATGCTCTTAATCCCATTGGGGCCGGGGATATTTGGGCTATAAACCTAGCGAATGGTAAGTCAACACACTGCATATGGCTGGAATAAGTGGAAACCTAAGGCCAACCTCTAACTGCTCGGCAAACACGATACAATAACCTAAAGGGGGTCGATTGGCACATTCGCCAGTGGTAGGAAGAAAAGGTTTGAACACACCTAGGTCGATCCCATACTTCTCGCACAGACCTAACATCTATGTCCAGAACAGGGTCGTAGGGATGTAACTCACCAGGGAGTTGCTTTGAGTCTATTCTAGAAGACACCTTCTCAATAGAGAGTTCCCCATAAAACTCGCTAAATTCCAAGACCTAGATAGGGAGGAAGACGCAGAGAAGGGAGCCAAACAGGTGGCTGACGATGCTGGATTTTGTCATGTATAATTTCGGGTCAATTTAATCTAGGGATGATAGAATCAAGGGTGATTTTGGGGGTGATTTTAGACTGAGCCTGAGAGTCTCTCTCAGGTTGCCTACGTATCCTGTAATTGTCCAGGAATCAAGTCACACGTAGTTCCTGGAAGTGTATATTTATAGGGAGTTCATTACCCTAACCCTAAACCATGTCGGTTTGGGTAAAATACAGTAATAGCCCTTTGGGCTTTTACCAGCTTATATGGGCTTTATCCACTTATGCAAGTAACCACATGGATAATGGGCATGCATGTTTAGAGTGGACTTTGTCCGCACCCCGAGCTTTCCGACTTGCGGTATCGAGATGGGCCCATCGACTCGGTTCTCTGATCATGTCGGTGGTCGATGTCTCAACTCGTAATTCGACCTTTGGGCTATCACTTATTCTTGTTCAGGAGGACAACCTCATGACGCCACGTGGAGGTGCGAGATTCGGTATCGTCAGTGTCTCTGGCTCCATAATTACCGGAAGCCTCCATGAGATTAAGAGGGATTTAAAACTCAGAAAAGCGGGATGAAGAATACGCTACTTGTCGAAGGACTAGAAGGATGTATGAGTAAGGTTCAATAGAGCCCAATTTTCACAGGAGCGATCGTCGGAAGCAAAAAGCGTAAAAATGTTCGGTCAAAGAGTAAGCCCAAGTCAAAGACAACTCTTTTTTTTTTCCTTAAAACCCCCGGTATCCGGAATCAACTGGTCTGATTAATCCGGAGTTCGGCCCGGGTCATGCTTGCAGAGTCTGACTCTTACTCAGGGAAAAGCCCTGGAAAAGACAACTCATTTTACTAAGTTGTGATTAGAATCGAAACAATGTGTTAAAACTATTTAAAGAAGATGCTACAAGTAATGCTACAAACAACCCCCAACGAAGGTAATGATTTTTCAAACAAAAAATTTGCAACAAGAACTGAAACAAGATTTTACAGTAGTATTAATCAAACAAACTAATTGTCTGTTTCGCTTAATTAAGAAACTGGTTTTTTTTTTTAAAGGATTAACAAAGTGTTAGTATATATGCAAAAAAAAAAAAAAAAAAAAAAAAAAAAAAAAAAAAAAAAAAAAACAAAGTGTTAGTAGAACTAAAACCCGTGTTTTACGCTGCGCATGCTCTTCTTTTGAAAAAATTCTGCTACGCATCATTATATTTTATCATTTTCCAAGTGTTTTCAACAAACTTCATTGCGTGTTGAATGGTGGCTCTTTGGTAATCGTTTTCCGGCAAATTAACATCTTCAGAAAGTCAATTAAATTATTACACATTTGCGCAGGGTTATTACTGTGGTTGTTTATTCCCAAAACAAAAAAAAAAAAAAAAAAACAAACAAACAATTAAGGGGCAACTGTCTAAGCATGGATCCCTTGTTGTATTCACACATCACAACATTGATATGATAGAAGGATAAATGAGTAAATTACTTATGTGAATTAAAAATTATGAAACAAGTTGCATAGCAGAAACATACAACAAACGATCCGGAGTGCAACTGCCCTCCCCATGTTTGAAAAAAATATACGAATATGTGTACTATATACTACCTCCCTCCCATAAATGTGCACATTTTACTATTTACGCGGATTAAAAAACTCAATTAATATGTTGTGTTTAAATAGTAATAGTCATATATACCCCTATCTTATAATTAATGCTTGTTTTGGAATATGAAATGAACTAACAATAACAACAATAAATGTTATGCTACGGGTATGTTTGGGAAAAAAGTATTAACTGAAATATTGGTTTTCTAAATGAAAATTTTTTATGCTACAAAACTTTATTCAAAAGTGAACACTTTTTATGGGACGGAGGTAGTATTTTGTTTGCCTCCTCTTAACAATTTCCATTTTCACTCCTTACCCAATATTCCGCGTCCAGAGCTGATGACAATAATAACAAACGGTGTATTATTGACCAAATTATCCTTCATTACCATGAGTATATGTCCGTTTCTCCGATTGTGATCACAGTCTTTCCTAGGGGTGTTCACGGATACGGTTTATCTGAAAATCGAACCGATCCGAGGTCATTCGGTTCAGTTCGGTTAATACTCATTTTCAGTTTGTTTTCGGTTAATAATATAGAGAAACCGAAAAATTCGGTTCGGTTACAGTTCACGCTACAATTTAACCGTAACCACCGAAGTAAAACCGAACAACTAACCGAACCGAACTGTACCAAACAAATAACCGTAACCGAACCGTTTATATCCAACATGTATAATTAGCTTTTATAACCAAAATATTATATTTTTTTATAAAAATTGCTTATAACCGAACCGTTATCCAAACCGTTTATAACCAAATGAAAAACCGAATAAAAAACCGAACCGTTTATGACCAAATAGAATTGTTAAATTTTATTTCGGTTATCGGATAACCGAACCGAACCGAACCATATATTTCAGTTCGGTTCGGTTCGGTTTCCTAAAGCAAACGGTTCGGTTTCGGTTTCGGATACTAACCGAAATTTTCAACTGAACCGTGATTACTTCCCTCCCTTACTTGCGGATATACAATTAATAAAATTTAAACAACTATAAAATTTTTGGAAGTAGACTTTAAAAAACTATATTTCTTGCACCATTTTTTCCTTCTTAATTTTTATATTGAATGCCGATTGGGATTCAGGGATCTTGAATGTTTTAACGTGGCTTCACTGGGAAAGTAAGTGTGGCGCCTTCCGTCTTTACCTATTTCATTGTTTGGTCACGTATTTCCAACAATTATTATTGTAATTCGACTTTCTTGGCGCCAGGCTTAACCTCTAAGCAATCCTTCATGTGTCAGAGTTTTTTTAGTATTGATTCTTAATGCCTTGAGTTGATGATATGTATAGCTTGATTGTATTAGATATACCACAACTAATAATGAGATTAATTAACAGAGGCTTGATCTTTGATACATTGTTATTTGTTGGTCCCTTTGAAAGCTTGAGACAAGTTAGATAAGGGGTGAATAAACTTGTCCAACTTTGAGTTTTAAAACTTAGATGAAGTTAGATTAGCTGACTAACTAGAGTTCAGTTGAGTTTTATGCAGCAGGTAAATAAAACCTTTTAAATCTGTTTTCAAAACCGAATAAGTGATTATGTGTTCAGGTTTGCTAAGTGTGAGGTAATCTACTTCACTGAAAAAAATGCAGAAAGAAAAGTGTTGAAAGTAAAACCACAAAGGTTTATAGTGGTTCAGGGTGGTGTAATTCCTTAACCCACTCTTCTCTTGTGATGTTTGAGGAATTCACTATTGTTCATTTTATACAGTTACAATAGATATGATTGTCCGTGGTTGTAATTCTTCAACTTCACAATCTTGAACAATCAGTCCTTCACATTTATCTCTGCTAATTCACTGAAATTGTTCTTATGTTCCTTCAAGGATAGGATTGCCTCTTCAACAGCTCCACCACACAAACTCTCAGCTCTTTCTCAGATACACTGATTCAGCTGACTCGGTCCTTGACACTTGAAGTACTTCACTGATTCTAAACTTTGAGTAAACAAAGTTTGAAAGTTGAATCCTGAGGATTCTGCTTAAGCTTGATCTGGATAAATAAGTTGTAGTTCAATAGCTCAGATTCAATTTTTACAGCTGAAAGTAACTTGAAAAAAGCATTACTAGAATTTTCTTGGTATACGTTGAATTCCTTATGAATTTCTGGAAAATGAAGAACTCAGCAAAGCAGTTAACTTGAGCAGTTGCTTAGAAATTGTGTTGTTTGTTGCTAGTCTCCAAGTCTTCTACTTATAGTGTAGATATCTTATGTTCAAATATAGAATTCAACAAGCTGTTTCTGGATATATTTGATTATTCCCACTGAAATTATGTTCGCCCTTTATCATATGATAGTGCCATTGTCATTCTGGCAGTGACAGTCTGTCAACCAATGAAAGTCCTTAAATATTATGCTCCATAATCCTGGACACCGTCATTTAAACTTGTCCATTGATTGCTCTTTAATCGGTTGTTTCAAAATCATCCTTATCATTAATAAATCTTTGAATCATGGAATAAAGAAAATTATTCATACTTGTACTTTTCAGCCTAGCATTTGATCTTTCTCAGCTGCCTTGTGATGCGATCCAACCCAAGACTTAGAAGATGCGGCCTTGAAGACCATCAGTTGTGCTATTGGGCTTGAAGAGAACATTACTGGGCTTGAATGAATTAATTAGAAGTCTTTCATTTGATTTTTGTGTCAATAAGGCCAACTCATTTAGTGTGGGGCGCCAGAATGAGCTTGTTGGAATTATTTTTACATTGTTTGCATTAGTTTCTTTATTAATATTGTCTTGTGGGCCTAGCTATCTCAAGAACGCCCACCTAGCTTAGTATAGGTGAAATTTTCAAGGGAATTAACCCCGCATTGCTTAGTTTCATTAGTTTCTTGAAGATTGAAGATTGTAGCTTATATAAGGCATTTAGGTGGTTCTTATACCAAACAGTTCAAAAAAATTGAAAATTATATATTATGAAGTCTTTGACTTTGTTCATCACTTGCGAGTGAGAACAAAGAAAACGAATATTTCGTCAATTAAGGAGAAGGACAACATTTTGAAACTTCTTCATAAATGAAAAAACTATTTTATTTTGTTTTTCTTAATTTCTTGGGCCTTTTTTCCAAATAAAAAAATATATCCATTTTTTAAACCTTCGTATCTCTCAATCTAGAACTCCAAATTTGAAAATTCTTTCACCAAATTTTTATTTTTTCATGCTATTTATTTTGAGACTATATTCAACGTATTATGACGTGATTTCAGAAAATCTGCTGTCGAAATTTACTGCTATTCGAAATTCACTATCGATATTCATTGATTTTCAGGATTCACTGAGTGAATTTCGACAGTGAATCTCATGAAAAACGATGTAATTATATCAAACCAAGTCTCAAATCGAAGTGCATCAAAAAAATAAAAAATTCATTGAAAGTTTCATCGCGTTTGGAGATCTTGATCAAAAGATATTAGGATTTGAAAATATGGGAGGAAAGAGGGAGAAAAAAAAGGTCCCACGTTGATCGCGCGATTTTTATTATTATTATTATTATTTTTTTGTCCTTTAGTCTATAAAAATTATAAAAGTTGTCATTCTCCCAATAAAAATGTATGGCTGTCTTGTTGCTTAAAAATATTCCAAAAGCTATCATTATCCCTAATTCTCCATAAAAACTTATCAGTGCCTTGAGCAAGCATTGTGGTGTTCTTAGCTAACGTTCTCTTTTGGATACTCGAGAGCTTGGTCTTTCGCTCTGATTGATCCCTTAAGAGGTTCCTGGGCAACGTCCGATCGTGTTTCCAGTACGGAATCACATCAAATGGTATTAGAACTGAGCAACTAAGGTCTCAAATATCCTAATTTTATTTTCTTTCATTATTTCAATTATTACTCAAAAAAAATTAATTGTTCTTATTTCTTTATTTTTCGTCCACCCTCTACCCAATAACATGCATACATCTTCAAACCTTCATCCATCCTACCCGGAAAATTCTCCATATCTTCAAACCTTCAACCCTTCAGCCCAAGAACCCTAATTATTTCTTCAAATCCACAAACAAAAAAAAACCGAACCCCCCATCAAGAAACCATAAAACCAACCCCCCTCATCAAGAAACCAATTCTTGTAATCAAGAAACATAATTTTGGTATCAAGAAACCACAAATACGCCCATGAAAACAAATTCCCCACCTTTTCATCGAGAAAGATCCATCTTGACACCAAGAACCCTAAATTTCCAACCAAGAAAGCAACTTTCCCACCTTTCTTGAACAAAAACCTCATTCTTGTAATCAAGAGCCACAATCTTGACTTCAAGAACCCAACTTTTCCAACCAAGAAACCTAATCTCGATTTCAATAACCCTAATCTTGATCTCAAGAACCCTAATTCTACAAACCGTTTTTAGTGCAATTCGTTCCATAACCAAAACTCCTCAAAACGATCTGAAATTTTTCCCACAAATAAACCACCTTGTTATCTACAATTTCTCTCTTTACCTCATCTAGAAATTCGAAACCGAACATACTCAAATATGCTCATCAACACAGAGTCTATTCTAAAATTCTACAGCGGTAGATCTTTTTACGATTTCGATTTAGTTGCTTGAGAAAATTCCCCTGATAATGCACATTTCATAAGCGGTTGTGTGAAATTAAAATTATCACAGAAATTCAGAATCGCCATGAAGAGGGCATTATTTTGATACTAAAAGTTGAGAATTTTAAAAAAGTATGATTTTGGCCCTTATTATGGATTTAATCAAGTTTTGTAGTTCTGCTTGGTGTAATAAGTAGAATAGATGTTATAGAAACTTGTGATCATGTCTAGTTAAATTTTGGGGGTGATCACATAGGTTGTGGTTGAAGAACCATGAGTTTTGCATCAGATTTCTTGAAGTTTTGGTTGGAAGTTGCATGCTAACATTTAAGAGACTCTTCCTATTGTTTAATTATGATTTTATGAGGTTAAGGTTGTATTTCAGAGTTTTGTTTTATGTTAGAAAGTATGCCTAAATGTTGATTTAGGTGTATGAAGTGTTATAGTATGCTAAAGTTGTGTTTCACTGCTGTTTTGCTATCAAAATAGATGTTAAATATGCTGGGAATTGGTTAGAATTCGTAAAGTGCAGAAAAAGTTGGGTTTAGGGCAATTTTATGGTTTTGGCGTGCACCAAAGACGTTTACTGCGTGCCAAAACGAAACCCACATGTCCAGAAAGCAACCTGAATTTTCTGGGAGCTTTTAGCACACGCCAAAGGCTTTCAGCGCGCGCCAAAAGCAAACCAGAACCATGCTGAAAGTTTCAGAGATGTTTTAGCGCGCGCCAAAACCCCTGTTTTATGATTTAATGAGTTTTAAGTCCCAAATCCAGTTTTGAATGTTGTTTCCTGATCTAATGACATTAAATGAACATGAACATGCCATGATTAAGCTTCTGATACGTTTAGTTCCTGCACCAAATGGATTCTTCCTATGAGTTGAATTTCGGGATCGTTGGAAAAGCATGATTGGCTTGTGCTTTGATGAATTAGTATTCATAAATGTATGTGTATTTGTTAGGATGTTGTGTTTAATTGTCTTAAGAGAAGGAGTAGAAGGAATGAGAGAGCTTTACCTTGAAAACACGTAGGTGGCTAGTTAATGATTAATAAAATACGTACTTGCGTAGTAAAAGACTAAACATTATGTCATTTTTGGTAAGACACAAGTTTATATCGTGATGTGTGGGCGGTCAGTAAAAGTGAATAACTTCGTAGGTTTAGAAGACCCCAAGTACAGAGTGACTTCGCCGAACATGTACACTATCGAGGCTAGCCCGTGGCTATTGGTGTGATCTACTAATAGGTTGCAATCAATACTTCGTGGTGAGTAGCACCATGCATAGTACCCTTGAATGCTGATTTAACAAAGATAAATTAAGCTAGAAACAAGTAGGATTCCTCGACATGCTGTTGAGTATGAAGTGAGCCCTAGAGTTGAGTCGGTCTTATAAAGATAACTTAATAATAATGTGAACCTTTTCGTTATGAGTCTTAATTAAAACAATAGCTTTCACCTTTTGCTAAGTACCTATGTACTTGCCTCAATTGCATGTTTGTATTGTATGCTTTGTGTGTGAGAATATGAACAAGTTGATCACGAGCTCGATGAGGTTTTTTAGGACGATGCTTGATGATGCTTTGTATGATGTTTTTCTTTCACCTTTATCATATATGTTGTACCGAACCATGATGTATAGCAAAAAGAATCATCTTCCGTAGTTCTGTGTCCTTCGTTCGTAGTGGTCATTATAGCGCATCACTTTGCCAAGGTGCGAAGCCACTCTAAAGAGATGCGTAGCCACTATAAAGGTTCAACAACCAATTCGGACTTCGTTCGCTGTGATCATTATAGCGCTTTATTTTGCCAAGGTGTGAAGCCACTCTAAGAGATGCGTAGCCACTATAAAGGTTCAACAACCAGTTCGGACGCCGCTATGGGCATCTTCTGGTCCTTCGTTCGTAGTGACCATTATAGCACTTCACTTTGCCGAGGTGCGAAGCCAGTATAAAGGTTGAACAACCAGTTCGAACGCCGCTATGGGCTAGCGCTTCACTTGGCCGAGGTGCAAAGCCACTATAAAGATTCAACAGCCAGTTCGAACACCGCTATGGGCATCTTCTGGTCCTTCGTTCGCAGTGATCATTATAGCGCTTCATTTTGCCGAGGTGCGAAGCCACTCTAAAGAGATGCATAGCCACCATAAAGGTTCAACAACCAATTCGAACATCGCTCTAGGCATCTTCTTTCCGGCATCCCCACACCTTGCAGCTATCATACACCGGGGTTTTATGATTCGTAACTCACGATCCAGCCCACTCGCAATTCTAATGATTTAAATTAATTTACACGCGACCAAAAAACTCATTTCAGAGAAGCAAGGAAATGAAAACTTGACATTTAACCACATACAACATTCAGAATTTCAACAACTAATAGTTGTGATTACACAATGTTTGATATAACCAGAGCTTAAGTTAAAAGAAACCCGATTATAAAAATGTACACAAATATTCAAGATATAATAATAACAATAATAATAAAATAGCACTACAACAAAATATAGCAAAAACCAGAACCTTGCATCTTAAAAAAAAAAAAATAAAAAAAAAAAAAAAAAAAAAACCTTCTTTACCCACACAACACCACTGGACCATGTCTTCAAACCCCAGCTCACATCATTAACTAGAAGGCGACCATAATTTAGCCAACTTAACCCGGTCTAGATTCGAGTGAGAATCAACGATTCTCACTCATTATCTAATGGTCTGCAATCTTCGTCCTCTTGGCTACCGGGCTATTCTGAATCGAGTTTGTACATGACCCTATTGCTGTATCATCAGTTTTATAGCTGAAGCATGATACATCAAGCACAGCTATAGGACTTTCGGGCACCTTAGTGTATCCCCTCATGGACACGAATTCGTTTACCAACTCCACACACTTGAGAACCCTTTCCTACATGCCAATAATCCCATGTATATAGTTCAATCAAAAAAACAGTAAACAAGTTCTTATAAGTATACGAGTAGTTAACGTATCAAGCAAGAAGAAACTAATGGCTACCTTGTTTATATTATCATCACTCAAGACCAACATAGCGTCTTCTGTGTTTACTGCTCGTGTTTCTCCTGAAACATATATTGCCACTGCTGCAGCAATTTCAGATGGCTTGAATTCCAAGAAATCGATCCCTGCATTCAATTTTCACCAATCAAAGATATCAGCATTAAAGATAGTTTTTTTATGACAAATTCTACAATCATAGGCATTAAAGAAAAACATAGTTGGGACCTTCGATCATTCTTAGTATGAGTTGTATTGCTTTAGTTATTGATAGTCTTTGATTAATTTGATCACAAACTAACTTCTTGAGAAAAGAGTCGACAAATGAAAATGGAGTAACCGAATGCATTCTCCAGCCAAGGGTGTTCAACACAAGAAGCTCCATCCTTTGAATCGTTCTTGCTTCGAATATGAATTTCGACTCTACAACCTGAACATATTTATATCACTACACTAAACAAAACCATTTCATGTAGTGACAAACCGAATAGCAGATCTGAACTTACTTGTAGATCCTGGCAAAAAGGAACTTCGGCCTCATCCACTTTGGAAGCAAGAGATAAGCATGCTATAGCCAATAGTTGCATCATCCAGGCCTTTGCCTAGAGCCCAATAATTATACAATGCATGTAAGAATTAAAATCTTCTGCAGATTAATAATTCCATAGATTTTGTCATGTATATAACTTACAGGTAACTTGTAAGCGGACAAAAAGCGATCCAAGTAATTTATAGACAGATATAAACAGAGTGGTCCAAACTTGAAATATGAATGAGCCTGTAACACCAAGCATGAAGTTTACCAACATCAGTTATCAATGAAATACGAGTATTATCACATCATTGCATTTAATCAATCAAGCAAAAAGGTCGGGGCACAAAGCAAGAATGTAACTCCAACTTAAGACAAGTTAAACATTCGATCAAGGGCACAACACAAAGCATGAATGTAACTCCAACTAAAGACAGTTAAGCATTGGATCGAAAGAATGTGTAGTTACCTTGCAGTTTGCAATACAATCACAAAACAAAATCGAAAAATCCCACCAAGACAGTTTCGTGTTTATTGTAATTGTAATAACAGAATGATTACATTCCATTGGAAAAGCAAGCACAGTTTAATAAGTACACAGGAGTGACTAATACAACATAGTATCATATTCAGGTGATTTTGTAAAATCGGTGTAAAAAATGGAATATAATATGGTTCTAAAATATCTAATGCGCATCCAGATAGCTGATTGAATTTACCACATAAAAGAGAGCAAGAAATATTGTAAAAAAGAATATGTGGAACTTCAGGAAACACCAACCTTATGAATCCAATCAACAGCTTCCTGTCTAGCATTCAAATCCAAGTCCATATTTTTCAATCTTTCTAAGTAATCATAAGCAGGCAAATGATCACATTCCTTGTGAATCATCAGAGCTAAACACTCATCAGATTGCATTGGAAAACCATTCAAGATCTCCTCTTCGTTTCGGTTTCTTTTATTCGTTTGATAATTTCTAGGCTGCAATCTCTCATCTAAAACATCATTATTAACTCCATCATCATCAAATACAAGACTTTCTTCTTCTGGGCATAACAAGCTAGAAACTGCACAATCAAAACTTGGTGCCATTTTCAACAGCAAAGCTCCAACTGTTTTTTTTTAATCCGATTATGTGATTTAATGAGATTGTTGTTTTAAGTCCTTAGTCATCTAATAGATAAAATCTGGAATTTATCCTAGCTGGGATTCAAAGTGATTAAAATGAAACAATACTGGGCTAATAAATAAAGAATTTAGGGGATGTAAAAAAAAATAAAAGAAGAATAAACAACAAACCAAAACAAAACAGAAAAGAAAGAATGAATGTGAAGCAGCTTCTCCTTGTATCTTTTCTCCCACCCAACCACAGAATCGGAGGCTGCAGCTAGAAGAATGTGCGGGGGGAAGAATGGGGTAGGTGGGGTGGGGTGGGGTGGGGTGGCTATTGAGGACGATGATAGAGAGCAGAGAAGAGAGGGGAGGGTAGAAGAGGAGGCGGAGGTTTGCCCGGCAGCAAAGGCATGAAGTTTGAGGTTTTGTAAGAGGCTAAAAGTCCCTTGCACCCTTCGGTTCTATAGTTTTATGTCCTTTTTGTTTGCTATGGTTTACTCTTTTTTTAAATTTTTTTTTTTTTTTTACGTTTTTTTTAAGGATTTTTTTTAAAAACCTTTTTGAGGAATTTTTTTTACGTTTTTAAGTTGAAACTAAAATTCTTTCGAGATAGTTTGTATATGCTCTAGCGGAAACTAAGGATGACCTTATTTGGCATTATGATTGGCGCGGACAATATTCGGGGAGAGGGTTACTGTTTAGCTACTCAATTACATATGTCTACACATGGGCCTACTCGGCCCTCATCTTCCACATCACCGAATCGGATTTGGCAGCATGTTTGGAGCTTATCGGTTACGCCCAGGGTGAAGCATTTTATTTAACGAGGTTTGCGAAACTATTTAGCAATGGGGTCTACCTTGCGGAGTCGAGGGATGGGGGTTGGAGCGTGTTGCTTGTGTGGTCATCCACACGAGGACCTAGGCATACCATTTTCTCTTGTACGATCCCCACAGATGTTTGTCTCACATGCATAATGAAAACCTAGTTGAGGCATTGCACTCTTGTTCGGACTTTGCTGGTCTTTTGTCCTTTCTTTGTGATGTATGCGACGAGGAGGAAGTGGCCGTTCTCGTGACCACTATGTGGTATACCTAGAAGACAAGTAGTTCATGGTTATATGTGTTGGAAATGATCTGCAATGTTCATAGACCCGAAAAACGAGTCCAGGCCGTTTCCCGAGACAAAAGCTTCTGTAAAAATCGTAGAAGGTTCGTAAGCAGAGAACCTTCTGTAATCAACACGGATGTTTCGTGAGGCCAAAAACATCAAAAGCAGAGAGCAGATTCCATATCGTCTTGGTTTCATCAAAAACAAATTGCAGTGGAAACAAAATGATGAAGCACTTCATACATGAATTTTGGAACTTTTTTTACTAAATAAAATCTAGATCTACAAAGGGGTTTGTAGAGATTATACCATCACTTGAAGACGATGATGTTGAACGTGTAGAGAAAGTGGAATTCAAGATCTTCCAACAAGTCCTACTCTACACTTGGTAATGAACCCAATCCAAGCAAACTCCCGATTCTTCAAAAAGAATCATTCTCCAAAAGCCATTCTTCAAAAGATCTATTTTTTCCTATTTTTGGATCTAAGTATTTTGAAGGACAAATTCTCATACTTTCATTGTATAAGTGGTGCCCCAAAAATGCTAGATTAGGATTAAGTTTCATCTCATGAAAGCTTTGTTAAATAGAGTAGATTAGTGTATTAGGTAAAATGCAATTTTACCAAAAATTGGTTTAATGATATCTTGGTCTTAGAATCCCTTTAAGAAATCCTTACTACTTTTGGTAATAAAAATGCTACTTAATCATAATAAGTGAAGCCCAATGAAGATCAAGAATGTGTATTGGATATAGCAGTATTCGCCTTTATGATTTCTGATAGAAGTAATTATGTATTGTTTTTCAAGAAATCTTAAATGTAATCCTAGAGTGTATATTTTCTTGGGCGGGGGTATCTTTAATGGCATAATTAACTCTAAAGTTGCGGGGTTGTATGGAAAATAATTGTATGTAATACATAAAGTGATTATATATCTTGGGGAATTTTGTTTTCCTGTAATTTCTATGTTTAGTGTACAGTTTCATTTTTCATGACCTCAATCAGCTCGCATTCCGCTGTAAAGTCAGGCTCATCTCGCACTTGTAGTGTATCTAGTTCTAAGCTCATAGGGGTGAGCTCGCTGATTGCATGCATTTTCCCCCGACTTAGATGAATATCCTACTTCTTCCACCTTGGGTCTTTTGAAATCGACTCTTGTTTCAGTCTACATCTGCTTGACATGGTTCAACATATTTTAAGAACGACTTAAGGACACTCCGACCTTGTCACCTGCATGAACTTCGCTCTTTGGTAAGGAAGGGAGATAACCATCTGAAATTTCCTCAGAGCCGGAATCCCCAGGATCATGTTGTAATGAGATTTTAAGTCAACAACCAAGAAATAAATATTTTCGGTCCTATAGAGTTCATGCTCGCCCATCCTTACATCTAACTCAATTGCTTACTTTACCTGGACCTTATCGTTGGTAAAGCCCTCCAAAGTGCCGTAGTGTGGCTTTAGATATGAATCATAGAACCCAAATTGCTTAAAGTAGTCTAGTGCATTATATTTCTACAAGCACATGTTAGTAAATCTACGCGGGAATGCAGCGGAATTTAAAATTTATTTCTTTTTACCAGGATCGACTTCGTTTAATGCAATAAAACACGTTAAGTTAGTAGATGGTGATTACCTCGCTTGATCTAAAAGATCGACGCTTTGACCGTCTGGGGAGAGTAGTAGTGCGCGCAAGCCGTCCACGTGTCCAGCCTCTATCAATATCCACACTAGCACATCGCCGGAATCCTCCTTGGATAACTACTAGAAAAATCCGGTGGCTAAACCGGCCTTTTCTCTCTCTCAAAGTCTCTCTAGAAGAAGCTCTCTATTTTTCATAAGAATTATAAACTCTTGGAATTGTGATGATACAAAATAGATAGCCAACCCATTACTTATATAGGGGTGACCTACGCCCCATACTACTAGTTTTCCCAATGGGAAAAGCTTTTGAGTGGAGTAGGGAGAAAAAAAAACATTTTATTAGTAAAATATAGAAAATAGATATTCTGGATTTATCTCATTTAATTTAATATCTTATATTAAATAAATTAAATATATTGTCAATATCTAATATTGATTATCTTTATCACATTACCATAAATCAATTTGCACATGTGTGAAAATCTATACACATTAATATCTAATATTAATAAATAATAATACTATTAATTAATTTGTAAAATCCACGTGTATCATATACACATCAATATGCGCCCCATGTAGCCATAAATTGGCATCCAGAATATTATTAATTAATTAATATAATATTATGATTAATTAATTCACAAATCACATGTATATCATATATACATATATATATTTCGACATACATACATGTATATTTAATTAATCAACATAATTAATATCTTGTATTTTATTTATTCATAATAAATAAATATCACCATATTAATTCATCACTATAACACTTTATAGTCGAGATAACACTTTCCTTATTTGGTTATCACTATAACCGCATTTTAATCCGGCTAGATGTTCTTATGTGTGACCCGATAGGCTTCCGAATATGTTGGCCGTAGACACAAAGTGCATTTACTAAAATGCCCTTTACACCTAACGATCATGGATAGCGTCTAGCAAACATTCCATGACCCCCAAACATCGGAAGAGTCAAATGCAATGACTACTACCTTTCATGTGAAACGGTTACCCTATAATATTGCTGTTACAATATCCATACGGTCGTATCTCGAGTGTCAATACATTAATGACCGTATCTTATAATCTGGATATCCTACTCTCTCGAAGTAACATATTACTTCCGCTTTGCAAACACTTTCGAGAATAAGACGTTCTTATAAGAAGACCCTTTCGGATATTTACTCATAATCATAGGATACGCGATTTTTGGACGAGCAACATGAATCCTACACATGCTTCAGTATCACACTCAATCACTACCGCATGATCGCCCCATAGCTAGAGGAAACCTCAATAGTGTCAAAGTATGACAATCCACACCGTGATGTCATGAAGACTTTGGTCTCAGGATAATTACACAACCGCCATATAGTGCGACACTTAATAAAGTAAGTGGGTCACTCTAACGTACGCATTCTCTAATACACGTCCACATACAATCCAAGTGTCCCTACACTTTGATAGACGAGATCTATCCTTATCTTCAATAAGATAGAAGACATCTAATACGTGCTTGTTTAATTGTTCTATTAATGTTCATTTTAATAGCACATAATACTAGAGACATTTAAGTATCAAACCAATTAAAGTGAGTGGAGATCCCATCAACCATAATCACTATTATGATTTCTCTTTCACAGTTTGACATTAAGGACATTATCATATATACAATATCAAAATTGGTTCGTTAAATGAACAAATATATATTAACAGAAAGCCATTTATTATATGTACAAACATAAAAAAATAGTAGAAATGATCTGACCCGGTCGGATCCGGTCCAACCCGATTGGGTTTAGGGCACTATTTCAATAGCACATGTGTCAACGAGGATCCGAGGCACTAAGGTTTCTTCAACAAGTGCTGAGATAACTATTGGAATGTCTGATATGATCTGTGATTGAATCTGATCTGAAATTGCCGAAGGACCGATTAAACGTATCAATAAAACGAGCACCGCGACCCTTAGCTAACTCGTAACTAAGAACCTTGGTAAGACCTCAACCCTTATGACGGGTCCGTTTCCGTCAGGTAGTTAGGATGGCAAGCCTGGATGTGGGATATCCGGCCTCTTCGTGGTGTTCCGATCAATGAGGTTATCGCCGTCGGACGGTGGAGTTTATCGAGGTTGGTGGCGGACTCACGGTGGTGATATGAAAGCAATAAACGAGAGAAAGAGAGATGCAACAGTGCTCATGGAAATAAATGCGCAAAAGTTGTTCTATATCTTCATTAATGTCATAATGGGGGTATTTATAGGGAAAGGATAAAGCTGTAAAAGACTACTCGTGCTAGCGGTGTCGATGCCCGACAGATGGCAGTTGACCCCGCATTCTATCTAAGCTTATGAACTTTCCATTAACTGGCGGAGTTTCTCATATAAATGGGCCCGCCGTGCTGCGGGGCGGCCCCCTTATGCTGAAGATGCTGGCGGGATGGCCAAGTAGTTAGCGACGTAGCGCGGTCATGTACAGGGAAAGAGTTTGACTTATGTCTTCCGACGAGTTGACCGGGGATAATGGGACCGTGTCAGGTTCCGTATCATCAATGGCCCCCTACTCTGCGGCGGAAAATCGTTGCGGCGTGGAGTAGTATTCTGGTCGAGGAGTCTTCGTTGACGAACACTCTTGGAAGACAAAAGTTGAGCGGACTCATGATTAGGGACACAAACTAGTAGAGCCTCATCAAAACCTCTCTTAAGAAAAACCCGGGGGAAAAAATCTTAAGCAAGGAAAAGAGTACTCTCTCGTTTGTATCGAAATCTCAAGACCGCTCCTTTAGAGGCGAGGCGGGGTTGCGACATGAAGTTGACGCAACATTACCCACGAGCGCATCGTGAAATTGACGCTATACGAAAGGCCTACCAATCACTACCAGCGGGTTTCCTCCTCCTAGTACACGTTAGTGGTGATCTGGAGTCGACATCGCGCTTGATAGTTCGCGCCGGTCGCAAGCGACAAGGGAACCGACCTACCCGGCCGCCCCTTTATCGATATAGGAAGCGATCTTCTCTCATCCGGCGGCCTACCAGGTCGTCCTCCCCTCGTATAGGAAGCGATCTTCTCTCATCTTGGATCTCGGCTTGCGGACTCGGTGATTGTAAGGGCCCAATTCGGGTGAAAGACGCTTTGCCATTCTTCCCGGATAGCGTCGACCATGGCCCCCGGCGCTTTCCACTCCGAATTAGACGCACGAATTTTTTAAATAGTCCGCTCCGGGCGGTCCGCGGATCCGATCGCCGATGAATACCTCTCGATCCTCCTACGAGCTCGCAAGATTCTCGGATTCACGTATCTCGCCTTCCTCTTCACGCTCTAACTCGCAATCTCGGGCGCGGGAAGGCGGCGCGGTATCGAGATTCTCGTTCCGTTTCTACCCGTGGTATTGAGATTGGGGGTTGTTCTCCCACCGATGGGTTTGTGGAGAAAATGCAAGCCGGATTCCAGGTGCTCGTTGCCTTTGTACTCCTCCATAAACTCGTATTCATCATTATCTGACTGAGACATTCTTGTTTTTCTGGGATTTTGTAAGGAAGAAACGAGTGACTCAAATGGGAGAGTAAGCATATGTGGAGAAGGTAGTAACATGGCTGGCTTTTATAGAGGGCGGTGGCGTGTTTGGCACGGATTACCATAATGGTAGGCGTACGCAGCGACGGCTATCCGAAGAGACAACATAATGACCGGCGTAATGATGGTTATCCGAGAGGTTTACCGTCATTATGAGCATTCGAAGGGACGGTTATTTATGGTGGGTAATCATGGGCTATTTTTCGTCCGGAATAGTCCCTAGTCAAAGTAGCCCTATCAAACGCGGCTAAAACTCGGGAAGACCACCAATGATGGCTTTTGAACCGTTCCATCCGTTTGGGACACCGACGACGCTTGTGGACGCAATGGGGAGATGTGATGACACCCGCGAACGGCGATTTGAGGTGCACAAAGATGAGCGATCCGTACATGCCGCGAGGAGCTGTTCGGTCGCCGCGATCGCGGCTTGAGAGCTTGCGATGTAAATCCTCCGTGCTCGTGGGTCCGGCCGAGGTCGACATGTTGAGGTGCACGCATGTAGCGATCCGGATATGCCGCGATGAGTCGTTCGGTCGCCGCGACGCGGCTTGAGAGCTTGCGATGTAAATCGTCCGTGCTCGTCGGTCCGACCGAGGTCGACATGTTGAGGTGCACAAGATAGAGCGATCCGTATATGCCGCGAGGAGCCGTTCGGTCGCCGCGATCGCGGCTTGAGAGCTTGCGATGTAAATCGTCCGTGCTCGTTGGTCCGACCGAGGTCGACATGTTGAGGTGCACGCATGAGCGATCCGTATATGCCGCGAGGAGCCGTTCGGGTCGCCGCGATCGCGGCTTGAGAGCTTGCGATGTAAATCGTCCGTGCTCGTTGGTCCGACCGAGGTCGACATGTTGAGGTGCACGCATGAGCGATCCGGATATGCCGCGAGGAGTCGTTCGGTCGCCGCGACGCGGCTTGAGAGCTTGCGATGTAAATCGTCCGTGCTCGTGGGTCCGGCCGAGGTCGACATGTTGAGGTGCACGCATGTAGCGATCCGCATATGCCGCGAGGAGCGTTCGGTCGCCGCGATCGCGGCTTGAGAGCTTGCGATGTAAATCGTCCGTGCTCGTGGGTCCGGCCGAGGTCGACATGTTGAGGTGCACAACATGAGCGATCCGTATATGCCGCGAGGAGTCGTTCGGTCGCCGCGACGCGGCTTGAGAGCTTGCGATGCAAATCGTCCGTGCTCGTCGGTCCGGCCGAGGTCGACATGTTGAGGTGCACGCGCATGTAGCGATCCGCATATGCCGCGAGGAGTCGTTCGGTCGCCGCGATCGCGGCTTGAGAGCTTGCGATGTAAATCGTCCGTGCTCGTGGGTCCGACCGAGGTCGACATGTTGAGGTGCACGCATAGCGATCCAGATATGCCGCGAGGAGCTGTTCTGGTCGCTGCGACTGCGGCTTGAGAGCTTGCGATGCAAATCGTCCGTGCTCGTGGGTCTGACCGAGGTCGACATGTTGAGTTTCTGGGATTTAATCATTTTCTGCGATCCCAGGCGAGATGGCGAAGTCATTTGTGTTGGCGAAAGCGCAAACTGTACAGGCGAGCTATTACTGGTGGCGTGCAACGTGGAGCAATATAAACGGGCTGCAGAACGCTGCGTATCATTAAATGTGGCGTCCTTTCAGTTCTGTCAAGGTGACGTTTCGCCGTAGGTCGTGACGGCTGGTGATGATGGCGTTTCGTTTTTTACGCAAACTTCAAATTTCAAAGCGTCGTGTCCAATTTCGAAACTTTTTGGTTTCCCGCGCAAACCCGAACCGTCGGATGAAGACAATCACGGCCGTTGGTTGGTTGAGTGCTTGTCTATTTAAGGGGGCGTTGCCCCTCCTTTTTCCACCTTTACGAAAACCTTTTCCAAAATTTTCAGGCTGATCGAAATCCTTTCTACCAAGCCAAAAATCAAGAGCATCTTGTGGTGATTTGGAACCAAGTTTCCCGAATTTTGAGGCTGAGGCTGTGTTTGAACTTCATCGGAGTGAGCCCTTTACAGCGATCGGAGTGATCATCTTTGTCCTCCCAATTTTCTGCCATCCAGATCATAAAGGTACCATCTTTATCCGATCTAACACTGGGTTTTTCTTTGTTGATCGTCATTTTGTGGTTGATTCCTGGCCTGTATAGACCATAAGTACGCTTTTTGTCCCGTAGATATTCGGATTTTTGAGGTTTTTTAACCGGTGACGAATCCGTATGCCTAAACCCTTCTTTTGTGAATTTGAAGCCTTCGTGGATTAGGGAGCAATTTTCAATTTTTCCGTGTAGTATTTCTTTATGACCCCGTTGCCCCCTCGTGCCGTTGGCGTGCGCGGAAATGGGGGGGGGGGGGGGCGGTGTCGACCCGAACGAAGCGTTGATCCACCTCTCTTCATTTTGCGCATGTCGCACAACCGGGGATGACAGCCGATCAAGAAGAATTTGATTATGGTGATGGCGGGGCCGAGGAAAGGGCCGGCGGCGAGGTTTCTCCTTCCCGTTCGACGAAGAGGACTCACGCCTCGAGATCGGCGAGGCCCAAAGGCTCCTTATAACGAGGGGCACTCACCGCTTTTCGAATCCTTGCAAGCACTTAGCTCCCGGGGAGCGAATTTCTAAGACCGCCGGTGAAAGGATTCGGGCGGCATCGCCCCGAGGCCGCAAAAACGAAGGGGGGACGGCCGTAGGGGCACCTGCACCCGCTAGCTCCGCCCCGCAGGGGGAAAATCCGGATCGCCTTGAAGACCGCGGGAGTCTTTGGAAGAGGGTGGCAAGTCGAAGGCCATGCATCGCGCCGTCGATGCGTAACGGAGATCTTTGTTGGCCGCGGCGCCCGATTTTAACACCGCTATCCGCGCCCGATACCGCTCTCCGATGACTATCATTTTTGCCCGTGCATGGACAATCGACGCATGAGTATACTTGCGGGCGCTCTACCAGGGACCGCTTGTACGTTCCTTTTGACAATTTCCCCGGCGGGGTTCGTGCCCCCTTTCGATCCTTTTTTGGTGGAGGTGATGTATTTGCTGGAAGCCTTGCCGGCGGACTTTCACCCTAATGCTGTTAGGACCCTGGCGGCGTTTATTGCGACGTGCCGCCTTAATGGAATTGAGCCCTCCTTGGGTCTGTTTAGGGAGTTCCATGATTTCGTCGGCACCCAAACTCCGGGGCGGTGAGCGTGAGGGCGCGTGAGGGAGGGCCTCGCCCTTTTTACCCCGCTGACAACAAAATCTATAACTGGAGTCAAAGAGTACTGCGGGTGCAATCCAGGGTCGGATGGCCATTCCCGCATTTTGGGAGCCGGGCCGCACGCGGACTAGACTCCAAGTGGCTTAAAGACAGAGTGGTTCCTTTCGCAAGCCCTAAAGAAGTAGAGGCGATTGTGGCCTTGATTAGCTCTGCGGACAGATCTGCACAGGTCCGCATGATCGTTGTCCGGATGTTGACGAACGTAAAGCCGGGTAGCGCGAGGATGGCGGGATCCCGGGATGTTTGGTGCCGGGGATTCCGCCCGTCGTGAACATTCCCCCGCCATGTGTGGAGCTTAGTGATCCCGACCGGGTCGGCGAATGCCACTTGGGTAGGACCTTTCCGACGCAAAGGCGAAGAGTGTGGCGGTGATTGGTCGAGCCGCCGTGGGTAAAACCATTTCTTCTCTATTTTTGTTTTTGCTAACCCAAAAATACGCAAGCCTGTACGCGGGGTCGGGGCGGCGCTGGGCACAGTCCCCCTACTCCCTTTTTTTTTTTTTTTTTTTTTTTAAATTTCTGATTGCTTCCTCTCTCTTTTTTTTTTTTTTTTTTTTCAGTGATGCCGGCATCCGGTCTTCGCAGGAGTGCCAATGTTGCCGCTGCTAATGCCGCGAGGAAGACGCGGGAGGAAGAGCTAGCGAGGCGCATCCCGTGATCATACCGACCGTTCATGTGGGGATCAACCGGTAGTGACCGTTGTCGCGGCGGGTACAACATCCGAGGCGGGGACCTCCTCTCGGTGTTGTGATCGCCGCAGCGATTTCGAAGAAGTCCGCCCCCGCCGGCCGAAGGCTCGACCACCGCCTTGGTAAGCGCCCATAGAGTCCGAAGATGTTCTTGGAGACGTCCCCCTTTCCCGGAAAAGACCAAGAGTGGATGCGCCGTCCGAGGTCGTCGACCTGAGGGTTCGATTCTCCCCTCTCAACCTTACCCCCGCCTATGGGTTCGTGCCGCAGATCGCGCACGGCAAGAAGCTTCGGCGAGCGCCGACATTCCTCTATACTTTGACGAGGCTTTCGCGCCGATCAATCGTCGCCCGACCGGGGTGTGATGATGGAGTCGCTCCGTCGGCCGGTCCCTCCTCTTCCTTTACTTACCGTAAAATGGAGCGCCGAGGCTCGCCTATCCGTGGGGACCGGACCGATAAAAAGGATTGCTCCTGCCAACATCGGCGACAGCTCTATTGATCCCCGCGAGGCTATGAGGGCTGCCGTCGCGGAATACGGGATGTCGGCGCATAAGGTAAATATGTTTCTCTCGCACGAATTTCCTTTTATCTTCCAAGTGCTTACTGTGTCTTTCTTAGGTCTCGCGTTGCATGCTCGCCGCTTTGGATACTGTCGAGAAGTTGGTGGAGAGCGAACAACGGACGAGCGATGAGCTGGTGAAGAAGGCGCAGGAGAACCAGGAGTTGGCGCAGACAATGAAGGATCTGGAGGCCACAGTTGGCGACGCCAAGGCCCTATATATCGCTAAAGAGCAGACCTGGGCAGACAGATAGCTGAGTTGGAGCGCCAAGTTACTCATGAGAAGAATCATCGCAAGAAGGTCGAAGCCGCCTTGGGTGCCTGTGAGCGAAAGTTGAAAACCGCTGAGGATGCTGCCGCTGATGCTGCTAAGGAAACTGAGGATGCCCGTCGGAAAGCTGAGGACGCCAGCACGAAGGCTGAGGAGGCTATCAAGAAGGCCGAGGACCTTGCCTCGGATATCCAGGCAAAAATTGAGGCCGCCGTCGCTGAGTATAAAGACAGCGCCGAATATTGGAAAGATCTGGGTGACAATTATGACCAAGGCTGCTATCATATGGCGCGGTGTGTCTGTAGGTCGATGCATCAGCAGAAGGTCCCTAGTTTACAAGATATGGCGGCGTGGACCCAGGAGAACTCCTTCACCGCCGAGCTCATTCAATATCATCCCGTGGTTCCCTACTCCGAGGAGGAGATCGCAGTACCGTGAGCAATGTAGGGTTGATGGTTTACGGGGCGGTATTTCCGGTGGCGCGAGAAGAGAACATGCGGTCACTTGTGCAGCGATCTTGGATGGGGCCAATACGAGAGGGGGATCGGCCGCCGTTCCGTGGTGGTGAGGAGGGGGCGCAGCCAGGAGATTCGCAAGCTGGCCTTGATTTCGGAAGCGTTTGACTCTCCTTTTGTTATTGACAAACTTTGTTGTTGGTTTGTAATATTAACTTTTGTTTCCGGCTGATGTGGGGCTCGCCACCCTGTTAACTTTGATCCTTTTCCTTCGTACATACCGGGGCCGCTTGTATGGCCATTTCTTTTATGCCTTTGTTCTCTGCTTTAGTATCTTGAGTTGTTTTTGTTTTTGCTAACCCAAAAATACGCAAGCCTGTACGCGGGGTCGGGGCGGCGCTGGGCACAGTCCCCCTACTCCCTTTTTTTTTTTTTTTATTTTCAAATTCCAAAAAACGAGAGGACTACATGTAATATCTCTTGAGGTTGTCAGCGTGCCAAGTATTCTCATATTCACGGCCATTCCTGTTTTTGAGATAATACGTCCCCTTCTTTAGCTCGCGAGAGACCTGAAGGGGTCCTTCCCGCTTTCGTCTAACTTTCGGGTTTGTGGCCGGCGGCTTCACATTTAATTAATACGAAATCTCCCGCTTGAAAAAATGATGGCGTACCTTCTTATCGTGATGTCGCTTGGCGGCCATCTTGAAGTTAGCCAATCGAGTTGCGCTTGCAATCTTTTTTCTTCGAGCATGTCGAGCTCAAATTCGCGTGATCGAGCGTTGGTGTCCTCGCCGAAATGCGATACTCGATGCTAGGTAGAGTCATTTCCACCGGTGTCATCGCCTCCGAACCATAAGTCGTGGGAGAATGGGGTTTCTCCCGTGGTAGACTTTTTGGTCGTCCGGAGCGACCATAAGATCGCGGGCGCTCATCTACCCATCCGCCTTTTTTCCCGCATAAAGTGCGTTTCGGACCTCGAGAAGTTGTTTGTTTGCGTTCTCTCGCCCGACCATTACTTTGAGGGTAGCCGACCGAAGACGTCGCATGAATGACGCCATGCTCTTTACAAAACTCGTCGAATTCCGTTCGAACTCGCGGTCCATGGTCGGATATGATGATGCGAGGTATCCCGAAACGAGTCCATACTTGATCCATAAGAAAATAGATAACCCGAGTTGTGGCGATATCTTTGAGGGGCTTGGCCTCTCGTCCATTTCGTGTAATAATCCGCCGCTACTACTATGTACTCGCATCCGCCACGCCCTTTAGGCATTGGACCGACGAGGTCGATGCCCCACATCTCGGCGGCCATGAGGCGGTGACGATGCTCGCTCTGCGGAGGGTAACCCGGGTATATCCGCGTACCTTTGGCAAGGGTCGCATTCCCTAACAAATATATCCGCATCCCTCAACAAGGTAGGCCGCAGTAGTATCCGCGGTGATCGCCCTTTGTGCGAGGGTTCGACAGTGGATGCCCGCCGCATACTCCTTGATGAAGCTCACGGAGGATACCCCTACTTGCTCCGGCCGGACACAAATGCGGAGTAGAGGTTTGGAGAAAGAGCGCCCGTAAAGTATCCCATTTTGAACGACATATCTCGTCGCTCGTCGAGCCAAGGTTCTCGCCTATTTTGTCCGAAGGCGAAACCCCATGCTCGATATAATCCTTGACCTCATCGATCCGGTCGCGCGAGGAGTGTTGAATATCCATGATCTCACATCCGTTGATAGATGGTTCCTCGAGGTATTCCGCAGGGATGTCGGGGAGCGAGCGCCGCGTCGCCGTCGGATAACCCGGATAAATAGTCCGCCCTCAAATTCCGAGTGCGTGGTATATAAGAGAGCTCGCAATATCCGAACCGACGACGTAACTTTTGGACCAGGTCGATGTACCGCCGTAGTTTTGAGCAATAAATCTTATAACTTCCATTCACTTGATTGACAACCACCGTGAGTCGCAAAAGACGTGTATGTTTTCAACTCTCATTGCAAGGGCGAGTTCAAGGCCCGCGATGACCGCCTCATACTCGCTTGGTTGTTTGATGCCGTGAAATCGAAGCGAAGCGCTTTCTCAATTTCTTCGGACGTTCCAGTGCTCGAGCAAGACGACTCCGGCTCCGCAAGCTCCACCCGCTTGCGCCGTCAACGAACAACCGCCAACGGTGGCCGGGCCTCACGGGCCGCTAGGAGCCGGTTTGTCGGGCGAGTTGGTCGAAGGGGAAGCGGGTTGTGTTGCCGAGGACTCTCGAAAGCTTGCTTCAAGAATGAACTCGGCCGTGGCCTCGCGCCTTGATTGCCCTTCGAGGCTCATACTTGATGTCGAATTCCGTGAGCTCAATTGCCCATTTCAGGAGACGACCGGCGAGGTCTGGCTTATGTAAAACCTGACGCAGTGGACTATCCGATAGTACAACGATCGTGTGTGATGAAAAATATGCACGGAGCTTTCTAGCTGCTATAACAAGAGAGTAAGCCAATTTTTCTGCATTAAAATATCGACCTTCTACAGGACTGAGAGCCTTCGAGACATAGTAAATGGGCTTTTGAACGGGCTTCTCAGGAGTCCCCTCTTCTTTTATAAGAACCGCAGCGACAGCCCTATCTGAGGCCGCCAAATATAAATAAAGCTGATCGCCTATAATAGGACTTGTTAAAAGAGGCGGGCTGACCAGGTATCGCTTGAGCTCTTCGAAGGCTTCAGTGCATTCTTCAGTCCATTCAAACCCCTTGCCGCCTTTCAAGATTTTATAAAAAGGGAGACACTTGTCCGCATTTCGAGATGAATCGCCCCGCAGCGGTTATCCTTCCATTCAACCTCTCGAACCTCCTTCACCGTCGTTGGAGGTGCCATGTCCGTAATGGCTCGATCTTCTCGTGATTTGCTTCGATACCCCGCTGTGTGACCATGAAGCCTAAGAATTTTCCAGCTTTGACCCCAAACGTGCATTTGACTGGATTTAACTTCATGTTGTTTGCTCGCACGTTCGCGAAAGTTTCTCTCAAATCCGCTATGAGGTCGCATTTGCTGGATTTGATAACCATGTCATCTATGTAAGCTTCCATATTGCGGCCGATTTGAGTGTGGAAAACCCTGTTGATCATCCTCTGAAATGTTGAACCCGCATTCTTCAGGCCGAAGGGCATCATTTTGTAGTAATACATGCCGCCCGCGGCTCTGAAAGCAGTAAGTTGTCTTTCGTCCCCGGCCATACGGACCTGATGGTATGCAGAGTAGGCGTCGACGAAACTTAGGATTTCAAAACCCGCTATCCGATCTACCATTCTGTCTATGCGGGGTAGCTCATGGGATCCTTGGGGTGCTTTGTTCAAGTCGGTGAAGTCTACGCACATTCGCCACTTGCCGTTGTGCTTCGAACCATAACGACGTTGGCCGCCCAAGTGGGATATTGTATTTCTTCAATGATATCTCGCCGCAAGTAGCTTTGCGATCTCAATTTTCACAACCTCTTCCTTTGCGGTTGAAAATTGGCGAGCCCGCCGCCGAATTGGCTTGAAGTGGGGATTCACGTTAAGACGGTGGAGTGCGACCTCGGGGTCGACGCCTCGCATGTCGCTGACCTCCCAAGCAAAGGCCTCCGGGTTCTCTTTCAAAGACGTTGATCGGCGCGGACATTTCGGCATCGCTGAGGTGCGCCCCGACTTTGATTTTTTGGTCGGGGTATCTCTCATTGATGATTACCTCGACGAGATCCCCTTCTGCTTCGATGCTCGGGTCATCTCGTATCTGCAGTGTGTCGCATACAATTTTCTTTTGCTGTTTCTTAGGCGGCGGAGGGCTGTTCGTGCCTTGTCCCCGCTCGAGATGGGCTTCCAGCGCTCTTTTATTAACGCTCGCCTCTAACTCGGCCACGGACTCGCTTATCTGAGGGTTGACTTGCTCAACCGTGTTTGGGATCTCGGCCGTACCGACCGTCACTGAGCTTCTTCCAACGCATCTATTGAATTCGTGATGGGATTAGTCCCCGCCGGTGTGATGGGAGGTGTAACACGAGCTCGTCCCAAAGACACCTCGGAGTTCGGGCTCTCGTGCCCTTTTCAATCCCGCCTTTGATTTCGCCAAGTGGTCAAGATAAGTCTGTGGTCGACTAATCGCCTGCCCTATCCTGCCATTTTCTGTATAAAATTTGACCCTCTGATGCGGAATGGAAGACACCATTTGAAACTTACGCATCGCAGGTATGCCTAGGATCATGTGGTAGCGAGCTGGCAGATCGACCATCAGGAATTCTATTTTTTCTGTTCGGAAGGGCTCGAAGTCTCCGATGCGGACCTCCAGGTCGATCATTCCTTTAACCTTTACCTCATGGTTGGTAAAACCCTCAAGCGAGCCCAGGTATGGTTTCAGATTGGCCTCGGTGAAGTTCAAACCCTTGAGGCAATCAAGATAGATAATGTCTCTGGCGGCACCTGTGTCTACCAGGACTCTGTTAACTCCGCACTTGCCGATCCCAATTTTGATTATGAGGGGCATCTCCATTGCTCCCGTAACAAAGCTAAGCTCGCTTTTTGTAAAAGTCAGGGCCTCTTCATCTGGTCGCAGGGGTTCTAGGCCGCTCACGCCCAAATTCATTGATCGAGTTGATCTCGTTCTTTTATCCGTCCGTTGCTAGGCGGGCTTTCGTGGATGACATTAAGCTCGCGCTCATACCGGGCCGCGACGAGCCTCCGGTTGGCACCGCCCGCCAATTTGAACCGATCTAGTTTTCCCTCCCGGGCCATGTTGTCTATGATCCTTATCGTGGAAAAACAATCATCCGTGTTATGGCCGTGATAATTATGAAACTCACGAAATTTGCTCCCGTCCGCTTTACGAACCCCGTCGTTCGCTACGATTGTCGCGGGGCTTCCGGATGTGTTCGAGATTTCATTCAGATTGCCGACGGTCGCGCATTCAGCGGAATGTAATCTTTTGCGTCGAACTTTTGTGGCCTCTTGAAATCACGGTCGTCCGTTCTCTTGTCGGATTGATGACCTCCCCCTTTCTTTGGGGATCGACCTCGAGTACTGTTGGACGGGGCCGTGGGATCAGATTGAAGGCCCCGGTTTCTGGTGGGGACGACCTCGACGGTAGTAAACTTCCGGGCCTGCTCCAACATATCCCTCAAGTTGGTCGGCGGATGCATCGTCAAATGTGTCTTAAGCTCGCCGCCCACAAGTCCGCTTAAAAATGCCATCATGACCGTGGGTTCGGGCTCGTCCCGTGTTTGATCGTAAACTTGGACGAATTTCTCGTAATACGACCGGGCGGATTCCCCGTTGTCCCGTTTTATCAAAAACAAATCAGTTGTGGTTTTGCGAGGCCTATGCGCTGTCTTGAATTCAGCCAGGAACTTTGTCCGCATGTCCTCCCAAACCGTAAACCGATCCGGGCCGGCGCTTGCGAAGCCATGTAGAGGCTCTATCTTTCATGCAACCCACCATAGCCACGCACCAGGCCGCGCTATGGCGAGTAGCGAGCATCATTTTACTCTCGAACGAAGCTATCCACTCGTACGGGTCCGACTTACCCTGATAATCTGTTATGTTGACGTTAGATATTCGGCGTCGCGGTAGGCTTGCTATGAGCGAGTCTGAAAGCGCATCCATAGCAGCGCTAGGTTCCTTATCCTCTTCTCGTTTACTCTTTTTCATCTCCAGAACCATCATCCTCAGGTCTTCGAATCGTTGGTTGGTCTGGGTCCGAGGTGCGCCCTGAGAGTGGGCGTCGTCCTCGTCACTATCGAGCCTTTATGTTTCGGCCCGTGCTCTTCTTCTTAGGATAATATCCCGGGGGTTTTCATTGAGGGGGCCCAGTCTTCGTCTGACGTTGCCTCGCGTTCCTCTATCTTCATTTCTCGGTGGTGATGGTAAAGCTCTACGTTTTCCCAGGCGGTCATGCGCCGATACTCTAGTTTGGCTGTCCTCACCATGCCGAGAGGAGGACACACTTTCCCCTCGATGCTCGTGACGCTGAGCTCGCGTTGTTTCCCCCATGTTTGGCCCTTTCCACGGAGGGGCGATGACGTTACGCCCGGCGTTCATGCCCTCTATGGTTGGGGGAGGATTAATTGCTAGTGCGGGCTGACCGACGGAGATTAAAATCTCGTTGGCTGCCTTCATTTTCGCCGCGTACTCACCATAACTCTTTATTCTTGCTAGATCAGCCTCGCTAGGAACTAGCGGGGCAGGAGCCTCTTTGTCTGAGCCCTCTGTGTTAATCTGTTTTCGGGCGAGCTCTGCCTCTAATTGAGCGTTTTTCTTTCTTAATTCTAAGAACTCGCGGAAATCGACGGCTCCATGGGCGGGGTCGCTCTCATGCGACCTCGCTGGGGCGACCTGCTTTTCTGCCGGGTTGGGTGTGACAGGGTTAGGCGAAGGATTAGCCATGATGGGAGGTCTGCTACAAGTCTGACAACAAGCTTTCCAAGGTAGGAAGTGGGATTATTGCCTCTGACACAAGCCAACTCTGATATCCTTTTCAAAGAGTAGTTAAGGTGACGTGGCTGGACGTGATCTGCTGTCAGATTTTATGTGCGCAACATCCGATGAACCTTTTATCCTTCCTCAAGCAATCGATCCTGATACCGCTATGCTACAAGCTGTTATACAAGGGAGACGGAGATCGGAACGAGCTAAGCAACTATAGGGGGCACGAAGGTGTTAATCCTTTGAAGAAATCGGTCCCGGCAACGGAGCCAATTGACGGGTCCGTTTCCGTCGTGTAGTTAGGATGGCAAGCCCGGATGTGGGATATCCGGCCTCTTCGTGGTGTTCCGATCAATGAGGTTATCGCCGTCGGACGGTGGAGTTTATCGAGGTTGGTGGCGGACTCACGGTGGTGATATGAAAGCAATAAACGAGAGAAAGAGAGATGCAACAGTGCTCATGGAAATAAATGCGCAAAAGTTGTTCTATATCTTCATTAATGTCATAATGGGGGTATTTATAGGGAAAGGATAAAGCTGTAAAAGACTACTCGTGCTAGCGGTGTCGATGCCCGACAGATGGCAGTTGACCCCGCATTCTATCTAAGCTTATGAACTTTCCATTAACTGGCGGAGTTTCTCATATAAATGGGCCCGCCGTGCTGCGGGGCGGCCCCCTTATGCTGAAGATGCTGGCGGGATGGCCAAGTAGTTAGCGACGTAGCGCGGTCATGTACAGGGAAAGAGTTTGACTTATGTCTTCCGACGAGTTGACCGGGGATAATGGGACCGTGTCAGGTTCCGTATCATCACCTTAGATAACCCGTATCTAAGAACCTTGGTATACGAACGCCACAAGGTATGCTCAGAAACTTGATAAGTTCAGATCCGAATACTCTACGAATAAAATACTCAGAAAAAGCTAGAAAGCTTTATAATAATTTCACTCAATAAAATATGTGTTGTTCCATAAAAGAAACATCTAAATGTCTTATATAGGCTACTATGAAAAACATAAACTACTCCCAAAGCGATGTGGGACAAATTTAATAGAAATAAAAAATAAAAAATAAAAATAAAATAAATAAATACTAATAGAATTCTAAGAAAATCTTCCAAACTTGCAATGTGGGATAAAATTCTGCCTTCTTCCACTCTCCATCTTTTTCTTCTTTTTCCTTTGGAAACCACCATGAATCTTGCCCGGGATCACATCATTCCCTCCCGGTTCGGAAAGGATTTGACCTCGAATCCGAACATCAACATCTCGAACTATGCTCGGTGTAATGGATTTGTTCTCCAACTTGGCTCCAACGTTAACAACGTGAAGTGGTGGATCTTTATGTACCTGCAATAAAGAAAAAGAAGAACCCGAACGAACAGCCAATGAAGTTAAACACGTCCTCTTTTCTCCACTTTGCACCATAGAATTTGCACCCATTATTTGTCTTTGAACCTCCCGACTTTGAGCAAATTTAAGTTGCTCCGCATGTGCTTCTTGGGGTGATAACGAAACCAAAGTAACCTTCTTGCCCCGGTGATGTAATGCGTACGTGTTCAAGAACCCATCATAGTTAACTCGCCGATCAAATTGCCAAGGCCTACCAAGAATAACATGTGCAATATGAATAGGCACTACATCACACATAACCGTATCCTCAACATCCCAACTTTAAAAGTGATCATCGCTTGCTTTGTAACTCTACCTTCCCCACATGTATTCATCCATTGTAGCTTGTATGGTTGGGGATGTTTAGTAGTCTCAATGCTCATCTCTTCGACCAACTCTTTGCTAACAACATTGGCGCAACTACCCAAATCGATGATCAAACTGCACAACTTATCTTCGATAAAGCAACGTGTTTGAAAAATGTTTTCACGGTGCGCACTAGCATCTACTTTGACTTGGTCCTCCACAACTTTCTTACTCACACAAATAAACCCTTCAGGTCCAACCTCGAGTGGGCTTATCTCATCGGAATCACTCTCATTTTCCTCTTCAGATTGTGACATGTATTCTTTCTCACCATGCTTTTCTCCCATAACAATCATTACTCGCCTATTCACACAATCACTTGCTATGTGTCCCACACATTGACACTTAAAACATTTGAGGTTACGAGTGGCCTGTTTGGGGGAGGTAGTAGCTTTACCCTTGTTGTTTTCCTTAGCTTTATAAGCCTCATTGGAAGACATAGGGGTCGGCCTAGGATTGTTGAATTGCGAACTATCACCTGAAGGCTGAAACGAACGGTAAGAAGAAGAATTACCTGAATATGGTTTTGTGAAGGTACTCATTTTCTTCAAGCGTTTTTCAGTTAATATCGCAGCATGTACCATTTTATCCAAACTATCACAATCTTTCATCTCCACCGGATGTGCAATTTTAGGCCTCAAACCACTTAAGAAACGAGCCATAGTCGCCTCGGGATCTTCCTCGGTACCTGTACGAATTAATGTAAGTTCCATCTCTTGATAGTAATCTTCCACTGATCGATTCTCTTGCGTAAGAGTCTGTAATTTTCGATATTGTTCACGGTAATAAGAGTCCGGGACAAATCTCTTTTCATCTCCCTTTTCAACTCATTCCAAGTTTTCACAAGATCATCTCGGGCCTTGCGACGATTAATAATTAATTGTTCCCACCAAATAGCTGCATAACCCTCAAATTCAAGTGTAGCCAATCTAACTTTATTCTTCTCAGAGTAGTTATTACAACGAAAAATCTGCTCAACTTTACGAACCCAATCTAAATAAGCATCGGGATCATTCGTACCTTTAAACGTAGGAATTTTCATCTTGACTTTCCGCATGTTATCTCGATCACCGTCACTCTCATCACTATGGGTAGCCTCAGAAGGCTCAGAAACGTTATCATACTCCTCCTCAACCCGGGGCACTGCTTCTCTTCTCCTCCTATCACCTCTACCACTGCGGTTATCTCTACCACCGCCTCTTTCTGTGAACATGTCTTGAAATTGAGCCCTCATTTCTTCAAATTTTCCGTTTATCATGGCAGCTTGTGCCTCCGCCAATACCCGGATACGAGCATCAATAGCATGCTCCTCTCTCTCGGTGAGCTCTTTTGACATGATGCAAGTTCAACAAAAATATGTATATATCCTCACAATCACTCGTGTTTACACTCCCCTCGTGTAGAGTTCAAATCGTAAAACAAACCAAAATAATGAGCACCCGAAACAATCAATACCAAAGAGCTTATATAAGGACCTAGGGCTTTGGTTGGGACAATTGAAAGATGATAGAACATAAAAGAAAAGAGTTTTTTTTTTTTTGTTTTTTTTGTTTTTTTTTTTTTTTTTTTTTTTGTGTCTTAGAATCAAGGGTGTGATAAAAATCACACCTAAGATGTGAAACTCTCGTCCAAAATTAGGCTGATTTGGTGATTTTTTTTTCTTTCTAACCAATCATAAACAGAAAAAAAAAAAAAAAAACAATTGGGACTGATGGTCCAATATTGCGGCTAGCTGGAAAAGAGTGGGATAGGATCCCTCAAGTAACTTGAGAGGATATTCTCTCAAGTATGCATGATCCAATCACACACCCCAAAGTGTAAAACATCTAGTCATTAATTAACTTTTTCTAAAACTATATAGTTTAGTTCATTATATATAAAAACACTAACTTAAGGGTAAAGTTACGTGAGAGGATCTTGGTCCGAAAAGAGTTCGAAATATATATCTCCATATATAGTTTTGTTTTTATAGCTAGGGCTGATCCTTCGCTGAAAAAAAAAAAAAAAAAAAAAAACAAAAAAACAAAAAAAAAAAAACCATTTTTTTTTTCTTTTCTTTGGTAATCAATTGAAACAGAAAGCAAAGAAGATAGCTGGGAATAATATATATGTATATATATATATTTTTCTGGTTTGTTTTTGATAAAGGAGGCACGCACAGGCAATTTGGAAGCAAGAAATTTTAAATTTTAAATTTTTTTTTTTTTTTTTTTTTTTATTGGAAAAGACTGGATTTTTTTTTTATTTTAATAAGAACAAGAAGCAGGAAGAAATTAAAAAAAAACAAGGGATATTTGATACCTTTAATTACTGATCTCTGATACCAAGTGATATGATCTGTGATCGAATCGAGTTCAGATCCGAATACTCTACGAATAGAATACTCACAAAAAGCTAGGAAGCTTTATAATAATTTCACTCAATAAAATATGTGTTGTTCCATAAAAGAAACATCTAAATGTCTTATATAGGCTACTATGAAAAACATAAACTACTCCCAAAGCGATGTGGGACAAATTTAATAGAAATAAAAAATAAAAAATAAAAATAAAATTCTAAGAAAATCTTCCAAACTTGCAATGTGGGATAAAATTCTGCCTTCTTCCACTCTCCTTCTTTTTCTTCTTTTTCCTTTGGAAACCACCATGAATCTTGCCCGGGATCACATCAATGTCCAAGGCCTCTGGTATTGCTACCAGCTCGCTACGGGCAAACGAGATAGGCTGATCGTACCTGTGCAGCACGGCTTGGTTTTCGAAGCTCTTGTTGAGCGAGTAGATTTGACCCATTATCTTGTTATTACTAGGAGGTTCTTCGATAATAATGTGTATTTCTTACATTGGTTGTCTAGTCGGCGGATTGCCTCGAGGCGTGTTATCCCCCACTTTTTTAAACTTGTCTAGAACTCCCCTAGCTACCAGCTTATCAATTTCCTTTTTCAGTAGTCGACATGTATTAGTATAATGACCATAGTCATGATGATATTCATAGTATTTGTTGGTGTCTCGCTCACCATGTGGATCGGGCTTCATGGGGCGAGGCTCAGAAAGCTCGTCTATTACCTCTTGCATGATGCACTCTAAAAAAGCATTCAACGGAGTAAAATGTTCGCCTTTGAATTTTTCTGGCATTTCATGTCCCTCTGGCGACCATAATCTTCCGTGAGCGGGCTATGGTCCACTTTGTCTTTAGTCTTAGAACATTGAGCAACTTCGTAAACACTTCAATTTTGAGCAAATGTCAGCATCTCGGTCAAACTAATCGGTCATCTCACCGAGAACTTGGATTTGATGAGCCCTTTGGCTAGTCTTCCTTGAAAGCAGCCCATTACCATTTTATCGCTTAACCCTTGGATTTGATTGAAGATCTTCATAAACCGCTCGCAATAACTTCAAGTCGACTCTCTGGTACCCTTCCTGATTTCAGAGGTCAGACTGAGTTTTCTTTGGTTGTCCGGCGGACTTAAGCTCGTTATGAACTTAGTCTCTAAGTCGTACCAAGAGGTGACCGACTGTGGAGGTAAGTTCCAGAGCCATGAGGCGGCCATGTCATGTATGGCGCTGAAAAAAGCTACGCACTGCGCCGCTCTATTTTTAGTTGACAAAGAGATTTTGCTCTGAAATAATGAGATCCATTCATAGGGACATGATGTTCCAGAGTAGCTTTGGAAGGTGGGATAATGTACCACTTCCGGTGCCTCCTTAAGGATCCATTATGTGAGGACGCAAGTCTCCCATGAGGGGCGCTCTTCTTGTCCAACCTTACCACTCTGAATTGCCTCTATTTGCCTTTTCAACTTAGCTATCTCGTCTTGGAGCTTCTCTAAGGTGGATTGATATTTAGAGACGATGGTGGCATTCATCTTGATGCTCTATGATTTTGGCATTTAAGTTTCGAGGTGCAGATTAGTATTCTTCGCATTTCTCATGCATGAATTTTAAGTTTCAATTGGTACTGATCAAGGGCCTCAAGCATGATCGAATAGACCTTCTCTCCGGGGTTTGATCCACACATGACTGCGATGGGTCCCTCCTCTTTGATTGCTATTCTGGGGAGTTTGCCACCTTATGTTTTGGCCCCTTGCCCAGCTGAGATTTTCTCTATGGTGGAACGAAATCACGAATCGGGGGTGACGGGTCTCCCTTTGATATGAGGTCTTGGTTGACCATAGCCAATCTTTCCACGTATGCGGCGTCTTTAGTTAATGCTACAGCATAACACTCATCATTCGTGCCATTGGTTTCAACCAAAGGAGCTTGAGGAATGAGGCTATGCTGAGAGGTGCCGGCACGCCACTTCCCTTTAAGATTTCCGGTGGTTGCATTCAATATTTCTTTGGATTTAGCCTTCTCATTGAGATAGGACCTGATGTCAGGCTGATCAGGATCTCTCACCGGAGGAAGAGGAGATTCCAGGTCGCTTGGAGTCTAATTTGGGGGTATGTTCTCTCCATCGGTCTTCCCCGCGATCACATTGGTGGCACATGCCGTTTTTCATGTTTTGTGCGGGAGTCTGTTGTGGAGGACGGAGACAGAGGCTCTGGTGTTAGTCATGGAGGTTTTTTGCGTCATGAGGATGTATAATTATTTGATAAATATATATATTTCTGGCTGGAAAACTTGAAGAAAAACTGTTTCCCGGTAACGGAGCCAACTGATGTAGTGTAAAAAATCACTAGACAATGTGAGTAAGTAAATAGGCAGATTTTTATTTTTATTTCCCAAAAGTGTCCTCCCAAAAGGGTACAAAATGCCTCTATTTATAGGCGAAGATACAACAGTATGATAAATGTGAATGACATATCCTTCTCTGATTGGCCATATATTCTTGGGCCTAAAGGAAACCTTCATGTATCAAGTGTTGCCGCCCTTAGCAAGTTGGTCCGAGCTATGAGCCAGACATGTATGTTGGCGAGCAAATGGGGAGCCCATCAGAGTCTATCGTTCTTTATAGGGGATATTCTCAATGAAGTTTTTTCCGGATGGTGTTATCTCGTCAGTCCGACCAAGGCGGGAAAAGGCCTTTAGATACCTCTTGGATGGAGACAGTTTGGTATCAATATCAACGCTCATTTGCCCCTGCCATGATATACATCGATGGAGGGAAGGGCAAGCTAGAATAATACCCGACCCAGCCCATCTTATCAGGATGCAGGCCATATGGGTCGAGGACCCTATGTCTCTAAGGCCTAAATATACGATCCCAATCAATCACTCACAGGATCATTTTCGGGTTGGTGTATCACGTACCATTTAATGTCATGGTAGCGATGTGGAGAGAATGATTCTCTCCAATGGAATAAATTTTTGCACTTGTCTGCACAGACGAAATTTCGCTTGAAGTGCATACAGCCATTTAGAATGAAGAAAAAGAAGGGGAAATAGGCTCTAATACCATGTATAATATAACAGAAATTGTAATTAAAGATAACAGGACAATGATTGAAGATAAAATAGTGACTCTTTCATTCATCTTCCAACCCTTGGAATAGTTGGGTTTATGTAGGTTAAAAATACAAAAGGTACTGAAAATAGCCGCTGGGGATGATTAGACACCAACCACTTACTAAAAGAAGAAAGATCCGCTGAACAACGGTACAAAACAAGTTGCAAACTGACCAAGCCACTAAGATAGTAAAGTCAAACAATTGTAATTTAACATAGACGGTTGACACACTTCAGATGATAGCAGAAACTCCAGATGAAAATGTTGAGTTCTGAAAAGGCAGGTTAGCTGAGAGACCAAAAAAGAAGGGGTCAGATGAGTAGAGATCGGATGAGTAGTAATCAGTTGTGTAGTGACTAGCAGAGTTGAGTCCTATAACAGTTGATTCCTATCACATCTAAATCATATCCAACTGAATATATTCCCTCTTGAGTACCACATAGCTAAATCCTATTTCAGTTGATATCTTCAACAATGTTGCATTAATAAATTATTGTGTACAAATCCTTCGGATCAAACAACAACTTAAGAACATTAACTTTATTGTTCCTACTGTGTTAGTGTTTTGTGACAACATCAGTTCAATTGATCTTTCAAAAAACATTTTTTTGCATTCAAGAGCTAAGAAACTTGATATAAGGTATCACTTTCTAATTGATATGTTATAAAAAGGAATATCTTAATAGATTATGTCCCTGCCTCTACTTAGATTGCAGATATATTCACTAAAGCTTTGCCTTAAGCATCTTTTGAGAACTTGAGAAATAATTTGCATATGATATCACTCTAAGCTTACTTTTGATTGATCTTCAAGCCAAGGGGGAGAAATATGTACTGTCAAACCCTTATACTTTCTTAGTATTTGTTTATAGTATGATTCTCAAATTGATTTCACATTTTTATCAGTCTTGTACAAAGATATTTGAGGGTTTAATCTCTACCCTAAGAACACATCTAAAGCATCATCTATGTTATGCTTAAGAAAGAGACAATGTGCTATTTTGAAAACAACAATTATGATCTATTTGCGCGTGAACGATGAATGCTTATGTGTTTATCCGCTTCCTTGTTCTATGTGCTTATTGATAGTACTCATGTGCTAATGATGAGCATTGCTTTGGTAGTTTTAATGGCCATGGTTATTTTGAAAATAATCAAAAGGGGGAGATTGTTAAGAAATGATGCTTATGTTCATTTCTAAATCTATTGATGCGTTATATTATGTTTGATTGTTTCAGAATTGATCAAAGAAAGACAATGTATGATCATATACACACATATGCACATTCATCATATCGTACATGTTTATCTGATTGATCATATATGCAAATCTATGTGTTATATATCCGCGTTACACTAATGCCTTATAATGTTTGCACAAATGCGAAACTTTTTAACCGATAAATGATGATCAAAGTATTTATGAGAAAATGTGACAAACATACATTATCAAAATATGATGTCTTATATCATGTAATGTATGGTACACAAAATAATAATTCATGTGTCACGTTTTCATCAATTATTCAAGTAAAAAAAACTCAAATATTTATCAAAGATCATTTGATTAAAAGCCCTCATGCTTGCGAAGTCTTATATTTGATCAATTAGTTGTTGAACTAATTACGTTCTAAGCTTCAAAAACTTGTATAGTTGTGTCAGTAGGTCTCTCACAAGATTCTTAAAATTTCAACTGTTAGTGAATGTTATTAAGTCCTAATGGAGCCTTAAGGAAGTATACAAAGGTCTGAAGGGCCGAACTACTATATATCTTGTGTTATCTACTTTCAATACATTACTTTATGTATTTCTTGCAAACTTGATTTAATCTGAACTGAATTGCATGCTTAAACACCTTGAAAACAAATGCACTTTATGAAGTTTCAGTATGCATATTCTCATGGCTTGTTCATGGTTAAGAAACTTTGAACCCAATGATCGTCACTCAATAGACAAGTGAAATTATCCCGACAATGAACTTGAGTTTGTGTTGATGTATTGATTTGATCAAGGTCTTAAAATATTTGTAACTTGCTAAAATTGCTACTACATACTATTTATTATCTTATCTGCAAATATAAATTAGTTGCATAAGTTTGTAAGTTTCTTTAGAAGCTCAAATCCATCTCATGAGTAAGACAACTTGATTGTCACTGCATTATGCAGTGACACTAGTCTTCGTTTGCTTACCTTGTTTGGTTTAAGTAGTATATATGATATTATCTTTGTGTGAGCTTCTTAACATATTTTGTGAGTTGAATACTTGATTTTATATCATAATCTTTTAGTATCAAATATCACACATATGCATTCACTCTGTTATACACTTATCTATGCTTATGTGCTTCACGTATTATGTGTTGTGTTGATTATCTGATAGAATACCAATTTAACGACTTGCTTTGATCTTTGCAATATTAGATCTTTATAATTCCGAACTTTTTTTAATTCATATTTCATTTGATCTTTTGGAAAGCTAAGTTTTAGGAGTAGACATTCCTTAAATTAAGAAGAAAATTTCAAAGTATATATCAATCATTCACACTTATGGCCGTCAAGATCCAACAATTTAATGTGAACGGCCTGGTTAGAAATTTGTATTGGTCCCCAGTATTAGAGAAAGTACACAAAACCCAAATTTTCCTATTTGTGTTCGAAACCACATGAAGTGTTAAAGTTGTGGCACATTAGGCACTTAGTATTATTTCACCCACCATATTAAGAAATAGACTTCCCTCACCTCATAACCTGGGTTTTGACGATGATGTCATTTCTCTTATATGAGTTTGTGCTTATTTTTCAACATGAAGAAAACCAAGTATCAAATGAATATGTTATGAAGGATCGATCAAGAAGTGATGGTGATTGTGAGTAAAGATAAACAATTGACAAGTAAACAAACACAAAAACAAGATGAACACAGATTTAACGTGGTTTCCGGTAATGTGTCGACTACTCCACAGACAAAGGAGGATATTTTATTATCGTGAGAAAGTTACATCAAGTTACAAGTACAGACGGTATTTATAGTCTTGGGAATCCAACCCTAACCGACTAAACAGTCAACCAAGTAAATGACTGAAATACCCCAGAAGTAACCTTATCCAAACCGGAAAACCATGTAGACGTGTTCCCATGTAACAGTGAGAACCAACTCAACAGACTCATGACTCAGTAGGTTGATCAACCCTGATGACGTCCCAGCTGAACACCAGATTCAGCAAATGCTTCATGCACTGCTGACCAGACCACAGTTTCCACACAGATTCAGCAGAGTGTTACACTCAGGTGACCCAACTCAGCAGCATAGTTTAAGTCACCATTACAAATCTCCACCTTGACTCAACTTCATTCAAACTGACCAGATGCAGAACCAAGTGCCAGATTTCCTCTTTGTCTTTAGATTTGAATACCTCAGCAGACCCCCACCTTCAGCTGAGTATTCCCAGATTCAGATTAACAGCTTTGGATATTCAGCAGGTCCAGACACAACTGAAACTTGCTTCTTGGAACTGGTTTAGTGAACATATCAGCAGGATTGATATCAGTGTTGATCTTCTCCACTTTGTCCCTCCTCTAATTTCTTAGAAAATGGTACCTAACATCAATGTTCTTGGTTCTCTCATGATGAACCTGATCCTTAGCCAAACATATTGCACTAAGACTGTCACAATACACCCTGGCTTGATCTTGATGCAGACTCGTATCATTGACTAGCCCTTTCAACCAGATTGCTTCCTATGATTCTTCTGTCTGTGCCATGTACTCTGCTTCGGTAGTAGATAATGTCAATGTACCCTATAAAGTTGCCTTCCAACTTACCACAGAACCACCCAAAGTAAACACATACCCAGTCATAGATCTCCTGATGTCCACATCAGCGGCATAATCAGAATCACAGTACCTTGGGACAAAACATTGAGTACCACCTCCATAAATGAGTCCAATATCAGATGTACCCGTAAGGTACCTAAATATCCATTTCATTGCTTACCAATGTTCCTTTCCAGGTTGAGCCATAAACCTGCTGACAACACTGACTACCTGAGCAAAATCAGGCCTAGTGTAGACCATGGCATACATTAAACTGCCCACTACACTAGCATATGGAACCCTTGACATGTATTCTTCCTCTTTAGCTGATTGTGGAGAAAACACAACAGACAGATGTAGATTTGGTGCCATAGGAGTATCTATAGGTTTGGTTGCTGACATGCCAAACTTGGATAATACCTTTTCAATATACCCCGGCTGATAGCTTCCCCTGCTTCCTATCTCTATAGATCTCATCCCCATAATTTTCTTTGCATTCCTCAAATCCTTCATCTCAAATTCAGCCTTGAGCAGATTCTTCAGATCTTGAATATCAGACTTGTTCACAGTAGCTATCAACATATCATCCATATACAAAACCAGATAGATGATTGACCCATCCTTCAACTTGTTGTGATAAACACAACAATCATATGGAGTCCTGCTATAACCCTGTAGAATCATATAACGGTCAAACTTCTTATACCAATGTCTTGGGGCCTGTTTAAGTCCATATAAGGAATTCTTCAATTGACAAACATATCCTTCCTATCCAGGAACTTGGAAACCCTCTGGCTGAGTCATATAAATTTCCTTATCTACATCTCCATGTAGAAATGTCGTCTTCACATCCAATTGCTCAAGTTCAAGATTCTGATGTGCCACTATTGCTAACAGCACCCTGATGGAAGTATGTCTTGTTGAAATAGTGTCCTAAACCCAATCGGGTTAGACCGGATCCGACCGGGTCGGATCTATTCTACTATTTCTTTATGATTATACATATATAATAAATGTCATTTATGTTGTCATATATTTGTTCTTTTAAAGAACCAATTATGAATTGTTATATGATAACATCCTTAGAATTAAACTATGGTAGAGAAACCATGATAGGCGATTATGGTTGATGAGATCTCTAATCAAATTAGTAAGTTTGATACTTAAATATCTCTAGGCTGATGTACTATTAAACAGGGCATTGATAGTACGTACAGACTAGCACGTATTAGATGTCTTCTGTCGATATATCTCGTCTATTGAAGTGTTGAGACACTTGGACTGTACGTGGACGTGTATTAGAGAATGCGTATGTTAGACTGACCCACTCACACTGTTAAGTGTTACACTATGTGACGGTTGTGTAATTCTCCTTAGGACTGAAGTCTACATGGCATCATGGTGTGGATTGTCATGCTTTGACACTATTGAGGTTTCCCCTAAACATAGGGCGATCATGCGATAGTGATTGGGTATGATACTGAAGCATGCGGAGTATACATGTTAGGTCGTCTGGAAATCGTGTACCCTAAGAGTAAGGGTGAATATACGAAAGGACCTTCTTATAAGGAATGTCTTACTCTCGTGAATCTTTGCAAAGTGGAAGTAAATGAGTTACTTCGAGAGAGCATGATATCCAGATTATAAGATACGGTCGTCAATGCTTGACACTCGACGTACGACCGTATATATGGATATTATTATAGCGATAGGATTCTATTTACACGCTAACCGAGCACATGAAAGGTAGTAGTCATTGCGTATTGACTCTTTCGATGATTGGGGGTCACGGACGTGTTGCTAGACGCTATCCGTGATCGTTAGAAGTGAAGGGCATTTTTATAATTGCGCCTTATGTCTACAGCCAACATATTCGGAAGCCTATCGGGTCACACACAAATGAACATCGAGTTGGATTAAAATGCGGTTATAGTTGATAACCAAATAAGAAAAGTTTTATCTCAATACTATAATGGTTATAGTGGTAAATTAATATAGTGGTATTATTTATTATGAATAAATATAATACAAGATATTAATTATGTTGATTAATTAAATATGTATAGTGATACATATATTTCGAAATATGTATATATGATATACATGTATTTTGCTAATTAATTAATCATAGTATTATATTAATTAAAGAATATTCCGGAGACCAATTTATGGCTAAAGGTGACACCATTCATTAGTGTATAAGAAACACTTGGATTGTGCAATTTAATTAAGAAGATTACCATAATATTAATATTGGATATTAATTGATTTTGGAAAAATAGATTTATGGTAATAAGATAAATATAGTCAATATAAGATATTGACAAAATATTGGAAATATTTAATATAAGATATTGAATATTAATGAGATAAATCAGTCAAAGATATTTTCCTTATTTTATTAGGAAAATATTTTCTTTCTCTCCACTCTACTCAAGACTTTTTCCCCAAGGATTTTTTGGGAGACTTGGGGCGCCACGTATCCTACATATAGGAGTGCTTGGCTAGCTCTTTTGTACACCATAATTCCAAGAGCTAATTGTTCTTGTGAAAAGTAAGAGAGAGTTAGTAGAGAGAGAAAAGGCTGACCTAACAGTTGGGTTTTTCTAGTAGCAATCCTTGGCGGTATTCCGGCGAGGTGCTCGTGTGGATTACTGGTAGAGGCCGGCCACTTGGACAGCTCGCGCACATCTACTCCTACCGGACGGTCAAAGCATCGATCTTTTTGATCAACCAAGGTAATAGTACCGCCCCCTCTCTTATATGTTTATGTTTAAACGGAGACGATCCTGGATCGGGAAATCAATTTTTTAAATTCCGCTGCGCTACTCGATTGATTTTTCCTAACAGTGGTATCAGAGCGGTCTTCGAGCTTAAGCAATAAGCATCTTTTATTCGCGTAGTAAATTAGATCCAATAAATTAAATCATGTATGATATTGATTCGTAATTAGTGCACGAAAGAAAAAAAAAAAGGGAAGATGATTGGGTGGCGGCGGCATCACCGCCATAGCAACGCCGGCGGCGGCGACGGCTTTCGGGCTGCCGGTGGCTGCCGGCCAAGCCTCCCCTTTCCCCTTCTAATTTTTGTTTTGTGCATCCTTATGTTTTCACTATGGTCCATGGTTGGTAATTTCTCTTTTATTTAGTTGATGCCATGTGACTAACCAATGGCTCAAATAGTTTGGCCATCGGAAAGCCATGTGGCATCACCCAATTTGTTGGGAAGAAATAAGTTTTGGTTATGAACCAAATACTAGGTCATTCCAAATTTTTGGAATAAGCCTAGGCCTCTTCCAGAATATTTGATTTTGGAAAAGGCTTAAGGGCCTAGGCCTCCTCCAAAAATATTTGATTTTTGGAAAAGGCCTAGGATGCCTTATTGCCTTTATATTTGGTTTGGACCAAACCAAAAGCATCCTTTTAATTAAGAATCAAAAGTAAAGAAACAAAAGAGACCCACATGATTTTAATTTTATTTAAAATAATTTTAAATTAGAAAATTAAAATTAAAAATCTATTTATTATTAATGGTTAATATTATTTCGATTAAAGCTATTAATTAATTAAACATTGATTAATTAATTGATTGGATACTATAAAGACGCAAGTAGTTAAAATTTAATTTTATCTTTTTCATAAGATAACGATTGTATGAATTAGATTGTAAATATAATATGACTATATGGACCCCGATTGATCATGGATTCGACCAATAGGATATATGTTAATGCTTTATTTTCTGTTGGTTTTTATTGTTGTCCTAGACCGTAATGAAGACCGTGACCTAGTTTTACTTTTGCATTATCCCACTCCCATTAGCTCCCCCCGTGTGCGGCTGGTGTAAAATTTATTAGATAGAATTTTATGTAAAAGTAAATAAATGACAAAGAAGAGGACCAAAAGAAGGAAGGATAAAGATCCATGGAGATGGAGCACATTAAAGATCCATTGGTGGTTGCGGCTACCCTTAGTAGTGGCCCGGGGTTTCGTCAGTTTGTATTCAAAACCGCACCTAGGAAAAGTCCATGATCATACCAGTTATATTGTGCGCGGAATGTTGTGTATGTTTTACTTTATATGATATTGTAGTAATATGCACGTAGTAGATGAGACCATAATTAAAATTAATTAAGTGAATTAATTTAAAATCACTCCCATGACAAAAATCGAGTCATAATATGTCTCCCAATATTATAGTGACGGTGAAGAGCCCTTGTTCGGATCCAACTAATCGGCCCACGTCGGGAGTTGACCTACCTCGGGTATATCGTCATTATCGAGATATGATCGTTATGAGATCTCATGAATACTTGGGTTACAACTTGACTAAGAATCTTGCGGTGATTGGCCCACGTCAGGACCGTCTGATTTTAGAGACATGAGGTTGACTATCACATAGATGATGTGAATTATCAAAGAGTTGACTAGTCAAACCACTAGAAGTCGCGTTGGACGCGATTGGTATGATGTACCTACCCGTCAAAATTGACCCGGTCGATCGGCCCACGTCGGGGATCGAGTCAACTAGATTGGAATCCAGCCACTAAGGAATTTTGAAAATTCTTGAAATTCAATTGGGAGTAGTTGACTAGTGGAGCAAAATCATAATCTCATAGACCATCTTTGATTTTGCATGTATAATCAACAACACTCTTTTATCTTTATTTTATGTTGTAGTTTTAGCAAATTATATTTAAGTTTTAATTCTCGATTAGTAAAAACCAAATTATGACTGTTACCTTTTGAGAAACGTTCTCAAGTTGTTTAAGTAATTTTAATCCTTTTAAAATAAGCAATGACATGAGCAATCACATTTTCGTAGTTGAAGACAAGGATACTAAATATTTGATGGAGTGCTCTAAGACTTTAATTATTAACGAAAGCTCACACATTGGACATAACGATATCCAATGGGTCACTCCATCATATGATGAGGAAGACCACTTCGAATTTTGGAAAGGTTGTTTTCAAATTTGTAAGATTTAAGTATCGACTTAATTCTTTAATTATTCCTTAAAAGGTTAATTAAATAGTCAATGTTTTGAATACGATTCAAAAGGTGAAGTGAACTATTTGATAAAGTTTAGATTTTCTTTATGAAAGGAAATTAAAGACAGAGCTCTTGTGATCTTTCTTAAGTCTTATAAAGATTACACTAAGAAATATTTACAAGTGGTTAAAGGATTAAAAAGGAAAGTTAGGGCATGTGCTTAAATAGAGGACTTTTTGGAGCCTCTATCCTAAGCAAACACGTTGAGACAAATCTATCTAAACTCAAGTCAACTCTCGGATATATGATATCCTACGAGTGTGATTAAATTAGAAAGATTAAACACAGATATGGAAGGTGAAGCAAACGTTGTAACACTTACCATATTCTGGATCTAGTAAACTGATAAGGGAATTAAATAAATGTTATTATGTTTCGGTTCTTATGAAGAACATATCTTTAGTTATTTGTTAGGATTTAGCAGACATATTCAATTGTAAGGAATAAATGTTATTCCGACAAGGTTGAACAGTCACTGAATCTAACATACTAGATTAATGTCACTATATAGTTGATATAGGGGATAAGATCTCAACTAAGTATTTGTATGGCTGTTATCCTTAATGTTTGTGGTTGTTCTAGACATAGTCTCTATGGAGAAGAATCGTGTGATCAGATGTCATTCTAATGACGCCTGAACCATGTGATTATGAATCATGTGGGTTACACGTATCTCATCCAAAGAGGACTAAAATACCCTTTTATGAAAATGGTTATAAAGTCTAGAAAATTGACTAAAGCTTAAACATATTGATGTTTGTAGGCTTATGACAATTTGTACCATAAATAATTGTTTGTCTCTCTCTTGGACTATTTTAGAAACATTTGAATGTACTTATTTAAGTACGACAATTCTGAAAGCCCGAAAAGTTCGAGTTAGTACGAATATGAGATAAATGAAACTTAGGAATTAATCTTCAATTGGATTGAAGTAATTAATGACTGGAGGGTGTTTCAGAAGTCGTCTCAAAAGGAATAAGATTCCCCTTTGAAGGATGCCATTCTTGGATACGCAATTAGAATGTGTTTTGAAAATAGAAACAACACTTTATACGATAAAGGTGTGAAGTAAGCCATGCGAACTGTCCCTTACACGTTTCGGGATAGTGCCCTTAATCAAACCACGTACTTAACCGAGTTCCAAAGAATAAGGTTGAATAAATTCCATATTATATAGGGAAGGGGATAATGTCAAATCTATCTTAACCGATGATTTGAAGTTGTCATAGGCAAAGTCAGAAAGGCTTGGAGCCTAGTACGAATATGCAACTTTGTGGAATATCTTAGCAAGTACGCTAGATATTATCTACTTTCCCACGGAACAAAATGTTTGTCTCCAAACATGCTGTCTTTCAAAAGAGATAGTGGGAGTAGGTGAGATCTCAAAAGAGTTTGAGAGCCACAATGAGAGATTCAACCATAGGAACGTGAGCAGACGCCACATACTGTTGAGGTGTAGAACACTGCTCAGTGTACACAAAAGTTCTATAAGTCTGTGGCTTGAAAGGCTGCTGATATGTTCATCTTGAAGAATCAATATTTCACGACTTATGAAGGAATGTTTGAGAGGCAAGATTGAGAGAAATGGCCAGGAGCTATAATATCTGAATTAGATTCCATCAGTGACAACTAGGTTGTGAACCTAGTCTGTCTTACCTAGAGGGAATATCCCTGAAAGGCTGACATGGATGGCAATATGATTACCATAAGGCTATAATGACGGCTGAAGGGTACGAGGTGTAAACCTTGTAATTATCTTTATGCTGTCAGCTGAGCCCAGTTATATTCAGACTAGGCTTGTTGTAAGTTCGTATCATGGCTATATGATAGTGTTGAAGACGTTGGACAAAAAACTCGATTTTCATAGACGATAACATGATATGTAAGCCCATGAGATCTATTTATGAACTCAAACAAGTTTTTCTAGACAATTTCTTTGTTTGATAATCAAAGGAGTTTGATTTAGTCAAAAGAAGGGATATGCCCAATGTAGTGGGAGTGTGTTACGATTTTTTAGTAAGGTATTGGATATCTCTCTCGAGAATTATCATCCCATGTCACAGTCAATCAATGTTTGGTAGTTCAAGGTCATTACGAAAGCACTTGGATTAGCAGTTCTTGTTTTTAGAAATAAGAATCTATAGTGATAGATTTAACTGCTGTTAGATTATAGTTTACCTTTATAGATGTGATGCTAAGAGAGTTTAGCATAGATCACGATGGGGGATACTGCTAGCCGGTGTTCTCAAGATCTATATATGTTAAGACGTTAGTCCTAAAGATAAGGTGAAAGATGATGATGTTAGGTGTAGTGTCCGAAAGACAATTATCTAATTGTTTTATGACAGAATTAATAATTCATCTTATTATATGCATGTATGCTTATACTTAAGACACTACTGAAAACCCTAAGTACCTCGTTTATGTAATCACATAACTCAGTGTATGGCTATACACAAGAGGATTGAGTTAGTGAGATGTACTTAAAATTAACTTAGTCCGTAGCGTTTATTAATCTAAGTACGGGTCTCAAGATTAATTTGCTAATAATACGCCCAGAACACTTTAGGTGTGACAGTCTTATCCGGACTGTCGGTAATAGGGTACCTAATGGGGCATTTATATATGATGATAATCATATAGGGCTGTACCGATTTGATTTGAGTTCTCGATATAATTCCGTGATCGAGAAGTCTTATCGAATCACAAGATGATCATATATGGATTAATCTCAATCCTGAGGTGATCACAGACGACTGCTTAGACAAGGGTAGAGTTTGATGTGTTAGTAAGGATCACTTCGCAGTATGTGGTCCAACACTTCTCGTTGGATCTATTCTGGGATGAGTGAGTAGTCTGTGCTATCACAGATATGGAATCCATTCCTTCCCTCGGGAAGTAGACAGATAGTTCCCTTATTTGTTAATCCTAGAAACAGATCGATGGCGCCAGTTCATATTATATTAGTTATGAACTAATTGATCACTAGTGGGTTAATGGTAAATAAGGATAAGATGTTTCGAGAAGGGTTTACGGAGATATCCCGAATCGTAACGAACAATCTATGGAGGATTTATCCGTATCTAATGATTATATCAGTGGACGCTTATCAACTCATAGTTGAGTATAAGTTATCTATAGTCGGCAGAGTTCAGTTTCGGGTTTATGGTGGTGTAATCCCGGAATTAATAGAATTAATATAATAGTTCGATCTGACGAATAATTTTATTTAATTTATAATAGCTACTAAATATGGGTCCATGGTCCCCGACGTGGCTCCTAATATAGCATATACGTTTTCTCGTCGTTTCACCTCAATTATAATTAAATCGTTGGAGTGGACTATTTAATTGATGTGTGGATTAATTGTTTAGTTGGACTAGATAATTAAATACACGGAAAAGAATTTTTTCGTGGACTCTACCCAAAAGGCAAAAATGCGTGTGGCCCTAATTTATTTAGGGTTAGAGCCGCATTGTGTATTATTATTATTATTATTAGGAAATTTGATTTCTTGATAATTATAAGATATGTGATTAAATTATTTATTTGTTAAATAATTTAAGGAAAAGAAAATCTTTTGTATATCCAAATTAATTTAGGAAATTTTCTGGATTTATCTTTTTAAGGAAAATGATTAATATGATTGCTTTTGTATTAATTAATTAATCCTTGGAGGACAAGGATTACTCTCCTATATAAAGAGAGTTCTCCCAAGCCAAATTACATCACATAGTTTCGAAACATTGGGTAGTATTTTGGCTTAGATTTTTCGGCCAAAAGTACTAGGGTTCGAGTTTTAGGAAAACTTTGGGTTTTTCTAAGGTAGCATATCGAGGAGGTCCGGCCGCTTGAAACACCATCATCCTGGTGTTGCTTGGAGACACACATTGGAAGACTGTGGCTTCTCATCTCAATACTTGGATCTTGGATCTCGGATTGTTCTTGGTGTTTATTCACAATAAACAGGTAAGCAATCTAAACCCCATCGTAGGTTAGATTAATTATTCATGTATTTTGATTGTTTAGATCTAGATCTTGTACTTTCCGCTGCGTAATCGGGTGGATCTTTGATCCATCCGGAGATATTACATCCTACAGATGCCAGATGTTCATAGTCCATGAAGTGTCATGAGAAAGCATGAAAGTAAATCCGGTGAAAAATCGAGAATATCCTTAAAGAAGTTAAGGATGGTTTCCTAGTTTATCGAAACTTGGAATCGGATACATAAAGATATACAGACGTGTACCCTGAGTCTTATGAAGGCAAGTGGGAGCTACAGTCTGGGTTTGCAGTCACTTTGATTGTGCAATTTAATTAAGAAGATTACCATAATAGTAATATTGGATATTAATTGATTTTGGAAAAATAGATTTATGGTAATAAGATAAATATAGTCAATATAAGATATTGACAAAATATTGTAAATATTTAATATAAGATATTGAATATTAATGAGATAAATCAAAGATATTTTCCTTATTTTATTAGGAAAATATTTTCTTTATCTCCACTCTACGCAAGACTTGTTCCCCAAGGAATTTTTGGGAGACTTGGGGCGCCACCTATCCTATATATAGGAGGGCTTGGCTAGCTCTTTTGTACACTATAATTCCAAGAGCTAATTATTCTTGTGAAAAGTAAGAGAGAGTTAGTAGAGAGAGAAAAGGCCGACCTAGCAGTTGGGTTTTTCTAGTAGCAATCTTTGGCGGGATTCCGGTGAGGTGCTCGTGTGGATTACTGGTAGAGGCCGGACACTTGGACGGCTCGCCCACATCTATTCCTACCAGATGGTCAAAGCGTCGATCTTTTAGATCAACCAAGGTAATAGTACCATCCCCTCTCTTATATGTTTATTGTTTATACGGAGACGATCGTGGATCGGGAAATCAATTTTTTAAATTCCGCTGCGCTACTCGATTGATTTCCTAACATGTCTGACCACTGGAGAAAATATCTCCTCATAGTCTACCCCCTCTTTCTGACTGAGCCCTTTGGAAACCAAACGTGCCTTATATCTGATGCCCTCAGCAGATGTAATTCCTTCCTTTTTCTTGAAGATCTAATTGAAGCTAACCACCCTTCTATCATGTGGTTGTTGGACCAGATCTCAAGTCTCATTCTTCTGAAGTAACTCCATTTCTTCTCCCATGACAGCAAGCCAATGATATGCCTCAAAACATGTCACAGCATCCCTGTAAGTGTTAGGTTCAAAACCATCCACTTCTTCAGCTACATGTAGTGCATATCCAACCATATCCTCTTCAAACTCATATCTTCGTGGGGGTCCGATATTGGTCCTCCTAGCTCTGCTAAAAGCTATACCCTGCTGACCAACAACAGCTGTTTGAGTATCTACTGACTCTTGTTCAGCAGGCTAGCTTGGATCCAGTTCTGGATCTACTGATTGTTAACTATCCCCTGCCAAGTCTTTCAATTCAGCAGACTCTACATGAAGCTCCACCTGTTTGTCAACCTTCTCAGTCTCAGATCCAATTTCAGATTCAGATGTGGCCCTCACAGATGAGTTAAGCATAGAATTTTCATCAAAGACTACACTCTTGCTGAGTATAACTCTATTTTTAGCGATGACTATTCTATACCCTTTTACTCCATCTTCATATCCAACAAACACTCTTTTCTTGGATCTAGGTTCCAGTTTTACCTTCAATGACATGATAGTACACTATGCTTCCAAAAACCCTTTGTTATAATAGGATAGGGAATCCAGATGCAAGATAGATAATTAACAGATGCAATCTAACAGTAATAATCACAGAAATAACAAAAACAAGAAGAACACAAGATTTAACATGGTTTCCGGCGTTGTGCCGACTACTCCAAGGACAGAAAAGAGATATTTTATTATGCACTAAATTTCAGATGGATCACACACTTTACAATGATCATTACAGTTTGTATTTATAGGCACAGATCCTTAAACCCTAACCGCCAAGAATCTTTGTCGGATTGCCATAAATGCCCTAGATGTTGGATCACCCTGCTGATCCAACTCAGCTGATCATTGCCCAGATGTAGAACTCAGCTGTACCCAAAACCTCAGCAAACCTTCAGCAAACTGCTGACATCAGAAGAAACTCAGCAGACTTCCCAGCTGACTTTCACTGACTTGGATACACTTCTCAGCAGACCATCACTCTGCTGATAACCAGATTAGTTCCACCAGATGTAGAGTTCAAGTCACTTTGTTGACGAATCTCCACCTTGACTTGAAATCTCATTCATAGTCAACAAGATTGCATAAACAGATGTACTTGTACCAGATGCATTCGTCAATACCAGATGTACTGTACCTGATTACTCCACAGAATCCACTCAACTGATCTGCCCTCAGCTGAGCTTCCAGATTATAAGCTTTGAATATTCAGCAAGTCCAGACACAACTGAAACTTGCTCTACTGAACTGGTTTAATGAACATATCAGTAGGGTTCTCCTTGGTGCTGATCTTCTTCACTACACCCCTCTTCTCATTCCTTAGAAAATGATACCTCACATCAATATGCTTGGTTCTCTCATGATGAACCTGATCCTTAGCTAGACAAATTGCACTCAAACTGTCACAATAAATCTCTGCTTGATCCTGATGTAGCCCTAAATCATTGACTAGTCCATTCAACCAGATACCCTCCTTGGCTGCTTCAGTAAGAGCCATATATTCTGCCACAATGGTTGATAAATCCATTGTTGCCTGAAGAGTTGCTTTCCAGCTGACAACTGAATCCCCCAATATGAAAACATAGCCATTCATTAATTTCCTACTGTTCACATCACCTGCATAATCAGCATCACAGTACCCTGTGATCAGACCTTGGGTATCACCTCCATAAATGAGACCAATATCAGGTGTACCCCTAAGGTACCTGAACATTCTTTTAACAGCTTTCCGGTGTTCCATTCCAGGTTGAGCCATGAACCTGCTGACAACACTAACTGGCTAAGCCAAATCAGGCCTAGTGCACATCATGGCATACATTAGACTGCCAACTGCACTAACATAGGGAACTTTTGACATATACTCCTTCTCATCTGCTGATTGTGAAGCATAAACAGACAAATGAACATTAGATGCCATATGAGTATCTATTGGTTTTGCAGCAGACATGCCAAATCTGTCCAATATCTTCTGTATATAACCCTTCTGAGACAAGAATAGCTTAATCTGACCCCTATCTCTCCAGATCTCCATCCCCAAAATCTTTTTGGCAGCACCCAAATCTTTCATTTCAAACTCAGCACTGAGAAGGTTCTTCAGATTTTGAATATCAGACTTCTTCTTTGCAGTTATCAACACATCATCCACATACAGGACAAGATAGATATTTGATCCATCTTTCAGCTGACTGTGATATACACAACAGTCATATGGACACCTATTATAACCCAGCTGGATCATGTAACTGCCAAACCTTTTATACTACTGTCTAGGAGCCTGCTTCAGTCCATATAAGGACCTCTTCGACTTGCACACAAAATCTTCCTTGCCAGGAACTTGAAATCCCTTTGGCCGAGTCATGTATATCTCCTTATATACCTCTCCATGTAGAAAGGTTGTCTTCACATCTAATTGCTCAAGTTCAAGATCCTGTTGTGCCACCATTGCTAGTAACACTCTGATTGAAGTGTGTCTGACCACTGTGAGAATATCTCATCAAAGTCTACCCCTTCTTTCTAAATGAACCCCCTTACAACCAAACATGCCTTATACTTGACCCCTTCTACCTTAGTCATTCATTCCTTCTTTTTGAAGATCCACTTGCAAGTAACAACTCTCATATCAGTTGGATGTTTAACTTGATCCCATGTCTGATTCTTCAATAATGACTCAATTTCATCTCCCATGGCAGCAAGCCATTGAGATGCTTCAGAACATGTCACTACTTCCATGTAAGTAGAAGGTTCAAAACCATCCACTTCTTCTACAACTTGAAGTGCATATCCAACCATATCATCAAAACCATACCTCTTGGGAGGTATCACAACATTTGATCTTATAGCCCTGCTGACAGCTATACTCTGCTGACCAATGTTCCCTATTTGATGCTCTGTTGATCCTTGTTTAGCTGACTGGCTTGGATCGGACTCTGGTTCAACAACCAGATCAGATGAGTGCTGACTTGGATCAGCTGATTGTTGCATATCAGCTAACTCCACTTAAAGCTCCACATGTTTCTCAGCCCTCTCAGATTCAGGATTGGTTTCAGATTCAGTAGACCTCCCCACTAATGAGCTAATCATAGAATTTTCATCAAAGACCACATCTCTGCTGAGTATGACTCTGGACTCTGCTAATGCCCAAATTCTATAACCGTTAACTCTATCACCATACCCCACAAACACTCCCTTCTTGGCCCTTGGTTCCAGCTTTCCTTCATTCACATGATAGTAAACTGTGCTTCCAAAAACCCTTAGAACTGAGTAGTCAGCAGGCTTGCCTGACCACTTCTCAAATGCTGTCTTGAGATTGATCCCTGTGTAAGGACTCCTGTTGATTAATAGCAAGCTGTGGTTATAGCCTCTGCCCAAAATCTCCTTGATAAACCAGCATTAGAGAGCATACATCTTGCCCTCTCTAGAAGAGTTTGATTCATCCTTTCAACTACACCATTCTGCTGAGGTGTAATCATGACTGTATGATGTCTGGCAATACCCTCATCATTGCATAATGTACCAGCAGAATTCCAGACCATTATCTGTTCTGACCCTTTTGATTTTCTTGCCTGTTTGATTTTCCAGAGCCTTCCACTGCTTCAAACTATTGAATGCCTCACTCTTGTGTTTCATCATCACCACTCAAGTCATTCTGAATAGTCATCATGAATGACAAAAAATATCTGTGACCACCCAATGATTCCACCTTTGATGGACCCCAACAATCAGAATGGATATAATCAAGTGATGCCTTTGTACTGTGTATGCATACTGAGAACTTGCTTCAATGTAGCTTCCCAAACACATAGTGCTCACAAAAGTGCAGATTCTTGACCTTATACCCCCCAAGAAACCTGCTGAAGAATGGACTTGCATTCCTCTTTCACCCATGTGACCAAGTTTCATGCGCCACAACTGAGTCTACTGTGACTGATGAACTATTGAGGATGCCACAATAGCAGAGCCAGATACATAAGAGCCTTGTAATATATACAAGGTTCCTTTCTTGATACATTTGAGGACCACTGCTGAATCTTTTTAGACATTCATCTCTCCACCTTCTCCCTTGAAAATGAACCCTTTGCTGTCCAGTAGACTAAAAGATACCAAATTCTTGGTCATCTGTGAAACATGCCTAATCTCTTTCAGTGTGCAAAATCTACCATCCTCTGTCCTCAACTTGATTGAGCCAATTCCCACTATCTTGCAGACCTTACTGTTTTCCATAGAAATATGACCACCATCTATCTGCTCAAAAGTAGAAAACCACTCCATGTGTGGACAAATATGATAGGATGCTCCAGAATTTAAGATCCAAACATCAGCATGATGTGTTGAATCTCCATCCACTAGAACCAGATCCTCATCAGATTGCTCAGTAGCCACAGCTGATGTGCCTGAATTGCTCTCCTCCTGCCTTTTATTCTTCGGACAATTGGACTTCCAATGCCCCTGCTCTTTACAGTAATTATAGACATTTGTGGACTCGGGACCTTTGGAACTACCCTTCTTGGATTTCTTCTTCTATCCATGCCCTTTCCCCCTGCTGCTGACTACTAGTCCAACAGCCTGACTGTCTGTCCCTGCTGTCTTGTGTCTCATCTCCCTGGCATGCAAGACTTCCATGACATCCTCTAAAGCCACTGTGTCCTTCCCAACTATGAAGGACTGCACAAAGTTTTCATTTGAACTTGGTAATGACACCAACAGGATTATGGGCTGCATCTTCATCTTCAATTTTAACATCAATATTCCTGAGATCAAGTAATATTGTGTTCAGCTGATCTAGATGTTCCCTCAGCATACCACCTTCATGCATCCTCAGACTAAACAGTCTCTGCTTCAGCGGCAACTTGTTGGTTAATTGCCCACAACTTGGCAGCTGTGTCTTCCTCAGCAACTTCAGTGATAACATCATACGATAAGCACAACATGCTGGTTGAATATGCTTTCTCTTCCAGACTGGCATAATCTGCTGAACTGGCATCTCATTTACCAGATAAAGGAGTCCATAATCCTTGTTGTTTTGACAAGGCCCGCATCTTGATTTTCCACAGACTAAAACTGTTTCTTCCTGTAAATTTGTTGATTTTTACGTTAACTTCAGACATATTTCTTGCCAAAGATCACAACTTTTATCACAGAGTCCTGGCACCGGTGAAGGTCTTGGTGAAGATAAAGGTTGTCCGTACAGATGATTCCCAGAACCTCGCTCTGATACCAATTTTTTATAACAGGAAAGGGAATCTAGATGCAAGATAGATAATTAACAGATGCAATCTAACAGTAATAATCACAGAAATAACAAAAAGAAGAACACAAGATTTTACGTGGTTTCCGGCGTTGTGCTGACTACTCCACGGACAGAAAAGAGATATTTTATTATGCATTGAATTTCAGATGGTTTACACACTTTACAATGATCATTACAGTTGGTATTTATAGGCACAGATCCCTAAACCCTAACCGCCAAGAATCTTTGTCAGATTGCCATAAATGCCCTAGATGTTGGATCACTTCGGCTGATCCAACTCAGCTGATCATTGCCCAGATGTAGAACTCAGCTGTACCCAAAACCTTAGCAGACCTTCAGCAGGCTGCTGACACCAGAAGAAACTCAGTAGACTTCCCAGCTGACTTTCACAGACTTGGATACACTTCTCAGCAGACCATCACTCCACTGATAACCAGATTAGTTCCACCAGATGTAGAGTTTAACTCACTTTGCTGACACCCTTAGGCCAGAGTAGTCTGTTGACTTTCCTTACCAAACCTCAAGTGGTGTTTTGAGCTTGATCCTAGTGTGAGGCCCCCTATTGATTAAGTAGCATGCTGTGTTAACAGCCTCTGCCCAAAATCTTCTTGCTAGACCAGAATTAGAGAGCATGCACCTTGCCCTCTCCAGAAGAGTGTGATTCATTCTTTCTGCAACACCATTCTGCTGTAGAGTGTCTCTGACAGTATGGTGTTTAGCAATGCCTTCATTCTTGCGAATTCATCAAACTCAGACAAACAGAATTCCAATCCATTATCAGTTCTAAGTCTCTTGATATTCTTCCCTATCTGATTCTCAACCAATGCCTTCCACTGTTTGAAGTGCTTGAATGCTTCACTCTTGTGCTTCATCATAATTACCCAAACCATCCATGAATAATCATCTATAAAGACATAAAGTACCTGTGACCACCCAATGACCCCACCCTTGAAAGTCCCCAACAATCAGAATAGACATAATCAAGTGTCCCTTTTGTGATGTGAATTTCTTTTGGGAACTGGCTCCTATGTAGCTTCCCAAACACACAGTGTTCACAAAAATCCAGCTCTTTGACCTTATGTCCCCCAAGTGGACCAGACTTAGACAGAATTTGCATCCCTCTTTCACCCATATGACCCAATCTCATATGCCACAACTTAGTCAACTATGACTGGTTAACCTCTAATGATGCTACAACAGCAGAACCTGATACAGTAGACTCTTGTAGTATGTACAATGTCCCCTGCCTAATACCCTTAAGAATCACAACTAAATCCTTATAGACATTCACCACTCCACCTTCACCCCTGAACTTGAACCCTCGGTTGTTTAGTAGACTAAGTGATATCAAATTCTTGGTCATCTGGGGAACATGCCTATCCTCATTCAGTGTGCAGAATTTACTATCATGTGTCCTCAATTAAACTGATCCAATCCTCCATCCACCTGCTGATAAGTTGAAAATCACTCCATGTTTGGACACACATGATAAGATGCCCCAGTGTCCAGAATCCACACATCTCTGTGCCCTGCTAACTCTGAAACTGCTAGGCCAGATATTCTTCAGAGGTTGTGTCTTGTTCTGCCAAACCAACTGTACCTAGCTAAGTACCCTGTTGCTTCTTTCTCTTTGGACATTCATTTTTCCAATGCCCCTGCTCCTTGCAGTAATTACAGACATCATTTGATTTAGGACCCTTGGAAGTTCTCTTGGATTTCTTCTTTCCAGAATTTCTTGGCCCCCTACTGATTCCACTGGCCACCAATCCAACCGACTGACTGTCTGTTCCAGAACCAGATGTTTTATAGCGTAGCTCTCGAGCATTGAGTGATGATCTAACATCCTCCAATGAAAATGAGTCCTTCCCAACATTAAAGGACTGCACAAAGTTCTCATATGATGCAGGCGATAACACAAGTAGGATCAATGTTGCATCCCCATCTTCAATCTTCACATCAATATTCCTTAAGTCAAGCAATATTGTGTTCAGCTGATCTAGATGATCCCTCATCTGAGTCCCCTCATGCATCCTTAGGCTGAACATATGTTGTTTCAATAATAACTTGTTGTCTAGAGACTTTGTCATGTACAGACTCTCAAGCTTGGGCCACAACTTCTATGTTGTGTCCTCTTCAGCAACCTCTATGATAATATCATCTGACAAGCACATATAATTGTTGAATGTGCTTTCTCCTCCAGACTGTCTCTCTCAACAGCACTTCCTTTTGTTGATTTAGACAAGGGACCCCATAATCCCTGCTGCTTCAACAAAGCACGAATCTTGATCTGCCACAGACTAAAACTGTTTCTTTCTGTAAACTTGTCAATCTTGGCATTAAAGCAGTCATCTTTCTCACCAGAAAAGCGTGCGTAGATCCCAAATCCTACCGTCAATTATGACCTTGGTGCCAATCTACCTTGCTTAAAATAGGTAAACAGGTTTCTTGATGAACCTGGACTCTTTGATACCAGTTTGTTATGACGGATCAATCAAGAAGTGATGGTGATTGTGAGTATAGATAAACAATTGACAAGTAAACAAACACAGAAACAAGAAGAACACAGATTTAACGTGGTTTGCGGCAATGTGCCGACTAATCCACGGACAAACGAGGAAATTCCATTATCACGAGAAAGTTACATCAAGTTACAATTAATACATACGGTATTTATAGCCTTGAGAATCCAACCCTAACCGACTAAACAGTCAACCCAGTAAATGACTGAAATACCCCAGAAATAACCTTATCCGAATCGGAAAACCATGCAGACGTGTTCCTCAAGTAACACTGAGAACCAACTCAGCAGACTCATGACTCAGCGGGTTGATGAACCCTGCTGACGTCCCAGATGAACACCAAATTCAGCAGATGCTTCATGCACTGCTGACCAAACCACAGTTTCCACACAGATTTAGCAGAGTATTACACTCAGCTGACCCAACTCAGTAACATAATTTAAGTCACCATTTCAGAACATACTCACGATATAGTTATCATACATAACCATAGGTTTCAGAATAACTACTTAATAAAAATGATAAGTACAAACCGGTCTTTTTTTTGCCTTCTTATAGAGGTTGTTTCTACCTCTTTGTTCCTACACAATCCCCCATTGATCTTCATCTACATAAAGTAACTATACAAAATAAACGCAAAAAGACCAACCACCAAAGTCAACTTTCAAGCTAAACGAGGCTTTTAGCTCTTCAAACCATTTCCATTGATCACTAAAATAAATGTGTTTATTTGATAGAAAACCTCACCGTTGATGTCAAGTGTTAAAAAAAGAAAATATTTTATATATATATATATATATATATATATATATATATATATATATATATATATATATATATATATATTCATTAATATATAATGTTAATTATCCCCTTTGGTACATATTTATACTTGCCCGCTTCCAACACAATTAAAAAAAAAAAAAACAAGTTGTTTTTACCACACTTCCTAAAAACCAAAAAAAAAAACCGTATAGAAAGTAAGCATTTTGGCATGTTGTTTTTACCCAAACCGTAAGAAAGTAAGCATTTTGGCATGTCCATCCCTGGTCGGGTACAGTTTCCTTTCTATTTCTCCCTTGTAGCCGTTACCCGAATTCACGCAAGTGTGTCCACACCCCTCAAAATTAAAATTGACGAGGAATCCATTCTCGTGAACAAACACAACCCCTACACACACTTAGGAGCACCCAGGCACGTATGAATTATTTGTATCAAAAGGGTTATGGATTCTATATTTTGTAGAACTACATCTTCTAGGTCGGTATCAAGTTCTGTTCAAGAAAATTCTAAAAGGATTATACATACAGATGAAATAATAATTGAGGATTTTAATAAATCTCTTAATAATTGGAAAATTCCAAAGGTGAACAAAAACCAAATATATGAATCATCACGATTCATTAGTTTTAAATCAGATTTTACTATTAAAACTGAAGAAAGAGATATTCAACTATCAAAACCTTTTGAAACCATACAGCTTCTTTCTGCAAATTCCTTACAAAAACATCGTGAAAAATTATACCAATATATTCATATTGACTTAATACTAGTAGGAAGAAAACCTCACACCAGAGAAGGTTTAAACACTTCCATTCTTGCAGTTCTCAGGGATACAAGACACTTAGACTTTGAGGATTCACTTTTAAGTTCTATTGAATCCAGTCTTTGTACAGGTCCAATTACATTTGATTGTTGGCCAAATATTTCAATTTCCCTAAATGATCCAAACATTCTAAAATCACTTGTGCTTCAAATAAAGGAGGAATGGGCCACAAGGACAAAAAAAATTAATAAATGGGTCTGGAAGGACAAAAGTAACATTTTCATGATTATAAAGGACAAAAATCACAATTGTTACTTTAAAATTGTTACTTCACGTGTTAATGTTACTTTGTGTTTAACAATTATTATTTCATATTTACTCTATTCCACATTTGTTACTTCATATTTATTACTTCATAATTGTTACTTTTGTCCTTATTAAATTACGGTTTCCTTCTATCCCGATTTTTTGATAATTTTGTCCTTCTGGACAAAAATCTATCAAATAAAAACACACAATTACAAAATGCTAGAAGGATCAATTCTATTACAATTATTTTTAGATGACACTACAAAGCTATGATTTCAGCCTTTTCTACAAAAGTACGATGTTATAGTCCAAAAGGGGAAACACTCCTACTACAGAAAGATCTTTCAAGATCTAATAAGAGCACTTCTAGAACCATCAAATGGAAGATATTACTCTTCCAGACGAATGGGTTTTATAAAATGTAGTCCCATTACACCATAGATTACCAAAATCAAATTTAGAACTAAAACATGTTACACAATTCAATGAGGGAAAAGTAAAACTTCTTTTTGACAGAAGAAGAAGTACAAGTGCTCGATACACTGATTCTAGATCTATATATGATGATACTTCTGATACTATTGATCTAGGCAGAGTATCACAAATCCCATCGGTTATAGGCACCTCCAAACCAAGAAATTCAGTTTCTGATGTCCCTGTCACAATGTTAAGAAACGTAGATTATGTTTCACAGATAACAAGATCTTTTTACCATGCTGAAACCGAGATAGGAAACGAAACTACAAACCCACTAGAACCTATCAGCCCCTCTTTTTCAGCCAATACTGATAATTTTATTGAACTAAATATAATTGAAAAAGATTGTACAATCAATAAAAAATTCTTCACGATGAATTTCACTCTGAAAGAAATACAAAGAAAAGAACTTGGTTCTTTGAAAATTTCCTGTTAAATCGACAAGAAATTCAAAACAAATACTATGATTTTGTAAATAATTATAGAATTCATATACATTTCTTTGACTGGTTTGAAATTTATTCCCTAGAATAATGTGTTAACTACTCTTTCGTAAACATAATTAGTTCTATTACCATTCGTAATAAAAATCCGGAATGGGAAACTATTTAAAATTCTACAAAAATAAAATATTTTCACCCACCTTTCCAAGGAATAAAAATACATCACCAAGACCAATCCATAGAAGCTTACACAATCAAAATGCCCGGAGAAGACGACAAAAGGAATATAAAAAATATTGTTTCACAAAATAATTACACTAACAATAATCTTCACACAATTGGAAAACAATTAGAAAAAATAGAAAAATACATGAAGACTACACAAATTGAGAAGACTATTCAATTTGATCATTCAGACACTTACAATGTATTAAAAAAAACCAACAACTCCAATCTTCAAACCATACCAAGTGTCTTCTTCATCTATCAATGATATCCAAAAGAAAAAATCTGATTTATTTAAAGATTTACAAAACAGACTTCAAAAAATTACAACTAGTTCATCTTCTGAAATCAAATAGCCCTTGACGCCCCAACAACTACGTTACATGTTAATACAATTGGAAAATAATATGACTTCGAATCACAAAGCGAAACTGATACCTCAATAGATCAAAATCAAATAAACAAAATAGGGTGGAATTCACAAAACACTCCGACTTATCATTCTGACATTATACCTACCGAAACCCAAATTCAAAATCGTTTCAATGCATCATCCGTTTATAATTGGGACTTAGATGCCATGAATGAGTATCAGATTCTATCCCTCCTACAGCAAATGACAATGGCTGCAAATGCATGTAGAACACAACACGGGGTCCAAGATAGGACTACCACAGAACTATTAATTGCAGGATTCTCGGGACAATTAAAAGGAAAGTAGGATTTTTATTTAACACATGACGAACATGACCAAATTCTTAGTTCACTTAAATACTATGAGGAACAAAATCTAATTCTTGACGAGCAACAAGACCCTATACAAGATGTTGTATCTACTATAATACCATCTCAATACATTTTCTTGGAGATCCAACAGAATTAAAAGAGAGAAACACAGAACTCCTCTCAAACCTCCGCTGTAAAAAAACTCAGTGACTTCCAATGATATAAAAATAATTTCCTAACAAGGGTAATGCAAAGAGATGATTCAAATCAGCCTTTTTGGAAAGAAAAATTCTTAGGAGGACTAACAACCCTGCTAGGAGAAAAGGTAAGAAATAGAATTCGAGAAAATTCAGGAAAACAAATTATTCCATACGATAGATACACATATGGACAACTAATTAGTGTTATTCAACAAAAGGAAATGAAAATATGTCAAGACCTCAAACTTTAAAAGCACATAAAATGGGAGATGAAGAAAACTAATCTCGAACTTGGGACTTTTTGTCGACAATTTGACAATAATCCCTACGGATAGGAATCCTCTTGCCAAGGAAATTGCAAAAAAACCTGATTATAAAAGCAGAACAACCTACAAACAATAGAAATCTATATAGAAATAAAAAACAAAACAAAAAACCCTCAAACCATAGTTTCTACAAAGCCAAAAAAATATAATAAACCAAATCAAAATTGGATAAAAGACATTGAATGTTATAGATGCCATAAAAAAGGACATACGGCTAATTATTGTAAATTAAAAAGAAAACTTAATGTGCTAAATCTGGATGAAGAAATTATAAACAAAATCTCAAACCTACTTATAGATTCTGCCAGTGAAACAACTAACGGTGAAAGTTCAGATAACAATGGAAAAACAAAAATAGACGATACACTAGAAAGTAATTCTTAATCAGAAGGAAACACTGAAAATATGTTAAATGTTATCTCAAAAGAACAACAATTTTTTAATGATATTTTACAACAAATTAATGACCCTGATATACAACAACAATATCTCGAAAAACTATTAGAAACTTTTAAACATGAACCATTAGCAACAAGTATTTCCAAAAGTACTTACGATTTAACAATAATTTTGAATAGAAGTAAAAATAGAAAAGATAACATTACAAATCACGATCTACAAAAATAAATTAAAGAGATAAAGAATGAATTAAGAGAATTAAAAGAAAACAAAAAATGATTCAATACTAATCAAAAACATCACTGAGACATTAAAAACCAATAGTGACACACATACTGAGAATGAAGATATTACACAAGAACTAGTAAACATCACAAATACCCCAACTGATTTCCTTTTTGTTTTGAAAGAAATTACATCAGGAAATATATCATAAATATTACAGTCAGATTTGTAAATGATTACAAAATTAATACTATTGCACTCTTTAATACTAGAGCAGATTTAAATTGTATAAAGACTGGGTTTGTCCCTATAAAATTCCTACAACAAACCCATGAAAAAATTTCAGCAGCTAACAATTCAAAACTCGTAATCTCTGCAAAAACCAGAAGCTTCAATCATCAATAATGGAATGTATTTAAGGACATCTTTTGTAGTTGTTAATGATATCCATCACTCTGTAATTCTTGGAACTTCGTTTATTAATCTTATAACACCATACAAGGCTTGCCCAGATTCTATTACCTTCAAGATAAACAACAAAAGACACATATTTCCTTTTTTAGAAAAACCCAAAACAAGATGTCCAAATTTATTAAAAGCTTGCTCTATTCATGAAAGCACAATTAATAATATAATATATTACAACCAAATCCAGCTCAATGAATTTCAAAAAGATGCTTCATTACAAAGAATAAATAAATTGCTTAACCAACCAACTATAACAGAGAAAATATTAAGACTACACAAAATATTTACCTTAAAAGTTTGTTCTGAACTACCAAAATTCTTTCTGGAACAGAAAGCAACATATGGTTGATCTGCCCTATTAACCATCTTTCAAAGAAAAAGACATCCCTACTAAAACACGGCCCATACAAATGAATACACATCTTGAACAATTTTGTAGAAAAGAAATCCAAGATCTTGAAAACAAAAAATTAATTTCTAAAACAAGATTGCCTTGGAGTTGTTCTGCTTTCTATGTAATAAAGCCTCTGAAATCGAAAGAGGAACTCCAAGGCTAGTAATTAATTATAAGCCACTTAATAAGGCACTAAAATGGATTCTGCTATCCAATACCTAATAAAAAATACATTCTAAATAAACTCCATATGATGCATTCATATTCTCAAAATTTGATATGAAATCGGGTTTCTGGCAAATACAAATAAAACCAAAAGACAGATATAAAACAACTTTTACAGTTCCCTTCGGGCAATACCAATGGAATGTAATGCCTTTTGGTTTAAAAAATGTCCCTTCCGAATTTCAAAGAATTATGAATGAAATATTTAATGATTATTCAAAATTATTTATTGTGTATATTGATGATGTACTTATATTTTCAAAAACTATTGACGATCATTTCAAACATTTAAAGACATTTTTATATGTAATCGAAAAAAGCGGTTTAGTAATATCTGAACCCAAAATGACACTTTTCCAAACAAAAATAAGATTTCTTGGACACTATATTACTCAAGGTACTATTACACCCATTGAGAGATCTCTAAACTTCACTACAAAGTTTCCAGATAAAATTCTTGATAAAAAAACAATTACAAAGGTTATTAGGATGTTTAAATTATGTTCTTGACTTTTATCCAAATATAAACAGACTAGCAAAACCGCTTCATGACCGTTTAAAGAAAAACCCTACACCTTGGAATACTACACATACAAAAATTCTCCAACAAATTAAAAAAAACAGGTAACCCAAATTCCATGTCTCCACTTGGCAGATCTTGAACTTAATAAAATTGTTGAAACTGATGCCTCGGATATTGGTTACGGAGGAATCTTAAAGCAAAAACAAGATTCCAAAGAACTAATTGTTCAATTTACCTCTACACATTGGAATAACACCCAAATGAATTATTCCACAATCAAGAAAGAGATTTTAAGCATTGTTTTATGCATTCAAAAATTTCAAAGTGTTATTAAACAAAAGTTTTTGTTACGAATAGACTGTAAGAGTGCAAAAGAAATTTTACAAAAAGATGAACAAAATCTTGCATCAAAACAAATATTTGCACGATGGCAACGATTTTAAGCATTTTTTATTTTGATATTGAATTTATAAATGGAGTTACAAATTCAGTTTCAGATTTTCTTACACGAGAATTCCTACAAGACAGATCTGATGGCCACGAATGCTGACAAAGGCAAAAAAGCTGCAAATTCAAGTATAGTTACAATACCTAAGATGTCTTGGTATGACATTGTGGTCAAAGAAGAACAAGAAGCCAGAAATATTGAAGAATCAAATTCCTTAGACCCGGAGTCACAAAAATTCCTTGCAAAATTATTAAAAAGCCCTGAATTTCAAAAAATGAGTTTATCTAAGCCAAACACACAAAACCCACTAGAATTACCTACATCATCATCATCAAAGCCCATTAGTTTAACATCAAATTCATTTGAACCTCTCGCAAAACCTTATACCACACAAAACACAAACACACAAAAAACAGTTTACACAGTAAAACCATACTCCCAAAATATTACTACATTTGAAGCTGGTTTTCAAAAACAAGATCCTTTTCAATCACTCCAACATTATTTTAGAAAAGAATGGTTCTACAAGCCTTGGGATCTGCAAAAACCCTAAATTTTTACCAAACAATCTTACAAGTTACTCAATCAGCAAGCTTTGACCACAAATATTTCCAAAATAACCAAACCACACCTGCATATTCGACCTGTAAAATTCACAAAGTTATTGCCCCATTAGATTGGTATGGAGCTCCTTCTAAGCCTATTGCATTCCCAGAAGACTACAAAGGACTCCCTTTTTATAAAACAACATTCAACTACTGGGAATATCAACAGGCATGGTTTAATGCCTTCTTCATCCAAAATCAAAACAATCAACATACCTGGTTAATGCATTTCGACACAAAAATAGCCGATATCTCCAAATTTCCATCATGGTGGGTTCAGTGGTGGGATTGCTTTGGTTCGGTACCAGAAATTCAAAAAACTACAGTGCTTGAATCATTTAACATTTTCAAAACAAAATACAAGCCTTCCGAGGGAGAAAAATGAATTTCCGGCATTTACAAATTTAAGTACAAAATTCTATCTACCATGGATTGTAAATTGGTACCTAGAATTTTCTGATCATCCTATTCAACTTATCAGAAGAAGATATCAGGTAAGGTGGTGGGAAAAATGCAATATTGTCAAAATCTTATTACCAGTAAACATGGAAGCATGGTTAAAAACATTACAAAGACCCCAGAAAATTCAAGTACAATCTACTGCAAAGACCAAATTCTCGAGAAATAAAAGCACATGTTGCAACATTACTAGCTACGTCAAAAACAGATGATGAATTACAACAATTTTTGTCCCAATATGCCTCAAATTCACAAACGTCACCTCTCAGTTCAGCAGCATCAGTAAACGATGATGAGGAAGAGGAGGATTATTTACTACTACAATAAAAAAAACAATAAAAAACAAACAAACACTACATTCCAAAAGATATACCTCCAAGATGTTTTTCACCCAAAGAATTTATATATATATATTCTTATATATATTTATATACATACTGACATACACATGAAAAGAAATTATGTTCTGACTACAAGATAAATCAATACGACAAATAATGACTCAGCAAAGACTACCACTACAAATGATAGACAAGAGAAGACATCACAAGGACAAAATGGAGCTCACTTGTTACAAAACGACAAAAGATGACTCAGCAAAAATTATATCACTACAAATGGCAGATAAGAGAAGACATCACTAGGAAATAATGGAGCTCACTTATCACAAAACGACAACAGACAACTCCGCAAAAATTACTACTGAAGATGGCAGACAAGAGAATACATCGCTTACAAGAGAAGACATCACTTTAAATTAATGCACTAATTACCAACTACCGATAAATAGAAGGATTCGGAACAGAGGGAGGGAGAGTTTTTAGAATACTATTTTACCAAATTTTCTTTTCTCTGCAAATAGGAAAATCAAATAGTTCAAAAGTAGTTTTTATTGACTAGGGGAAGAAGTCCGAGTGAATCCTCTACTTCTAACATTTGTATCTCCAATATCAAGAAAGAAAGAAAAGTATAAAGTTTTACATGAGATAGTGATATATATATATATATATATATATATATATATATATATATATATATATATATATATATATATATATTTATATATATATATTGGGTATTTCTTCATAAGGACTAGTTTCAGTACTTAATTAGACATTTAGGACACACTTAAAAGATAATTGGTTATAAGGACACATTTTATCCAAGTTTCCTAAATTACCCCTTCTCCCACCGTGACATACTCTCTGGATCAAAACCGTTTCCAGTTGCGCAATACAAGATTGAAGGAGTTAGAGCACTGGTGGCAATGGATCCAAAGAGAAGAAGAACATCATCAATCAATCCAACTTACCTGAATTCGACGGCGAGGAAATTGTTGCTTTTCCCTCCGACCGCCTTCGAATTCCGGTGCTTAAACAGCTGATGGTGCTGGAGGAGAGATTTACACCATCAATGATGTGAAGAAGATGAAGTACGAGGATTTGTTTCCTGTTGAAGCTAAACGGTTCAGGTATGATCCGAAAGCAAAATTGAAGTCTGTCGATGAAGCTCTTGAAGATCGTGTGAAGAAGAAAGTTGATCGTTACTACAAATAGCGTAATTAGTTCACCTTATTGCCTTCAAAACCTTATTGCTTTTGAAGGTAGTTGTTCTTTTGATTTACTGGTTTAATGATTAATGTAAGGGATTTTTGAAGAGTTATTTCAAAAAATTACAGCTTATTACATGGGCTTAAGCTTCAAAAAAAACTTCTTTTATGCCCGATTCCGGTTGATGTAAGACGAATCCGGTCAGTCTGAGCAGCAAATCTTTTGTCTAAGCAGCAAAATATTTTCATGTCTCCATATGGAGGACTTTCATGTGGTTCATATACCGAATTGTCTGCAAGGAAACAGCTTCAATTTATCAAGATTCTTGATGATATTGTACTTGTGTCTAACCAAAAGGTGGTGTAAGAGTGACTGGCAGAGATGTGTTCGCACTGCAAACTTTTGGTGCACTTGACTCATAAGTGTGGGCTTAATAACGGTAGTCCTCAGATGCAAGGGAAAAGTAAAGAAGTGGTTGGGGATTAATCTGAGATCAAGACATATCAAAAGAAATAGAGAAACGTAGAGATCTTGTTCATAAATGTAATGCTGGTGCAGTGCCTCGCTTTTGGTTTGCTTGGAATCCTGGTCTGTTTGGATGTGCGGTTGTGCGTTTAAGCAAATAATTACTTGTAATTGACTCATTTGAGTCTCACATCTCTTTTGTGCTGTAAATGGTGTTTGGAGGTTGAACACTTTCATATCCATGGACCACTAATCCAATAAATTTGAGTTTGATTTGAAAGAAAATTGGTGAACTGACATTAATTTGATGGTGGGTTTGTGTATGATTTGAAATAAAATTGATGCAGCGACATTGATGTCACTGCATTTACAATTAGAGGATTGATGTAGTGACATTGATGTCACTGCATAAACAATTTGATAAACAAATTTGGTAAATTTGTAAAATAAATGTAGTGTCATTCATATTATGGTGTAATCGAGCCGAGTCGATTCGATACTCACTAGAGCTCAAGCTCGACTAAAAACGTTTGGGCTTGATCGAGCCATAAAAAGGCAAGATCAAACTCGACTCGCTAAGTACTCGATATATCTCAACTCGGCTCGTAAGCTTCATTATTTTCTTAGAATTCATTTCTTTTTTAATAAAACATAATAAGATCGAGCTCGACTCGTCTACTACTCGACTCAAATAATACCTTTTGAATTATAACAATATTTTATTATAAATTTAATAAATATAATTATTTAAATATTTATTTAATGAAGCCCGATTAGCTCACGAGGTATTCGATCACTATATTTTAAAACTCGAGATCGGCTCGGTTAAATATTCAAGTAGCTCGACTCGAGTTCGAACTCAAAAAAACCCGAATCGAGTCAAACCTCTTGCGAGTAAAGTACGAGTAACTCACGAGTAGCCTAATTCACATGTCACTTCATCGTCAAATGTCACTGCATCGTCAAATGTCATAACATTGTCACATGTCACTGCATCGTCATGTCACATCATCTTAACATGTCACTGAATCGTGATGGTCACTGCATCGCGGTGGTCAATACATCGGGGGTGGTCACTACATCGCGGTTGTCTTTGATTCGCTTTGGTCACTACATCGGGGTGGTCACTACATCGCAGTGGTGAATGCATCGGGGGTGGTCACTGCATCGCCGTGGCCACTACATCGGTGTGGTCACTGCACCGCGGTGGTCACTGCATCGGGGTGGTCACTGAATCGGGGGTGGTCACTACATTGCGGTGGTCAATGCATCGAGGGTGGTCACTACATCGGGGGTGGTCACTGCATCGCGGTGGTCAATGCATCGGATGTGGTCACTGCATCGGGGATGGTCACTGCATCACTGTGGTCAATGCATCGTGATGGTCACTGCATCGTGATGGTCACTGCATTTCACCGTATTGAGGGTGGTCACTGCTGATAGCCGTTTTGCAGTAAGCCAACTCTAACCGGCAGGGTACCGAGTCGGTTGTACTATAAATGGCGAGCAAGGTTGTATCTTACACAGAATCTGGTTAAGTATCAAATTCGGCCTCGTTCTTACTTTAGGCAAAAACGGTAGTTGAAAATGGTGATTTGTCAGATCATCGGTTTTACAAACTAAATACACACAAAATAAATGAGTTTAAACTATGAAAAAGAGATAGCCGAGTTATGTTCCAATCTAATACTCACAAACCCTAGCTAAGCTTAGAGGTGTTTTTGACTTACCTAAATGTTCTCGATGTCACTCGAAGGGTGTCGTTTTCTAATTCTGAGAATAGACATTATTTCAATAATCTACCCTCCAATGTCAGGTTCAACAGTCCGCTGACCGGATTTAACTTACCTAACACGGTCTACGTTAAATGAAACGCTCAACATGTTGCTACAAACCTCACACACGAAACCGAATCTAAACAACTCAGTCGGTTTTACAGGGTGATCCTAGAACCCCGGTTCCTGTACCCTCTCACAAAATACATATATAAAGAATATACATGAAATACGATTATCGAGTCGCAAATTCAACAACCCTGATCAAGCATAAGCTCTAGAACAACAACAACACCAAGCATCAACAATCAACTCATCAAGAACACTACACAAACGAACTAGAGTTTGAATTCGAAGATTATCGCATAACTCGGCTATAAAACGATTAGCTACTCATTCTAACTACCAAATTATAAGAAATCAACATTAAAAATAACAAGAAATTGAGATTACCGAAAGATGAAGTTGAAAAACACCGGAAGAAAAACGAAATCCAAATTGAAATTGTGATAGCCCAACAACACGAGTCATCGAATTACAACTAATTAAAGCTAATCTAAGCTAAATATGTATAAATCTAATTTAAGCTAATAAAAAATCTAAACAACGCAGAGAAAGAGCTGAAGAAGATGATGGGTCATGTTTATCCACTCACAAATTGCTATTTATAGGGGGAGGTGCAAGTGGGTAAAAAAAAGTCGGTAGGTGCACACTTACCAATTCTTAGGTGTGCACCTACGAAATGAGCAAAACACCCCAAAAATCTCAATACTGGTAGGTGTCCACCTAAAAAATGTTAGGTGTGGACCTACCAAGTGCTCTGTTAAGGGGCTCTCTGGTCTCATAGGTGTGCACATACTATATCGTTAGGTGTCCACCTGCTCACACATCTTCAGAAAATTAGCCATAACTTTGTATGTAGTCCTCCAAATCAAGTGATTCAAAATGTATTGGAAATATTATTGAATTGTATACAACTTTCATGAAGATTTCAAACCCATAAAGTGCATTTATATTGGACCAAAATGCAGATGAAGGTAAGATAGGGTTGTTATACTGATGAATTTTGATCCGTTTGAACATTTAAGCTTCGGGCACATGCTCCTACCCTCATAACTCGCCTTCCGGTAATCTCGAACACCTAAGTACTGCACAATATCACAACAAACACTACACATAACCCCTACAGGACACTAGGGTGACTGAGAATGCATCAAAACACCTAAAACATCAAGATTTTCGGACATTACGTTCTAGGTCTCGTAAATACAAACCATGGTGTAAAATAAATCAAAACACAACCACATGTCTCCAGAAACATATGAAACGAGGTATAAACGGGATCTAATCACATAGTAAATGATATCCAATTCGACTCTCATCAACTACCCCCTACTTAGCGTTTGCTCGCACTCGAGCAAAAATGAGGGATCCAGAAATAAAGATGAAGCCAACACTGTCATGATACATCTAGTCTAAAGTATTGCAATGGTAAAACACAAGTAATTAACACAAATTCATATGATTCGAGCTCTACCTTGTATCGAAAAAAGAATGTGTGTGTGTGTATAGCTTCTTCGATATTTATCACCAACGACCAGTTTAGATTATAGTCGTAAAATGTACCGAGGTTACACCATAGGCTTATACTTCATTAACATCTCCACTAATCGAGGTCAATCGAAGTCTAGTAGGGTCCGGTAGGACTTCAAAGGTTGTAATGTTAAGCTAGGGTCGAGGCTAACGAAAGGAATATTTACGATAAAATAGAAAAGATAATACAAGTGAGCTTAATCGAGCCATATATATACAAACCATAGATTTTCCCTTCGTAGTATCACAAGATTCAACTCCTCGTAAGGATGTTCATTTGAATAGTATGAACCATCAACCGAGTTTCAACTTATAATTCATCCAACCTTCCACCTCTCCACATCATTCCACAAGCTGGAGACGTATGTCACATCCAGGTCTAGTTTGTACCTAAGCTCGTCAACCAGGAACAAAACCGCTACAGAACACAACAATATCTCAACTCCGTACTAGATTAGAAGAAGCACCCGTCACCAACATCACAATGACAAAAATTCAAATCCCAAAAATTGCACTCCATTAACACTTATACACATACACACACAACTTTTCTTCTTCTTTTTTTTTTTTCTTCTTCTTCTAATTTTTTTCTTCTTTTTCGTACTTTTTTTTCAAAACCACAAAAATGACCAAAAGCCAAAAAGCCACATAATTCCTTCTTCTCTACAATATACTCATATTTACCAACACCACTCGAGAGATATGTCACACAATAACCCCACACTTCAATTGGAAAATGTAAAAACATCAAGCTCAACCTTGCAAGGTGATCAAAGAAACGTAGACCAAAATAAAGCCTAAGGGCACCGGTAATTTTGAACCAAAATAACGAACGGCTAGTTCAGGCGGCGGTCTAACCACCCTAGAAAAGGCTTTGAGGGGGAACTGAGGATATACATATAAAGGATGGCATTTGGCTCTGTTTACGACTAATTTTGTGGTTTATATCGAGTTATTCCGTAACAATATCTTCCGTGTTTTAGTGTTTTTTATAAAAATCACTTGCTAAAAGGATAAATTGGAAGAATGGGTTTAGAATCTATTGAAGTGTGAAAATCGAGCTATTTATGTGGTTTTTATCTATTTATGTACGATTTTACACTTTGCTCGTTTCTATCGCCTTGTAGGTATGCTTGCATGTTGTGAAAGGAGCTAGAACGGTGTTTGATTGAAGATTAGAGGAAGGAGAAAGATGCAAGTTTGAGATTTGCATGAAGGTTTACATGGCTGAACTGGCGTCCATTGCATCCGTCCAGTGGACGGGCGTTTAAAGCACCAGACGGGCGTCCAGAAGGCTTATTCGATTCAAAGAAGAAAGGTCTCAGGTGGACGAGCGTCCACTATTCCAGACTGGCGTCCAGGAGGAGATATTTGATTCAGAGTTTTGAAAATTTCGGCAGAAGAGCGTCCATTTTTGCATAGGACGGACGTCCAAGAAGACTCGGCCCGACTTGATGAATTTTGTGAAGACTGGACGGGCGTCTACCTTGCTGGACGGGCGTCCAATAGCCGACCTAACCCTAGCCGCCTTAAAAATCTATAAATAGCAGCGCATTCTAAACCCTAAAATCAGACTTTTACACACCAAAAAAAAAACACACAGCAGCCGCATATCCAAAAGAGCAAACAAGGAGATGAGATCTTCCATCCCAACAATCATAATCACCAACATGATTGTTGGCTAAGCATATCGCGGTGGGACAACGGAGGAAACCAATCAACAACTACACCAACTAGAGGATCTTAAGCTATATTTTTAGTGAGTTAAATTTACTGTTTTTTATCAATTGAATGTTGTGATTAATTGTTTATGTTTTATTGAATCGAGAGATCGATGAAACTATTTTTCTGATTGAATTTATATGAGAGTATTGATTCAAGCTTTGATCTTTTCAATTGATGCAATTAATTGTAATTCAAGAGATTGTTTATGGTTAATTGAGTAGAGTATTGGAGACAATCTCATGATCGTGTTATGCATGCTAGTTTAGTTTTGCTTGAGAGAGAAAACGAAACCCTAGAAATTGATTAAAGAGACTTAATCGAAATCGTGATTTGATCATTACTAAAAACCGTATTTTTAGCTCACAATATAGTTGGGGTTGGTTGGTTGATTGGTGGATTCTCGTTGCCTTGCCGTTCTTTTAATTATTTGATAAACCAATTCGTTCATATCAACTTTTGTTGCTAAGTTTAGTTATTTTAAAAAACCCTAGTTTTTGCCTGCTGTTTTCTGCATATTTTCTGTTTCCAGTACGTTATCGGACGCCCGTCCACATCAGTGGACGCCCGTCCAGTGTCGATTTTATTCTATTTTCTGCTATTTTCTGTTTCTAGTCGTAGTTTCTAGATTATAATTAATCTATACCTTACTTTTATATAATAATTTGTGACATAATCGATACAATAAATGTACTTAATCCGATAGACGTTCGATTCCCTTAGGACGACCCGGTAACACCTTTACTATGAGCCTTGCACTTGGGGTGTTCCGGTAATTATAAATTTAAAACTAGTTTTTACCGAACAGGCTCTGATCAGGTCAAAGAAATGCCATAACCTTCATCCCCTACTTAACTAAGAATGACCTTTTTATTTCGCCTCGAAGTTAATCATATTAGTTCTAGGTAATAGTGTCATTAATATCCACTATAATCGTTCACTAGTCTCGGTGAATCATGAAGTCAAAGCTAACGTGATAGAACTGTTCCATTCTCAATACAAGATCCAACTCAAATGAAATGCATTCGTATAATTACTATATGTTTAACAAATCAATATTGAAGGCTCAATGTATCAAAACCAATGTCAAAGCCATCAAAATTCTTGAAAACTGACTCATTTATACTATAGGGATAACAATCGATAACTATAACTCGTTCGATATGAAAACGAAACATTGAAGGTAAACAAACCACCCCTTACTTTAAAACGAAACACGAATGATAAGGGTAGAAAACATAGCTTACAACCGGAAAAAGGAGCGAGTACGATCATGTGGCATCTGTAAATGTCCTCCCAGGGTACCTGTGCTATTATCGAAAACAAACACCAAACATACGAGATACACAAGTATGGATATATCGAAATGAAACTAGATGGATCAACACGACTTATCAAAAACCAAAACACAAAAAACAACACACTAGCCCCCTAAAACAACATCCTCGGGTTATATTACAACAACACTTGCCCGAGTATCATGCTACAAACTAAAGAAATACAAAGAGGAAAGAAAAGCAATAAAAACACATTTTGAGTTTAGAGTCCTCAACTCGACTTTCTATCCCGAAATATGTCAAGGATAGCTATACCAAAGGAGAGCAAACCGTTGCATCTCCCTACCAAAATTGTAGGGATTGAGCAGCCCCGAAAAGGAAATACGATAAATATAGGACTCAATCCCCAAAGACCACGATTGGTTCGATGAATCCATTGCACAGAACAACGAATTCACTTTCCCCGAACGAAAACATATCCCAACAAATAACGACTCTAGCACCAAGTAATAACAATTAGGCTCAATATCAACAACAAACTCAATAGGGTGCAGCCCTGTAGGTATAACAATAGGGCTAAATGAAGACAAAATAGATGATTCAATGGAAACAAGATTCATGCCATCCTCATAGCATTCCTCCGGAGTGACTTTTACCAAAGTTTCATGTTCTCTCCTCTCAACCTCCTCCATCTCGATCAGTTGTTGCACTTGATGTTCCAAGTTCCGTATGGCTGTTTGCATTGTTGCGAAGCCATTACAAAACTCTCTGATATGATCTTAGACCAATTTACTCAACTGTTCAACCGTTTGCTCAAGTGGCACCTGTCCATCCGTTAAATCTCTATTTCCAGAGGTGGAGAAGTATCGAGTTGTTGATCAAAGTAACTTGGGGCATTATGATTGAGCTAAAATTTACCTCAACAAAAACAATTTATAAAGACTCGAAACCGTGGGCAAACTAACTCTCTACCCGGCGGTGTACCGGGTCGATTGCTAGCATAGCTACAGGAGTACGAGGTCGAACCCAAAGGAATATGGTTGTGAATACCAAAGCAAACTTGAAACTTAGTCTAGGCGATCCAGATTTTAAGGTGTTTTATAACTACAACGACAATTAAGCATTTCAATTAACAAGTCTAAAGATAAGAGAAGAAAAAGAAACTACTGAGAGGATTAGATTAAGGATTACGAGCATAGCCGAACCATGATCCCACTAGTTACTTACGCCCCCTCGAGTGACTAAACCGAGAGTGTGCATATACCGACCAACCATAACCAAAAGTGCTTAACGATTATTCAAGGGTAACGGTTTCTAAACTGGTGATGCTATCTGAACAACTCTCCTTCATCACCCTATGCTCGGCTAACCAATTCCCCCTTAAGGAAACCGGAAACCCCAACACGATAAGCTCTAAACCGATTAAACGTTAAAACGAGTAACCTCACTTTGGGCCCGGGCTTAACAACTAAGTCGAGTCTACTCCGCGATCCTAGAACCCCTTTTCCCACATCTCTCTATCTGAACAACTCTTTAGATTGATGTGTGTGACTTTGACCTAGATGATCAATCTAGCCCAAATATGTTAAAACAAGTTCTAAGACAAGAATAAATCATTAAAGCATGAAAATAATCACTACCCACTCCCAGTTTCGTCACCCAAAGGGTGATTTCACTAGTGTTCACATGATTCGACTATGTTAAGGAACTAGCTACTCATTATACTGATTAAAACATACATATAACAGTAAATAAAAGCCATAGGAGGTAAGGGAGAGAAGAAATATACTATAAATTGAGAGAAATTCGAGTTCATATCCAAAAAGTACAAAATAGAGAACTAATTAAAAGGTGGTGGCTTAGTGTTTAAAGTAGAGATTTGAGCTAGGAAATGGAAAGATTAAGCTAAGATTATACTACTTTAAGCTAAGAGAATGTATTCTAAGCTAGTACAAAATTCGAGCTAAAATGGGGTAGGTTAGCTAAGAGAGGAGAGAATATCTAATGAAATTCGATGGAAGGGGTATTTATAGGGGCAAAAATCTTCAGAAAAATGACTCCAAATGCCAGTTTGGAGGTCCCCAAACGCGCGTTTCGCTTCATGTGCTCTCTATCCAAAATTAGCAGTTTGAAACGCCGGTTTGAGAGTTGAAACGCGCGTTTGAGATGATGCAGTTTTCTGGCTACAATAAAACCATAATATCTTCGCGTGTAGAACTCCAATTTGAGTGATTCAAAATGCGTTGGGAATCTCTTTCAATTATCTACAACTTTCATGAGGAATCCATGACCAGAAAATGCCTCCATCATAGGTCAAATTGCTTCTTTGAACGAACATAGGGGTTGAGATACTAACACTTCTCCCCCCTTTTTCCTAGGTTCATTTTTGCACCTTGATCATACTTCTCATCATAAATATTTGCCTTCCGGGTTCTCGAGACACCTAGACCCTACAATCTCATGAATGAATAAAACACACAAACGATTCCGGAGGGTAAAAGTGCTCTGAACGGGGTTAATATCAATAAAAACGAGGCTTTACCATCAAAAGATGATAAAAGCCCTTGTGCTCTAAAACATGTGATACCAACCCATTTTGAGACCTTAATGTCTCAAAATATAACAAAAATGCATCAAAATGGGGGCTAAAAGAGTGCCAGAGTCATGCAAAGTTGACCCTTATCACATTATCCCACTCATTTAAACCATGATATCTTCGCGTGTAGAACTTTGATTTTAGTGATTCAAAATGCGTTGGAAAGCTCTTTCAATTATCTACAACTTTCATGAAGAATCCATGACCATAAAATGCCTCCATCATAGGTCAAATTGCTTCTGAACAGAACATAACATTGAGATACTAACACTTCTCCCCCCTTTTTCCTAGGTTCATTTTTGCACCATGATCATACTTCTCGTCATAAATCTTTGCCTTCCGGGTTCTCGAGACACCTAGACCCTACAATCTCATGAACGAATAAAACACACAAACGATTCCGGAGGGTAAAAGTGCTCTGAATGGGGTTAATATCAATAAAAACGAGGCTTTACCATCAAAAGATGATAAAAGCCCTTGTGCTCTAAAACATGTGATACCAACCCATTTTGAGACCTTAATGTGTCAAAATATACCAAATATACATCAAAATGGGGGCTAAAAGAGTGCCGGAGTCATGTAAAGTTGACTCCTATCAACCACCCCACACTTAGCCTTTGCTCGTCCTCGAGTAAATTAGGTGTTTTAAAACAAACCAAGGGATTCAAATTTGTGACGTATGTGCAATACTCACACTTTCGAGGTACTTGACAAGTAAGACAACGAATATGTACACAGCAATACAATATTATAAAGCAAATGGAGTGTGTGTGTGTGGTGAAAAGTTAGAACAAGTACCCAAAAAGGTTATTGGGTTTGAATCCCTATCAACATGTCTACACTTAAATCTCATACCACCTAGCATCTCCACAAATCGAGGCCACAAAGGATAGATACGATCATGTAGGACTTTAATGTTATAACGTTAGGCTAGGGTATTGGGGTTAACCAAAAAGGATATTTAGGAACTGGAGAAAAAGAAGTACGAGTGAACCTAATCAACAAGTGTACCACTTCATCTCTACCATACAAACCATCCAAACTCCTCTTTGATTACTTTAAGCATTTGGGAACTATAGGATACTAACATACCCGAACTCATTGCCAAACTCAACTATGTTTCAAGCATCATGAGGCGAGATCGAATACATTAGCACCTATCTAACTATCCCAACTCCAACATCATAAAGATCACTTTTAAGCTCATCACTTTGATTCCAACCCTTCATTTCTATATACTCTGAGCTTTTATTCATTGAGAACTTCTCAATTTATTTTGAAGTTTGATTTTTTTTTACATACTTTTCTTTTCTTCTTGGGCCAAATCCAAACACTAGGCCCGATTGAGCTCCTCCTCTCCTTATAGCTCAAAACTGAGAAACCACCAACCTGAATTTAAAACACCATTTCCCCCACCCCACACTTGCCTTAGCAAGTGTGGCCTAACAAAAGACTAAATCCACTCGTAGGGTATAGAATGAAGGAAACGTGACCAAAATAAGGGCTAGGGCTAGGTTTCTGATTAAGTAACAAAATGGCTATAAAACGAATGGTGGTCAGACCATTCTAATCAGGCTGAGAGGGGCTAAAAGGATCATATATAGAGATTTAGGCTTATTTGGCTCTGGTCGGGTCAAAGAAGCGCCAGGAACTATCATCCCGTATCCTACCTAAGCAACCTTTCTATTTTGCCTCGAATACTAGATATATGAGTGAGTGTAGCAACCAAATTGTGTACAGGTGTAGCTTAATGTGTATAATAAGCCTCCATTTCCAATATAAGACTGAATCAAAATGGACACGTTCGAAATCCTGCTAAAACAAGTACCACTCAAATGTGAGCATTACACATACCCACGGTGTTGAAAACCCTTGAAATTTTTTAAAAATTGCCCAAAAATCGACTCGAAACCGGTCAAAGACTGAGTTTCAACACATATAAGGTATAATGCAACTCAAAACATCGAAAACGGCTAAGTCCACCACCCTACACTTTGAAATCACCACTGTCCGCAGTGTGTGCGAAAAAAAGAGTAAAAGACTTAGCTGTTTTAGAACCCGGCAGAAAGGCGCACTAGAAATCTCATAACATCTTCTTTCAATGTCCATCTCGAGCACCTAGAGCCCTATAGACAGAAAACAAAGCAAACACATGCACGGGAAAAGTCCACGTGCCAAAGGATAGCAATAGGTACGAGTTATAAAGGTAGAAGCCATGCCACAAATATCAACCATACTAGACGGGAATCGCACTGGATGTAAAGATAATCAAAAGAAACACAGAGCATCCACGTATAAAATAAGGCCATAGAGGCTCTCATAAAAAAAAACCTCCCCGCCTATGTACAAAAGCCGGAACCAAAAGGAATTTCTCACCCCAACCTCTCTTTTAAGACAAAACTCTCCCCTCTTGCACCCAAAGACCACTCCAAACACATTATTACTACCAAAAAGGTGGGTTGCCTCCCCCAAGCGCCTTTGTTTTGTGTCGTTGGCTCGACGGGATGACTTATACAGTGCCAATTTTTTCAAAGTTATACTATTGGCACAGGCGAGGAAAGGTAGAAGTGCTTTGTTTAACGTCGTTAGCATCGACTTCAAGTAGCAACACAATTAACCATCAACCAAAATTCAAACTCAAAAAGATCAACAACTTAAGAAGACTAAAAATAGCAAGCATCATGAAAACCGAATTCGCTAGAAACTTACTTCTCATTGCCCACGATGCTAGTTTTTCCCAACTCGGGAATCCTCTTTTCTCAAAATCTCTCATCATCTTCTTATTGAAATTTCCATTCCATGGTAGTTGTCCCCTTTTACAGATTCTATAAGCTCCATCTACCGGTGAGTACACAAAATCGATCGCATAATACTCATCAACACAAGGTGGAAGAGTGTAATAATCCGGGACCGGCATGCTAATAATATCCAACTCTCCCGGTAGCTCTGCCATAGATGGCTTATAAATCTCTTGAGGTTTCACCACACACTCCATAACGACATCTTCACAAACTTCAATTGGGAGTGATGGTGAAATGGGCGATCCCAACTTTTCCCCTAACTCAAAGTCTATCTCATCAATAACTGTGCTCAAATCTATCGTACACCCCTCCAAGTCATCATTTTGTATTTCATCGGGAGACGGTGTAATAGATAAAAGTTGCACCTCCTCCATTTCCAAGTCTTGCAACTCCTCTTCATCCCAAAATGAGCTATCCTCATCACCAAAAAATTCTTGCTCAGTCATCATGATGGTAGGTTCCACCACACACTCCACCAAGGTATCATCAATTTTCATCTCAATGGGTGAAGGTGCAATAGGTAGAACGTGAAACCTGCCATAAACAAATATCGCAATTGGAGGTGATGGAAATATGGGTGATCCCAAATCACTGTCTGGCTCAGAAACCTCATCATAGCAAACTGAATCATCAACCTCACTCTCAACCTGAACTTCTTCACTGATAACATCATCATCCCGGACCACCTCTATTGCACATGTCTCTTCAAGATTTCTTATGTCGGAGTCAAAGCTTCTATCGAACTCTTGCATATCCTTGTTCATTTGAATCAAACTCTCGTTCAATTGAATCAACTGCTCCATTTTAATGTCGGTGAAGCCTTCTTGTGGTATGGGGGGAAACTGATCATACTGACATTGATTCATTGGAGGTGAGTAGTAGGCTTCTTGCCATGCCAGACTCTGATCAAGTGGCTGAATGGGTGAAGCTATCAACGTGTTGAGTATGATCACCGTAATCCTGATAAGCACTAGGGTTCGGACAACCCTCATAATGTTGTGGCTCATAACTTGAATAACCATAATTTTGGCATGCACTAGGGCACTGATAAGCCTACGGCCGTTCGACACCGTTTTCGAGGTCAAAATCTGCTGTTTTCCCTTCCATTTTAGCCCTAGAAGATTTTAACACGTTTTTTTCACCGTCTTAGTGTTTTTCCTGTTTTAAGTTTTTCGTAGGTAGGTTTCTTTTCCTGTTTCTGTTTCTATATTTTTTCTAGTTAAAAAAAAAATAGAAACCTTTTGAACGGGCATCCAGAATCTAAACGCCCGTCTGCCCCCAATTTGTCTTCTGAACGCTAGTTCAGTGACTTGAACGAGCGTTCACCTCCAGAATTTCCCTTGAACCAGCGTCCACTCATACTGAACGCCGGTTCAATCTCTTAAATTGTCATCTCTCCTCTTCTCTCTTATCTCTTTCCTCTTTCTAAACCTCTAAACCCTCTAATCTTCCTTACATTCATTCTCATCAACCCTAAGGTTGATTTCCTCCTGTTCTGCTCTTCTGGTTTATGCAAACCAGGAGTAAGAAGGGACCTCTTATCTTTAATCCTGAACCAGAGCGATCTATTCTCAGGAGAAAGCTCTTCCCTAATCCAGACATTATGGCTAACGAACTTCCAAATCCATATCCTCAAGCCCAAATGAATCTGATCCTTCAACAGATGCAGGCAATACAACAACAACAGAATCAACAAGCTGGGATAAATAATCAATTTCAACAGTTCCGTCAGAACCAGCTAAACCAATTAAATCAAGACCCCTATGCTCCCTATCTTGACCAAGACTTCTTGGAAGGATTCGCCCTCCAGACATGGGGCAAGTGAACTTCGATCTGAAAAATGGAGTGGTAGGACTGGTACAGAATAGTTCTTTTCATGGCACTGCTGACGAAGATCCTTATGACTTCTTGTCCACCATCGTTCAAATCTGCGAAGCAGGTCACTATCCTGGTGTTGATTCTGAGATTGTCAAGTTAAAACTCTTCCCGTTTGCTCTAAAGGGTGAAGCAAACCGTTGGTTCAAATCTTTAGCCCATCATTCTCTCCGTACCTGGAATGATGTCAAAAGATCCTTTGCTCTGAAGTTTGTCTCACTTGGGGCAATCATGGACATGAAAAGGGAGATAGCCACATTTGAACAACTTGATGGTGAGAGTGTGGGGAAAGCATGGGAGAGACTAAATCTGTTGATGAGGAAGTGCCCCAACCATGGATACAGTAGACATGAGCTACTAGAGTTATTCTACAGAGGTGTCTCTCAACCAAATAGAGACTTCCTTGATTCAACTGCTCATGGATCCTTCCTAGGGAGAGGTGATGATGCTGCTTACAGGGTAGCTGAAACTATAGCAAAGAATAACATGTGGTCAACTCCAAGGAAGACCAATGTTAGTGGGAATAAGAAGGAATCTGCTGCGAGCCATTCTGAGACTAAGGTGTTAGTTGCTCAAATGGAAGTAATTAGTAAGCAGCTAGACAACTTACAAATGCAGCAGCAACAAGGGCCGTCAGATATGAACTACCTGGGAATACAGGCGGGAGATGAGATGAATGAGGAAGAGAATTTAATGGAGAATCATAACCAAACCTTCAGAAACTTCAATCAGAATCAGAATTATTCCGGATTTCAACGTCCCAATCCTAATCAAGTCAATGCACTACCTGGCCCATCAAATTCCAAACCTTCTTTCAGCTCAAGTTATCAAAGACCACCTCCCGGGGTGGTTAATCAATCTCACAATCCTAACTCCCAAAGACCTCAAGGTGGTTGGAATCAAAACCAACCTCATAACCAAACCACCTCTTGTGTCCCTCAACATAAGTTTGATGAGCTAGTAGACATGGTGAAGACCTTGGCTACTAGTGTCAAGACAATAGAGAGACAGGTTGGTCAGATGGCAGACCAACAAGCAAACAGACCCCACGGTAAACTTCCAAGTTATACCGAAAGAAATCCTAAAGCAGATATCAATGTTTGCACTGCCATCACACCTCAATGGGAGTATGGAAACGAAGAGCTGAATGAGGTCACTCTAAGAAGTGGTAAGCAGGCGGGACCCGGAAAGATGTCGGGAAACGAGTAGCCCCTCCTGACGCCATAAGTTCAGGAGGGGGCAATCAGAAGTTAAATACCGAAGAAAGCAACAGTGAGGAGGAGCTTAATGATGATTCTTCGGGTGATGAAAATGGTTCTGATAGAGAAATGAGGAGAAGTCAGGTGGTTGTACCCCTGACAAAGAAGAGGGAGGAAAAGTTTGTCAGATGGAAGGATAAGGAAGACGAAGCCATAAAAAATCAAGCCATGAACAATGATAAAGCCCTTCCTTATCCACCGAAGAAGAAAGAGAATACCCTCAGTCATGACAGACAATATGCTTAGAGATACCAAAGTGAGTATACCCCTAGCTGAGGTATTGACTGAAATGCCCAAGTGCTCTAAGTATCTTAAGGAAGTTTGTGGAAGCAAGAAGAAGCTTCAAGGGATGGCGAAAGAAGTTTTAAGAGAAGATTGCTCTATGGTTTCACAAAAAGTTGCTACTAAGCGAGGTGACCCCGGGAGACCTTCAATCTCTTGTGAGATTGAAGGCCACATGTTCCAAAACGTCTTATGTGACTCGGGGGCCTCCATAAATGTGATGCCATTGAACGTACGCAAAAAGCTCGGTTTAGATAAAAGAATGCGGGAACGCCTATTTCTCTTCGGATGGTGGACCGATCTAGCCGCTCGGCGGCCGGTTGTGTTGCTAATGTTCTTCTCCGTGTTGAACATTTGGTTCTCCCTACTTGACCGGGTTATCTTAGACTATCCACGACAAAGAGATGCCCCTAATTCTAGGCCGGACCTTTTTGGACACCTCTGCCGCCCTCATCGATTTCTGTAAGGGTCAGATTACGCTTAGAGTCGATGATACATCTGTTACCTTCACACGAGGGAAAAGTCCTGAGGAAACCTTGATTGAAGAAATCTCGTTCGTTGAAGCAATTTATAAGGACGAAGAAGATGCCAACTCTGAAGAAACGGTAGAGCTAACAGAGATAGGTGTTTTCGAAGCTATAAACATTAAAGATCAAGTCGATTGTGGACCATCTTCGTTTCATTACGGGCCGTAGTCAGCGACGAGTCGCCTTCACAACTTGCTCACACTGAGCCTGTCAATGAACAAGAAACATGGAGATTCCCAGCAATGAACGATGATTTCAAAGAGCTGCATCAGGAAGACTTTAACCCTATAGAAGAGGAAGCCCTAATGGGTAGTTGGGATGAAGTGGATTTCTGGAGAGAGGTTGATGATTGGGAACAGCTAGCAGAGGAGCTAAAAGAAGAAGAGTTGAGAAAGATGATCAAGCATAAGAAGGAGAAAGCGGGTGCTTGACGAAGGATCCACATGGATGATGTGATCCGACCTTTACGGGGTTATACCTCGGGAAGATGAGGTATTCTTCGATCAACCACTTCAAGCCCATAAGGAAAAAGGTGGCCCCTTAAAATCCAGTATTGAGCAACCACCTACTGACTTGGAGCTTAAACCGCTTCCGCAACACCTTAAGTACATTTTTCTTAAGGATGGTGATAAGTTACCCTTGATCATCTCTTCAAAACTCGAGCCCAAGCAAGAAGCACTGCTGATAAAAGTGCTTGAAAAGAACATCCTCGCGTTCGGATGGCAAGTGGGTGATATCCGTGGAATCAGCCCCGATGTGTGCATGCATAAAATCCGAACGGAGGAGGGAGCTAAGAAAGTCAGACAACCCCAGCGAAGGCTGAATCCGCACATGCAGGAGGTTGTCAAGAAAGAAGTCATAAAATGGTTAGATATGGGAATCATCTATGCAACGCCGACAGTGAGTGGGTTAGCCCCACCCAAGTTGTGCCAAAGAAGGGAGGTATTACCGTGGAAAAGAATGAAAAAGGGGAAGAAGTAGCTTTACGCCTTGTGACTGGCTACAGGGTCTGCATTGACTATCGCGGATGAATGAAGTCACCGCCAAAGACCATTTCCCCTTACCTTTCATTGACCGGCTTCTTGAAAGGCGAGTGGTCATAAGTATTATTGTTTCCTCGATGGATATTACGGTTACTTCCGGATAGCCATCGACCCTAATGACCGGGAGAAGACTACGTTTACGTGTCCATCGAGCACTTTTGCTTTTCGCAGAATGCCTTTTGGGTTATGCAATGCACCAGCAACATTTCAACGGTGCATGTTGGCCATTTTCGATGGACTTGTGGAGAAATGTATGGAAGTCTTCATGGATGACTTCTCAGTCTATGGCGATAGCTTTGATGAGATCTTGGAAAATCTAGATATGGTACTTCAACTCTGTGTTGAAAAGAATTTAGTGCTTAACTGGGAGAAATGCCATTTTCTAGTAGATGAAGGGATTGTTCTGGGACACAAGGTGTCCGGTACTGGTATTCAGGTTGATAAGGCTAAGGTAGAAGCCATTGAAAAGATGTCGTACCCTAAGACTGTGAAGGAGGTACGAGGTTTTCTTGGCCATGTTGGTTTCTACAGGCGATTCATTCAAGACTTTTCTAAAATCGCCAAACCTTTATCTAACCTTCTTAAGGACGATGTTGAGTTCTTGTTTGATGAGAAATGCAAGGAAGCTTTCAATTGCCTAAAGGATAAGCTCATAAGTGCCCCTATCTTAATCGCACCCGACTGGACTAAGCCTTTTGAATTAATGTGCGATGCTTCTAACTACGCGGTGGGTGCGATTTTAGGCCGGAGAATTGATAAAAAGTTCGGGCCCATTTACTATGCAAGCCGCACCTTGAACCCGGCCCAATGCAATTATACCACGGCGAGAAGGAATTCTTAGCCGTCGTTTTTGCTATCGACAAGTTTAGAAGTTACCTTCTAGGGTCTCAAGTTGTGGTTTGGACGGACCATGCAGCCTACGCTACCTTATGGACAAAGCGGATGCAAAGCCAAGGTTACTCAGATGGATTCTAATTTTGCAAGAGTTTGACCTGGAGATCAAAGATAAGAAGGGTAGTGAAAATATTGTGGCTGATCACCTGTCTCGCCTAGTAAATGAGGGTGGCAAAAAATACAAGGACATAGACATTGATTTTCCAACCGAGCAATTGATGAAGCTTGATACAGTTAGGCCGTGGTATGCTGATTACGTCAACTACTTAGCAGGTGGGCATTTAGAAGAAATGACGTATCAGGAAAAGAAGAAATTTTTCAGCGACTTAAAGTATCTCGTATGGGAGGATCCATATCTGTTTAAAGTCTGCAAGGATGGGTTGCTTAGAAGGTGCGTTCCGGAGCATGAACAATTGGATATCTTGGAGCAATGTCATAGTGGTCCCGCTGGTGGGCACTACGGAGCACCTAAGACAGTCACAAAAATCCTTCAAGCTGGTTTTTACTGGCCTACTTTGTTTAAAGATGTTGAAGCCTTTTGCAAAGGCTGTGATAGATGACAAAGAGTAGGGAGACTCAGTAATAGGATGGAGATGCCTTTGAGGCCTATCTTGGAATGTGAAGTTTTTGACGTCTGGTGCATTGATTTTATGGGACCGTTCCCATCATCATGCTCTAACAAATATATTCTGGTCTGTGTGGACTATGTTTCCAAGTGGGTAGAGGCCATAGCCACCCAAACCAATGATCACAAAGTTGTAAAGAAATTCTTGCAAAAGAATATCTTTACTAGATTTGGCTGTCCTAGAGCCCTTATCAGTGATGAAGGTTCGCATTTCTGTAACGCGCCGCTTGATAAAATTCTTGAGAAATATGGTGTCAAACATAAAATCGGTACACCATATCATCCCCAAACAAGTGGCCAAGTCGAGGTGAGCAACCGGAGCCTTAAACGGATTCTAGAAAAGACCGTGAACGCAAATAGATCCAACTGGAGTCTAAAGTTGGATGACGCACTTTGGGCTTATCGCCTTTGCGTTTAAGACCCCTATGGGTACGTCACCCTTCCAAATGGTTTATGGCAAAGCTTGCCATCTACCAGTCGAGCTTGAGCACAGAGCTTACTAGGCTATTAAATTCTTGAATTTCGACAGCCAGCTCCGTGGGGAAAAGAGATTATTGCAATTGAACGAGCTCGATGAGTTCCGACTCCGTGCCTACGAGAATTCGAGAATCGTAAGGAAAGAATGAAGGCACTCCACGATGCTAAGATTAAAGATCGGAAATTCAAAGTGGGAGACATGGCTTTGTTTGTATAACACCGAGGCTCCATCTTTTGCCGGTAAGCTTAAATCTAGATGGTCCGGCCCCTTTGAGATTCTTGATGTTCATCTGGTGGAGCCATTACGTTGAAAGGGTACGGCGATCAACCGTTCAAAGTCAATGGTCACGGGATTAAGAAGTACTTTGGGCAAGCCAAGGAACGGCTGAAGTACTATACTTTCATAAGAGAAATGAAACGGTTGAGTCGTTTATTTGTGAAGAGATTCCATCCGACTTCTTTGGAGTGGATGATGACATTATTACCCCTAACTTTGCGGATCCTTCGTCGATGCTCCCGAGCTTTGTTAGCATACCTCGGCCGAATCGAGAAACAAGAAAAAGAAGCAAAGAGTCGGTGTTGTACGGAGAGAAAAGTTTCATGATTTTCTCGCGCACTTGACTTGTTGTTGTGGCGAAAACCATTTCCATCCTAGTCATTCGATTCGACGAGAAGTGGTTAGCCTCATACCCAAGTGGCCTGATCCAGGTTGACTTGGTTTACTCTGTCAAGCTAATGACATAAAAGAAGCGCTCCTAGGAGGCAGCCTAGTCTTTTAAGTTACTTTTTAGTTAAGTTTTTAGGGCGTTAGGAATAAAACCATGGTGATTTGTGTGTTGGTTATCCCTGTCCTATTTGTGAATGCTTTATTTGCCCATTTATGTGTGCATTCATGTTTACTCATATACCCCTTGTCCCCCGAGATTATATGCTATGTCGAGTGTTGCAGATATTGTTGCGCGGTTTTTGCCAGTTATCACTTTTAGTGTTGTCTGTTCGTGATACGAGCTGCAGCGGTTCATTCATGTTACGGCCTGACCACTGTCAACCTACATCCCGACAACCACTTTGAAACCAGCTAAGTATTCTTTTGTTTTATTTGCACATTCTGAGGACATAATGTGATTTAAGTGTGGGGGGGTGTCTACATCGGGAGTTATCATGCTATACCTTCTGAAAAGTTATCATGCTATACCTTCTGAAAATGAGTAAATGTGATTTTATCGAAAATTTTAAAAAATTTCAAAGTAAACTTGGATAATTGTAAATCTTGAGCATGTAATTGAAACAAATGGCTTGCTAGTTGTAGTTCCCTGACAATGATTTTATGTGACTTTGAGAGATAATTATAGCATGCTTTTACTGATTTGAGATAGTATTCATTTCACACTCACGAAAGCCTTTGATATTGAAGCAAAAATTTTGAACTGTATCCTTTCACTATTTTAGTGATTTATCTTAGAGAGATTTGGTCTCAATAGTAACAGTGAAGTAACACCTAAGTTCAGAACGTGCACTGTGAATATCTGAAGGTTTGAATGTGATAAGTGAAACGTAACTAATGTTTTTTTGAAAAAAGTTGAGTTAATAATAAATAAATGGGTGTGTCGAAAGCTGGTCGATGATTGGAGTGAGGTAGGGCATTATCTCGAAATGTCCTATTCCACTATGATGACCAAAAGCTCACGACAGTCAGGAAAAGCTACCCTATGATTTGAGTAAGGTAGGGTGTTATCCCGAAACATCCTATTCTACTATGACGGGTAAGAGCTCATTTTGATGTGCGTCAAAGAAGAAAAAAAGAAAGTGAAAGAAAAATTAAAGACTTTGTTATCGTTGAACTTATACCCAGTATAAACCGAATGATATCTTGTAGGGATTATCCTGCGAGTGCGCGGGAAGACTTTGTGTGGAACGCACTAGCTTTGCCTATACCTAGGATAGTCATTAAAATTATCGAGAGGATATTTGTTGGAGAGGATTGTGAAGATTGAAAAGGGCTTGTCACACACACCGAATCTATCTACTATGTTGGTATTACTTGCTATAGTTGTTGTATCTTTTGTTACGTGAGTTAGGGATCTATGTGGATTGCATGAAAGTGAGCTAGTTTTGATTGTTTTGTTCGGGACGAACAAAAGTCTAAGTGTGGGGGAGTTGTTTACGACTAATTTTGTGGTTTATATCGAGTTATTCCGTAACAATATCTTCTGTGTTTTAGTGTTTTTTTTATAGAAAATCACTTGCTAAAAGGATAAATTGGAAGAATGGGTTTAGAATCTATTGAAGTGTGAAAATCGATCTATTTATGTGGTTTTTATCTATTTATGTACGATTTTACACTTTGCTCGTTTCTATCGCCTTGTAGGTATGCTTGCATGTTGTGAAAGGAGCTAGAACGGTGTTTGATTGAAGATTAGAGGAAGGAGAAAGATGCAAGTTTGAGATTGGCATGAAGGTTTACATGGGCGAACGGCGTCCATTGCATCCGTCCGGTGGACGGGCGTTTAAAGCACCGGACGGGCGTCCAGAAGGCTTATTCGATTCAAAGAAGAAAGGTCTCAGGTGGACGAGCGTCCACTATTCCAGAGGCGGCGTCCGGGAGGAGATATTTGATTCGAGTTGTGAAAATTTCGGCAGACGAGCGTCCATTTTTGCATAGGACGGACGTCCAAGAAGACTCGGCCCGACTCGATGAATTTTGTGAAGGCTGGACGGGCGTCTACCTTGCTGGACGGGCGTCCAATAGCCGACCTAACCCTAGCCGCCTTAAAAATCTATAAATAGCAGCGCATTCTAAACCCTAAAATCAGACTTTTACACGCGAAAAAAAACACACAGCAGCCGCATATCCAAAAGAGCAAGCAAGGAGATGAGATCTTCCATCCCAACAATCATAATCACCAACATGATTGTTGGCTAAGCATATCGCGGTGGGACAACGGAGGAAACCAATCAACAACTACACCAACTAGAGGATCTTAAGCTATATTTTTAGTGAGTTAAATTTACTGTTTTTTATCAATTGAATGTTGTGATTAATTGTTTATGTTTTATTGAATCGAGAGATCGATGAAACTATTTTTCTGATTGAATTTATATGAGAGTATTTATTCAAGCTTTGATCTTTTCAATTGATGCAATTAATTGTAATTCAAGAGATTGTTTATGGTTAATTGAGTAGAGTATTGGAGACAATCTCATGATCGTGTTATGCATGCTAGTTTAGTTTTGCTTGAGAGAGAAAACGAAACCCTAGAAATTGATTAAAGAGACTTAATCGAAATCGTGATTTGATCATTACTAAAAACCGTATTTTTAGCTCACAATCTAGTTGGGGTTGGTTGGTTGATTGGTGGATTCTCGTTGCCTTGCCGTTCTTTTAATTATTTGATAAACCAATTCGTTCATATCAACTTTTGTTGCTAAGTTTAGTTATTTTAAAAAACCCTAGTTTTTGCATGCTGTTTTCTGCATATTTTCTATTTCCAGTACGTTATCGGACGCCCGTCCACATCAGTGGACGCCCGTCCAGTGTCGATTTTATTCTATTTTCTGCTATTTTCTGTTTCTAGTCGTAGTTTCTAGATTATAATTAATATATACCTTAGTTTTAGATAATAATTTGTGACATAATCGATACAATAACTGTACTTAATCCGATAGACGTTCGATTCCCTTAGGACGACCCGGTAACACCTTTACTACGATCCTTGCACTTGGGGTGTTCCGGTAATTATAAATTTAAAACTAGTTTTTACCGAACAGGCTCTGATCAGGTCAAAGAAATGCCATAACCTTCATCCCCTACTTAACTAAGAATGACCTTTTTATTTCGCCTCGAAGTTAATCATATTAGTTCTAGGTAATAGTGTCATTAATATCCACTATAATCGTTCACTAGTCTCGGTGAATCATGAAGTCGAAGCTAACGTGATAGAACTATTCCATTCTCAATACAAGATCCAACTCAAATGAAATGCATTCGTATAATTACTATATGTTTAACAAAACAATATTGAAGGCTCAATGTATCAAAACCAATGTCAAAGCCATCAAAATTCTTGAAAACTGACTCATTTATACTATAGGGATAACAATCGATAACTATAACTCGTTCGATATGAAAACGAAACATTGAAGGTAAACCAACCACCCCTTACTTTAAAACGAAACACGAATGATAAGGGTAGAAAACATAGCTTACAACCGGAAAAAGGAGCGAGTACGATCATGTGGCATCTGTAAATGTCCTCCCAGGGTACCTGTGCTATTATAGAAAACAAACACCAAACATACGAGATACACAAGTATGGATATATCGAAATGAAACTAGATGGATCACCATGACTTATCAAAAACCAAAACACAAAAAACAACACACTAGCCCCCTAAAACAACGTCCTCGGGTTATATTACAACAACACTTGCCCGAGTATCATGCTACAAACTAAAGAAATACAAAGAGGAAAGAAAAGCAATAAAAACACATTTTGAGTTTAGAGTCCTCAACTCGACTTTCTATCCCGAAATATGTCAAGGATAGCTATACCAAAGGAGAGCAAACCGTTGCATCTCCCTACCAAAATTGTAGGGATTGAGCAGCCCCTGAAAAGGAAATACGATAAATATAGGACTCAATCCCCAGCACCACGATTGGTTCGATGAATCCATTGCACAGAACAACGAATTCACTTTCCCCGAACGAAAACATATCCCAACAAATAACGACTCTAGCACCAAGTAATAACAATTAGGCTCAATATCAACAACAAACTCAATAGGGTGCAGCCCTGTAGGTATAACAATAGGGCTAAATGAAGACAAAATAGATGATTCAATGGAAACAAGATTCATACCATCCTCATAGCATTCCTCCGGAGTGACTTTTACCAAAGTTTCATGTTCTCTCCTCTCAACCTCCTCCATCTCGATCAGTTGTTGCACTTGATGTTCCAAGTTCCGTATGGCTGTTTGCATTGTTGCGAAGCCATTACAAAACTCTATGATATGATCTTAGACCAATTTACTCAACTGTTCAACCGTTTGCTCAAGTGGCACTGTCCATCCGTTAAAATCTCTATTTCCCGAGAGGTGGAGAAGTATCGAGTTGTTGATCAAAGTAACTTGGGGCATTATGATTGAGCTAAAATTTACCTCAACAAAAACAATTTATAAAGACTCGAAACCGTGGGCAAACTAACTCTCTACCCGGTAGTGTACCGGGTCGATTGCTAGCATAGCTACAGGAGTACGAGGTCGAACCCAAAGGAATATGGTTGTGAATACCAAAGCAAACTTGAAACTTAGTCTAGGCGATCCAGATTTTAAGGTGTTTTATAACTACAACGACAATTAAGCATTTCAATTAACAAGTCTAAAGATAAGAGAAGAAAAAGAAACTACTAGAGGATTAGATTAAGGATTACGAGCATAGCCGAACCATGATCCCACTAGTTACTTACGCCCCCTCGAGTGACTAAACCGAGAGTGTGCATATACCGACCAACCATAACCAAAAGTGCTTAACGATTATTCAAGGGAAACGGTTTCTAAACGGTGATGCTATCTGAACAACTCTCCTTCATCACCCTATGCTCGGCTAACCAATTCCCCCTTAAGGAAACCGGAAACCCCAACACGATAAGCTCTAAACCGATTAAACGTTAAAACGAGTAACCTCACTTTGGGCCTGGGCTTAACAACTAAGTCGGGTCTACTCCGCGATCCTAGAACCCCTTTTCCCACATCTCTCTATCTGAACAACTCTTTAGATTGATGTGTGTGACTTTGACCTAGATGATCAATCTAGCCCAAATATGTTAAAACAAGTTCTAAGACAAGAATAAATCATTAAAGCATGAAAATAATCACTACCCACTCCCAGTTTCGTCACCCAAAGGGTGATTTCACTAGTGTTCACATGATTCGACTCTGTTAAGGAACTAGCTGCTCATTATACTGATTAAAACATACATATAATAGTAAATAAAAGCCATAGGAGGTAAGGGAGAAAAGAAGAAATATACTATAAATTGAGAGAAATTCGAGTTCATATCCAAAAAGTACAAAATAGAGAACTAATTAAAAGGTGGTGACTTAGTGTTTAAAGTAGAGATTTGAGCTAGGAAATGGAAAGATTAAGCTAAGATTATACTACTTTAAGCTATGAGAATGTATTCTAAGCTATTACAAAATTCGAGCTAAAATGGGGTAGGGTTAGCTAAGAGAGGAGAGAATATCTAATGAAATTCGATGGAAGGGGTATTTATAGGGGCAAAAATCTGCAGAAAAATGACTCCAAATGCCAGTTTGGAGGTCTCCAAACGCGCGTTTCGCTTCATGTGCTCTCTATCCAAAATTAGTAGTTTGAAACGCCGGTTTGAGAGTTGAAACGCGCGTTTGAGATGATGCAGTTTTCTGGCTACAATAAAACCATAATATCTTCGCGTGTAGAACTCCGATTTGAGTGATTCAAAATGCGTTGGGAATATCTTTCAATTATCTACAACTTTCATGAAGAATCCATGACCATAAAATGCCTCCATCATAGGTCAAATTGCTGCTGAACAGAACATAGGGGTTGAGATACTAACACTTCTCCCCCCTTTTTCCTAGGTTCATTTTTGCACCTTGATCATACTTCTCGTCATAAATATTTGCCTTCCGGGTTCTCGAGACACCTAGACCCTACAATCTCATGAATGAATAAAACACACAAACGATTCCGGAGGGTAAAAGTGCTCTGAATGGGGTTAATATCAATAAAAACGAGGCTTTACCATCAAAAGATGATAAAAGCCCTTGTGCTCTAAAACATGTGATACCAACCCATTTTGAGACCTTAATGTCTCAAAATAAACCAAATATGCATCAAAATGGGGGCTAAAAGAGTGCCGGAGTCATGCAAAGTTGACTCTTATCACATTATCCCACTCATTTAAACAATGATATCTTCGCGTGTAGAACTTCGATTTGAGTGATTCAAAATGCGTTGGAAAGCTCTTTCAATTATCTACAACTTTCATGAAGAATCCATGACCATAAAATGCCTCCATCATAGGTCAAATTGCTTCTGAACAGAACATAACATTGAGATACTAACACTTCTCCCCCCTTTTTCCTAGGTTCATTTTTGCACCTTGATCATACTTCTCATCATAAATCTTTGCCTTCTGGGTTCTCGAGACACCTAGACCCTACAATCTCATGAACGAATAAAACACACAAACGATTCCGGAGGGTAAAAGTGCTCTGAATGGGGTTAATATCAATAAAAACGAGGCTTTACCATCAAAAGATGATAAAAGCCCTTGTGCTCTAAAACATGTGATACCAACCCGTTTTGAGACCTTAATGTGTCAAAATATACCAAATATACATCAAAATAGGGGCTAAAAGAGTGCCGGAGTCATGTAAAGTTGACTCCTATCAACCACCCCACACTTAGCCTTTGCTCGTCCTCGAGTAAATTAGGTGTTTTAAAACAAACCAAGGGATTCAACTTTGTGACGTATGTGCAATACTCACACTTTCGAGGTACTTGACAAGTAAGACAACGAATATGTACACAATACAATATTATAAAGCAAATGGAGTGTGTGTGTGTGGTGAAAAGTTAGAACAAGTACCCAAAAAGGTTATTGGGTATGAATCCCTATCAACATGTCTACACTTAAATCTCATACCACCTAGCATCTCCACAAATCGAGGCCACAAAGGATAGATACGATCAAGTAGGACTTTAATGTTATAACGTTAGGCTAGGGTATTGGGGTTAACCAAAAAGGATATTTAGGAACTGGAGAAAAAGAAGTACGAGTGAACCTAATCAACAAGTGTACCACTTCATCTCTACCATACAAACCATCCAAAATCCTCTTTGATTACCTTAAGCATTTGGGAACTATAGGATACTAACATACCCGAACTCATTGCCAAACTCAACTATGTTTCAAGCGTCATGAGGCGAGATCGAATACATTAGCACCTATCTAACTATCCCAACTCCAACATCATAAAGATCACTTTTAAGCTCATCACTTTGATTCCAACCCTTCATTTCTATATACTCTGAGCTTTTATTCATTGAGAACTTCTCAATTTATTTTGAAGTTTGATTTTTTTTTTACATACTTTTCTTTTCTTCTTGGGCCAAATCCAAACACTAGGCCCGATTGAGCTCCTCCTCTCCTTATAGCTCAAAACTGAGAAACCACCAACCTGAATTTAAAACACCATTTCCCCCACCCCACACTTGCCTTAGCAAGTGTGGCCTAACAAAAGACTAAATCCACTCGTAGGGTATAGAATGAAGGAAACGTGACCAAAATAAGGGCTAGGGCTAGGTTTCTGATTAAGTAACAAAATGGCTATAAAACGAATGGTGGTCAGACCATTCTAATCAGGCTAAGAGGGGCTAAAAGGATCATATATAGGGATTTAGGCTTATTTGGCTCTGGTCGGGTCAAAGAAGCGCCAGGAACTATCATCCCGTATCCTACCTAAGCAACCTTTCTATTTCGCCTCGAATACTAGATATATGAGTGAGTGTAGCAACCAAATTGTGTACAGGTGTAGCTTAATGTGTATAATAAGCCTCCATTTCCAATATAAGACTGAATCAAAATGGACACGTTTGAAATCCCGCTAAAACAAGTACCACTCAAATGTGAGCATTACACATACCCACGGTGTTGAAAACCCTTGAAATTTTTTAAAAATTGCCCAAAAATCGACTCGAAACCGGTCAAAGACTGAGTTTCAACACATATAAGGTATAATGCAACTCAAAACATCGAAAACGGCTAAGTCCACCACCCTACACTTTGAAATCACCACTGTCCGCAGTGTGTGCGAAAAAAAGAGTAAAAGACTTAGGCTTGTTTTAGAACCCGGCGAAAAGGCGCACTAGAAATCTCATAACATCTTCTTTCAATGTCCATCTCGAGCACCTAGAGCCACAGTAGACGAGAAAACAAAGCAAACACATGCACGGGAAAAGTCCACGTGCCAAAGGATAGCAATAGGTACGAGTTAAAAAGGTAGAAGCCATGCCACAAATATCAACCATACTAGACGGGAATCGCACTGGATGTAAAGATAATCAAAAGAAACACGGAGAGCATCCACGTATAAAATAAGGCCATAGAGGCTCTCATAAAAAAAAAACATCCCCGCCTATGTACAAAAGCCGGAACCAAAAGGAATTTCTCACCCCAACCTCTCTTTTAAGACAAAACTCTCCCCTCTTGCACCCAAAGACCACTCCAAACACATTATTACTACCAAAAAGGTGGGTTGCCTCCCCAAGCGCCTTTGTTTTGTGTCGTTGGCTCGACGGGATGACTTATACAGTGCCAATTTTTTCAAAGTTATACTATTGGCACAGGCGAGGAAAGGTAGAAGTGCTTTGTTTAATGTCGTTAGCATCGACTTCAAGTAGCGCCACAATTAACCATCAACCAAATCCAAACTCAAAAAGATCAACAACTTAAGAAGACTAAAAATGGCAAGCATCATGAAAACCGAATTCGCTAGAAACTTACTTCTCATTGCCCACGATGCTAGTTTTTCCCAACTCTCATCATCTTCTAGTTTTTCCCACGATGCTAGTTTTTCTCAAAATCTCTCATCATCTTCTTATTGAAATTTCCATTCCATGGTAGTTGTCCCCTTTTACAGATTCTATAAGCTCCGTCTTCCGGTGAGTACACAAAATCGATCGCATAATACTCATCAACACAAGGTGGAAGAGTGTAATAATCCGGGACCGGCATGCTAATAATATCCAACTCTCCCGGTAGCTCTGCCATAGATGGCTTATAAATCTCTTGAGGTTTCACCACACACTCCATAACGACATCTTCACAAACTTCAATTGGGAGTGATGGTGAAATGGGCGATCCCAACTTTTCCCCAACTCAAAGTCTATCTCATCAATAATCGTGCTCAAATCTATCGTACACCCTCCAAGTCATCATTTTGTATTTCATCGGGAGACGGTGTAATAGATAAAAGTTGCACCTCCTCCATTTCCAAGTCTTGCAACTCCTCTTCATCCCAAAACGAGCTATCCTCATCACCAAAAAATTCTTGCTCAGTCATCATGATGGTAGGTTCCACCACACACTCCACCAAGGTATCATCAATTTTCATCTCAATGGGTGAAGGTGCAATAGGTAGAACGTGAAACCTGCCATAAACAAATATCGCAATTGGAGGTGATGGAAATATGGGTGATCCCAAATCAACTTTGTACGGCTCGAAACCTCATCATAGCAAACTGAATCATCAACCTCACTCTCAACCTGAACTTCTTCACTGATAACATCATCATCCCGGACCACCTCTATTGCACATGTCTCTTCAAGATTTCTTATGTCGGAGTCAAAGCTTCTATCGAACTCTTGCATATCCTTGTTCATTTGAATCAAACTCTCGTTCAATTGAATCAACTGCTCCATTTTAATGTCGGTGAAGCCTTCTTGTGGCATGGGGGGAAACTGATCATACTGACTTTGATTCATTGGAGGTGAGTAGTAGGCTTCTTGCCATGCCAGACTCTGATCAAGTGGCTGAATCTGGGTGAAGCTATCAACGTGTTGAGTATGATCACCGTAATCCTGATAAGCACTAGGGTTCGGACAACCCTCATAATGTTGTGGCTCATAACTTGAATAACCATAATTTTGGCATGCACTAGGGCACTGATAAGCCCATGAACCTTGGTTACTCTGCTGTTGATACTGAGGCTGAGGCATGAACTGTTGTTGATAACATTGATCAGGTGCCTGAGGTTGGTATGGGTATTGTTGTTCAGGTGAGTAGTATTGATTGAAAAATCCATCCATTTAAGCTCAAGCTACAAGATCTCAAAAAACAACAAGAACACAAATCACGGTATCTAGTCACCACCACCACCGCAATAGGTGGTATGACTTTTCAACAAAAAGCCATCATCAAGAAAAAAAAGAAGAAAAAAAACAACCTAGGCCTAAGCTTTCGGTTCACTTACAAGATATCACAAAAACATATTCCCCGGCAACGGTCCCATTTTGATTGAGCTAAAATTTACCCCAGCAAAAACAATTTATAAAGACTCGAAACCGTAGGCAAACTAACTCTCTAACCGGCAGTGTACCGGGTCGATTGCTAGCATAGCTACAGGAGTACGAGGTCGAACCCAAAGGAATATGGTTGTGAATACCAAAGCAAACTTGAAACTTAGTCTAGGCGATCCAGATTTTAAGGTGTTTTATAACTACAACGACAATTAAGCATTTCAATTAACAAGTCTAAAGATAAGAGAAGAAAAAAAACTACTGAGAGGATTACGAGCATAGCCGAACCATGATCCCACTAGTTACTTACGCCCCCTCGAGTGACTAAACCGGGAGTGTGCATATACCGACCAACCATAACCAAAGGTGCTTAACGATTATTCAAGGGTAACGGTTTCTAAACTGGTGATGCTATCTGAACAACTCTCCTTCATCACCCTATGCTCGGCTAACCAATTCCCCCTTAAGGAAACCGAAAACCCCAACACGATAAGCTCTAAACCGATTAAACGTTAAAACGAGTAACCTCACTTTGGGCCCGGGCTTAACAACTAAGCCGGGTCTACTCCGCGATCCTAGAACCCCTTTTCCCACATCTATCTATCTGAACAACTCTTTAGATTGATGTGTGTGACTTTGACCTAGATGATCAATCTAGCCCAAATATGTTAAAACAAGTTCTAAGACAAGAATAAATCATTAGAGCATGAAAATAAGCACTACCCACTCCCAATTTCGTCACCCAAAGGGTGATTTCACTAGTGTTCACATGATTCGACTATGTTAAGGAACTAGCTACTCATTATACTGATTAAAACATACATATAACAGTAAATAAAAGCCATAGGAGGTAAGGGAGAGAAGAAATATACCATAAATTGAGAGAAATTCGAGTTCAGATCCAAAAAGTACAAAATAGAGAACTAATTAAAAGGTGGTGACTTAGTGTTTAGAGTAGAGATTTGAGCTAGGAAATGGAAAGATTAAGCTAATATTATACTAATTTAAGCTAAAAGAATGTATTCTAAGCTATTACAAAATTCGAGCTAAAATGGGGTAGGGTTAGCTAAGAGATGGGAGAATATCTAATGAAATTCGATGGAAGGGTGTTCGGTAAAAACTATTTTTAAAATTTATAAACCGAAACACTCCAAGTATAAGGTTCGTAGTATAGGGTGTTAACGGGTCGTCCTAAGGGAGTGGAATGTTTATCGGATCAAGGGCAATTATTCTATCAATTATGTCACGACTATTAACTACGACTAGGGTTTAAACTAATTAAACTATAAAAAAACAATGAACAGTAACTAAAACGATGAACAGTAACTTGGAACAGAAAATTTGCAGAAAAATAACAATTAACATCTAGGGTTCCTAAAGCAACTAAGCGTAGCAATCAAATTGATACGAACTATTCGATTTATCAAGTAATTAAAAGGAAACGGCAAGGCAACGGGAATCCACCAATCAACCAACCCAACCCCAACTAGATGGCAAGTTAAAGATACGATTTTTAGTAATGATCTATCACGAATTCGATTAAATTTCTTTAATCAATTTCTAGGGTTTCGTTTTCTTTCTCAAGTAACACTAAACTAGCATGCATAACAAGATCATGAGATTGTCTCCAATACTCTACTCAACTAATCATGAACAATATCTTGAATCACAATTAATTGCATCAATTGAAAAGATCAAAGCTTGAACAATATTCTCATATAAATTCAAAGCATAAAAGTAGTTTCATCGATCCTTCGATTCAAATAAAACATAAACAATAAAGAACAATATCCAATTGATGAAAAAATGTAACTTTTACTCACTAAACATGGAGCTAAAAATCTCTCTAGTTGGTGTTGATGTTGATCGGTTTCATCCGTTGTCCCACCGCGATGTGCTTAGCCAACAACCATGATGTTGATCATGATCATTGGATGGGAAGAAATCATCTTCTTTTTAGGTTTGGAAATTGCGGCTGCTACTCAGGAAAAGATGCGGCTGCTACTCTAAATTGCGTGTGGAATTATTGGTGTTGAATTAGGGTTGATCACAACACTGTATTTATAAGGAAATAAGGCGGCTACACTCAAAGTCGGCGCCGGACGCTAGTTTAGGAAGCAGGACGCCCGTTTGGCTGCTTCTGGACGGGGCAGAACGCCAGTCTGGTTGCAGTCCGAACTCTCTGTATCGAATTTTTGCTCCTGGACGCACGTTCATCAGCTGATTTACCAAGACTGTATCAGAAACTTTGCATGGACGCTGGTTTAGAAATCTGAACGCTAGTCTGCTGTATGGACGCTCGTTCTACTTGGCTGGAACTGAACATGAAAAACCCTAATTCAGCCTCTTCAATCTTCATGCTGATTTTCTTCCATGCAAACCCTCAATGTAACAACATTTGAGCTCATTCCATGCCATGCATACATGCCTACAAGATGATCAAAACCACGCAAAATGTAGAGACAAATATATTGATAGAAAACCATCAATAAAAACACGTAATTCGCTCGGTTTTACATTTTAATTATTCAAAACATCATTCTCTCAATTTATCCTTTTAGCCATGTGATTTTCTATAAAAATCACTAAAACACGGAAGATAATGTTACGAAATAACTCGATAAAAACCATAAAATTAGTCGTAAACAAAGGGGTATTTATAGGGGCAAAAATCTTCAAAAAATGACTCCAAACGCCGGTTTGGAGGTCCCCAAACGCACGTTTCGCTTCATGTGCTCTCTCGTCCAAAATTAGCAGTTTGAAACACCGGTTTGAGAGTTGAAACGCGCGTTTGAGATGATGCAGTTTTCTGGCTACAGTAAAACCATGATATATTCGCGTGTAGAACTCCGATTTGAGTGATTCAAAATGCGTTGGAAATATCTTTCAATTATCTACAAATTTCATGAAGAATCCATGACCAGAAAATGCCTCCATCATAGGTCAAATTGCTGCTGAACAGAACATAGGGGTTGAGATACTAACACTTCTCCCCCATTTTTCCTAGGTTCATTTTTGCACCTTGATCATACTTCTCATCATAAATATTTCCCTTCCGGGTTCTCGAGGCACCTAGACCCTACAATCTCATGAACGAATAAAACACACAAACGATTCCGGAGGGTAAAAATGCTCTGAATGGGGTGAATATCAATAAAAATGAGGCTTTACCATCAAAATATGATAAAAGCCCTTGTGCTCTAAAACATGTGATACCAACCCGTTTTGAGACCTTAAAGTGTCAAAATATACAAAATATGCATCAAAACGGGGGCTAAAAGAGTGCCGGAGTCATGCAAAGTTGACTTCTATCACATTATCCCACTCATTTTCGTATGATGGGATGTATGGGTTAAACCGGTAATAGGGTTGTGTTCTATAACCCATAGCACCGTAGTTGTAGCCTCCAAATGTGTAAAAATAAGAGCTGTAATTGTAGTATGGCTTCATTATCTGCAAACCAGGGAAAAACACGAACACAATCACGGTATCTTGTCACTACCACTACCGGAGTATGTGGTGTGATCACAACAACAACAAAGAAACAAAACAAACAAAGGAAAATAGAAAAACGACATAATCCTAAGAACTTAACTAACTTACAAGATATCAACCGGATTCCCCGGCAACAGCGCTAGAAAACTTGATAGCCGTTTTACAGTAAGCCAACTCTAACCGGCAGGGTACCGTGTCGGTTGTACTATAAATGACGAGCAAGGTCGTATCCCACTCGGAATCTGGTTAAGTATCAAAGCCGGTCTCGTTCTTAGTTTAGGCAAAAACGGTCTTTGAAAAGGGTGATTTGTCAGATCACCGGTTTCACAAACTAAATATACACAAAATAAAAGAGTTTAAACTATGAAAAAGAGATAGCCGAGCTATGATCCAATCTAATACTCACAAACCCTAGCTAAGCTCAGAGGTGTGTCTGACTTACCTAAACGTTCTCGATGTCACTTGAAGGGTGTCGTATCCTAATTCCGAGAATAGACATTATTTCAATAATCTACCCTCCTACGTCAGGTTTAACAGTCCGCTGACCGGATTTAACTTACCTAACACGGTCTACAATCAATGAAACGCTCAACAAGTTGATACAAACCTCACACACAAAACCGAATCTTAACAACTCAATCGGTTTTGCAGGGTGATCCTAGAACCCCGGTTCCCGTACCCTCTCGCAAAATACATATATAAAGAAGATACGTGAAATACGATTATCGAGAAGCAAATTCAAAAACCGTAATCAAGCATAACCTCTAGAACAACAACACCAACACCAAGAATCAACAATCAACTCATCAAAAACACCACACGAACAAACTAGAGTTCGATTTCAAAGATTATCACATAACTCGGCTATAAAACGATTAGCTACTCATTCTAACTACCAAATCACAAGTGACGATGACAAATTGTGTCACCTAGTTAATGGGTCTTGATCGAATCTAGTGATGAATACCCAAAACCCTAATGCCTCAAGAATGAGTTGTAGGTTTTGTGATTTGTGGGCGAGTCTAAGAGCTTGTCTTAGATTGCCTATGTATCCTGTAATTGTCCAGGAATCAAGCCTTATGTAGTTCCTAGAACGTGGTATTTGTAATGATAATGCGTGCCCTAACCCTAATATTAGGTCGGTTTTAGCTATTGTCATATTTACCCTTAATAGGCCTTGCCCCTTACCCAAGTTATCATGCTGATAACGGGCCTCCGTAGCTGGTGCGGACTCTGTCCTCGACGCCGACTTAACCGACTTGCGGTAACCGACTCCAAGAACCTTATCATACAACTTTGCTCGAACGTCGATCATCGTAGACTACCTCGAGCCTCGACATGCGTACCTTGGTACTTATTCATAACGTGAGGACCAACCGATAGACGACACGTGGAGGGTGAAATCCGTATCGTCATAAGCCCCCGGACTTGAGAGAGGCGACTCCCGTTGTCCGAGGTCAAATCTGCCATTTTGAAATCGTCTTCGAGTTGGATCCTCGTGCGGGTGGGAAAAAGCCCGCCACCTATAACCCTAGCGATTGTAGCTTCATGGCGTGACGTCACGGCGCAAGAACGCTTCGTCTTCCGTCCATCATAACGTCACGCCTTGATTCTCGCGATTGCAGGGGGTTAAAACTCCCCTAATCACGTCCTTTCAAATCATTTCCGGATTCTTGCAAGCATAAAAGGCATAGAAAAGTTGAAGAGGAGCCACTTCGCCATTTCATTAGCCAAAACTCCAAATTTCAAGTAAGCATTTCTCCGGTTTCTACTTCTACTTTCTGTATTTATTCATGTCTAGTAGCGTCACAGAATCAGATAGGGGTAGCGAATCACCTTCACACAACCTTGTGTCACCATCTGCTCACTCCGATCATCTTTCCCAGCCACCTTCCGGAGAAACCCACAGGTGCAACTTCTTCTGTCCCTAGGGAACCAAAGAAGCTAGTGACTAGAATGGAGGGAAAGGGCCCCAAAGGTTGTCTCTGTGGCCTTTCTTCTGATGATATTGGTATAATCCGGCAAAATTTTGGCCTTGCCGACCCACATTTGAAATCCGACTACCTTCCGGCCAACATCAATTCGCCGATGAGCCTCTGGAGGGGTTTTGCTCGGTCTACGAAGCCTAGCTTTCCAGTGGATTGAGATTTCCACTGTGTCCGGCCGTCGTAGCTGTTCTACACCATTACGAGATAAGTGTATCTCAATTAGGCCCCAATGCCATTAGGATTTTGATGGGGTTCATGATAGCATGTCGAGTGGCCGGGGTGTGCTTCTCGATCCCCCTCTTTCGTTATTACTATAAGATGGCAAGCATGCCAGACAAGATGTGGTACACCTTCCAACGAAGGACGAATCGAAACGAGTTTGTGTCCAAAAGGCCTTCATCACACGGGGACTGGAAGCCTCGGTTCTTCTTTCTTCGCCACGGCCTGGATAACCCCTACATCGGTCAATGAAGGTCGAGGGGAAAAAGGAACGATAAATTGGATAAGGGTCCAGTCCATCACGAGGCCCGTACGATGGACAGTTTTGCTTTCAAGGTTGCCACCCGAGATCTGAGCCTTCTCTACGAGCGGCCCATACGGAGGAGAGCGGGGCCGATGCCTACGGGAATCTTCACGCCCTCGACCAAGAGAATTGTAGGATATTTTCGAGATCTGATACGTGATATTTTCGTTGATGCTAACATTATATTTATTTTTTTTGTTTCCGTAGTGAGAAAATTCTCTCTCATCACCGACCCTACTCATGTTCCCAAGTCGAAGAGTAGGGCTGCTCTGCCTCTCGGGGATCAAATGGCCCCTACTGCTCAGGTTGCCGAGGAAAGGGCACCTCCCACTGCGGGAGGAGAGAGTTCTGCTCAGCCCGAGATTACTCCTGCTAGTGTCGAGTCGACGATTCTAGCTCGTTCCCCGCCCGACCTCAACCTATCAGTGGCTTACTTGTCCGCCATGGTTCGTTGCGAGATGAGGACGAAGAGGACTTGGTCGATATAACTCCACCTGTCGGGGGGAATGTCGAGGAAACAACAGCACAAGCCCAGAAAAGGCCAACCCTTCCCGAACTCGTGAGGGATCAACAAAGACATGCCAAGAGAGCCAAAGTCGGTGAAGCCTCTTCTGAGACGGAAGTTGACATGAACCGGGTTGCTGACGAGTGTGCAGCCATGGAGACTGAAGCTCTATCTTCCGCACTCCGGAAATTGGGTCGCATGGTAAATTGTTTTCTCCTTTTCTTTCTCTTTATCGTGGCCCATCTTTTATTTTCGATAGATGATGTATCTTTTTTTCTCGACAGACACTGCACCTCAGTACATAATCCAGCTATTGATGCTAGATTAATTGATTGCTCAACGGTTCATGAATCATCAGATATAATAGAAAGCACTCTCAGATGATTATCTTAATTTTGGAAAATTTTGATCCAATAATTCTCTAATAGAAAGCACTCTCAGATGATTACAACAAAAAATTTTAATTTTTGTCTATTTACACATGTCGATCCATTGAATCCGTTGTAATATATAGATTGTGTCTGCAACAAAATTACCCATTAATTTTAATATCAACCTGTAAATAATGGTTTTGGCATGTGTGATGTGCCCATATCGTAGAAACCCACGATTTGGAGATCACTTGTGGGGAATTGACACGTAGGGGTGGGGGACCCTAGTCATCAACTGTAGTGTTGTCCTTGAGTCCCCTGTCCTTTATTTGCACAATTTTACTGTTTTTTTTTCTGTAATGGTAATGCAATGCAAAGCTGGCATCAATAATTTTAACCATTTAGCAAGAATGAATGGGCTATAATATTAGATAAGATAATTTCAGTGATAGATTTCTGGTATCATGAAAATTGAAAGCTGACCCTCCCAAGAGCGTCTACTACAATGATGAATAATACTACTATCAAAAGTCCCACAATGTTACTGCCTGACAAAGTAAAGGGTCATAAAAATTATGTCCTTTTGCTTTTTGTAACTTTTGGGAGCGTCTCTTTGGCCTTTTTAGTATCATTATTTATCATTATTGTATCAAATGAACAACAATTGTCTTGTTATTTGGTAATTCACTTAGTTAAATAAATGTCTTTTATGATTAAGACAATATGATCAACAAGAAGAAAGTCAGATTCGGATGCCAATTCGACATCCGAAAAGAATGAGCAGACCAATCTATGTCTTATGACGCATTCACAAACCGACAATGATCTTGATAGTGAGGTGTGATTGGACTTATTTTAAAGCTTGAGTTTTACTCGATGATTCTCTCTGAGTGTACAAAGATCTTTTGTTGGACTTATTTCTTAGTTTTGATGATGTGCAAAGGCAAAAAGATGTCTAGATCAAATGTATAGGTTTATTAGAGTTTGATTCATAAATAGGTTTGATCAAACAAGCAACTTTGTAATGGTCGGTGAGCTTTATCGGTAGACTAGTCAATATCGATAGGGTAGATAGGTTAGTAGACTAGTCGGGAACTGCTTGAAAGGCGAAAGCGAGGCCGAGGGGGCTCAAACTCGATTCTGAAGGCTAAGGGATCAAACTTAGTAATTAAAGTCAAGGATATGGAATCGAAATTTAGGCAAGTCGTGATGACCTAAACTGATTACATATACCTTGTGTACAAGGTCTAAGTTCCATAAGTTGAATGATGTTTGGAACTTGGTTATATTCAAAAAGGTGTAATCTAACTTCACAAATAAAAGTTAGATAAAAGAAGTCAGCTGCATTGTATTTTATACACAGCAAATTGGAGTTCGAATGATGACATGTATCACGACGGATCGATGAACACTGTGATGAAATACCTCGGTAATTCAAGATTACATTGGAAGATTACATTGAAAATGACGACCAACTACCTCGACTTATCAAACAAATCAAGGGCGAGATTAAACGGACGTTGGGATGATTGATTATTATCCAATGGATACAAGTCAAAGGGTGGACGGTACCTTGTCAAAAGGAATTCGACGGTGTCGATCCTATGAATAGTGACGAGAATGCAAATCGAGATGGGACAAAAACAAGGAACGGTTACATTTGAATTTCAAACACAAGTCACATGTTCTCCTACCTATAAATAGAGGACTTTCAACTCGAAACATGATGATGAATTTTGATAAACTTTGAAGAGATATTATTACGAGTGAAAAACACCTGTTGAACTTCTTGAACTTAAAGCTGCGATCCGGAGAAATTCTTCAAGTGTATTCTACATTCAAGCTACATCAAGCATACACACTTGAAGACTGCAAACTGCTGATTATATCATCCTAATCAAGCTGCTGCAACTGAATCATTTACTTGATTCAATCTTTATTTTATAAAGAACCTGCTGAAGACAGTGAAGCACTTTGGTGTGAGAGATTGTTGTTTGTGGTGGAGCTGGTGAAGAGGCAATCCTACCCTTCAAGGATCAGTGGAAGACTCAGGAGCAGCAATCATACCTGTTCCCAGTTTTCAGTTTGTGAAGCCATAGTTATTGGTGAAGGACAAGCAACTTAGGAATCTTTGTAACGACTACATCAAAGATCTCTAGTGAATTTCCTCCAACATCACGGGAGAAGAGTGGACGACGGGATTACACCACCTGGAACCACTATAAAATCTGCCTACTTACTTTCAGCATTTACTTTCTGCACTTAGTTTATTTTACACATCAACCTACTGAATCTAGCAACTAAAATCACACACTTGCACTACTGAGTATCTAATACTTAGTATCATATTTAACAACAAGTATTAAGGCTTAATTTTGATATTATTCCACTGCACAAATTCAGCAAACTCAATTGTCGGTAGACTACGTTTTTATCGACGGAGCTGCGAAGTCTCGACGGACTCTGAAGTATCGGCGAGCTGCTCTTGAAGTTGTAGAATTTGTTAACTCCAAAGTTTTAAGTGTTAAGTTTATTCACCCCCCCCCCCCCTCTCTAAACTTAACCAAAGCCTTTTCAAGGGACCAACAATTGGTATCGGAGCGATTAGCACGTTACGAAGTAATCCTACTTGTTGTGCTTGTGAAAATACTTTGAAACTTTTTCAAGTTACGATTTTCAAAGACTTGCATCATGGACAACACCCGGTATGCTAGAACTATCTTTGATGTGTTCTCTTGATAGATTTGATGAGTATAAACGTCGAATGCGAGCATACCTTGCGCAACTCATGATGAGATGATGGATGTACTAAGCGATGGACCACTTGGAGATTACCAAGGCAATAACGATGGGTGATACAACGAGTACATTCCTAAACCAAAAAAAGAATGGAATGCGAGAAGACGAGAAAAAGAGCAAACCTCAACAACATTGCTATTGATATCATTTATAGAACCTTGGATAGCAATATGTACATGAAGGTTAAAGATTGCAAAGCGCAAAGGAACTTTGGGACAAGATACATTTGATGCGTGAAGGCAACCTTTGTTGCAATAAAGAAAAATAAAATCGGTGTGGCGAGAAAGAGGTTCCAAAAGTTCAAGATCTTTACCAAATGAAACCATTGAGCAAATGGAATCAAGATTCAATGCAATCTGGGTGAACTTACCCTTTTAAGTGTAAGTTATTCAAAAGAAGAAATAAACACCAAAATCTTGGAGGCTCTACACTGCAAAAGATGTTTGGAAAATGAAGGTATTTGCAATAGAAGAAATGAGAAAGTTGCATGAAGAAGACACCTTCAAGTTGTTTTCGGATCTCAAGGCTTATGAATTTAGCAAAAAGCTTGTACACGAGGCCGAAAAGGAAGAGCCAAAGACCAACTTGCATTGGCTGCTTCACATCAAGAAGAAACATCGGGAGGACAAGATGATCTACTTTTGGATGAGATGCGAAGCGATTTCCCTGCGAGCAAGAAAATCGGGATGATGAAGGCTGGAAAGGCCCTTCAAGAAATTTCACTAAGAGACCTACTTTGAAAGAAAGAAAGAAGAAGAATCAAAGAAAGACAATGACTATCTATGCTTTAATTGCAAGAAACCGGGACACTTCAAACTGAACGTCTGAGTTAAAACAAAGTAAGGAACACGATTATCTTTGCTTCAACGCAAGAAGCTTGGACACTTTAGACAGATTATCCGGACCTGCGAAGACCAAGAGTCAACAAAGAAGATATGGCAAGAAGGCTATGGTTCTTTGAAGATGAATCAGGGTATGAAGTGGAATCTGAAAAAGGAAATGAATCAGATGACACAACATTGGTTGCTGAGATGGAAGATTATGCTTTGATGGCTAATATGGATGAAACTGAGAAGGTATACAATACTGTATATATAAACACTTCTGCTGGAAGTGATTGTGAATCAACTTGTGGTTCAAATCCTAGAAATTCTGACAACAATGAGACTTTGGATGCCATCCTTAATCAACTGAGGATAATACAATCTGGTTATGAGATTGTGAAGGCTGAAAAAGAAGCTCTTGAATTGGAAGTTGGAAGATTGAAAGCTAAATTAAGGGTTCTCAAAGGTAAAGGAAAAGATGTTGGACAGAATCAGCATAAGCCTGCTGATCATTCAGTAGCCTCTGAATCTGCTTGAACCATCTTGTTCCTCTGCTGCATACAAATCTGGAAAGCCTTATGGTGATAGAACAGGGCTTGGATTTGGAACTCAACAATCCAAAAAGAGTGGATCCAGTAAAGTTACTGAACCTAGTACCAGAATTGGTCCTAAGTTTGTGCACTGCACAAGATCCAACTCCAAGTAAGGTTCTTTGAGGCGACAAAACCTACGAAAACACTTCAAGGAAGCTAAATCGAAGTCAAAGAAGTCAACGACTCTAACAAAAAGAATGAATCCAAAAATAGGACTGCTTGTGCCTTAAGCACAGCTAATAACGACACAACTTGCCAAGTACGCTAGACCACGAAGGGTAAGAAACGAGAAATATTCCAAGGATAAGAATCCTAAACCCAAAAATGTTAATCATTTAAGGGATACTTATCTTAGGGGGAAAGGTAGGCTGTTCCCTCTTGATGATGATTGGAATACTCCTATACCTATTTGTTAGAAACAACAAGTATAACCTTCTTGCTAGGGTAAAACCTAAGCAATGGAATCGACAAAGGACTCGGCGAGAGGACTTATAAAAGGCCTCGAGCGGGGACCTCGGAGACTCCATACTATGAGGTGTTCTTTAACAGACGACAACATAATGGTTATACTAATGCTTTTAACAACAAAAGTCACTTCAAACAGCATTATAAACCAAAAGGCCAGAAAACATATGTGAATCCTACACAACCTACTATTAGAACCTATGGATGTGTGGAATACATGTATGAACCAAAGTATGACACTTTTAGGAGAAGACCTTATGGAAACTTACCAAAAGTCATGCTTACCACTGACCACTATGGACCCAAATAGGTTTGGGTACCTAAAATGCATTAACTTTATTTTGTAGGGTGTCTGGTACTTTGACGGTGGATGTTCCGGACACATGACAAAGAATAAGCCTTTGTTTAACAAACTTTGTGGCGAGAAAGATGGTCCAAGGGTGAATTTTGGCAACAAGAATACACCTGGATATACAAGAGGATATGGCACACTTGTGAGAAATGGACTTACAATAAAAAATGTTGCATATGTGGAAGGGCTTGGATTACAACTTGCGAGCAAACTTTGGACAATTACGTGACATGGGATACAAAGTCACTTTTGACAAAAACAATTGTAATGTCATTAGTGAAAGAGGTGATCAAGTTGTACTTCTTTGGTAGAAGACAACAAAACATGTATGTTGTGGATTGGTCTACTGCGATTCCGAAACCTGCCTGATTGTGCATACCAAGTCTGAACTCAATTGGTTATGGCACAAGAAGTTGAATCACTTAAACTTTGATGATATCAATCGGTTGGTGAAGAAGAAGGCTGGTGATTGGTTTACACGAGATCACATTCAAGAAGGATGCTATATGTGATGCATGTCAGCAGGGTAAATAGATAAAGTCAAGCTTCAAGTCAAAAACCAAACAATCAACTAATAGAGTGTTGGAGCTGATGCATATGGATCTATTTGGACCAATAACTCCAACAAGTGTAACAGGAAAGAAGTACACCTTAGTGGTTGTGGATGATTATTCAAGATACACTTGGGTGGTTTTTATGAACAAGAAAAGTGAAACACTCCAAAGCATGCCTAATCTTTTGAAGAGATTACAAAATGAGAAAAGTTTAACGATAATAAAAATAAGATCGGATCGAGTCTTGAATTTCTCAACAAAGTAATAAGAGAATACGTGAGAGAATGGTGTACTACATCAACTTGCTTCAGCTGTCTTGGTACACCTCGGCAAAATGGGGTTCTTTGAAAGAAGAAACGGGACTTTAAAGGAAGCGGGAAGAACAATGATCGCGAAGCATTGCTACCTGAAAGATATTGGGCTGAAGCAGTCAATACAGCATGCTATACACAAAACAGAACATCAGTTAACAAGAAGCTGCTGAAGACACCTTATGAGGTTTGGAATGGAAGGAAACCTAACATATCCTATTTCCATCCATTTGGAAGCAAGTGTTTAATCCTAAATCACAAAGTTCATTTGAAAACATTCCAACCAAAATCAGATGAAGGAATTTTCTTGGGATATTCTTCATTCAGCAAGGCATTCGGGTACTGAACAAGAGGTCACTGAAACATGAAGAAACAATACATGTTGTGTTTGATGAACCTAAGTTTACTGGTATGGAAGATGAAGATTGTGACCCTACTGAGAATCAACAAGTCACTGATCCAAATTGTGTTGAAGTTTTGGAAAGATTCAATGACTTAAAAGTTTACGATCACGCCTGCTTGAACATCCTACCGGTAATGTTACGATGCAACAAGCGAAGCGGTTCAAGGATCTTTGAACCCCACTGTAGAAGAAGCTACGGCGGACCACTGCGAAGATGAGGTTCTGATAATCAAAATAACCAGAATCCACAATGGTTAAGGAATCACCTGTTTGAACAAGTTATTGGCAATGTACGGCAAGGTGTGAGGACTAGAAGACAAGCTGGAAGCTATGTTTACTTGTTTTCTATCTCAAATGGAACCTAAAGTTGTTGAAGAAGCAATTTCGGATCAGTTGGATAATTGCTATGCAAGAAGAATTAAATGAATTTGAAAGAAATCAAGTTTGGACACTAGTTGAAAGGCCAAGTCATGCAAATATCATTGGTACTAAATGGGTATACGAAATAAACTTGATTAATGCGGGTACCATTGTAAGGAATAAGGCCGGACTAGTTGCAAAAGGCTATTCTCAAGCGAAGGAATAGATTTTGATGAAACTTATGCACTTTTGTTGCAAGATTGGAAGCTATCGGATTATTCTTGGCACATGTCTGCATATAAGAACTTCAAAGTATATCAAATGGATGTCAAAAGTGCATTTTTGAATGGCATTCTAGAGGAGGAAGTGTATGTACGGCAACCTCCTGGATTTGAAGTTAAAGATCAAGAAGATAAAGTGTATAGACTCAACAAAGCACTTTATGGATTGAAACAAGCACCAAGAGCATGGTATGAGACTCTATCTCAATTCTTGGTGGATATGGTTTTACAAAAGGCACCATTGACAAGACACTTTTCAGAATCAGTGAAGGGACAGCACCCTGCTGGTACAGATTTATGTTGATGACATAATCTTTGGTTCTGAAAATGATTTACTTTGTGAAAAGTTCGCAAATCTAATGAAGAGAAAATTCCAAATGAGTATGATGGGAGAAATGAATTACTTCTTGGGAATGCACGTTAAACAAATGAAAGATGGAATCTTCATTCATCAAACCAAGTATACCAAGGAGTTCTGAAGAAGTTTGGTATGGAAAATAGCACTAAAAATTCAACTCCTATGAGTACAAATATCCAGGTTGGATGAAGATAAAGAAGGCAAAGATGTTGATCAGACCTTATACGAAGGATGATAGGGAGTCTAACTTGTACTAGCTAACGCCGACGGACTGATATATCCTTTCTTTGTAGGTGTTTGTGCAAGATTTCAATCAAAACCTAAAGAAAGTCATTTAGGTGCGGTCAAAGAGTTCTCAAGTACCTAAAAGAGACTTTGGGAGTAGGGATATGGTATTCCAAGGATGGAAGCTTCAAAGTTATATCCTACTCGGATTACGATTATCTTTGGATGCAAAATTGATAGAAAAAGCACCTCGGGAACACAATCGAGTTAATGGGAAATAGGCTTGGTCTCTGGTTTAGCAAGAAACGAAATTCTATATCAACTTCCACTTCTTTGAAATTTGAGTATATAGGCTTTTGGAAGTTCTTTGTACACAAGTATTATGGCTAAGACAACAATTAAGGGATTATGGAATTGAAAAAAGGAAATTCCAATTATGTGTGACAACACAAGTGCAATTACAATCACGAAAATCTGTTTTGCATTCAAGAACCAAGCATATTGATGTGAGACATCATTTTATAAGAGATCATGTTGAAAAGAAAGATGTGGTGGTTCTATACATCCCTACTTGAAGATCAACTTGCTTGATATCTTCACTAAACCACTTGATAGTGAAAGATTTGCTAAACTAAGGGTGAACTTGGAATTATCAAGGTTGGTGATAATCGAGCGGTGTCTTGGAATTCACCAAGGGGATTAGTCTTTTCTATGTTGGGTGAGCTCACTTAGCGGACTAGTCATTGGTATCAACAATTCCATGTACTTATGTTTGGACCATTGAGCAAATGAGGTTGCCAAGGGGATTGGTCTTTGTCATTTTGGGTGAGCTCACTTGACAGATCAGTCATTGGTATTAAACTTCATATTGTATTATCAATTGAACAAAATTAGAAGAAATCAAGGATCGGCGAGTCACTTTGTCGGCGGCTACTTTGAAACTTCGATATCGACGGTTGCCGAGCCCACCTGCGAGGACTACCTGTTTGAATGGAACGTTACACGGTCAAAGCTCTTAAAGTCAAAAAGCGATTGGCGGGATATTTATTTTATCCTTTATAACCGCAGTTAACACTATCCAACGGTTACAAACGTTATGGAGGAGTAATGGGCCACGTGTCAAAACGGCACTTATTCGGATTAATCGTGGTTAATATGGATGTACGTGCAACGACGATTACAACCACCTCACATCTATATATTCGGGCCTATCACACGGCGATGATTTTCTACTTGCAAAATCTCGGATTAATACTCTCTGTTTTTACAACTTTGTGTGAACACGGATTTGAGAATCTATCTTCTTCATCTTATTTTCTCATAACAATGGCCGAAAAGATTGATGTTCGGATCGAATCAAGCCAAAGTGTTAGAGGCTATGTTGTTGATGCAAACCAAACGGAGTTGGCCATCAACATTGGTCGAAGAATAAGAAGGTTTTTGGCTTGGAAAACAAACTCAATATAAGATTGGAAACAATCTCGTATACAAATGTTGTGGATTTAAACATGGTTGTGGAAGAAGGAAGCGTAGCATTCAAAACAATTGTGAATGCGAGGAGATTGAAGTTTCCCAGGTCTGAGGGGAAGTTTTTGGTTTTGAAGAAATGGTGGATGGTCCAGTAAATCCTGAAGCAATGGGATTGGACAAGATGGCGTTTGTTGATCAAATCAAAACAAATGAAGCCACCAAATCTGTTCCGAGGCATCAGCTGAGACATATTGGCAATGAGTACAACCTGTTGAGCAAACTCATTGCAAAGAACATACTAGGGCCGGTTGGAAGTATGGATACTCTATCGGGACCCAAGATAGAGGCGATGATAATCATCTGCGGGAGCATGAAGTTTGATTGGGGCTATTTCATTCATTACATGAAGAAGGTAGCCAAGGAAGAAAAAAGAGGGAAAGAGGAAATCCAAGGCCACACGCCGTTAGGATTAATGGTTCGAACCTATTTGAATCACTTGGAGGTTCACGACATAGAACACGAGAAGATAAATCGATCCGAGATACAAGAAAGAGATTAATCATGCAATTCCTGAGTGCGGATGATGATGAAGATATTCTTTGGAGAAGGCTAGCGATGATGGTAATGGTGGAGATGATGGTGATCTTTGGTGGTGAGCGGTCAAGCAAACTAAAAAGAAACCGGTTAAACCTGTTTGCACCAAAGAAAGGCTTTCTTTGAAAAGAAAGGGTGCGAAACAAGGAAGATATACGAAGTATTAAAGCCTTCAAAAAGAACAAGGAAGCAAACAGACACGGATGCTGAGTCTGCGAGGTTCGGTGGAGGTTGCGACCTGCTGTTCTTTGCAAGAAAAACTATTGTTGAAATCTTGAGGGAACAACGAGAAAGAAGATAGTAGAAAGAAAGTCTCTTGTGGTTGAAAAAGATGATGAGCCACTTTCCAAGAGGATGAAAGAAATCACCCACAAAAAGAAACATGGAAAGGGAAAGAAGCGAAAAACTTGGAGGCACAAAGAGTCCAAGAGGAAGCATCGATAGAAGAGGAAGAAGAGGCTATTGAGGTGAGCCCTTGACTATCATCAAGCTGTGGAAGTTGCGACTCTTCACACTGAAGAGGTTGTTAAGTCTCTTTGAAGGCGCACGGAGTTGTTGTTGAGCAATACGTTGGAGATATACGACGGTCTGCGACCACGAGCCTCTTGTAGTATCTGCGAAGACCCACGGCAAACCACCGCGGCGAACTGCTTTGTGGTAGTTGAAGAATTGGTTGAAGACCACCGCAATTGTTGCAAGAACTCAGGGGGAAGAGCAGTATGCTGCTAACCCTTCTAATGAGCATGTAAGTCAGGCGGAACCAAGTATTGTACAGATGGAAGTAGTAGGTACCAATACACAACCTCAGCAACCTGCGACTTTGAGGCATACGTTGAAGAAACTTTGAATCGGCTTGTTGGGACCTTTGGAGGCCAACAAGGTGCTGGAAGATCTCCCAAAGGATCATTCTTACCACTATAAAAACATGAGAAGAAGAGGAAAGAGGGTATGTTGATCCAAAAATCCTGGCGGTGGTGATTACTTTCAATGGAAGTTTAGATTCTATAAGAAGCAAAAGCCAGCTGCTGAGCCTATGACAGATTTTGAGGAATGGGCTTTTGAAAAGTTGGGAGTGGAGAACTTGCTGGATCTGGTTGATACCACCTTGATGCAATCAAGGCTGATGGATTTGTTTGATGATCAACAGAAAGAAGATGGTATCAAGTTCAGGGATCCAAGAGGTGATGATGATGACTCTTCATCATCTGATTCGATGATAATCACCCCTCCGGTCCGGGAGAGACCGATGGGCTATGTTAATTGACCCTGTAAGGCGATCTGCGGAGTCTTTGGAGTGTCTGCGAGAGACGACAAGCTGGAGAGATGGATGAGGATCTACGGGATCTCACCATGGATGATCTAAAGCATTAATCAATGATGGAGTCAATTTTAGTGCTAGTAGGCTAGGCGATGAACCAAATACATTCCATGTTGTAGAGCCTCTTTGCACAAGGCGAAGCTCGACGAGTCTTTGGTTTGGATGAAGAGAAGGCCAGCGATCACAATGAACCCGGTGCCGGTTCGGAGGAATCAAGTCAATATCAACAACGGATTGACAACGAAATTTTGTACTAACCAAAATAGCAAACTGTGAGAGGGATCAACGATTTGGAATCATTTCAACAAGAAAACATGGACATATTTCCGGATCAAGTGATTGTGGCATTTATTGCACACGATCCAAGAGTTGAAAAGGAGGTACGGGTTCTTTGGGTCACAAACGACACTGGACACGAGTTGGAACGGGAGGTACGAGTTTGAGTCTCAAACGACACTGGACAAAGGTTGGAACAAACTTTGGGTTTGGAGAAACCCCGTTCTTTGAAGAAGGCTGCTTTGTAGTGAAGCCTCTTGGAGACAAGACCTTTGAAGGGAAGGATGGTCGTGTGCTTGTTAATATGAATGAGCATTTCTTGGACTATGACTTCGGTGATGAGGAGTTTCAAATGCACGAAGAAGAAGATGTTAATGTTGATCCCCAACAGGCATTTGTACCTATTTTTGAGGAACACTGCCATTGATCCTATTACGGAGGAATATCAAGGACCTAACCTGTTTGAATTTGGATAGGAGTTGGGCAATGGTTATGAGCAATCGAGAGGCCACAATATAATGTGGAAGAGCACTGCGATAAATCGGTGGAAGAATGACTGGAGGAGTGCACGAGGAGGTCTTGCATGAGTTGAGGACTGTAAGGAATGACATGCAACGATTAAGGACTCAACTAGACGGACGGGAAGAGAGATTTGAAGAGCGATGAAAATGGTAAATGAAAACGGACAATCTACTAGTACGGTTGCTTCAAACTTCACATCTACTCAAAATGATGTGAATGATCGATACTTAGATGTGAGGGGCATCAAGGTTGGAAATACGCAAAGATAAGTTTACGAAAGACCAATTTATTTCCATCCATCGAAACTTGACAACACTTGCTTTGCTACACGAGAGCTTGCTTGAACCTTCTTTGCACAACAACTGATGTGCACGATCCTAAATTCTTGAGAGGATAACCTGTTTTGGAGTAAACAATGCAAGAAAGGATCACGACCATTGATACTAGGAATTTGAAATCATAGAAGGACAATGAACAACCTAGTTATCACACGGGAAAGTGTGCATGGCTTTCTTGTCCCGGTTTGTTGATGATGTCAATAAGGGGGAAGAGGCAACGAGCGAAAGCAAAAGAAGGTTTGCCCGAAATTTTTGCAAAGAAAAGATGGGAAGGCGATACAAATGCTTTCGGACAACCGGCACACAGCGGACTTCCACTCAGCTCAACGTGAGCTTCTCCAACAATACAAGAAGGTATACAATAACGACATAGACCCTATCATGACAAGGGATTTCATGAAGGTCGAACTCATTTTGGGACTTAAATTTTGGGAAGCAAGAGTCGGATCAATGAGGATCAAACACGAGAGGTGGTAGAAGTGGAATAGGTATACCTACCACAAAGGCAAAGGATTCGGTGAATGAATTTAAAGAAGTGTATATGAGGTTAGGCTTCGGGGTAAGTCAAATATCTCTTACTCTACATGAAGCTTGGCATTGGTGGAAACAAGTAAATCCTCATATTGACTTCTCTCTGATTGAGAATGATTGGATGAGAGAAATGGTAAGAGAAATCAGAGAATACCAAGAACAAGCAGAGAAAGCTAGACAAGAAAGGGAAAGAAGACAGTAGATCAGCATACTTTAACTGCATTATGTTGTTTGCTGATTCTAGACTGTAATATCTTTGAACACTTGATTATAATGAAAGATGACTTTATTTTTTCTGCTTTTGTTTCATATCTTTTTGCTTTGCTGTTAGGTGAGGGTATTGGCATCATCACCAAAAAGGGGGAAATTGTTGGACTTATTTCTTAGTTTTGATGATGAGTGCCAGACTAGTTGTTATAGTGCAAAGGCAAAAAGATGTCTAGATCAAATGTATAGGTTTATTAGAGTTTGATTCATAAATAGGTTTGATCAAACAAGCAACGTAATGGTCGGTGAGCTTTATCGGTAGACTAGTCAATATCGATAGGGTAGATAGGTCGGTAGACTAGTCGGGAACCTGGCTTGAAGGCGAAGGCGAAGGTGAGGGCTCAAACTCGATTACAAAGGCTAAGGGATCAAACTTAGTAATTAAAGTCAAGGATATGGAATCGAAATTTAGGCAAGTACGTGATGACCTAAGCGATTACATATACCTTGTGTACAAGGTCTAAGTTCCATAAGTTGAATGATGTTTGGAACTTGGTTATATTCAAAAAGGTGTAATCTAACTTCACAAATAAAAGTTAGATAAAAGAAGTTAGCTGCATTGTATTTTATACATAGCAAATTGGAGTTCAGCAGACTGACATGTATCACAGCAGACTGATGAACCTGCTGATGAAATACCTCGGGTAATTCAAGATTACATTGGAAGATTACATTGAAAATGACGACCAACTACCTCGACTTATCAAACAAATCAAGGGCTGAGATTAAACGGACGTTGGGATGATTGATTATTATCCAATGGATACAAGTCAAAGGGTGGACGATACCCTTGCTTGTCAAAAGGAATTCTTACGATGTCGATCCTATGAATAGTGACGAAATGCAAATCGGATGGGACAAAAACAAGGAACGGTTACATTTGAATTTCAAACACAAGTCACATGTTCTCCTACCTATAAATAGAGGACTTTCAACTCGAAACATGATGATGAATTATGATAAACTTTGAAGAGATATTATTCGAAATTTGAAAAACACCTGTTGAACTTGCGAACTTAAAGCTCTTGATCCGGAGAAATTCTTCAAGTGTATTCTACATTCAAGCTACATCAAGCATACACACTTGAAGGCGCAAGCCTGCTAATTATATCATCCTAATCAAGGCTGCTTTGCAATGAATCATTTACTTGATTCAATCTTTATTTTATAAAGAACTGCTGAAGACAGTGAAGCACTTTGGTGTGAGAGATTGTTGTTTGTGGTGGAGCTGGTGAAGAGGCAATCCTACCCTTCAAGGACCAGTGGAAGACTCGGGAGCAGCAATCCTACTTGTTCCCAATTTTCAGTTTGTGAAGCCATAGTTATTGGTGAAGGACAAGCAACTTAGGAATCTTTGTAACACTACATCAAAGATCTCTAGTGAATTTCCTCCAACATCACGGGAGAAGAGTGGACGACGAGGATTACACCACACGGAACCACTATAAAATCTGCCTACTTACTTTCAACATTTACTTTACGCACTTAGTTTATTTTACACATCAACCAAGCTTGAATCTAGCAACTAAAATCACACACTTGCACTCTTTGAGTATCTAATACTTAGTATCATATTTAACAACAAGTATTAAGGCTTAATTTTGATATAATTCCATTGCACAAATTCAAGCAAACTCAACTGTCGGTAGACTACGTTTATCGGCGGGCTGCGAAGTCTCGACGGACTCTGAAGTATCGGCGAAATGCTTGAAGTTGCGAAATTTGTTAACTCCAAAGTTTTAAGTGTTAAGTTTATTCACCTCCCCCTCTCTAAACTTAACCAAAGCCTTTTCAAGGGACCAACATCTTTTAAACTTGAAATCTATTCTTTAAAGAATGAAGTTGTTGTATTAAAAGCTAAGCATTCAAGTGTTTGAGAACGGCCAATCCGAAACAATTGGTGTCTAAAAAGCAATTGTTCTAGACACATAACCAGCAACTTCGCGCTCGTCAACTCATACAAATCGAAATCCAATGGAGGCTCTGTCACATTCGTTGATAAATCCAAAGGAAAGATCCTTGAAGAAGGATCCGTCGGTAACTCAAACTCTTATACGTTGACAACTTAACCAATAATCTGATAAGCATTTCACAACTAAGCGATTCAGGCCTTAGAGATGCATTTGACGAAGAGAAATGTGAAATAAAAGATAGCTTAGGCAAATTTGTCTAAGTGGCCGTCGTGAATCCAATATATACACGATCAAACTAGACCTTTTGATTGTCCAATAACTTGTCTTGTCTCTAGGAGTGATAATGCAAGCATTTGGCATCGTCGCGAAGGACATGTTGGTATCTCCATTATTCAGAAGTTGGTAAAACAAAATCTGATTTGTCACCCTATTAAAATTATAAAAAAAATGAAGAAGAAATTGTAAATTTGAATGGCGAATCGAAGTTGATTGCAATAATTAAGTGTCATTTAGTGAAATTTTGAAATGTTCGATCCACTAAATCTTTCAATTGTCTTTTATCGTGGATCATGATGGTTTCTTTTCACCGAGGCCTAATTTTATTGACATAACAAAAATGTTTAAATTCACATGATCGATAACATGCCACCTACTAAACGATACATTTTGAATGGTTTTGAACAGGTTCTTGATATCCATCCTGGATGACGATATGTTGGCTCAAATTGCATTAGGGTTCGACATAGACTTGGGTTTGATTTGCTAAACACCGGAAGAGGCCCGATTCACTTGAGAGGTAAAAAGAGATATTTAATTAATTGCAATCTGCGGAGCTAGCATCTATTACATGAGAGGAGAAGAACCTCGTACTACATTACCTACGAGGAGAAGCCCTCTACAGCTAGGTGGTGAGTATGGACATTTCCCTATATTTTTCGAAAAAGAATGAGACGAGAAAAAAGCAAGCTATTAAGCGACGACAATCTTTGATAATACAACCAACCGGCAAAATGTCCACATCTTGCGATTCCAAACATTGGATCGCAAATTAGGAATCCCCTTCAAACACCACACTAAAATAATCCCATAGAATAGCGTACAATATAACATGGTAAACGGGGTAAAGCCTCCCCACTAAAACACCCATACTTCCTTCGAGTCTTTTTGAAAAGTTGTTAAGAATATTTCCATTGCGATCCCGATAAGTCCTCCACCGATGTCACGCCTTCCCAAAAACCATGCACATCCCCGTTAAACTTAAAGTGATCACTCGGTGGGGGACGCCAAACCACATTATTTGAGGCACTTATTATTACTACTACTACTTGGAGTCGAACTAGAATGGTAATACTCCTTAGCTTCTATGTTGGAATGAATGATAGAAGACTTAAGATAAATGGCTTTACCTTCGAAAATTCAATAGCAACGGAGTTTCCAAATATTCCATAATAGGGTGACACTTCGGGAATTTTTCGAGCTTGTCATCAAGCGAGATAGCTCAACTAAGAAGTCGAGGGCGATTGAACTCTCGGCTTTTTCCACCGCATGCTAGAGTATGACGAGTGTTTCCATACTTACCTGTAGGAATCAAACATTCAAACAAGCAATGCCATACAGTTTCTACCCACTTTTATCGCATACTTGACAAATACCATTTCCCACACATCTACTACCCTCGTCCCACAAAAAGTTTCCAATTTTTGAAAATAATTTGTCCGACAAAAATGTCCATTTAGAAAACCAATACATCATTTAATTCATTTTTCCCAACAATACCCCCATCATAATATTTAATGTTTGTATTTTCATTTTATATTCCAAAAAAACATTTATTATTTGATAGAGGTATATAAATATATTAATACTTAAAATACAACACATTAATTGTTTTATTAATACGTTTGCAAAACAAAAGGTGGGCACTCTTTCGGGGACGTAGGTAGTACATTGCGGGGCAACAACTTTCGGCAATCATTTTATTTGTTTCGTTAGCGGCACGCCTAATTGATCGGGTTACGGTGGATTCTCGATCTTGTAGGTGCACACTTAGCCTATCCTTGGGCACACACCTAACTTGCGAGGACTGACCAAACTCTTTGGTCTTGCGGCGCACGCCTAACATCTTCCCGGGCGCACGCCTAACACATCTGCAGAGATTGTGTTGTATCTTCGTTTATAGTTTAGGATTGGTTTAATGGACTTAAAATGACATGATATAACTTGACAAGGCCTTGAATTAGTTTAATGCGTTTAGTTTCGGCACCATATGAATTCTTTGACGAGATGAAGTACGGGACCGTTGGAAACTTAGGATTGGCCTTGTGCCTGATGAGTTAGATCTCGCATCATTGTCAATGTATGTGCTAGGTTTGGCCGGAGTATAGTGGTCTAAGATGAGGGAGTAGTATTGTTAGGTGAGCTTTTCCTTGAACAAACTTCGGTGGCTAGCTAAGGGTAAATAACATATTTTACTACATAAAAGACTAAACACCTTGAACTTCATGGCAAGGCATGGTACAATATCGCGATGTGATGTTGATCAGATAAAGTGGACGACTTTCACCGGTCACTCACTAACGGGTCGACTTCTCGATCTGCTAGTGAGATCCCTAAAGGAGTTCAATTGAATGTGTTCTTAGTGCACATTCACTAAGTGTAGTGCTCTTGTAATTTACGGTGTAAAAGATAAAATTTAAAATTTTAAAGTGATACATTAGTGTAACAATAATTTGATTAAAGTACTCATTTAATAATGTTGTCTTTACTTTCTGAACTTTTTAGAGCATGTTATTTAATAGGCTTACGTAGTTTAGTAAGTCTTCGATATCTTAGCAATTTTATATGTCGTGTATGTGGCATCAAAGAGAAGATTGGCACGATGATGTTGATTTGTTTTATGAGGACGAAAAATGTCTTATTTAGCTCCGAAATATCTGCTCCCTCATTAAGACACTTCAATATAACATCAGATACATTTGCACCCATTGTTCCCCAGAATTATTGTAAGAACACCATATGCATGCCATCTGGACCTGGTGAATCTTTTCCGGGCATTTGCGATAAAGCAATTTTAATGTCCGACTCTGAAAAAAGCTTCCCCAATTCTTCAATTGCTTCTGATGAGAGGGTATTAAAATTAAGGTCATCAAGAAAATTCATCCCAGCATCTCTAGAGGAGAAAATATTCTCAAAATAGCAACCAGAAATTGTCTTAAGATCATTAACATCAGTGAACATGGTACCTTGTTCATTTTGCAACTGGTTAATGGTATTTTTTTTTTTTCTTTTTTACGCCTTTCTCGCGGACGCTCTTTTATGAAAAAATGAGGTGCATCGAGCTGAGGACAGGGATTGAGTATTACTAGTCGCCGTGTTTAATAAAAGAGGAAGATGATCGGAATGAATGATATGTTGATTGATGTCGCATGCTGTGGTTTGTAAATTTTCACTTTCAATCGAAGTTAGCTACTGCCCGATCAACTCTTACGAGGGTGGCGACCAGTTCCTTAGTATCTCGAGGGAATTCAGTCCGTTGTTATTGGTGAAGCCCAGTAAAGCATGTCCAAGATGAAATTTCACGACCTTTGCACATTTTCTTCGTAGTAGATCGCTATGCCATGTGTACTCGACGCAATGCAAAATGCCTAGGCAGATACAAAATATTCGTTGTAATTCTACAAGGGAATCGTCAGATACGAAATATTCGTTGAAACGGTGATTTTTTGGTACAATTATTTGTAGCAAGAGCAAACCAAATGGCATATCATACCCTTTCATATGATACAATCTTCCTAATCCTGGATACGGGTTCATTTAGCCTTCAAGTCGAGTCTAATTCAACCGAACTGTTCGAGCATAAAATCAAACTGTTTTGAACCGCTTGAATAATTTACACATTGAGGCAATGATACTAAAAAATAAAAAAATAAAAAACCAAGCCAACAAAGAAACCGAAAGTTATAGAACAATTGCAACTTTTAACAAGCCAAACTATTAATTTGAAAAATATAGAGTCATGGCTGACACCAATTGCTTAAAAGATACACTATTAGTCAGCTTAAACAAATGATAATTGAAGCCCACCTCCCTCGGGGCACATTTCAAGAACGGTTGAGCCACGTATCAAGACTCGTCTAACTGATCCTGCAGGAAAACAAATTACACTTGTAAACTTTCCTAAGATCATCGGGACAGACAAAGTGGTTCATTTCATTCTAAGGGCCTCTATTACAGTCTAATTGTATGGATGTGCATTGAAGAGCCTCTACGCTAGAATTTGCCGAAATGATCTGGCTTACCTGAGCATCTGAAGTCCAGAGGGTGAGGTTGTCCCTTAATAGTTGCATTATGAGGGTACTGTCCTTGTATGATTCTTCCCCCAAAGTGTCCAGTTCAGCAATAGCTTCCTCAAATGCCTTTACACAAGATCCAAAGGTCAAAATGATGGATTTATATTCTGGTTTTGTTTACACATTTAATGTCACCACACCTAGGCATCTAAAGTACAAAGATACACCAGAGCAAAATACAAGCGAAAAGTTCACCCAAGGCTGACCAGGTAAGTCATCCCTTGAGGATGAATGAAGGATGTTTATTTACACAAGAGATACCTGTCAAAATCTGACTTCATATACCCAAATGAAAATAACCACCACAAAGTCGGTGAACACCGTCACCAGGATGTTGAATAACAAAGCTAATGTGAAAAACATACAAAGATAACGTTCGTTCTAAATCAGGGAGCTGAAAGAAGGAATATAGTAAAATGAATATTTGCACACTCCCATGAATCCACCACAGAAGGTACAATTATCAGCATCCCAAACTTCCTTTGACAAATTATTGGTACCCCTCCCACCCACATTGCTGACAAAAACAACCGAGCAGAACATTGGTGCACTCCTTTTACTCTTTTTGTTAAGTTTTGGAACAGAAAATACCACGTTGAAAGCTATAGGGGAGATTACAGCTCACTTGATGTACCCTCGTTAACTTAGAGCACAAAACTTTTCAGCCTTGTGATTGTAAAAGTCAAAGAAAAAGGTTTATGCATCTTAAAAACCACATTGACATTCAGGTTCTTGGGCTGAAGCAATCACTGAAATACAAGGGTAGGCCAAAAATGTGATAAACTTATAATGGGTTCAGTATTAGTTGCTTCTGAAAAAATTTATTAAAAAAAAAACACGAACCACAGTTTCTAAATTAAGAATAATGCAATTATTACATAGAGCAACTGGCTCATATCCAAGAACTGAAGGTTTGATGAAATCCATCCCCTCGTGACGGTTTACATTAGTTTTTGCCAGAAACCACAGTTTCTAAATTAAGAATAACAAGTTATGATTTCCATGTGCTGCTGTATCAACGGTCATTCATTTTGAGTGAAAATTAGTCCAAAGAAACTATTTATCAAAGCCCATCTCAAAGCGTAATTATTCTGAAACTCTTAACTGGCAATCGGACTGAATTGAAGGCCACATATGAGGAAAATACTGGAAGATGGGAATAACTCGTAAACATGGTTGTCTAAGAAAGGTGACGAGTACGGCAATCCCATACAAACAATCGCACGATAATGATCGCGTATAGTAAATAGAGAGAGCAACAAGTGACTGAGTATCATAACATAGAATATTAGTGAATGAAGGAAGATAAGGCAGACCTGTTTTGCCATATCACAGGCCTTATCGGATGAATTAAGAATCTCATAGTAGAACACAGAAAAGTTGAGCGCCAGCCCCAACCTAATGGGATGTGTAGGAGCAAGATCTTCGAGGTGCTATTTCCTGCAGTAATGAAAAGGTAACAAAAAATAAGTTAGATGGAGCAAACAGTGCAGCACTCTTTCATGGAAACATGACGAGAAACAACATTTCAAAAGAAACCCAACTGTTGACTGTTATAAAGAATCATTTCCTCTTATATCACTAAGAATCCATTCATTCAAAATCTGAGTCTGCAACTGATGTAGCATTTGCTAGATCTTGCAATCAGAAAGGTTTCAGTTTCAACATGACTAGTGCACTCATTATGAATATTTTTTTACCAAATACTAATGCAATATGAAAAAGGAAATGAAAAAATTCATTACTCAAGAATCAACACAAGTATAAATTTAGACCTAATTTGTAATGGTATGAATTTTCCTCTATAAAAGGGGGAAACCACCTTTGCCGAACAAGTGACAAGAAAGAAAAACTGATAAGAATAAAAAGACAATGTAAAAAGGTGTCTATGAGGCGCTGAAAATCAGTCCAAAAAAATCCTGCAGAGTATTATTTATTCTTCAGCAAGTATACTGCATATGCAACGCTTTTCATGCGTGGATGTAAAGTTGAGAGCAAAAAATTACTCAAACAGCTGCACCAGGAACAGGAGTTCAAGCGAAATGTATTGTAATTTAGATGAGACATTTTTCAAAATAACTACCGCTAAATCCAGGCCAAATTTGATTTTGTGAAATGACATAGCCAATTGAAGTTGACTTTAAACAGTAATCGAGAAAATAACGGAGCCAAATTCCTTATACCTGAGCAGCCTTGTACGAACTCATAGTAGAATCAGCAACCTACGCTTCCGCTCATCTCCAACCACGTGAACTCGACGAAGTACCTATGGTAATCCCCCTTCATCTTCAAATAGAAAGACCTTCGACTCACTCGTAGTAGCCGAAGGCACCAAGTTGGAGTCGATAAGCTTCAGAATCCCAGCACAGACTTGACTCAACTCATTCTCAACCTTAAGATCGGTAGGCCTTAACTAGCGCCACATGGCCTTCGTGCTTCCTCGGTTCCTCTTTCTGCTCAACAGAAGACTTGATTCTCCAAGCTGCACTTGTAGTGAACCGATGACGTTTTTGTAAGCCACG